>CM044437.1:81692328-81708523 GCA_024363595.1 Xenopus borealis
GGCCCACCCAAAAACCTTAGACCAGGGGCCCACTCTCAGTACTATTATTCTTCCTCTACTGATTCAACCTCTATTATCCTAGTGTATTTTCTTTACATACTATAATCTATTTTTTACATCTATTTAGCCTCTAGAAATAGGGAATGGCCATGAACTTGGCCAAATTAGCAGCATGAGGGCCCACTGACACCTGGGCCCACTGGGACTTTTCCTGGTATCCTGGTGGGCCAGTCCAACATTGCCTTTAAAACACTTTAATTTTTTGATGTTACTGGTCCTTTAAGACATTGAGACATTTTGTGCATACAGCTACTATAAATGTCTTACCCTTTAAACAAAACAGGGATTGTTTGTCCATATATTGTAATATATTTAAGCTTGCCAACAAAAACTTAGTCCCTTTGTAAAATGTATAATGAAGTAATAGAATTCTTAATTAATCAGATGCAATTTGAGAGTAGGACTGGCCAGATGATTGGGATGATTTTGACATAGTTGGCCAGCTAAATATATTGCAATATATGGACAAACAATCCCTGACAATGAGCCTGCATGAGTATTCTGTAAACTATATCCTTATAAACGGTGCTAATAATCGGAGCTTAGTGATGTCATTTGTTTAACAATTCACAAAAATTTGTGTATTATAATAAAGTACCTCCTGTACTTATAATATCCATACATTTTACAATAAGGGGCACTTTATTCGCTAGATATATATATATCATTGAGATTTTTTTTAGCAAAATTGAGACGAGCCTTAATGTTCTTTTTGCTTAAAAGTGGTTTGTGCCTTGGAAATCTGCCATGCAGGCCGTTTTTGCCCAGTCTCTTTCTTATGGTGGAGTCGTGAACACTGACCTTAATTGAGGCAAGTGAGGCCTGCAGTTCTTTAGATGTTGTCCTGGGGTCTTTTGTGGCCTCTCGGATCTTGGGGTAATTTTGGTCGGCCGGCCACTCCTGGGAAGGTTCACCACTGTTCCATGTTTTTGCCATTTGTGGATAATGGCTCTCACTGTGGTTCGCTGGAGTCCCAAAGCTTTAGAAATGGCTTTATAACCTTTACCAGACTGATAGATCTCAATTACTTTTGTTCTTAGTTATTTTTAACAAGGGGGGCAGTCACTTTTTCACACAGGCCCATGTAGATTTGGAGTTTTTTTTCTCCCTTAATAACGTAAACCTTCATTTAAAAACTGCATTTTGTGTTCAATTATGTTATCTTTGACTAATAGTTAACGGTTTTTGATGAGCAGAAACATTTAAGTGTGACAAACATGCAAAAGAATAAGAAATCAGGAAGAGGGCAAATAGTTTTTCACACCACTGTATATATATATCGTTCGTGTGGGCTGCACACCATAAACCAAAACTATAAACCTGGGTGCTAGTCGGCATAAATCCAAGTAGTTGTGTAGTGTGACAGCACTCCAAGGGATTCAAAAAGCAGAAGGGAATGATACACAAGGTGTGGGAGTGGACACGATCAGAGTTAAGTGGGTGAGAGATGTAGTACTGTATGTAGTGTTGCATTTGGTAGTTAACAGTGAGGGTAGGCTTCTCTAAAAAAGTGGGTTTTAAGAGATGTCTTGAAAGCTGAAAGATTGGAAGAAAGTCGGACAGACCGTGGGAGAGAATTCCAGAGGAGGGGTGCAGCTCTTGCAAAGTCTTGAATGTGAGCATGTGAGGAGATAATGAGAGAAGAGTTGAGTAGTAGGTCAGTAGAGGAGCGTAGTAAGCGGTTGGGTGAGTATATAAAGATGAGTTCAGAGATGTAGGGAGGGGCAGAGTTATGAAGTGCTTTGAATGTCAGGGTCATTCATTTGAATTTACTTCTGAAGGGTAGTGACAGGGGCGATCCAGATGATCTTGCCGCCTGAGGCGGCCTCCAAGATGCCGCCCCCCCCCCCCCTTCCCCATGGTGCTCACTTTTTCAGCACCGATCAGGGGGTTCCACGGTGCTAGTGCAGAGTGCGCAAGTGTGCATTGGCGGAGCGCTCCTGGGCAGTGGAAGCCAGTACAGGGATTGGCAGAATGGCATGGCAGAGGAGGAGCGGTTGCTGAGGTGTGTAAGCCTAGCAGCAGTGTTCATTATGGACTGGAGAGGTGACAGTCTCTGGTGAGGAAGGCCAATTAAAATGGGACACATGCAGTATGTGTTCCTTCATGTGCAACGGTTAATGGTAGTAAGAAAATTCAGTAAATTCTTACACATGCAGGTAACACAACAGCTTCTGCAGTAGCAATGGAAACAAAAGGCTCTGGTAAGAAACTGCGCTGGTGAGGTTGCTGACCTTCCTCTAGAATAGATAAACTAGTAGCCTTAACATACCATAAATAGGTGGTAGCAGCTCTAGGTAGGAAAAATGATGATAGCAGTACTCTTGCCTACGGCTCATCATTTTTTTTGCAGGTATATCCGCCAGCATCATTAAAAAAGATTCAATTTTTATGAATGTTCTTGTACATGCATTACAATAACGGTTAAAACATCAGTGAATGTTAACACTCGTATAAAATAACAGTTGGCCTCCAATAAGTTTTAGTATTGTACCCGCACATGATACAAACCTATAAAGAGGGGTCGAGATACAGTTACAACTATTTACAGAGAACATAAATGTCATAACAAACTGAAAAAGGAAACATAAACATGTCTTAAATCACTACTGTAAAAAAGGAAAATGTACACAATTGTATACGCATGTGAATATTTAATAAATAAAAAATATTTAAAAAAAAAAAAAGATTCAATTTTATTATATCAAACACAGTTACCAAAGGCAGAGTACCCTTTGGTAATGTATGTTTGTTGCCCCTGATGAAGACCACTACAGTGGTCGAAACACGTAATGTAAATGTGTTTGATATAATAAAATTTAATCTTTTTTAATGAGTGTGCAATCCTAATATTTTCTATTTGTGATATATTTGGGAGACTTTATTTGGGCGGTCTCCATCTGATTACCACCTCAATATTTATACAGAGTTTTCTCCTTTTGGGTGTGCGCTTTCCAAATTATAGTTCTATAAGAAATCTCTGACTGTCAGGTAAAGGAAGTTGGAAGTTGCTGGGAAGTGTACTCCAATGAGCTGAAAGGCAGTAGAGCGAACAATATTTGCCCTTTGGTAATAACTGCACCAAAGATTGCTGCAAATGAGCTTCAGAGTTTCTGATAATATATGTAATCTGATTATCCCAATTTCCCAAAAGCCAGACTTTAAAATTAATTTTGTGCTTGTTAGCCTAGAAAGAACCGAAGGGAGTCCCATAAATCCAAATGTAAAATAATTTATGCGCAATTGAATATATTACCATTACTGTGCAGGCAATTTGCCATTTTCATTAAGAAAGGAGCCTTGTATGAAGCTCCCCGGTGCCAGCAGCAAGACTTAACATCATGCAGCCTTGAAGACCAGCCAGGCCCCGCTCCACTGACCCTGCTGCCAGAACTCTAAATGATTCCAGCAGTGAAGTAGAGGCAGACTGGCAAGTGAGGTACTTTCTCCTGAGTCAGCTGGCCATTATGGGCTAATGTTTCATGGAATTGGAACCTGTTTCCCAAAATGTTCTGCAGCACTGAAATATTTTAATAAGTGCAGTTTCTTTTGGCTCAGCAATGAACCAGGTAGATTAAAAGAGACACAATACGCTGGCCTAACACAGACCACTGATACAGTTTGGGACATGTAAGTTGAAGGCAGTGGGGTGTGTTTAGCGTGAGAGGGCAATAAAGGTGAAGGGAATTCTTCTATCCCAGTCTAAAGTAGAAAAAGAAGAGAGAGATGGATTAGTGTTTGTGTCAGCTGCCTGGATTTCTCTCAATGCTTCCTTTCAATGATCCTGTGCTTGTTTTGTCCTTCAGCTTCTGTGTTTCCACTTCTATCCGTGCACTTCACCTCAGGCAATTGTGTACCTGCAGCTGGTTTTCCCTCCCTAATCCCCTATACAGGACTGAAAGAGTTGCACATGGAAGAGGGGCAGCAATGCAGCAGGGAACTATACAGGGCATCACGGATCTATAGGACATATTTCCATAAGGTAAGGAGCGTTTAAAAAAAAGTACTAAACTGTAGATCAGGGGTGTCCAACCTGCGGCCCAGGATGGATGTAAATGCGGCCCAGCTTGAAATGATTGGGGAAAACAAGATTAAAATAATTTATATAGTGTAAATAATGTTCATTTTGCTTGACTAATGTGATAAAATAGGATTTCAAATATTTTTTTGGAGTGACGGGTCCACTTTAAATATTGATTATGAGAAAATGTACATTGTTATATTTAACAATTATTCCTTATGTGACCATAACATAATAAATATATGAATGAAAAGTATGAAACAGGAGGGTGATTTAGCCAAGCAGTTTGTTGACATTGTCTTGAGATCTACTGATCACCAGCTAAAGGTCTACTAATCAATCCAGATCCACCTTTTGGGCACCCCTGCAGTAGGGAAAAAACAGTTACACACCATGTAGGGTTATAGGAAATAACGGAGGATTTTTGTTGTTAAACACAAGTATGCGCTACTAATAGGTTTGTGTGCATTTATATCTCTATCATATAAATAAGTATAACGAAGTGGGCCTTTAAGTTGAACTGTGCACTGATGTAAAATAAACTCCAAAAATTCTCCAAAAACAATAGCCTATTTTTAAATTGTACAACATGCATAGGGAGCATGACAGAAATAGAAAGAGAACTGAGAAAGAGAACCGAGACTTTTGTTTAGAGCATTGTTTATGGATTCAGTGCTTTGAAAATTTCAGTGTAGGATTTATTATTCCGTAAAATAAAAAAATTGGTCACCTTCTGAATATTTTCTGGTACAGTGTATGTAAATTTTGGGAATGTCTATTTACTATAATCTATTTACTGAAGCCTACTGTTATTTCCAACAACACAGTCTTCAAAATGACAATCTGTTGTGTTTTTAGAATTTGTGATTCTGTGAGAGAAGCAGTAACACTCCCATTCTGAAAGAGCAGATTATAGCTGTCAGCTGTCTCTTCTAAGATGAAAACATCCTACATCAAAACAAGTTGTTGTCCTTGGAGCTCCTAAGGCCCATCGTATAGACAAATTTTGACCACCCCCTGCCATCTGGCAGTCAAAACTCCTTTCAGCCATTGTAAAGTGAATGAAAAAAAGCACACAGAGAAGTGACAGACATATGCATAAAAAAAACGTTCACTTGAGCATTTTTTACAATAAGGTCTGTTATTGCTCGGAGAGAAAGACAAGTTCCATTGAACTGATTGGTAGGCAGCAATAATCGGGTGCTTCTCTGTCTGCTGAAGAACTCTGATAAAGAATAAGTACCATGTCAGTGAGTTGCTTAGATTTGGACTCACATGCAAGATATGTGTAATGGCACACATTTCTAAAATTTGTTTAGTCCAGGTCGCAGTATCAGCTACTTCAGCTGTTGCCGCTTCTTCTGGCAGCTGGGGAGCATCTTCATGAGATGGTGGCGGGGCTGCCGGAGGTTCTGCTGCCTCTTCTTGTGCCGCCCCATCAGCAGCCGGATCGTCTTGGATCCACTTGCATTTGTAAAGTACAAATTATACAGACTGAGGCGTGTTGTGTACCTACAAGAAAACCATCATCTATAAGTATGGCAAGTATGGGACAGGCAATGCCACTAATATAGATTTTTAGTAGCAGATAATCTCCATTTGACAGCTCTGCAATTATATGACAGGCAACTGTTCCTGATGTTAAAGTATTCACTTAAACATACTTTTGCTCAAAATTAGTAAAATACATAGAAAACAAGTGCCTTTATTGTAATGTAGTAGTATTTATTCTGTTTAAATAAATCTACCTTATACTTCTGTCCTTAGCGGATTCACCAAATCTAGGTGCCTCCTCTTCAAGTCACTCCAGATATGTTGGATGACACACAGGTTGACTGTATCCCTGGGGACCCAGGGGGATATTATCATAGCTCTCCCGGTGCTGGAACCCTATAAATAAATTGAGCTTTTAAGATCTGTAGAAGTCTTGATAGGCCTCAACCATAAAACCATTTCTGTGAAGACATGCTCTGACAGGACACCAGCACCTCCAGAGCATACTGTGCCAGTTCTGGTCACTGGTCGGGGTTCAACACCCAGAAAAGCATGGGGTCATCATAAGTGCGCATGGCATCCTGCACAGACAACATGTAGTCAGCCACCATGTGCTCCAGCCACTGTTAGTGCTGCTGTCTGATGAGGCTCGAAAAAGATCTTCTACAAACCCACGACTCCCCGTCTCTGCTGGATGTGTGGAACAGTGGCCTCCACCAGTTTGGTACACAGAGCCCTCTTCAATTGACCCACCTTTCTCTCTCTCTGCCTGGGTACAAGGGACTCCCCCACCTTTTCTTTGTACTGTGGGTCAAGCATAGTGTCCACCAAGTAATCATCCCAATCTTTGATAGAACAGATCTGGAGATTGCTCTGGATGCAAGGCTGTATATGGGCAGCCATGTTGATGAGGTTCCCTGACCTACCTCTTTACAACTGCCCTCCATATGCTTCAGGTCATCTACCTCCTCCTCCCCCTGCTCTGTGCCCTCCCGGTTGCGGACAATAGTGGGGTGGTTGGGTGGCTTGTGCCTAGGGTTACCACCTTTACTTGAAAAAATACCGGCCTTCCTATATATTTACCTTTTTTTCCTATTAATAACATTGGGATCAACCATCAAAAATACAGTCCAGGCGGTAAAATACCGGCCAGGTGGCAACCCTACTTGTGCCCTGCTCCCTCTACTCTGCAGGGACCAAATTCTCCTCTCCCTCCTCTTCCTGCCTCCCAGTCCATTCTGCCTGCCTACGGGGCTTTCACTCAATCTCCTCATGCACGTCACTCTCCTATAGCAGGCCATACAACATGTGCTTGAGTAGAGGAGGAAAACCAGGGGTATAATGTCGCACACGTTACATAGTTAAATTGGTTTTAAAAAAGAAAAAAGTCCATCAAGTTCAGGGAGGGTCAGAGCCAGTACAAAATTTTCCATTGTATGCATGTGGAAAAAAGGATTCTTCATTGCTCTGACTTTTAACATGTGAATTGTTCTAGCTTATGTGCAAATTTTTCCATAAACTCCAATGTATTCACTGATATCATAACGTCTGAGGGTGTGATACAGTATAGCTAGAAAGAAACCCATTATTCAGAAAGCTCTGAATTATGTTAAAATGGTATGGTCTCCCATAGACTCTATTTTATGCTAACAGTTCACATTTTTTAAAATTATTTCCTTTTTCTCCGTAGTAACTAAACCGTACCTTGCTTTATTTTCTTGTAGAAGATCCAAATTGCAGAAAGATCTATTATCCAAAAAAAACCCAGGTCCCAAGCTTTCTGGATATTAGGTCCCATACCTGTATAGGGAATAATGTAGCCAATTGTCAACTATAAAGCTATTAGCAATCAATAAGTTGTTCCGTGACCATAAAAAAACAAAACACACAAGGCTGCAAGTGTTTAACATGTATTCTGTGGAATGCAGGGAACAAATTATTCATAATGCCCGAAGCCTTGGGACTCAAATTCCATGACTATGCTTCAATTACTACTGATGATTCAATAGGCACCATCTAGAAGGATATATTTTTAGTTAATAGTGGATATTTAATAATGTGCATGTCATTGCTTGTTCAGCTATTGTGCATGTTCGAATTCATAAGCATTTGTAAGGGTAGGGGCAGACGGGCAGATTTGGGGAGATTTAGTCGCCAGGAGACTAATCGCCTCGTCCAGTGATAATCTCCCCGTACTGCCTTCTTCCTGGCTTCCGTGTGCTTCACTGAGGAATCACCTGCGCTAATTGACTTGCGGCGCTTTGATTTCCGAAGTCAACCAAAGTTGCCTCGGAAACTTCAGGCGACTTCGGAAATCGAAGCACCGTGAGTGAATTAGTGCAGGTGATTCCTCATTGAAGCACACGGAAGCCAGGAAGAAGACAGTACGGGGAAATTGTCGCAGAGCGGAAGAGGCGATTAGTCGTCTGGTGACTAAAACTCCCCGAATCTGCCCATCTGCCCCTACCTACCCTTAAGGTGGCCATACCAGGGCCGATAAAAGCTGCCAACAGACCAAGTCAGCAGCTTATTGCCCCATGTATGGGGCCCTCTGACGGGCTTTACCGATTGATATCTGGCCAAAAGTTGGCCAGATGTCGATCGGGCGGGACTAAAAATCTCGTCGGAACGCGGCTGCATCTATTCATTGACGCAGTCCCGCAATCTGACCGCCCATATGACTCCATTATGATCCTCAAGGTGGGCATATCGGGGAGAGATCCGCTCGTTTGGCGACATCACCAAGACGTGGCTTGTGGGAAAACGTACATTAGCAGACTCATATACCGACACAGGGGTTGGGATTACATCCCATTGCGTTTGCAACTACATTATAATGGCCAAGTGTTCAGAATAAAATAATTACATGTCTACTTGACAAGTATAATACTCGCCATCCATATGTGTTATTAGATAATGCAACGGTGCTACAATATATATTTTCACAAACGATATTTCAAAAGTATATAGTAGTGCTGCGTATTACATGGAAAGACCACCGTTCTTGCCACATTCAGTTTAAACACAAGCTTTGCAAAACCGCGCACACGATCCTTTAACACTTTTATAACAATGTTCTGCTAATGTGCGCCTTTTTGTATCTTCCATTTCCACGAGGTTCCCATTTGAAGAGCGATTGGCCAGACATCACATATAAAGGAAAATTATAAGGACAGTGCGAGGTTTTTACAAAGCTTGTGTTTAAAGTGAATGTGTGTTATTAGGTTGAGTATTTGAGCATTTCCCCTCTAATCCTTTTACTGGCACAATCATCTCACTCGTGACAGATCAGGAAATATCACATGATCTTAATGCAATGTCACTTCTTTGATAGCAAGGGCAATCAGCCGTCCCACCTGTTATTCTATGGGCCCTAGGGGGGAGTCCTGTCTATAATCCAAATCTCTCCATAAAATACTTTATAACTAAAGGTGAATTTACACAATGAATATATTTTCAAGTGGCAAGAAAAACCCTAGAACACTTTGCAACTAGAATTGAGGGTGGTTGTGTGCAGCTATAAGATATTGCTCTTACTTTCCCCAGTTACTTTATGGCTCCACGATCTACCACCAATCCTCCTTGCTTTTGTGTATGACTACGTGCCAATCCTATATGTATGACAAAACTAAACAGAGATGGGAACAATATCATCCAAACCAAACAGACTACAGGAGCACAAGGTTAACAGTGCTCATTAACAAATGCAGGTGCTAAGTGCACCCGCATGGCCCCACTTAGATATTTGCATCCATTCCCTAACATGTAGTGGTCTGATCAAATGTGAATGTTACTTGGTTGTTATGCAATTGTGCAATTGTGCTGTTTTCTTTAGCTCCACAGGATTGCTGAACCTAATAAACAGCACAGCAGCTTTACATCATGTACTCGTCATAGTAAGTACATTCTTGTGCTTTAGTCGCCCATGAAAATATAATAAATGGAAGGTGATCAATTTACAGATATTGCATCATTTCCTTCTGTAGTCGGCAAAGGACTCTGCTATGCAAATGAGCATAGAGCAGAAATGGCTGCATGGGGTATGGAAATAAATGTCAAATTGGTGTTGTAAATCATAGGCACTTACTTCTAGCTGCAAAGCCACTGCAGCATTGGACTCAATTTCCACAATGGATCTGATTTAAATAAATTGAAAGGTAGCAATTTAAATGCCCCATCCCCCCCACTGACCTCACAGGAGACACACATTTTTTTCAAGAGCGGCAGATGGAAGGGCCTCCAGTTGGCTTCTTTGTCTCCGGTGGGTGTTCTCTGCTTGTCACTATCACAATAAAATAGATGCTCTTTATTAGTGCTAGCCATTCTGCTGGAAAAGCCCAGTAGCTATCACAATTCTCAGGCAATATTTCCATGAGCATTATCTGACTCCACGTGTGGGTGTAGAAATCAACACTCAAGACAAAGGGCTTCCAACAACTGTATGTTGAAATCATTTACAATTTTTTGCGCATTACCGAGAGACTGCATATAAAAATACTTTCTACATATTCAGTAACCAAAATCCACCAGAATTCTGACTCAATCACCACTTTTCAGTTTCTGATGAAAAATAAATTACAGTTTATAGACAGTTGTTGTGAACACATTAAAAAAAAAAATACAAAATGGTGAAAAAAAAATGTTGCAAAATCTGGAGAGTGTTTCAAATATAAATTCACAGAAGGTTGGAGAGAGCTTTGTGAATATAGTGGGAAATCAGAAATCCATTCTCAGTTTTATTTAGTCTTAATTTCACCACTGTTGTGAATTCCCCCCAAACGTCACAGCGGTCTGTACACAGCTGAAGCATCTGGGATAAGGTGTCCAACAAAGGACACTACAGCTCGCTGTGCAAACAAAAAAGTACAATCCCTTGAAGTTCATTTTAGTATGTAATCGAGTGGCCAGTTCTAAGCAACTTTTCTCTTCATTATTTAATAGGTTTGTTTCTGATTCTTTCCAGCTTTCAAATGGGGGTCACTGAAACCAAATGATTGGTAAGGCTACGAATTTACAGCTATTTTATTGCTCAACTTGCCTTTCCTTCACTCTCCCATTCATATTCCATATTCCTACTAGTGCATGGTTGGTAGGATCATTTGGACCCTAGATTGCTAAAACTGCAAGCTGGGGAACTGCTGAATTAAAAGGTAAATAACTTAAAAATTACAAAAAAAAAAAATTAAACCCAATTGCAAATTGTCTCAAAATATTCTCTACGTCAGGGGTCCCCAAACTTTTTTGGTTCGGGGACTAGTGTCGAGGCAAAAAATGTTTCAAGGACTGGGGGGTCAGCATCCAATTTGGCTGCAGCAATGTCCAATCCGGGCACGTGGGCGTCCAATCGACGGGCTAATTCTGGACTGTCCATGGCCCGGTTCTGGCCCAATGCTGGGAAACCTTGCTCTACGTCATAAAAAAATTAAATCAAACAACCCCTTTTATCTGTCTATCTAAAGCTTGCATTCTTACTGCACATCAGGTAGGCAATAGATTATACCATGATATTTTATTTCTGGAATATGGATTACATAGTACATTACTGTTCTATCAACACAAGTATAACGTGAAGCAAATGACTCAATACAAAGGTTTATATACCCCCGCTCAAATTGTATGAAGGTATTTTTTACATGTTATCATTGTATTTTTTACATATGATTCAAACTGGCAAGTTGAACACCAATCCATGATGCAGTTTGAAGATTTTTTAAGGCAATAGAAGCCACCTGGAGCTATAGATATAAACAATTCAGGCTTACCACTGCAGTTGTGCCTTTATATGTGTGCCATGCATTTCATTTGCAGTGCATGGCACAAAGCATTAATAGGCTTAGTTCTTCCCTGCGGGTTTATGGCCACAGGGGCAATCTCTACTCCTCGATTCAGTTAGAATAATGTGTTCATCAGTGGTCTGTAACCATATAACTGATTCAATTAAACAAGTGGTGGTGTTTGATGGAATGCAAAACAGAAGTGCTACGTGGTACATGCCATAATGATGCCAACAATATTAAATTAATACAACCACAGTTCATTTGCATATTATGAAAACCAAGGGCAGGTGAAGGGCATACACAATAAAAACTATTGCTACTGAACTTTGCATTAGTGTTGTTGTATGATTCCTTGTTCATATGGGCTTATCCACATAGGAAATCATGTGCAACAGCCATTTCATCTAAAAAAAACTGCAGAACAGTACTTACTTTGGTATGTTTTTTATCCACAGTGGCAAGTACCATTTTTGAAGGCTTTTTTCCACATGCATTCCCGGCTTTTGCAGCAATTTGCTGCATTCAACCTATAGCAGTCCCTTGCAATGCAGTCAGTACAGCCATTATAGGATATAATGGCCTCCATTATCTTACAGGGAAACTGTCATGGGAAAACATGCTTTTTTATAAACGCATCAGTTAATAGTGCTGCTCCAGTAGACTTCTGCACTGAAATCCATTTCTCAAAAGAGCAAACCGATTTTTTAATATTCAGTTTTGAAATCTGACATGGGGCTAGCCATTTTGTCAATTTCCCAGCTGCCCCTGTCATGTGACTTGTGCCAGCACTTTAGGAGGGAACTGCTTTCTGGCAGGCTGTTGTTTTTCCTTCTCAATGTAACTGAATAGTACGCAGTGGGACACGGGTTTTACTATTGTGTGCTGTTAGATCTACCAGGCAGCTGTTATCTTGTGTTAGGGAGCTGTTATCTGGTTACCTTCTCATTGTTCTGTTGTTAGGCTGCTGGGTGGAGGAAAGGGAGGGGGTGATATCACTCCAACTTGCAGTACAGCAGTAAAGAGTGATTGAAGTTTATCAAAGCACAAGTCATATGATTTGGGGCAGCTGGGAAATTGACAATATGTCTAGCCCCATGTCAGATTTCAAAATGAAATATCTGTTTGCTCTTTTGAGAAATGGATTTCAATGCAGAATTCTTCTGGAACAGCACTATTAACTGATGCATTTTTTTCCCATGACCGGATCCCTTTAAACTTTCCCTTGAATGCAATCCCTCTGATGTATTCAATTTTTCTGAATGCATCAGAAAACTCTCATGTGTAACAGCCCTTAGGTTTTAAGATACAGAGTCCCTGAATGCACTGATGATTTGTTTGGATTCTATATGTATGATCACAAAACAGAATGTGACTTTACTTTCAAATTAATTATTTGCCCTGTTAGTGCAAGACCTATGGCCACATTTGGAAAATGTGCCCCAGTATTACTGTAGGGCCTGAAAGGACCAGTAAAACAATTTATTTGCATTGAGATGCTATTTAATTGGAGTCTATGTCTATTTAGTTACATTTTAGTGACCATTCCATTACACCTACACCCATGCACTCTTCTACATTAATAAGAAATATATTTCCAATTAAATAAAGTGTTCAAGTCTCAGTTACCTCGTTAGTTTTTTGCTGCCCACGGTAAAATGTCATCGAAAGATCTTTGCAGCCCACTGTAAACAGCCATCTGAAGCAGAGTTCTCACCTCACAAAAAAACTTTATTTTAAATATAAATTACTGACTCAGCTTTCAGTTGTAAACCTGCTTATGCTACCATTATATCACAAGCTAGCCTTAAGCCCCCTTATTGGTCACAGCTTAATGTTTTATCATCCTTTTACAATAAGTCAGAAGGGCCTCTTCCACAGAAAGGATTTCTGGGTTTCTCACAGCTGGTACAGAAAGATCCCACTGAACTATACCAACCCAGTTATTCCTCTAATTCTACAAAAAAAAAAAAGCTTGAGGATGCAGATGTTCAGCAAAGTTAAACATGGTGCTGTAGTTACAGTCCTGCATTGGGTTGGGTACCACGGAATACCTACAAAGTACAGGTTTTGGACATAAAGTCCCCCAATTCCCTAACCATGCATGTTATCTGCGAATGCCCAGGTCAGTTGCAGGCTTGCATTCCCCCACCACCCTGAGTAAAAAGCTATTTGTCCCCTGACCTGGTTCATCCACCTCAAGTCACTTCCGTTGCCCGGTTTTGGGTTAAGGCTAAAGGCAAGGGCACACAAAGCAGATGCAACACTTTTCTCCACCTGTGGATTTCAGCTCAAATCAGTTGCTTTCTCTATTTGCACTGAAACGTACAGCTACCACCTGCATACAGCTACACGGACTGGAGTGGGGATCAGGCATGTTCAAGCTTCATGTGCCCCTCCCCTAAGGCCACATGTAGAGCATCACAGCCAGCAGAAAAACACAGACAGAGAATCTCGTCCTATAACGAGAATTAGCATGGCAACAGTTTGCACGAGTGCCTGTATTAAAGCCAACACAATGGGTCCGGTGCAGGCAAGGAACGGGCTAACTCTTATCATAAACCAAGCTCCACTATGTGTGGCACTAGCTTAATGGTGTAAGGTTTTTTTTTTTTATAGAAGACGCACACGAACCAGGAGCTAGCAAACTTTGCTCACAAGGTACCTTGCAAATTGGCAATACTCATATATATATATATATATATATATATATATATCCCGATTTGGTAGCTCTGATATACTTATTTGGTATATCAGAAATTAAGCTAGTGCTGTACTACAAAAGGAAAAGTAACACCAAAAATTCAAATAAATAATTTGAGCTAACAAAATTGCTTCTAAATGTAAAACTATTTTCTTTGACATATGGTCCCTGGTAACTTTTACAGCATGTTTGCTGCAAAAAAACACCCAGTGTATTGCGTTCCATAGAGCTTTAGATAATACATATTTAAATACTGCACCAAACACTATGGCCCTACCAAAAACTCGATGTGTTTTTAAATAAAAATCTCATAATTCCAAAATACTAAATCATAGCCCACATATGGTTGTCAATGTTGGTATTAAAACCCAGACCATAATTATGGACATTGGTAGGGTCAATAGCCATAGTCAATAGCTTAAGTCTGGGCAGGGAGGCCAATTGAAATCAGGTAGCTGGACATGTGATGTTAGGGATGGGCATGGAATGTCAAGGGTATTGGGTATATGATAGAAATGATTGATTGGCTGAGCACTGCATCATACAAGGCGAGTCCTGTCCAGATTTCCGAATAAGGAAAACCAGGCAGGCAATTTTGTCCCGGCCAGCTCTTACAAAGTGGGTTGTCTGGGTCAAAACCAGATAGGTGGTAAACCTAGACAATGGCTTAAATTATTTAATCAATAGGATAAGAAATCCAGATGAAAAATGCATTATCCTTGGTATACAAACTTCTGATGCAATCTTACAAAAACAAGGTTGCCCACTCTCTCCACTCATTTTTGCTATAGCAATAGAACTGCTAAAGCTCTTCCCGTTAACATTCCTAGACATGAAGTTATTGGAACTTATTTTTCCCTTCAAGTTCTCAAAATATATCTCTACTATAATAACACATAATATAAGCATTCTCTGTACCCTCCAAGGTTATATCGGTCAAATTGTGGGAATCATTTTGAAAAAGTGTTTGAGAGACCTAGTAAGCCTGTGTTGGTATATGATGAATGTAAGAACAAATTTGACCCCTCCACAAATTGTTTTCTCTGGTGTCAGTACAGATGTATATTTTCATACTTGGTAGACTTTTGGAGGGAAATATTCATTGCTACCTCACAAATCTTTCAACATATTCATCCAGAATCATAATTGGCAATTCATATAAATGTCACCGGTCAGTTGCTATTAATTCAAGTCACCACTGAATCAGTTAACATGAGAGATCAATAGGTTATAGAACTGGGCTCCATGGCAGTTGTTTTTGACTACAATACAACCACTTCCCACATACTGCACGTATCTGGTCTGTGTGATCTGTGGGTCTGTACCTCTTCAATTAATGCCTGCTAATGAACTGTCTGAGAGATGGGATGCTCTCCAAGAAGCCTTGTTTGATGTAAACAAACATTTGGCTTCAACAACTAAAGCAATCCAAACAAACACACAACTAAAGCATTGTAACTGAGCTGCAAGTGAACTGGACCAACAGATGAATTATTACATTTACCACTAAAATTCAGTTGCTGCTAAGTCATTTTTAATTGAGTTTTACAGGTTTCCATTTACCACCACTCTTTGTAGTCTATCTTCTAGCCAGTTCCCTATCCAGTTACAAATACTATGTTCTAGACCAACATTCCTTAATTTAACCAGTAACCTTCTGTGTGGCACTGTATCAAATGCTTTAGCGAATTCTAAGTAAATCACATACACAGTCATCCCAGAATCGAGGTCCCTGCTTACCTTCTCATAAAAAGAAATTAAGTTAGTCTGGCAAGATCTATTACACATGCTGGCACTAACTCATAGTATTGTTACTTGCTATGAAGTCCAGTATCCTATACTTTATTAATCCTTCGAAAAGCTTTCCTATCACCGACGTCAGACTAACTGGCCTATAGTTTTGAGGCAGAGAATGGGATCCCTTTTTGAATAGCGGCACCACATTAGCAATTCATTCACGCAGGTGGGAAGGCAGATCGGAGAGATTGTCGCCCAGAAAAAGAAATCCCCCCCGAATCTGCCTGTGGGCCCTTAACTGGAAACCCACTGATAAAGAACTACTCAAAGACTGTAACTTAAAGGAAAACTATACCCCCGAACAACGTAGGTCTCTATAAAAAGATATTGCATAAAACAACTCAT
>CM044437.1:81709909-81721831 GCA_024363595.1 Xenopus borealis
TATGAGTTGTTTTATGCAATATCTTTTTATGGAGACCTACATTGTTCGGGGGGTATAGTTCTCCTTTAATTGCAGCTTCTCTGTATAAATAATAAATATAAAACAGATGAAAACATTTGTAACGGAGACTGAATAGGTATGGTTACTGGTCCTCTGAAAATCTGGTAACCTTACTCTGAGATAACTATTTCCCAAAGCTTTTTCAATGCAGGATGTGCTGGACCATTGCCAAATGACATACTAAAACACACTAAAAACCCACAAAAGCAAAAAGTGAACTTTCAAGGCACAACAAGGGCCTTAAAAGAACCATTCCAACTGGACATCTTGTATAATGCACCACATAACATATACATATACAAAGAGCAATGTTTCCTTGCATCATCTGTGGTGCGACTGACAAGTAATAAGGAGCATCTCTGACAAAGATTAATAGATAAAGAATTGATCACACACCCAAGCTATATATGTATCCTATATTTTGGTAATCTGCCCAAATGCATTATAGAAAACAACGCATGTACATTTAAACTAACCAGAATAATTAGTGTCCTTTTTATAAATTTCAGTACTGCCTGTTCTCTTAACCGCTTCCTATATATTGTTATGCAACCCTCTGCAGGAGGAAATGTATCAACTGGCTTGGCTGAGGACTATGCCAGTAAGGACAATTGCAAATGGGGCAATATAAGGGGGAACTATTGTAAAAGTGAAACTTTATTAAGCGTCATCATACTGAAATAAACTTTCTGCATTGTTTCTGAAATAATCAAGTTTACCATCACTATTCCTCTCTCAGCATCTGTTTCTTTTCATTCTCTCTTCATGCAGGAGTTGGGTGTCAGATATTCATTGACAGTTAGATCCAATATTTCTTATAGGGGAGCTTCCTTTCCTAGCAAATGCATTAAAGCTCATTGAAATAAAGGATTCCAGTACAAACAAAGTCTAACAAAATAACGGACTTTTGCACAAATTCTGCATGTAGAGAGACGGGATTTCTGGTGATTTCAATTGAGTGAGCTCTAATAGATCTTCTAGGCAAAAGTAGCCCCCCTATAAGATATATTGGATCTAACTGACAATTAATATCTGACACCCACCTGCTGCATGAAGACAGAATGAAGAGAAACAGATGCTGAGAGAGGAATAGTGAAGATGAACATAATTATTTCAGAAACAGTAAAAAAATATTTAATTGATTGTATGTTGAAAGTTTTAGTTCAGTATGCTGAAGCTTATATTACATCTTAACGATAGTTCCCCTGGAAGGGTGATTTCATGCAGCTTTCTGGAGATCCAGCTAATAACATTACACCAAAACTTGAAAGTGCTTATCATAAGAATAACAAAAACATGCATAGAATAATGCTCATTGTATAGAAACACAATAATACACAAAAGCCGTGAATATCTTGTAAATTATAGTGGATAATGCACCCCCAACCGCAATTTATAAAGATATTAGAAGTCACCAAAGAGTTACATGACCATATAAAAGCACAAGTGTGCTTTCATACAGGTCACATAACTCCGAGGTGACTACCTCATAGTTCTTATATAAGAAATCCGAAAAAAACCTGTGGAAATCAATGTTTTTTCCCTGCAGCCCGACCTGGATGTTCCAGTGAAGAGATCGGGTTAACAAGTGCTTCACAATAAGACGTACTCGAAGAAAAGAAAGAAAAAGTTTCCTACTAATATCATACAAACGAGGAGCTGTTAGCAGGGTTATCCTGGACTTGTTTACAACTTTTACCATTCATAGTTTACCTTCATATAATGCCTTTGGCCCCACATCTGGGCTTAGAGTTTAAGCCCGCTAGCTGCTGGAAAGATGCCGAATAAACAGCCCCCACAATGCTCACTAGATTATCACTGATTCGCAAAGTGTGGGGTTATACGTTTCCACCTCCCTTCTAAACAAACACGTTCCCCCATTGCAGTCTAACAGTCTGCGGCACTCGGCAATTGGTGGTCTCTCTTGGCCCCTGATTGGTCAACAGCTTATCCGGCGTTGCGTTGTTGTGGTTGGTGAAGGTCCTCTGATTGGTGCCAAATCTCCTGGGGTTGTTTGTGGTGGTAGTGCCGTGGTGCTGTTATTGGGTCTGTGTTCGAGTATCATCTGCAAACAAGCAGAACACAAGGGGGCCTCCACGTCCAGCCTGCACCACCAGAGCATGACGGCGCCCCAGAGCTTGTTGAGCTATATCGAGGCCTCTCCAGGACCCTGTGCTACACAGCGGTGCAGACCACCAACGGGCCCTTGCATGCCGAGCCAGACAGGTAGTAGCGCCAAGAAGGGGAGCGAGGCTAGTCCTAGAGATAACGGTCCTACTGGGGGCGGTGTGTACAGGCTGGAGACAGTGAACAAGGTACCATTCATAGTCTGTTGTACAGCGCTACAGAGCATGCCGGCAGCATATAGATTCCCTAGTAACAATTATATCATCATCTAGCTGAATCATTCACTGTGACAGCAGCACCGGGGCCAGCTGTTAAATGTGATGACTGTGGGGTGGGGTGATTGCCGTTCTTGCTTGGGCCATACACTGCAACATTACTCAGCTCTGGCTTCAACCACTGCTGGAATGTTTACACTTCACAGTTACATTCAATAGACAGGCTAGTGTATATTCCCTCTTGTTGCTTTCCATGACTGTATGTGGCAATCACAGCTAAACAGACCCACATCCAGAATTTAATTGTGCCCTCAAGGGTTTTATGGCTGGTGATAATGGCTTATCTCACATCAGATCTTCTTTACATAAACGCTTTAAGGTGGCCATACAAGGGCCGATAAAAGCTGCCGACAGACCAAGTTGGCAGCTTATTGGCCCGTGTATGGGGCCCTCCGACATGCTTTTTAAATTGATATCGGCCAGATGTTGATCAGACGGGACTAAAAATCCAGTCAGATCGTGGGTGCATCAGTTCGTTGATGCGATCCCACGATCCTAACGCCCATCGGGGGGCCCTAGGGCCCATGATCGAATCAGTGTGATATCGCCCACCTTAAGGATCTCTTGAGCTGATCTCTCTGTGTATGGCCACCTTTAGAGTGGTAGTTTGTAACGGAAGAGTTCACTGTGCCTAAAAATACTATGTACTGGTCTTGTGAATACTGTAAAATAAAGGAAGGACAATCCAAGCCTAAACTGAAAAAAACATTTTTAGAAAAAAAATCCATTGCCAGTACACAATAACATTTATATTTTATTCAAATGTTTTTCCAAGACAGAAAAGGATAAAAGGCGTATTTTAACTTAAACGGAGTACAGCTATGGAATCCCTTATCTGGAAACCCGTTATCCAGAAAGCTCTGAATTACAGGAAGGAGTCTCTCATAGACTCTAGATAGATTTTAACCAAATACAAATTTTTTAAAAACTTCCTCCTTTTTCTCTGTAATAATAAAACAGTAGCTTGTACTTGATCCACACTAAGATATAATTAATCCTTTTTGAAAGCAAAACTAGCCTATTGGGTTTATTTAATGTTTTAATGAATTTTCTAGTAGACAATTATGATCCTAATTATGGAAAGATCCATTATCCAGAAAACCCCAGGTCCTGAGCATTCTGGATAACAGGTCCCATACCTGTACTAGAGTTCTAAGGCCCTGGGCACACAGGTTGGATTATCAGCTCGCGAATAAGCATAGTGTGAAAATTTGCCTGTATACTTAAAATTGTACAGGAAGATTGCCACACTGCACTTATCCATTAGCTGACAATCTGTCTTGTGTGTCATAGGTCTAAAGGGTGCAAGAGTCATCACAGTTGTGATTATATAACAATTGGCCAGAGTAAATTCCATTAGAATTTAGCGCTGGGTCATTACATTCTGCCAGCATATAAAAGTGCTTCCTTAGATATGAATGAGCAGGCCCGGACTGGGAATCTGTCTGACCGGGCATATGCCAGAAGGGCTGCTGCATTTATTGTTAAAATGGGCTGCTTCTCTTTTGTGAAGTGAAACTGTAGTGGTTATCACAGGCTGGTAGAGAGGCTGGTTAAGCAGCCCCTTCGTTCCTCACTCCTCCTATGGTTGGCCATCAGGGAAAGTAATGACACCTCAGCCCCTCTCATTATCCAGCAGACGGGTATGGAAGGAAGCTAATCAGCAAGAGAGAGTTTGGGTCCTCCTTCTATGGAACAAGAAGCTCTGGGGAAAGAGGTAAAGTGTGTGTGTGTCCTATGTGTGTGTCCTGTGTATGTGTGTGACCTGCTGATGAATTATGATATAAGTAAATATGCAGCTATCCATTTCTCATACTAAAATACTCACAATTCTCTGTAAGGACCATCGACAATATAGGGCACTCTATGCTGTTTCAGGAAGGTAGTCAGCTCATAAGCACGCACAAACATCACTGGTGTCACTTTATTTGGCTTGCAGGTTATTTACATTTAACCCACATATCCTACCTATGTTTATTAACATTAAAACAAACATTTTATCTAACTTTATTTACATTATTCCTATTGCACCTGCCGTGCCCAATACGGGTATGAGACCTGTTATCCAGAATGCTCAGGACTTGGGGTTTTCTGGATAACAGATCTTTCCATAAATTGGATCTTCATACCTTAAGTCTACTAGAAAATCATGTAAACATTAAATAACCCCAATAGGCTGGTTTTGCTTCCAATGAGGATTAATTATATTTTAGTTGGGATCAAGTACAAGCTACTGTTTTATTATTACACAGAAAAAGGGAATCACTTTTAAAAGTTTTGATTATTTGGATAAAATGGAGTCTATGGGAGAAAATCCATTCTGTAATTCAGAGCTTTCTGGATAATGGGTTTCTGGATAACAGATCCCTTACCTGTATTATAATACATGTTCACGTAGAAAATCAAAATACAACCTCCGCAATACACATCTTACAGTCACACTGGCAGATACAATAGATAGTCAGACGTTTGTTTTATGGCACCCCGGGCATTATTTATTCCTAGTAAAACTGATCAACTGCACCAAAGTATTTGAAGGATGGCCAGAAATCTGTCCTCAGTTTTGTTCCTCACACCATAACACATATGTATGGTGCAAAAGCAGATGTGATAGTAAAGAGGAGCCGCATCAGCTCTGCCTGTCCATCATATGCTATCTGTGTGTATGGATCCTGCTCCCCCGGTTGTTCCGCCACTGCTGCTGAGCTTTAAGTTCAGTTCAGCCTATTCCTTCTCAGTAGAATTATTACCAGGGGTGCGGGGGGTTGATTGGATCAGCTTGATATTGCCCACCTCAAGCCGTTGATTGGTTTATATAGGCAACTGCACTGATGAATTATAGCATCTATGGCAGTATATTAGTTATTTTTTTAGGATCATTTTTATCTGCATACATGGAGGGTGAATAGACCTATGAGGTGGACACCAATATACTGTATATATGTTTTAACCTAATATATAAGTGTGGCTGAGTACAATTCTTTTTTTGCCCTGGCTGCTTTTTACTCCCAGTCCGGCTCTGTGAATGAGCCAGATATAGGGGGGGGGGGGGGGGGGGGGGGGGGGGGGGGGGGGAGGCACACGCAGATGCCACCACCCACCACTTACAGATAAACTACTGACTGTAACTGTGTGAAGGATGCATTACTTAATCTAAAAAATGGATAGTAAATATTGCAATACTTTTATATTAACTTTTAAATATATATGTATAGATCAATTTATAGTATATACTCACCAGTGGGTCGGTATCGAGGGACACTGATGATTCATACTGATTACTCTGAGCCTCTCATCCACTACTCTCCATCTCCTAAAACAATTCGACAGATAGATAGATATAAATGGCTATAGAAGAAAGCAAATTTTTCTCATAGACAGCAGGAGGACATCCTATACTCACAAAAATATATACAGGTTCCTTTCAAATGTAGCACTGACTGTGAGATAAAGATCAACCTAAACATCAACTACAAATAAATAGAGGTTGTTCATAAGGGAGGGGGGTCTAGGATTATATACGTGAGCAGAAGGGACACATAATATGTGCTGTAGTAGAATTGAACATGTATGGAGACGATTCTCACCACATCAACCAAACAAATGAATAAAGAAACATTAGAAATTTGCTAAAGATTTTTGCAGGCAGTATATTTTAGTGGAGCGTCACAGCTAACCCTGAGATTGTCTGCCAATTGTTATATCACGCTTGTTGATATGTAAAGGCACATATGTGGGATTTCTGTTAAGTAGTTTAACAAATATTTCGATCTAAAGGTAGACATTATGCTTTGTCAAACACATAGATTGAATTAATATAGAGGCATTTTACTCTTGCAATTCTTGGGATTTCATATGGGAAAGATTTATGTGACAAAATGAAATCTGTTATGGATGATAAGGTTAAAATGGCTAAGCATACATAAAACAAAATAGTATACCTCAGTAAGTAAGCCAGGATCCACAAATCCAAAAAGAAAAATCAAGGCAGCATCATAGGTTAGCTATGTGCAGACTGGGAACAGACACACAGGCAGGGAGATGGGAGGGGTTTCCCAAGCTACAGCCGAGCTCAGCCTGTCAGTCAGTGCTGTGACCATTTCCTGTGAGAGAATGAACTGACACTCCCATCTCTCATTTCAGCCTAGACACCGAGCAGAGAGGTTCTCATTGCAGCTCTGATGTAATGACACTTTTAGCAGGTAAAATGCATTCAAAACGTTTTTTTTTCTGCATCATTACATTGTTTGAGGAAAGATTCCTCACATATATTAATATGAAGGTTATGCAGAATGTCCCCTTTAAAGGAGAATTCAACCCCCTAGGTGCAAAAATCCCTCCCACCTCCCCCCCCCCGGGCAATTGCCCCTAACTTGTTACTTACCTCTCCTTCTAGGTCCTCTCCAGCGGAGTTCAGCCCCATCTTCTCCCGCAAGGTCTTCTACCTGGAGTCATCGGCATCTTCTTGAGCATGCGCAGTAGGAGGCTTTCACCGGTTCAGATCTACCGTGCATGCGCCCGAAAGTCAGAAAAGTTTCCGATTTTTTCAGAAACTTTTTGGCTTTCGCCGCATGTGTAGTAAAATTTAGACCTTAGACCTTAGATGAAGCTGGACAACCAGCTTGTTCTCTTTTGGATGATGGAGCCATTGACTAGATAACATGTGTGAGCTACAGGTTGGAAATAAGCAGAATAGAATGACCAATAATTAAAAAAAAAATAATAAAGGAATTGCTTATAATTTTTCCTTGTGTTGGGGCATATGGGCAGATTTGGGGAGATTTAGTCCCCATGGTAATTTAGCGCCTTCTGGGCAACAATCTCCCCCAACTGCCCCCCCCCCTCATTCCTGCCAGCTTGAATGAAAGGTCGCCAGCAGGATGGCACTCGTTGCACTTCGTTTTCCGAGGTTTACTTATGAGGTGACTTTGGAAAACGAAGCGAAGCGAGTGCCAGACTGCTAGCAATTTTACATTCAAGCCAGGGGGAAGGCAGAGAAAGGCAGTTCCGAGAGATTGTCGCCCCAAAGAAGAGGAGATTTGTCGCTGGGGCAACTAATCTCCCCAAATCTGCTCGTGTGCCCTGACCCTTATAATCACATACTCAAGCTGCATTTACCCTTAATGGCCACTCCAACTTTTTAGGCTGACCTCAGTTGTTCCCACTAGTAAGATCAAAGTAATTTCATGAAGCCCTTGATCACTTTAAGAAGGTCATAAACTTCATGTGATATGACTGAAAGTGTCAGCAGTAGGTCTGATTTATCCAAATGCATCCCAGTTGCAATAGCAGTATACCATGCATGGTGATGCAGTTTTATATACTTTGCTCTTGCATGGCCTTTTCTCTGTAAAAGGAACTAATGGCTGTAATAAAATTAAGGTATGTTTGCAGAAAGTGTTTTCAGTTTTACAGTGTACTTCAGTTTTATTTTTCAGGGAAACCGCATGTATTTTCTTGTATAGTTTAAGAAATTGTAATTCTAAGCACATTTATAGTATACATTAATGAAACTGTTTCAGTAGTCTTATTGTTTGCAAATGTATCTGCAATATGTAAATGTTATATAAAGAATGATAAGGGCAGAACTACATGGACGATTGCGTTCCGTTCTCAGGACATACGATGATCCGGTTGATCCGACGTGGCACATCTGTCGGATGAAGACTCCGCTTGCAGCATTTTCATCCGACAGTTGGTTGGATCAAGTGTGCGACACCATCCGACTTTCTATTAGTTGGCTTGATTTTGTCGCATGTGACTTATCGCATGCGTTTTAACTCCCAGCGTTGGATGCGCTGAAGACGTAATGTACAATTGTCCGTGTAGTTCTGCCCTTATACTGCAATGTTAGCGTTTTCAAGGAGGTGTTGGGTGGTTTGCATTGCTGCCTTTCAGCTACGGGGTCCTAAATTCAACTCCAGACAAGGCACTGTGAGTAGTTTGTGTGCTCTCTGCATACTTGCATTGGTTTTCTCTAGGATCTCTTGTTTTTGTCCTGTCAAAAAACATAAAGGCAGATTAATAGGTCACTTTCATAGTTTATGCCTTTGCATATTGGTTCAGACACGCCTGTAGTTGAAGGGTTTGCCTCCACTGTAACACAGGATTAGAGTAAGTAAACGAAGGATGCACGGAATCCAGGATTTGGTTTTGGATTCGGACACTATTTGGCCTTTCTCAACAGGATTCGGACAAATCAAATCCTAATTTGCATATGTAAAGTAGGGAGGGTAACGAAATCACGTGACTTTTCATCACAAAACAAGGAAGTGACAAAATGTTCACACTTTTTCTTTTCCCATTCTTAATTAGGATTTGTTTGCTATTTCACAAAGGATTCGGCCAAATCCCAAATAGTGGGTTTGTTGCATCCCTAAAGAAAACCACTGGGCACACAACTGCTAGTACAACACATGGACCCTAATTTACTTTTTAGAGACCAAACACAATGTTTTGGGCCTTATTAACCTTCCTAAGGTTGAAAGGCTTTTGTTAATTTTGTCTCTTAAAATACATTTTAGGCCTTATATTTCAAAATCCAGTCTGTTGCTCTGGGGTTTTCTTGCTCTAATCCCATCATCTGATAAAACTGACCATAGCATGTGTGCGTGAATGTGAAAGGGACTGAGATTTTAAGCTCCACTGGGACAGTGACTGATGTGAATATGGTATAATCTCTGTAAAGCTCTGCAGCATATGTCAGCACTATATATAATGGTTGATATATAATGGATAATAAGAATGTGTAGCTTTTAGGGTCAACAAAATGCAACAGGTCTCTTGGAGTCACCTATAAACTTCCATCAATTGTAATTGCTCAAAATACTTTTGTGTGCATATTTAAACAATTAACTTGATATGAGTATTTTAGCAGAGACAGCTTTCATTATCGTCTATGAAATAGTCATATTTCCTGGTATATAGCAGCACGACCAATAGCAACGTTTCCCTAAATGTTCTTCAAATAGCCTGGGCAATAAAACATCCAAAAACACAAGTCAATTTTAGGGGATAATTTAACAAAAACTGAGTGTGCTTGTTTTCAGCAATTCCAGAAAAACGTGACCAATACACATAGATGCTAATATAATCAAGAATATTCTTCTTAACCATCAAATGGTATTTATTAAAGAAAATATCCCAGGAAAGTCTCCAGGAAAAACTCTGCAAGGAAAATCTGGTGAAGTTCAGTAGTATTCAATGAGAATAAACAGCTTTGTTTCACCAGTTTGTTAAAGCAGTGGAGTTTTTTTGCCTCATTAAAATGAATAGAACAATGTGATTCTTGCTGGCATGCAACTTTTTTACTGAGAAAAACGCATGTGGGAATACTCTGTTGCTTTTTCTGAAGTAAGATGGTGTTCAAGAAAAAAAGTTGCATGTGTTTTGTTGCTTTTTTTATGGCACTGTTGTTTTTTTTTTTAACCTCACCTCACTAGACCCTTAATATCTCTGGAAACTGGAATTGTGTACTCACGCACAATTGTCTTCTCCTGCACTTGACAGCAGGGAATCAAATTGACCTCAATACAAATTTTTGGATGTTTTGCTGTCCTAACTGGAGGAGATTTAGCTTAGGAGACAAAGCATGCTGTTTGCCCTCACCCTAAGGGCAGAGACACGCAGTCAGATTGGTGAGATTAGTTTCCTGGCGGAAAATTTCCTATTCTTATGGGCAATTCATCTCTCTGAACTGCCTTCACTTGTCATCCTGCACACTAGAATGTAAATCGCTTGCAGGATGGAACTCTGAGCGCTTCATTTTCCGAAGTCGCCCGAAGTTTCCAACTTCGGAAAACGAACCACACCCAGTGCCATCCTGCTGGCGATTTACATTCTTGCCGGCGGGAAGGCAATTTGGGGAGATTAGTCACTCCCCGACAGGACTGGACTGAGAATCAAAATAGGCCCTGGCATTTCAGCCCACACAGAGGCCCAAACAGTTCCCACCAGCCCACTAAATACTGACTTTCTATGGGACCTTATAGCAGCCCATCTGGCATTTGCCCTAACCCACAGATTGCCAGTCCGGGCCTGCTCCCCGAATCTGAACGTGTATCTCTGCCCTAATACAGAGCCCATTACAGGTACATGATGCGTTATCCGGAAAGCGCTGATTTACAGAAAGATTTGTAATCCAATAATTAAAATTTTAGAAATTATTTTCTTTCTTCTCTGTAGTAATAAGGGATGCACTGAATCCAGGATTCAGTTTAGGATTGGGCCTTTTCCAGCAGGATTTGGGCGAATCCTTGTGCCTGGCCGAATCGAATTTGCATTTACAAAATGGGGCAGGAAGGGAAATCATGTAAATTTTTGTCACAAAACAAGGAAATAAAAAATATTTTTCCACTTTCTCCCTTCCTGTCACTAATTTGCATATGCAAATTAGGGCTCGTTTTGGTATTCGGCCAAATCTTTCATGATGGATTCAACGTATCCCTAGTAGTAATGAAACAGTACCTTGTACTTGATCCCAATTAATATGTCATATTTGGATGCAAAACAATCCTAATGCGGTTCATTAATGTTTAAATTATTTTTTTAGTAGCCTTATGGAGAGCCAAATTATGGAAAGATGCCTTATCCGGTAAACCTCAGCTCCCAAGCATTCCGAATAACAGGTTCCACACCTATAATTATTTAAACTCTGTTAATTACAAGGTGCAGTTGAAATTAACTGAGAAACAATTATGTGTTTGTAATAAAAAATAAAATATTTTACGCCACTTTACAATTTTTATTTGAAGTGGGTTCACCTTTAATTAACTTTTTGTATGATGTAAACTGGGAAATTTTAAGGCTATTTGCGGTTGGTCTTTATTTTTTTTTAAATATTTGTTTGGGATTTAAGAAATTGTCTGGTTGTGTTGTCCAATTTACTTGCACTTTTACTAGCAAGTAAGCAGTGATTTGCACAGTTTGGAACGCCAGCAAAGAAAGTTCTGTTAAAAAAAAAAGACACTCTCCTTTCCCCTTCTTCACCTCCTCCATGCACATCTGTCTCTGCTCAAGACATTGCTGAGCACTTCAAAAACAAAATTGACACTATCAGAGGGGACATTACACTACTCAAACCCCCTAGGCTTCCATCACCCTCTCCTGTGCTCCTTCACCCCTGTTACTGATGAGGAAAACTTTTGGCCTCCTCTCACCTTACCACCTGCCCGCTTGATCCTATTCCTTCAAAACTTCTCCGCAATACCAACCCTTGTCTAATCAAAGCCTTAACTCATCGATTTAATCTCTCGCTCTCAACTGGACTATTCCCGTCTCAACTAAAACATGCTCTTGTCACCCCCATTCTGAAAAAATCCTCTCTTGACCCCTCCAATTTTGACAACCTCCGACCTATCTCTCTGCTACCTTTCATCTCTAAACTACTAGAGCGCCGAGCCTACAACCGATTAACCTCATTCCTCTCTGACAGTAACCTGCTGGACCCCTTACAATCTGG
>CM044437.1:81723720-81740479 GCA_024363595.1 Xenopus borealis
CATGACTCACTGAAACTTGTGTATTATATAAAATAAAGTACCCCCAGTTGCAAAATATGAAGATATTAGAAGTTCCATGACCTGTATAAAACACTCGGCCTTCGGCCTTGTATTTTTATATGGTCAAGAAACTCCTCGGTAACCTATAATATCCTTATATTTTACAAGAGGCTGTACTTTATTCATTATATATACTATACATGGGACAGCATTACATTCCAATACTAACTTTGGGTGCACAGTAAATATTCCAAACTTATACTAAGAAAGCATAAAAAATCTAAATAAGCATATTAAAAAGGATATGCATTTTTTAATACACATTTTAGTGTGCTTGTGTGAAATACAAAGTTTACTTTTGCAATTAACCATTAGTATTTTATAGACTTGCCCAGGCCTGGATTTGTGGCAGGACTTTAGGCACAGCATGCTGCCCAACCTTAACCACATTGGTTGCAAATCACTGGGGATGATAAAAGGAGAGGGGACTGGGGCAACCAATCACAGTGTGCTGTTAGAGGGTCTTGGGCATGTAATATTCAGTCCAGGGGCTTTGTTCACAGAAGGCGATTCAACAGCAGAGAAAAGTCATATGCACTATTTTTATTTGGGATCCGCACATGCCAGCTGCTTTGGTATATATATAGCATCAAACTATTCC
Organism: Xenopus borealis; assembly: GCA_024363595.1. Classification (NCBI taxonomy): domain Eukaryota; kingdom Metazoa; phylum Chordata; class Amphibia; order Anura; family Pipidae; genus Xenopus; species Xenopus borealis. The sequence goes on from CM044437.1 coordinate 81,724,382, forward strand.
GTAGACCCTTTGGCGTCAATATTTAGGGTGTTTTACAATTGTATTTAAGAAACTGGGTGAGATAAATGCGGCCAATAGCAATATTTTTAGATTTTCAGAAATGTCATAAAAACCACTGCCTTTAGTGTTGCTTTGCAGTAAGGTAGTTTGGAGTAGAAAGACCTAATTACCCATTTTTTATTAGTCAGAATGTGTACTTTCCAAAAATATATGGTTTTGTGGGGTGAAAGTATGTTTTTCTACCTTTGCCCACCCCAGAATGATGTAAATGTGTTGATTTGCAGTACCTGAAATGACAGACCAAATGGGGGGGTCTTATATGCCTATATGCCACGTGCTTAGGTACACTTATACATATTGGACATCAAACTGTTCAGCAGACCCCAGGCTTTCATATTTGGGGTCATTTGTCTTGATAACTAGTGGTATGTTCGATATAAGATGCTGCAGGGTGGAAGTTTTGAGGTGATTTTTGGAAATGTCCCCAAAATTGCCCAATTTAGGAAAGATTTGCGGCTTAGTGCTTTGGGGTAGACATGCATACCCAATTTAGATTCAGGGGATGTGTACTTTCTGAAAATGTATGATTTTCTGGGGTGAACCTACTGTTAGTGGAATGTTTGGCCTTGAAATCAGAAGTATGCCGTTTTGTGGAGTGGTGCTTTCGAAATTTTTACAAGTATTACTTGTAGATTTTGCTCTATACAAGTGAGAAATATATATTTGGTATTACCACGTTCAGGAGACCTAGACCTTTCCAAATCGTCGGTTTTCTCATACATAAAATAAATTATGTTTCTGATATATGTGATTGTACTTTGTGAAACATGATTTTTTTAAAAATTTTATTAGGCACTTTGAAGCCAATTATTATTATTTTTTTTTTACAGAAGTGGTATTACACCAACATTCTAGCATATTTTGAAAGCTCAGTTTGTCCTGGGAAAAAAAACCCCATATATTGTTTTCCTGAAAAAACGAAGACACCCCCCTTCCCCCAGAAAGGTCCTTAAAGTGTGAGAGTACAAAATGTTCAAAAATGGTCTGGCAATAAAAGTACCAAATCAGCCAAATTGACTGGCAACGAAAGGGTTAATTATGTTTATGGTTGGCCTTTATGTACTTATTTTATCTTTTAGTGGTTGGCCTTCCTGCTCAACTACAGAGAATTTCCCAGCATGTTTGCTTTTTTATGGTGGTTCTTTAAAAACAGTATTATTAGACAATGTTATAAAGCAATTTGCTGAAGCGTTATTACTGTGTGTGTGTGAACTGCATGTATTGTTTGTCTCTTAAGCTAAAACACATGCAAAAATGTCAGGGTATTGATACCATCTAAGTCACATGCTGTTCTTCAGTTGTACTAGGCATGTCATTTTCCTTTATACAGATTGTTTATGCCTTTTTTCATTGTTTCCTGAAAGCTTTTATTGTTGGTATGGAAACATTAACTCATACATATATTGTATATCCAGCAGCATGCTTAAAGGGATACTTTCATGGGAAAATACGTTTTTTTCAAAATGCATCAGTTAATAGTGCTGCTCCAGCAGACTTCTGCACTGAAATGCATTTCTCAAAAGAGCAAACAGATTTTTTTTATAATAATGAAATCTGGCCCGGGGGTAGACATTTTGTCAATTTCCCAGCTGCCCCATGTCATGTGACTTGTGCCAGCACTTTAGGATGGAACTGCTTTCTGGCAGGTTGTTGTTTTTCCTTCTCAATGTAACCGAAGGAGTCTCAGTGGGACATGGATTTTTACTATTGAGGGCTGTTCTTACATCTACCAGGCAGCTGTTATCTTGTGTTAGGGAGCTGTTATCTGGTTACCTTCCCATTGTTGTGTTATTAGGCTGCTGGGGGGGGGGGGAGTGGGTGATATCACTCCAACTTGCAGTACAGCAGTAAAGAGTGACTGAAGTTTATCAGAACACAAGTCACATGACCTGGGGCAGCTGGGAAATTGATATGTCTAGCCCCATGTCAGATTTCAAACTGAAATATAAAAAAAATCTATTTCCCCTTGTTAAATGCGAGTTCAATGACTAGGTCTAGAGATGAACATACTTTATCTATTATTTTAAAGGAGACCTATAGTATTCATATTTCAGTATATGATTCATCCTTCCTCACAATATGTAAAAAGAGAAAGAGGCGAGCTATTCCTTCTTGGTCACTTTATTAGAGTTAAGCTAAATTCATTTCCAATACAGACAATTTAATTATTAAAATTAATAACTACCTACACACCAGGTGTAACACTCAAAACAATCAGCTCCCGAATATTCTTTTCCCCCACCAATTAAATTAAATAAATGAAATATAAAGTGCTAGTGCTGTTTAAAAATCAAATTAATTATTTACAATCTGTTGAGGCTTATTTAATTGATGTAACAGATCTCTACAGTTTCAGTGCAGATTAAGGGCCCAATTCATCAACAGGGATAGTGAATTAATTGTATAAGTTCATTATGATTTCACTGATTTAAATTGGAGCCATATACACATAGGCAAGTGATGTTAATTAAAGTGCTGCGTGCTAATAATTAATTTATCAAATCCATACACTTAAAAATTTGAAATTAATCAATGCTCAGGTTCATCAGAAAAGGAAATTTTAAGATGGGTGGAGCAGTTCCGTGTAAGCTGATTTGTCATGGAACTAACTGTGGAACCTCACAAAGAAGAAGAAATCAGTGAATCCGGGACTGTGGTCTTTAATTTTTCTTATCTGACTTGTATTGAGAGCTAACTCACTAACAAAACACAGATCCCAGAACACCTATAGCGAAAACAGATTGGGAAGAATAAAGGTAAAGGTCTCTTGAGCAGAAACCCGCAGGTATTATTAAAACGGTATAAACCGTTAAGTATAAAAGAGGATGGCCGATGCACGTTTCGCCAGAGGCTTTTTCGTAGGCAATGTGTGCTGGCTAAAAACAATGGCTGATCCCAATGTTAAGGTGGCCATAGACGCACAGATAATATCGTACGAAACGAATTTTCGTACGATATTCGGTGCGTGTATGGTGGGAAATGAGCCGACCGATATCGTCAGAGGATTAAGATATCGGTCGGCTGGTTGATCGGACTAGACGGAAAATTTTGATCGGATGCCTTTGAAAGCTCCCTGAACATCGGCCATTGTTAGTGCTGAATCGTCAGATACAAGTAGAATTCTATTGTTTCTACCTGTATATTTGACGATTCAGCTCTACACGTGTGAGTTGAAACGAACGATCTTTCTTGGAAAGATCTTTCCCGAGAAAGATCGTAATTGTTACGTCTATGGCCAGCTTAAGTAATAGGAAAAAAAGCTAAATATATAGGAAGGCCGGTATTTTTTTCCAGAAAAGGTGGCAACCCTAGTCGGCCTGTCGGCAGCTTTTAGCGGCCTGTGTATGGCCACCTTTACAGTTAATGTAATCATTGACTTGCTGTGATTGTCCAAATTCTTATTCTAATCTAAATTCCCTAATATAATATGTAATGATGCAAGGAAGAAACCGTTTTGAAAGTAAAAATGTTATCTGAGAGCTGCACTAGACAGAAGTAAGAGGTAGGAGTACCTTTCTCTCACAGGAAATGGCTGTCACTGACTGACAGGTTGATCTCTGCAGCAGGGAAACCCCTTCCTTCCCTCCTGCCTGGATGTCTTTCTATTCCCAGTGTCTGTTATAAAAGATACACATTCATGTACCTATTTCCAGAACAACAACCAATTATTTGCTGTCTCCGGAACACCCTGCAATCGGATTCATATCTCCCAACTGTCCTGTTTTAAATGGGACAGTCCCGCTTTTGACAGATCAACCCGCAGTCCCACGTTAGTACTGGAAAGTCCCGATTTATCTGCACTGAACAGCCAAAAAAGTTACAATGTTTCTAACTTAATTGGCTTTTGGCAGAGAGCCTAGAATAGATACTTGTTACATTTGTAACAGTTTTGTCCCTTTGGTTAGACTCACAGCTTAAAGGGCAATTCCCCTTCATTAGTAAAACAGTAATAAAGCATAAAAACTACAGAAATGTGTTCAAACTATCATAACTTGGCAAATTTTGTAAATTGGGCATGGTAATAAGGGGGTGTGGCCGGAAAAAAAGTGGCATGGTCAAACCAATTTTTGTCCCTCTTTCCGTTTCCAAAATGTTGTACAGTATGCAACTGATCATATACTGTTTATGTACTTTGATAATTATTTTTTATCCTATTTGAGAAAATAATAAATATCAGTGTGCCAAAACTGTGTGTTCTGGATAAGGGCTATTTCTGTAATTTGGATCTTCTTATCTTAAATTTGCAAAGAATCATTTAAACATTAGTTAAACCCAACATGATTGTTTTGGCTCCAATAAAGATTAATTATAGTTAGGATAGTTAGTTAGGATCAAGTGCAATACACTGTTTTTACTATTACAGGAAATCATTTTAAACATTTTGAATTTAAATAATAATTGTAATAATTATTGTAAGAGACGATCCGTGCAATTGTTACAGCAGTGAAGGCAGGACAGAGTGCTGAAGTACAAGGAAGGACTGAGCATGACATGATCAACTACTCCTAGAGCCCCTTCAATTGCTGCATGCCCACTCTCCCCTACTGAATCACTGGTTTCCAAGTTAAAGGAACAGTAACACAAAAAATGAAAGTGTTTTAAAGTAATGAAAATATCATGCAATGTTACCCTGTACTGGTAAAACTGATATGTTTGCTTCAGAAACACTACTATAGTGGATATAAATAAGCTGCTGTGTAGCTATGGGGGAAATTGAAAAAAGGTTATATGGCACAGGTTAAATAGTGGATAACACTATTATTTTCTCATTTGAATGCCTGCCCCCATTGCTACACAGCAGCTTATTTATATAAACAATAGTAGAGCAGTTTCACCAGTACAGGGCAACATTGCATTATATATGTAGTACTTTAAAACACTTACATTTTTTACTGTTTTTTACTGTTTAATGTTTACTGTTCTTTTTAAGATGGTCATACACTATAAGATCTGCCTGTATAGCAAGGTCACCAAATGAGCAAAACCCCCCCCCCGATATACCCACCAAAAGGTGGGCGATATCGGGCTAATCCGATTGTTTGGCCCTTCGTGCAAACAATCAGATTGCAGAGATGGAAACAACAGCCGACAGGACGAGGACCACATCAACTAGCCAATATGGTCTTTGCTGAGGCTGGAAAATCAATCCTGCCTTTTTTATCAACTACCATATCCCTACAAATATACTGTTATAGGAAAAACATTTTTTTACAGTTAATAGTGCTCTTCCAGCAAAATTATGCACTGAAAGAGCAAACTTTTTCTCAGTTGTCTCAAGTAAGATGACTTGTGCTCTGATAAACTACAGTCATTCCTTGCTGCTGCACTGCAATTTGGAGTGCTAACACCCCCCCCCCAGCAGTCTTATCAACAGAGCAATGGGAAGTGATTGGATAACAGCTCCATGATGCCTGCATTGCTAATAATGCACACATGCCCCACCTAGTGGTAGCACTCAATAGCAGAAATCCTTCTTTCTAACCCGAATAAACAAAACTCCTTCAGTTACATTGAGTTGGAGAAACAGTAGCCTGTCTGAAAGTAGTTCCATTGTGACGTGCTGGTTCTTTCTGAAAGCATATGGCCAGGCAATGTAACCTGAGATGGCTGCCTACACACCAATATTACTTGCAATGTACACAGTGTCATTTTGTAATAAAAACAATGCCATAAAAATCATGGCAGAATCCAACAATGAGTTTAGCCTTGTCTGGAACAACACCCCTCTATGCCTGCCTTGGATACATTTCAGGTGCTAACCTTAAACAGAGAAAAGTGAGTCAGCACAGTCTGGAAGCTTTGAATTCTTCTCAAAAAAATAATTACTGGACTGGACACTTTGTAATGTATAGGGCTTCTAGACACGTGAAGTTCAATTTTAAAGGGGTGGTTCCCCTTTAAGTTTTAGTGTTATAGAATGGCCAGTTTTACACATCTTTTCAATTGGTCTTCATTATATATTTTATATAGTTTTTGCGTCTTCACCATGGAAATGATTCTGCTATCATCCACCACTGTTGTCTTCCTGTACCAAACTGTAGATTTTGCCACTCCTCATGTTGTAGCAATTTCTCGTATGGGTTTTTTTTTCTGTTTTTGCAGCTTAAAGCAATAGTTCAGTGTAAAAATAAAAAACTAAATAAATGTTTCTATTATAGTTAGTTAGCCAAACGTGTAATGTATAAAGGCTGGAGTGACTGAATGTCTAATATAATAGCCAGAATCCAACTTCCTGCTTTTCAGCTCTTTAACTTTGACTTATTCAGCGACTTGAAGGGAAACCACATGGGACATAACTGTTCAGTGAATTTGCAATAGATCCTCAGCATTCAGGTCAGATTCAAAAGAAACAGTCCACTGTATTTACAGTATGTGAGCTTTAGGACTCTGTAGGCACCTTCTCTAGATATGATGTTACTCCATTGTAGACGTCAAGTGGTCACAATGTTCATTGAATATACTGTACTCGTGATTATGCTTCTATTGTTCTTGTTTTGTTAGCCTTTCTTTCAAGAAAAATAGGTCAAATGAGGATGAGCTAAAAACTATACTTTAGAATGTACCAGTTTTTTTTACTGCGACTATTTAGAGCGAATTGGTTGAAAAAGACCACAGGAATTTATCCCCCCTCCATATAATAATGTAAATCACTGGTGGGTTATCCTAAAAAAGATTCCTAAAAAGTCACTGAAAGTTGGACACTAAGGAGACTTCGGGTGAATTTGGAAGGAGGAAGCTGGTGAGAGGAACTTAACCGTAGGGCAACTAATCTCTAATTTGTTTCAGGGCCTGAATAGAGCCCTAACAATAAGATGCCCAAGCTGCTTCCCAACAACTATTTTGGAACCACAAATCAATCTTCAAGTCTGGGGGGGTTGTGGAAACAGTGGTTTCAGATAAGTGGTAATGCTATATTTTGGCCATTAACGTGCTGAATGATTGATTTGTTGAATATTATAATATACTAACTACTGTTTAAATTGTGTCTTCTGGTCCTGTAGGTCATGTAGGATTGCAGGTATGCTATGAAGATGGGAATTTTGGTGTTCATTAGGAACTTGCTTCTAGCCCTGTGCCTGTTCCTGGTGTTGGGCTTTCTCTATTACTCTGCCTGGAAGCTGCACCTTTTGCGTTGGGAAGACTCTCGTAAGTTTCCTCTTTCACTCTTCTATTTCTTCTTTATTGCACTTTTCCCTTTTGCTCTTATAACATTTTAACTTTATCCTTTCCATTTCTGTATAGGCAGATTGACTGCTGTCAATGTTCTTTTTAAGTAAATTTGCAATAAAGATCCTAGACTCAGCCCAGGCTATAGCTGCATTAAATCTTAATGGAACAGTAATATAAAAAAAAAAGTGTTTTAAAGTAATACAAATATGATGCATTATTGCCCTGCACTGGTAACACTGCTGTGTTTGCTTCAGAAACACTACTATTGTTTATATCAGGAGTGTCCAACCTTTTGGCTTCCCTGGGCCACATTAGAAAAAGAAAAATTATCTGGGGCCACACATGAAATACACAAACACTTTTGATTTTTAAAAGTAAAGAAAATACACAGAAAAGAACTACAGTACCAGTTGGGTTACCAGATAGAGCTATACACTGCAATAATAGCCTTATCATTATATTGTTACAACGTTTCCTCTGAGCGTTTCATGCTGGGCCGCATTCAAAACCATGCTGGGCTGCATTCATATCCACCTTGGGCCGCAGGTTGCACACCCCTGGTTTATATAAATAAGCTGCTGTGTAGCAATGGAGGTAGACATTACATGATTGGGTTACACAGCAGATAAGCTCTATAGACAATCATGGTGTTTTATTTTATCCACTATTAAACTTGTCCCATATAGCCTTTTTTCAATTTCTGCCGTTGCTACACAGCAGCTTGTTTAGATGAACTATAGTTGTTTCTGAAGAAGTTTTTACCAGTGCAGGGAAACAGTACATGATATTTTCATTACTTTAAAACACTTATTTCCTGGTGTTACTGTACCTTCAACAAGTCTCTTGTGCTCCAAGTATCAAGTGTAATGGACATGGCTTGGTTATTTCAACAATTTCACCAAATCATTTAGTAGCTGAGGAATTGGTGTAGATATCCAAAATCCACCAATTTCCTGTTAATGTGAATCTCACACATGTATGATTTATTTTTAATCAATCTGCAATATAGTATTAAATACCAGTTTTTGTTTGTTAAATTCAGACCTTAGAGGAGTGGGTGTTTTAAAGAGGCTGTGAAATGTTACAAGGGAAGTTATGTAATAATAATAAAAATGTTTTATTATATAGAACAAAGAGCCTGCTGAGGGTTCACATTTTTTTTCTCCCTGTTAATTTGTGTGCCATTGTTTCGAACATGAAACCTAAATATGGTCATACCCATATTGTGCAGTGCCAAATGCAGGTTATAGGTCCTATGCAGACCTGTTCAAACTGATATCAGTCGGACAGGACATTGGGCTAATAAATTGGCAATAGAATAGCAAGTAATTCACCAGCACACCCAGGCCAGGTGCACAGGCCCCTGAGGAGATGGCACTTCCCCTCCCCCCCCCACCAACAATGCTGAGTGATAAAACAGGCAGCTGCTCTCAAGGCAATACAAACATGCTGTTGGTGTTTTAAATTACTCAAATACAGGGTCATTGTCTTGTTTGCTTGTTTGCGTTGCTTTGAGAGCCGTTACCTGTTTCTTCTGCAGCCAAGTCATCCCAGTGTGCCTGAGTTGTCAAGTTTAATTGATTTATGTATTGCCAGTTTTAGGCCTAGAAAATCTTGGGTTCTTTTAATCCCTGCAGTTTTAGTAGGCCAAATGTAGTACTCCATGGCCCAAATTAGGTTTACTCTCATATGGCATTCTTCTGTAAGCAAGCGTGCAAGCAATATTGTGCAGATCATGTTTTCACACAGGGAAATAATGTAATTTGAATTTTGTCCCTGACCTATTTAAAATCACAGCTTTGTACCAGATTTTTGCATTTTACTCCTTGCCTGTCCTTTGGAAATTAGCCCTATAGTCTGTAGACACTAATTACTTATAAACACCAGAAGATGGCACCATGTCACCGCTGATTCTATCTGATGCATGCAAAACTTGTCCTGATAGTAATGTGTATTGTTAAAAAAAATGAATTCATGCTTGTGTGAAAGAATTAAAAAAAACAGTTAAATGTAACATCTTGAGTTATAATATTACTATATAAGGACAACAAGCAAACTTCTGCCTCTGCCTTTTAGCTGGCACTTTTTTTTTGGTATCACCAAATATCCATACAGTTCTTGAAGTAATTCCACTAAAAAACACACCAGCCCAGGCGTACTATTTAACTGAGCCCCTTGCTGCCATTGTACTACATCTCCTGTTCCAGGGGTTCCCTTGTAAGACCCTACATGAATCCCATTGTTTACAATACTGAAGGACTTTGAGCTTTTTTTATGCAATTCATATATTTCCTTTATATGCAAAGTAAAAATAGAGAAACATTTTGTTTAACATTGCTAACTTTTTATCCCCCAAGAGAAATTTTATTGTAAGGTTCAGTTCTTAATTTAAATCAAAGTAGTTCTTTACAAAGATCCACTTGGGTCACCCTCAGTTTTTTATTTCAGCAAAATTTTCCACTTTTACCTGCAATCTATCTGCACTTCTTTTTTTGGTATCACCAAATATCCATACAGTTCTTGAAGAAATTCACGAATGTCTCATCATCTGCTACCTGATGAAAAACAGCACAGGGAGCTTGAGGAGTGGAGGTGGGCCTCCCATGGCCATTGGTCTGCAGGGCTCTACCATAAGATCTCTGTAGCCAACAAGGGGTGGTGGGATTTTCTTGGTTTATGAGTGGATGTTTACTGACATTGAAAGATCCTTATTCATTTTTCATTGGCATCTTAAATTGCTTTTGCCATCTGCTGCTCATTACTTACTTTTTTCTTTAAAAATGCTAAGAATAATAAGTCCAAGACACAACATTCTTTGAGAAGAGCACCACTGAAAATAGCTCTTCCCCATGGGCTCAATGAAAGCATGTTTATATCAATATACCGCTTGGGATAATGGTATCTGCTGTGCTCACACTGCTAACAAAATGCTGTTAATGTGAAACAAGTCATGCGCTGCCAGAGTGATTCCATCATCACAATGATACTATTTTTGGCATAAACAGATTCTTTTTTAATTTTTTTTTTTTTAAGCTACACCAGTCTGTTTGCTACTATTGCTTATAGGTTGAGTAAACCTTACAAAACTGATTGCTCTGGTTGATTTTCAAAGCATTTTCAATTAACATTAATTATTTTTGTCAGTTTTGCAGTTTTTTAATTTTTTATGAACTGGTAATGTAGTTCCTGTAACTGTACCAGCATATAAGAGATACATTGAGAAGGAAAACAGAGAAGTGTTCTGATGTTGCTGTGCTCAGGAAAGTGATGGGAAAGAGCATCGGATCTCTTTCCTGACTATAAGATAGTGTTGTTAAAAAATAAAATGAAGGGGGTTTAAAGGACCAGTAATATCAAAAGTGAGTTTTGTTTCAATTTAAAGGAAAAGTAAAACCAAAAAAGTAACCTGTTTACAGGGTCAGACTGGGCCAGCAGGACACCGGGAAAAACCCAGCAAGCCCCACCAACCCAGATCCACTCTGGTGATTTCTCCCTGCCCCGACCAATAGAAGAAAACTTCAGGTACATGCTGGTGGGGCTGGGGGCGGCTTGCAAGTGGTTGCCAAAGGGGGTGTCAGAGACCCAGAGTTGGAGTGTGTGGGCCCCTGACAAGGATGAATACTCTATTTTTCAAACAGGGTATCCATGCCCAGATTTGTGCCTAGAGCAACAAGATGTTTGAGTTGGCAGGCAGAGGATTGTATAAATAATTTTATTGCATCAGCATGGCTGCACAGTGTTTAATTAAATCACATAAAAACTTATCTGAGATCCATCAGGCAAAGAAATTGTCTGGCCACATGCAGTGAGTGACATCATGGTCATGTGATGATGCTGCACATACCTGATCTAGCCTGGATTTGTGGAGAGGCCTCCTAGGCCCGGGCCTAGGGCAACACAGTGGTTCAGAAATTTAAATTTCACGTGTGCCATTTGCCATTGCTCCATCCCAATGATGAAAATTTTAGCAAATAAAAGGGAGGGGACAGGGGCGACAAACAACTCGGGCCTAGGGGTGTCCCCAATGTAAATCCAGCCCTGTGCCTGATTGAATTAAACACGCTATTTCAAATGTAAGAATCTGTGGCCGGATGAAAACACTATTTCTCTGCAGGAATGCAATTAAATATACTACATTGTCTGATGGGAAGCTAAACAGGGCATTTTAGTGGGGCCAGAGGTGCAGTTTGGGATGGGGTGGGGTGGGGTGTATGTAAAGCTGCCATAATGATTATTCAAAAGGCTTAAAGTGGAGCTTGACTGTTGAAATGTAGATAGTCAAGGCCAGTCTGACCCTGACTGTATTGTTTGCATTAGCTTTGCATTTTTTGAAATGGCTAACATTTTCTTTCAGGTTAAACCTATAGTGCAGTGATCCCCAACCAGTAGCTCTTGAGCAACATGTTGCTCTCCAACCACTTGGATGTTGCTCTCGTTGTCCTCAAAGCAGGTGCTTATTTTTTAATTTCAGGTTTGGAAGTAAGTTTTAATTGCATAAAAACTAAGTATAGTGCCAAGCAGAGCCTCATGTAGGCTGCTAGTCCACATAGGGGCTACCTAATAGTCAATCACAGCACTTATTTAGCACCCCAAGTAGGGTTGCCACCTGGCCGGAATTTTACCAGCCTGGCCGGTATTTTAGATGGTTGATCCCAATGTTATTAATAGGAAAATATATATAGGAAGGATTTTTTTCAGGAAAAGGTGGCAACCCTAACCCCAAGAGACTTTTTAATGCTTGTGTTGCTCCCCAACCCTTTTTACATTTGAATGTAGCTCACGAGTAAAAAAAAGGTTGGGGATCCCTGCTATAGTGGTATAACTCACAGGTCTCAATATCTATGTTACGACAGCTTCACAACCAATTTAAATTAAAATACACAAACATATATTTTTGTCAAGATTCTCCTTCATCAGTTGATTTAACTTATTTCTACAGATACACAAGTATATATATATATATATATATATATATATATATATATATATAAGTCTAGGAGTTATATATATATATATATATATATATATCCTTGTGTGCGGGTATACATATCCTGTCACACACATCCTGTTATCCTGTCACTAATTTGCATTCAGCTGAATCTTTCATGAAATAGTGTATTTGGTGCATCCCTAACACTCACACATATATCTATTTTTCTGGTCCACTGTATAAAATTTACACACAGCACCAATATCACAAGGACAGCCCTCTAAGCCTTCTGGGACTCCTCGATCTGTCTCCCGGGTTCTACATAACAATACCATATGTAAATAAGGCTGACTTTTATTTTTGTATTGATCCAGCTAGCCATAATAATTTGATTGAAGCCTGATAGACTCGGAACTAGAGAAGGCAGGTACACACACTATAACACAGTGAAATATATTATCATTACATGGTGATAGCTCCTATTTGTAGGCAATAATATCTCCCTCTGGCTTAAGTATATGTTGAGGATTTAGATGTTTCTTTAATGTTTTCGTTTTACAATGTTGTTTTTTTATATGTTTATTTAGTTGCTAAGATCAGCATATTGGTCACTATGTGAGAATTCACTTCAGTATATACTATTGTTTCTTTGCACATGTTTACTTTGTTGCTAATAGTTAAATATTGGTCACTATGTGTGAATCCACTTTGGATTCAGTAGTTTTAATATGTGCACATCACCACAGGAGGAGGTTTGTAATTTATTATCACGATTTAGCACAAGTCACAGCGCACAAGCACAAGTTCCCGCCCGCCAAACAGTGTTTTTAAGTTGGTTGTTTAGTTTTCAGTTGCACTTTGGTTAAGGCTGTACATCCTTTATAATAAACATTTTTTATTTTCACTTTAAAACCTTTGAATGCGACCTCTTCCAATTATATGGAAGAGGTTGCATTCACATACACACACACATATATATATTTCCTGTATTTCCTTGAGAAAGGTCCTTGTGTGGGACAAACGTCGGAACAATAAACTTTTTCATTTTTTGAGCTGCCTTGTTTTGAAAATCCTGTGCCATCACTTTCAATCAACTATATATATATATATATCCGAAAGTAGAGCTGCACACTGGGATTTAAAGTAGAATTAAAACGTAATATTTTATTGATTACATTTAAAAGAAACTGGTTGACGTTTCAGTCTCTATCTAAGACCTTTCTCAAGACCCTGTTTCAAACACAAGCGCTGTTAAAATACATACATGTCCAGACACTCCCACCCTAAAACACACCCACCTGATCATGTGAAACACCTTTGCAACAAACCACATAGGGAATGTATGTGTTGCCTCTATGTTGCAATGTTAAAAACAACTAATACTCGGTTAAAAACAAAGAAACCACAGAAACTAAAGCGGAAACAATATCATACTCCCCTCTGTCTGGTTGCTAATAATATAGTTTACCCCGTCATTTTAGCGTTGATTAAGGAAACAGTTCAGTGGGCAATATTCATTCAGACCCCGGGGTGCAACCATATTTAACTTATATATCCAAAACGACTCCCTTTGGAGAAGCAATTTAGACCTATCACCACCCCTTTTGGGGGGTGGGATATGGTCAATTGCCATGAACTTAAATGTGGGCAACCTATGTCCTTTTTCTAAAAAATGCTTTGCCACCGGTTTGTTGGTCTTGCATCCCTAAATGCAGTACTGATAGCGGAACGGTCGCCATCCATTCTAAGTCGCAGAGTTTGATCTGTTTTACCGACATAGGATAGTCCACATGGACATGTGATCAAGTAAACTACATGAGTAGTAGCACATGTAATACGGTGGCGTATTGAATATCGTTTCCCTGTCTGAGGATGATTAAAGGATACTCCCGGGGTCATGTAGCTGCAAGAAGTGCAGTTAGGGCAGCGAAAGGATCCACATTTCACTCCCGCAAGCCACCCCGTGGCCTTTTTTTGGTAACACTCCACTGGGTCAGTCTTAACCAGTAGATCTCTAAGGTTCACCCCTCTTTTGTAGCCTATCTGCGGGGGACCACCCACTGCTTCCTTCAATTCTACATCAGCTTCAATGATATTCCACTCCTCTCTCACTTTCTTAGCTAGTATACTCGTATGTTTATTGTACGTTGTCATGAAAGTAGTTCTATATTCACGGTTTTTCTGTAATGAATTCTTACTTGCAGTACGGGTCCTAGCTATCGCTAGAGCACTCTGTAATATCTCAGTGGGATATCCCCGTTCCCTAAACCGGGCCCACATATCTTCCACTTGTTGCTCTGCCCGCTGGGGAATAGAGTTATTCCGTAATACTCTGCAGAATTGGGATATAGGGATCAATTTTTTCATGTGTCCCGGGTGGCAACTCCTATGATGTAACAATACATTTTTATCAGTAGGCTTTCGAAATAAAGTATAGTGTATTTGACCCGACTTGAAAAAAAGTTCCACATCAAGGAAATGTATCACAGATGGATTGACCTCATATGTGAGACGGACTGGACTATCGATGATATTCAATTCCTCCAACAAATCAATAAGTTCCTTTTTCTCCCCTCACCAAACCATCACCATATCATCGATAAATCTCCGAAAAAATATCAATTTATGGCCACCTCGAGGTACAATCAACTCTTGCTCGTATTGGTGCATATAGAGATTTGCATATGCGGGCGCCCGCCACCTGTAGATAATAGTTATTCTCAAAACGGAAATAATTTAATGTATGAGCTAAATTTAATAACTCCAATACAAATTCTATAGGTGGGCCCCTATATGTTTTGTCTTCCATCAACGATCATCTAACTGCTTCCAGCCCTGCCTCGTGTGGTATTATTGTATATAAGCTAACCACATCAATGGTTGCTAAAAAACAGGGTTCATTAGTAGGAAATCCACATAGTTCATTAGCACAATTCCCCCACCCTTATCTGCTGGGCGTATCACAATGTTAGAGTCCTCAGATAGAGACTTAATAGTCGCCCTCTCAGCATGAGAAATATTGTCCTGGGCTGGCAATATGTCCAGTGCCTCTGAACCCTCTCTCTCCAGTACACTCTTTTATATAACTTAATCGCTGGGTTAGTCACAGGGGGAGTATAGGTGCTCTTTAGTTTAAGTTCAGAGTCAGCCAAATCACTGTTCACATTGTGCTTAAATTGATCCTTTAAAGACAGCAACCTACAAAATTTAAAGACATCTATCTCCCATTCAAATAAATTGAAATGGCCAGTTGGCACAAAGGACAAACCTTTCTGGAGTAAGCAGAGTTCAGCGGGTGTCAGCGAATGTTGCGACAAGTTGAATACAGGCAATGTCAATCTCTGCGTCTCTCTATCTGAGGACTCTAACATTGTGATACGCCTAGCAGATAAGGGTGGGGGAATTGTGCTAATGAACTATGTGGATTACCGCCAGGAGATATGCAAACAACTAGTGGATGTTACAGTATATAAATTACTGACAGGGGATCCAGTGGTTGCATTTAAATCTAAAGTTGATGCATTAGTTAAATTGGCATCTGACTGTAACATGGTTGACGACACACTGACTAAATACTTGATTAATGAGTTCCCTATATTGTACACACTTCCTAAGGTTCACAAAAGCTTGACACACCCACCGGGCCGGCCCATTGTTTCCAGCCGGGGTTCTTTATTACATCCGATAGGTCTATATTTGGATACTATATTACAGCCAGTGGTAAAAGGGACCCCAACATATTTACGCGATACATTACATCTTTTGGATATGATCAAGGAAGTGGTTCTTCCTACTAATGAACCCTGTTTTTTAGCAACCATTGATGTGGTTAGCTTATATACAATAATACCACACGCGGCAGGGCTGGAAGCAGTTACACGATCGTTGATGGAAGACAAAACATATAGGGGCCCACCTATAGAATTTGTATTGGAGTT
>CM044437.1:81749194-81776929 GCA_024363595.1 Xenopus borealis
GCAGAGGACCTCTTGTATTTGTCTATATGTATTTTGTGGTTACAGCCTCATTGCACCCCAGCCTAATTGTTTTAAAAATTAATGGTGAGCAAAAAAAATCTCGGTTAACAGCACTGAAGTCTGCAAAATACCCAGGTGCTACTCACAAAAATTATCGATAAGAGTCCATAGTAACTGAATACACACTGGGAACCTTCTTGTCAGTTATTTTAAAATCATGATTTTATTTGTTAATTAAAACAGGCCAACGTTTCGGTATGTATATAAATAATAATTTATTATAGAACTATGGACTCCATAGTTCTATAATAAATGATTATTTACATTTTTTAAGACCTGTGAGTGCTGATCTCTATTTTTTTGTTTTGTACTAAGCTTATGCTGATCGTGCACCCAGGTGTATATATAACTTAGTTTCGTGAGTGCCGGCATCCCTTGGAGTTGTCTGTGTGTAAATCCCAGGAGTGTACTGTCCAGTTCTAATATTCTATATATGTATATACTTGAGAACGTTTCTAAGGAATCAAAACGCGTAGATGTGGGGAATTATGTTTTGATGAGTATCCGCACTCCAAGGCAATTTTACTTGTATCCCCGGGGGGCACGATTGTAATGTTAATATATCCACGAATATCAAGGAACTGGCATACCCATGTAAAAAAATGTAAACATTTTTGTTGCATCAAATTCCACGTTGGCATTTGATGCAACAAAACAAAGATTTTTACGTGCGTATATATATATATATATATATATATATATATATATATATATATATATATTCTTAAGGAAGTAATTTTGATATAGGCTATATCACTAGTCACAAGCTGTATCCAAATAACAGTAGCTAAGAAATGCATAAGACCAATAAATTTCCACTACTAACCCTCTGATCCCGACCCTTAGTCTAAGACATGTTACTGTAGTTTCACTGTTACCAACCTGGTATTTATTAGAATTGGCTAATTGGCTAATACATATTTTGTTGTGTGTCCAGGCCCAGATTTGTGGAAAGGCCACAAAGACTCGGGCCTAGGGTGGCAGGATTTTAGGGGGCGGCATGTTGCTCAACTGGATATGGGCAGAAGATGCCATTGTTTCCCATGTGCTATGGACCCAATGATAAAAATTTGCACACAAATAAAGGGGGCGGGTGTGAGGAATGGTAGCGGACCTAGGGGTGCCCACTACATAAACCTGGTGCTTTCTATGTCTTCCTTTTTAAACGATGCTGAGTATCACTAGAAAGTATATTTTGATCTGTTAGGATACTTCTACAGAGCCAGCACATCTGGAAATGATTGAGGTTTGGACATACTGAATTTATGAGTGTGTAAATTTATGTTGAACAGTTTGACAGTTTAACTTTATATTCCATAATATGCAAGATGAAAAAGCAGGGATGTGTTTCTTGTGTGGGATTTTTTTTACTTAGCACAGAGGGAGCTTTTAATGTTATATGAACAGGTGCTTAATGCCAAAGTAGAATAAATTGAGACCACCCATGAGAGAGACCTCTGGTCTTTCGCAAGGTTATTCAAGAGTTTATATGATCATCAGCATATCTGGAAATTCATGTTATTCACATCTGTAGAGTTAACGGTCATATAATGAAGCTAAATATTACAACGTAAACCACAACAATTAGTCAATCAAGCTGCTCCTGCTTGTTACTATTGATATTGTCTAAGCTTGGTGAAATGTGTCATTTATGGTACATTTTAAAAATCTCTTACATGTTTGGGGCAGTGGGATGGCTGGCTCAAACAGAAGGAAAGTATTCTCACTTCAGTTACATGATGTGGAATGGTTTGAATAGTTTTAAGGATTAAATGTTTGTAGTTTGAACACTAGGAGGCATTGCTAGCACAGATTTTACATCTTTACATTGTTACATGGGTTTTTAACCTTTCTGCTATAGTTTAGCTATGTAGCAACCACAGTGTTTTCAGCTCAGAAGTCTTGTCACTAAATTTATGTTGCACACAGTAGGGGCAGATTTACTAAGGGTCGAATTAGATGGTTAAAAAACCCTCGAATTCGATCATCAAATTTTTACCGAATTTTAACCCTTCAAATTCGACAAATTCGACAATTCGAAAGATCGAATAAAAAAAAAATTTGATCAATCAATAAAATTGTTCGAATAGAATGATTTTAACCATTTGATCAAATTTTTTTATTTCAATCTAGAAAAGCTTGAGAAACACTATGGGAAGCAATACATCAATACGGTAGGTTTAATTTTTTTTAATAAAAAATTATAAGGGCAAGTAATTCAACCATCGAATGATCGAATAGATTTTTATTCAATCTATTAAAAATTCGATGGAATTTCAAATCATTCACGCAAATTTAGTAAATTCTAGACTGCGACTCCTTGGAGCAGGAGCTGCATATTTCCCAGCTGCTTATTTGGAGTGCTGGTCAGAGTATTCTCCAAATGCTTTGGGGTTTTTTTTGCTGTATGGCTGCTTAATTATTACTCATATCTAACGTTAGAAGTGTTCAGGTGAAACGTGGGTGCAGAAGAGACAGGCAAGCTGAAGCATAGGACTTTCTTTTTCAGATGAATTTCTTTTAAGAGATTGGCCCACCCAGGGTCACCGGATTAGGGGATATGAAAGAAAAGATCAATAAAATGCTGTGTTTAAAAGCATTCACTGTCACTTATGGTCTGTTAGGAATTTTCAGAATGCAGTACTGTAAGGTTACTGCTAAATGACTGTGGTTGCCTTGGGCTGTATAGCTATATACAGATACATATATTTACAGATAATAATTACATTGCAGCTCAGAAACCAGTGCAACTAGCATCAGAATTTAATCATCAGCTTATATTACAGACAAACCTCATTTTCTGCTTGATAATTTGCATTGACCCCTACGTAAGCTTAGCTTCTCAACAGAAATGTCACAGACACTTTCCAAATGGTGACCCCCTGTGACAAGTTTGAAGTCCTGGATCATTGCTGCTATTGACAAGCTGAAACTTTAGGCTGGTGCAATAAATTCATTATACTGTATAAAATGTGGCTTTTTTTTAACCATATTCAGTTTTAGGGTTTATTTCTCCTTTAAAAGATGCATATTGAATAGTACCCAGGCTGTAAATTTTAAGGATAATAGATGTTATACATTGAGTTCTGTGGCCATATAAAATCCATGCATTTATTTGTCTCGATTCAGGTAATGTTTATAGTATCTTTTTTAACTAACATCATGGGATGCTGACTGTGTCTGTGAGGTTTTTTGTTAAATTAGAGGCTCTCTGGTTATTTAATTGCAGCTCCCAACTCCCTGGCTGGTTGACTTGTGCACCTTGCTGATTTCTGGTGCCCTTATGGGGGAGAGGGGAGCTTTATCTCATGTATACTGGTTAAGGGTAAGGTATGTTTATCATACAAGGCATGTATTGCAGAACTAAAATAATTTACCTTACTGTCCGAGATTTTCACATTGTGCGCCAACCCAAAAAAGAACCAAAATAATTGGTTTCTCTGCATAGCCACTGCATAAAATGGTTCGATTTGGGGCATTTAGTATTATCGGTAACATTTATTTCTTGTGTTGAAACACTTGAGAATATTTTTCTTTGCAGGCACTGATTCCCCTACTGTAAGAATGAATTATGCAAAGTCTGTACTTTCTCACATAGCTACAGCTGCAGGATTAAACTTATATAATAATTTTATCTCTACCTATAGGGGATAACACTGTACAAGTGTACAGGGTCAAAATCAAGCAAAGCAAAAAACTCAACTGGCCATTATAATGCAATCTGTTCTCTTTGATCAGTCCAGTGCCTTTTTTTGGACTGGTCCCTCGTTGCCTGATAAACACAAGCTCATGCTTAGTCTGTAGATACAGAGTCCAGGTATGCTTGTTATGTTACTGGCAGAGCCATGTGCACAGAAGGCCTACAATGAAATGTAAATGGCAAGGGGAACAAGAAATATGTTGCTGCTTGCTGTGTTAATAGACCTGTTCTAGGGAGGCAGTACAATAGCCCATACATTTGTCTCCGCCATCATAAGGGCTTTGTAAATGGCCCATTAAAGCAGAATTAATGAGCAGTGTGTGAAATTTTTACACCTGTTTTGGGTGTCTGCCAGTTGCAGAGGCTTAGGGACCAACTCAAAAGATACATTAAATATAACAATTTAAATTAATATTACAGGACAGCATAGGATAAGTGCATTCTATATCAGAACTGATGATTAGCCTACTGATGTTTAACCAAGACCCAAAACAATTAGGTTCTCAGCCTCCAAGAGCACACTGAGCAAGTACTGAATTGGTGGGCCAAATTTAGAAGATGGGGGTGCTGCTATAAACAGTGTTGAAGCAACGTGAGACTACTACTATATGGCTTCTGACCCACTGGGCTATAACATTTGTGACCATAATATTTTTGTATTATTTCTAGCCATGCTAGTGTCTCAAATTTGCATAGATCACATTGATTATATACTGTTATGTGTAGTCATGGTCAGCAATGGTTTCCACATGTAAGACAAAGAAAACAAATATTGTACTGGGTTGTCTGTATAGGAGCATAGAGCAGATTTTTACAGGGGAAATACTTTGTCTGCAACTTCAGCCATTTTTAGATCATGAGTTCGGTCTGGCTTACATAAGCTACTAATCACATTCAGTTAATTGAGTGATTGGATTTTCCTTATGTACCTAGCAAGCTAATACAAACAGTAGGAAGTAATGATACCTAAATTGTGCATTTAGAACAAATATTTAGCATAGACAATATACAATTAGTTGTTTTTTTTTCACTTTTTTCTGTAACCACTTCCTCTTGACATCTAAACTGATATCCACTTTATAGGCTGAAACCAGCAGTTTTAATGTTGATTGTTACTTATAGTAATACCTTTTTGCTTTAGGGCTCTTACACACGAGCGTTTTTACCTGCGCTCCCCTGCGTTCTGTTTTGCTGGGTTCAGCCGCAAGGGAGCGCAGGTATAGACGCACTCAATGCTTTTCAATGGGGCTGTACTTACATGAACGCATGTAGGTGCCAAACACAGGGAAAATGCAGCATGTTGCCTCTGAACCTGTGTTCGGCGCCTACATGCGTTCGTGTGAGTACAGCCCCATTGAAAATAATTGAGTGCATCTATACCTGCGCTTCCCTGCGGCTGAACTCAGCAAAACGGAACGCAGGGGAGCACAGGTAAAAACGCTTGTGTGTAAGAGCCCTTACTGAAGGGTCAGTCTACCTTTCACTAATTGGCGTGGCTGTGTAGAAGTTGTTGCATTATATCAGTAACTGACATCTAATGGAATTGCAGTGCAGAAAGAATTCAGAATAACAGCATGGAAAGTTTAAAGAAAGGGAAATCCAATATAGGTTTCATGGCAGCTGCATTTATTTTTGGTTGTTAAAAAATGTCAATAATTCACAGTGAAAACAAATTATTTCCCTTTTACTCTCTTGAAAAGCCTAAGAACGAATTGTATATATTTTTTCTGTTATGACAGAAGTAACTGTTTTTCCTGCACATTTTGGATGTTCACTGCAGTTGCCTCTAACTGGCCAACATCCCAGCAGCGATGATACATAAGTGATTATAGTAAGCCTTTATGTAATAAGTCTAGAGCGTGTTGTGAATGCCTCTGCATGAGGCTTGCTGTGACACTCAAATGTTATACCAGCAGTCTCCTGCATGTAGCTCTGAGACTCTGTTCCGATACCCATTTAGCAGCCAATGAGGGGCAGTCAGCAGGATGTCATTACAATTATAGCACCTATTGAGAGGGGGCATTTCCCTCATCTACTTAGAGCTGAAATATATGCAGATGTATATATTACATAATAAATAACTTTAATTAGAACTTGTTTTTCAGTCTCAGTGATTTTTAACGTTGTAATTTAAAAAATAAATACTTTCCCAAGAAATTTTAAATGCCTCAACACGTTCAGGTGACACGTCATGACAGTTTCAGGGAAAATAATGTCTTAACTTGCCTTGGAATCAGAGAACTACTGCATCCTGTTACAGTACACACACTAGGTCAAGCCAAAGGAAATCCCATTAAGAATGATAGGAATGCATAAAACCCCAGGCCTTGCAAATGAACAATTATCTCTTGTTTGAAAGTGAGTTCATTGTATAATATATGGTTGAAGAAACATTTTTATGACCAATAATACCATAGCTCTGACATACTCCTATAAGCACATGTTTTCGTGACTACCGTGTCAACTAGGTCTGAATTCATTTTTTTTTTCTTGGTAGACCATGCATTCAAAGTAAGCTCTGTTGTGACTTAGTAACATAATAAATTATGTTGAAAAACAACACACATCCATGAAGTTCAACCTTTTATCTCTATTTTAACCTGCCTAAATGTTAGTTGATCCAGAGGAAGGCAAAAAAAATTTGAAGCCAATTTGCCTTGTAGGAGGAAGACATCTGATGGAATTGCTGTGCAGAAAGAAAAAATGTTTGACAAATCTAGAGCCATAAAACCAACATGCAGGCAGAATGTTGCGACCTTATTAGATATTAGATCTATTTGGATTTTGCCAAAGCGTTTGATACCGTGCCCCACAAATGACTGCTTTCTAAACTAAGGTCTGTTGGGCTTAATGAAGTCGTTTGCACATGGATAGGGAACTGGCTACAGGATCGGGTACAGAGGGTGGTTGTTAATGGTACATTCTCTATTTGGAGTAAGGTTCTTAGTGGGGTCCCTCAGGGCTCGGTATTGGGTCCACTTTTATTTAACTTGTTCATTAATGACTTAGGGGAGGGTGTTGTAAGTAATGTATCAGTGTTTGCAAATGACACAAAACTATCCAGCCCAATTAATTCCATCCAGGATGTGGCATCCTTGCAACAGGATCTTGACAAACTGGCAATCTGGGCAGCTAAGTGGCAAATGAGATTCAATATTGATAAATGTAAAGTCAAGCACCTGGGATGTAAAAATATTCAAGCCACTTATACTCTTAATGGGACTGCACTAGGCAAATCCATTATGGAGAAGGACCTTGGAGTCCTTGTAGATGATAAGGTTGGCTGTAGCAAGCAATGCCAGTCAGCAGCATCAAGGGCCAATAAGGTCTTGAGCTGTATTAAAAGGGGCATAGAGTCACGTGAGGAGGGGATCATTCTTCCACTTTATAGAGCACTTGTAAGGCCACATCTAGAATATGCCGTACTGTTTTGGTCTCCCTCACTCAAACAGGACATTATTGTATTAGAGAGGGGGTACAGAGAAGGGCAATTAAGCTGGTAAAAGGTATGGAAAATCTTAGCTATGAGGAAAGACTGGCCAAATTGGGGTTGTTCACGTTGGAGAAGAGGCGCTTAAGGGGTGATATGATAACTATGTATAAATATATAAGGGGGTCATATAATAATCTCTGTAATGCTTTATTCACCAGTAGGTCTTTCCAGATGACACGAGGTCACCCATTCTGTTTAGGAGAAAAGAGGTTCCACCTAAATATTTGGAAGGGGTTTTTTACAGTGATAGTTGTAAAGATGTGGAATTCTCTCCCTGAAACTGTTGTACAGGCTAATACATTAGATGAAGGGGTTGGATGGCTTTTTAGCAAGTGAGGGAATACAGGTTTATGAAAGATAGCTCATTATACAAGTTGATCCAGGGACTAGTCCCATTGCCTTTTTGGAGTCAGCAATGAATTTTTTCCCCCTCTGAGGCAAATTGGAGAGGCTTAGGATGGGGTTTTTTTTGCCTTCCTCTGGATCAACTAGCAGTTAGGCAGTTAAAATATAAAAAAAAAAAGGTTGAACTTGATGGACGCGAGTCTTTTTTCAGCCTAACTTACTATGTTACTATGTATTATCAGTTCAATATATATGATGATGACTCCTATGGTACAGACAGCACTTGGTCTCTTTAAGGTAAGAAAAAGAAGTTGAGTGCTGTCCATACTATAAGTCCTTCTACAGTTTGCAGCCCAAAGGTAGTTAGCAATGCATGGAATAAAAAAACAAAAAAAAAAACGAAAGGGATGTCATCCCAAATGAAATAATTTAAATGGCTTTAGGTTTATTGGTACTGAATGCTTATTCACAGGTCTTTAAGGAGAACAAAAGCTCCAGTTGATGGTGGGGGCCCCCAATGATTGTAATGACTTACTTGATACCCAGGGCTGCTGCTCCTGTTAGAAAACTGCACCAGCGGGCACTAGTGAGCAAGTTATCCTTCTTATTATTTCTGCGCAGTAGAGATAAAAGCCGGACTTTAACAGAAAAAACCCTGCCTTTCTGGAGAAAGAAGGCGAGAGGAAGGGGATTGTTCTTTCGCAAGTACCCCAGGCTTGTGCAGTTTTCTGCTAATAGGAGCACCTGCCTTCATTACAATCCTTGGGAGGTGCCCTCACATTTGGCACCCCCATTGATTGGACCTTTAGTTTTCTTTTAAGTGCAGTGTGAGAATAGAGGCTGACAAAGGCTGCATCAATTAGCAATTACTTTTACAAAAGTTTATTTTTTTAAAAAAAGTTTAATAAATGTTTGGAAGTTGTTTAGAATTACATCCTTTTCTTTTTGCTAAATGTGCCCCTTTTGCTATAAAAGTTAGTTTAATATGTATAAACTCTGACTAGAACAATGCTAAATAATAAGGGATAATTACAGTTATGGAGAGATGGTGAACAAAAAGTTGATTTGAAAACTAAAACCTAAATATTGAATTCCTATTTTAAAAAAAAACTGAAAAGAATTGCTTTAAAGAGAAATTGAAAAAGTCATCTTTGTAATATGATGAAAACTGCACACGTTTAACTGCATTTCTTTAAAGATCCAAATGACTACACAATTATGCAGTGAATTTAACTACATCTGAACAACTATTATCTTAATTACTAATTTGGGGAAGTGGTCATTTGGAGAAAAGTGACCCTTTGGCACTAAATTCTGCCTGAGGGGAGTGCAGAGCGGACAGAAAGCTGAATATTCTGCTAAACTTTGTGAAGAGTGAGAATTTATGGAGCTTGTAGCAAGGGGTTATGTATAGTTTAACAAACTGTTTCCTCCTGTTGCACATCTTCATTTATGTGAAGTAGTTAGTGCTGTCAGCCAAAGGGAAACTTAACCTTTAAGTCGCAATCTTTCTGTTGCACCTTTCTACATCTGAGGCATTCTAAAAAGACTTCAGTAGAACATAATATCTTAAAGAACCTGTGTGGAAGGTCACTAATCCCTAATATGTATAAAGTTTTAACTTGTTTTGTCTTTGACTATTTTACAGAAAATAATGGAAGATAACTCATTCATAAGAAAATACATTTAAACATGTAGTTGTCATCTTATAAACATGGCTTTGAGCAAAGCAACAGGACCCTTCTCTGATTTCCTTTTGCATTTTTTGACTTGTGATGTTTCAAATAGTCTTTGTAATATGAGTTTCACAGCCTGGCAAGTGGACACCTGTCTACATTCATATGAAGCCCCCTGCAAGAAGAATGTATCTAACCTCAGCTATGGAATTATTGTTTGTTGCTTTTGTACCAAGCCTGTAATGTTATATGTTGCCATCTATGAACTTTACACAAGGTCAGGTCTGCTTTTCAAAAACCCTGTGGTGTAATTTCACTGGCAATTTCTTATGTCAACTTTCTCTCTTTAGATGAGGGAATTGAGTTACAAGAGGTAGAACCATAATAATCGTGAAGCCTACTCAACACACGGTTTGCTTGCTAGCCCATACTATACACCATAGAAACTTGTTTGTCCATTTGGAACAGTTTTGAGCATGGTCAGTTTATAGAAAATATAAATTCAATGGATCAGTTAAGCAATTAACATACACTTTATAGATTAAGTAATTGAAAGCTTAGGAAAGGAGCTAAGAAATAGTATGTATATTGTCCAGAGCTCCACATACCTTTTTTATGTTTCAATTATTTTTATTGAAAGTTTTCAAAATTTTGAACTTCTTAAAGGGATCCTGTCATGGGAAAGAATTTCAAAATGCATCAGTTAATAGTGCTGTTCCAGAAGAATTCTGCACTGAAATCCATTTCTCAAAAGAGCAAACAGATTTTTTTTATATTTCATTTTGAAATCTGACATGGGGCTAGACATTTTGTCAACTTTCCAGGTGCCCCAAGTCATGTGACTTGTGCTCTGATAAACTTCAATCACTCTTTACTGCTCTACTGCAAGTTGGAGTGATATCACTCCCTTCCTTTCCCCCACCCAGCAGCCTAACAAACGAACAATGGGAAGGTAACCATATAACAGCTCCCTAACACAAGATAACAGCTTCCTGTTAGATCTAAGAACAGCACTCAATAGTAAAACCCATATCCCACTGCATACTATTCAACTACATTGAGAAGGAAAAACAACAGCCTGCTAGAAAGCTGTTCCCTCCTAAGGGTAGGGACAGACAGGGAGATTCGGGGAGATTCTGTCGCCTGGCGTTTTTAGCAGGCGACAATCTCCCCGAATTTCCTTCTCCCTGTCTGCCGATCGTAAAAGGGACAAAGCGCCAGCGCCTGTGCAGACGCGGCGCAACGATTTCCGGAATCGCCCGAAGATACCTCGTGAGGAAACTTCGGGCGATTCCGGAAATCGCCGCGCCGCGTCTGCACAGGCGCTGGCGCTTTGTCAGTATACTAGCAGCAGACAGGGAGAAGGAAATTCGGGGAGATTGTCGCCTGCTAAAAACGCCAGGCGACAAAATCTCCCCGAATCTCCCTGTCTGTCCCTACCCTAAAGCGCTGGCACAAGTCACATGACAAGGGGCAGTCTGGAAATTGACAAAATGTCTAGCCCCATGTCAGATTTCAAAACTGAATATAAAAAAATCTGTTTTCTCTTTTGAGAAATGGATTTCAGTGCAGAAGTCTACTGGAGCAGCACTATTAACTGATGTATTTTTTTTTTTTAAAACAAGTTACAGACATCATAATGTCTGCCGAAAAAAAATCATATCTGCATGTTACATTTTTAACATTCCATTGTTACAAATGTGCTTTACATGCTCAAATATGGGTGGGCTCTCTGGATACAACATCCAGTAGAGCGACGAAAGCGGAAGTGATGTCACTGGCATAGACGCGATCGGTGCGCGCGAAAATTGGGCCATTTGCGCACAACTCCATAGGTATATATACCTCCAAAATGAGTGCATAACATTAGAATCCCCTTGACAAAGGCTTATTGCCGAAACGTTGGGGTTTCTCATCTGTGGCCTACGTATCTGCTGTCTGTGGGTTCAAACATTTGCTATTCCTTGCATTTTGTTCTCCTTCGGGGTATGTATTTTTACTTGACACTGTTGTTGATTGTACACATGTGTATATATGTTCGCTTTTGTGAAAGATTCAGTAAAAAAATTTTTTGCATACACCCTTGGATTTGTTTTTGGTGATTATGAGTGTGCATGCCCGTTTGTATGTATTATATTAAAATACAAAAGCCATACGAAAAAGGGGAAGAAAGTGGGGGAAATAAGGGGAAAGATAGGAATAAGTTGCCAAAATGCTGCACCAAGCATACAGAGAGATGCTATATATTGAAAAGAATAATTATAAGGGTCAACCCAATGTTAAACCTTTCAATAAGTCAAAGTGGAACAATCCAAATCCATGTGGATGAGGATCCTGCAGGCCCGGACTGTGGGTTCTGGCAAATGCCAGAGGGGCTGCTGTAAGTTGCAATAGACATTTAATATATATTTGGCTGGTGTGGACTGTTTGGGCTGCTGTGTGGCCTGTCTGGGCCTCTGGGTACCGGAAATGCCAGGGCCTATTTTGAATCTCAGTCCAGGCCTGGGATCCTGAATCCATGGCTCCCAATACTTCTTAAATTGTTTTTGCTTATCAAGAAGTATACTAGTTTGTGTTTCCATAATTAGAACTGCATCTATTTGCCTTAATCTCCAGAAAAGATAAATGAGGAGTAAGCCATGCCTTTGCAATAACTTGATTAGTGGCAGTAGCACAAATGTGGAATTAAGGCATGTTGTAATCCATAAGCATTTTGCTTTGTCGCAAAATATGTGTCATTGTACCTGGGCTGGCACAGCCTCTGAGACTATTGGGATTAGATCGATTTAGCTTTAAGGCTTGGAATCAGATACCATCTACCTTATATGATCTGAGCTAGAGTTGTGCATTGTATTTGAAGATCTTAATCAACCAACGCTTGCCATAGACACAAAGATAAAGTCATATGAAACAAATGTTTGTACGATTTTTGGAACATATGTGGATCGTTCTGACAATGTTGGTAGCATAGCGATCAGTCGTTTAGTCAATTGGACAGGTTAGAAGATTTCTGCTGGCTATCGATGTGTCTGCATGTATTGCCTAATGATTTCAGTGTCAGACATCGTCAGACTTTTTGTTGGACCTAAATTTTGTGTTGCAGTCTGTAAATTAATGGCCAGAACTCATCTTATTTGTTCTTTTTACTTACTTATTTAATCTGAATGGTTAGAGGTAGGTCGAGAGGTTACAACGAACGATTGTTCGTCAGACATAAGGATCTATACGCTCATCTATGGCCAGCTTAAGGCAAGTGGCAATTCTATAAATTTTAGGGTTTAAACCGGTTGGGTATTGGTAAAACTGAGATCCTTTTATTAGGGGGTGATGAAGGCAAATAGCTTCATAAAAGGCATGTGAGGAGAAAAAGATATTAAATATTCATTTTGCGGGTAAAGTTTTCCTTTAATGCAATTAAAATGAGAGCTCCTTTTATTTTTCACCTCAAATAACTTTAATAAATTTATGAAATTTGCTCCTTTTTTTTGAAAATCATAAAGCATATACTTTTCCCAGGGGCTTTTGCTTTCCACAGTTCTGTACTGTGCATTATATAATGGCGTTCCTATGCCAGACTTATTGCATCTCACTTCAAAGTATGTTCTTTTGTAAACTATAGTCTGCTGTATATGGAGAGTAAGTGTGAGAGCTGGCAGAATCTCTAATTTTATGTATCCAAGTTCATCCAAGGTTATAACTTTGATGATTAGGAGTTAGTTATGCTTGTATTGTCTCTGCTATTCATCCACTTGACGTATTAGGCTGCTTGGAGATCCAAGTTGTCTCATAGTTGTATATAATAAAAATATATAATAGAAATTATGCTTTGTCTTAATACTGTGCCTAATTTTCTGTGAAAGAGTTTAAGATTTAAAGAAAGTTAAAGATACTGAAGCAACCTGCTAAACCTGCAACCTGCTAACTTACTTAAAGGGATACTGTCATGGGAAAACATTTTTTTTTCAAAATGCACCAGTTAATAGTGTTGCTCCAGCAGAATTCTGCACTGAAATCCATTTTTTAAACGAGCAAACAGATTTTTTTTTTATATTCAATTTTGAAATCTGACACGGGGCTTGACAAATTGTTGGTTTCCCAGCTGCCCCCAGTCATGTGACTCAATGACTCTTTACTGCTGTACTGCAAGTTGGAGTGATATCACCCCCCCCCCCAGCAGCCTAACAACAGAACAATGGGAAGGTAACCAGATAGCAGCTCCCTAAAACAAGATAACAGCTCCCTGGTAGATCTAAGAACAACACTCAATAGTAAAAGCCAAGTCCCACTGAGACTAATTCAGTTACATTAAGTAGGAGAAATAACAGCCTGCCGGAAAGTAGTTCCATCCCAAAGCGCAGGCACAAGTCACATGACTGGAGGCAGCTGGGAAACTGACAAAATGTCTAGCCCCATGTCAGATTTCAAAACTGAATATAAAAAAAATTTGTTTGCTCTTTTGAGAATTGGATTTCAGTGCAGAAGTCCGCTGAAGCAGCACTATTAACTGATGTGTTTTCCCATGACGGTATCCCTTTAACAAAAATATCTCCAAACCTTTTCTAAGTGCCACCCAAGTCACTATCTTTTTTTACCCTGTTAAAAGAGACATATCTTTGAGCCGGTCTGTTAAAAGGCATTTTAAAGTCTTGTCAGGGATCAGTAGTCCCATGGAAGTGTCCATACTGAACTGCTTTGCACCTGTGATAACTTGTACAGTGCATGTGTTGTTTGCCCATACACATACTGTACATACCTATTCTTTGAAGGACCTGGTATTTCATTTGATCTTGTCTGTGGTTTGTGTGTAGCTTTTTAGGTTGTGTTTAATTTAGTAGTAATCTTTTGGTGCAAGTTTCTGCTGTTTTGTCTTTGGGCAGCTGACAATTGCCATACATTTTCTTTTAAAGGGGTGGTTCACCTTCAGATTAACTTTTAGTATATTGTAGAAGGGCCAATTCTAAGAAACTTTTCAATTGGTCTTCATTATTTATTTTTAATAGTTTTTTAATGATTTGCAATTTTCTTCTGTTTTTCTGCAGCTTTCAAATGGGGGTCACTGACACCATCTAAAACCAAATGCTCTGTAAGGCTACAAATGTATTGTTATTGCCACTTTTTATTACTTATAATTCTATTCAGTCCCTCTCCTATTCATATTCCAGTCTCTTATTCAAATCAATGCAGGGTTGCTAGGGTATTCTGTACCCTAGAAACCAAATTGCTGACACTGCAAACTAGAGAGCTGCTGAATAAAAAGCTAAATAACTATAAAACCACAAACAATAAAAAAATGAAAACCAATTGCAAATTGTCTCAGAATATCACTCTCTACAATATACTAAACGTTAACTCAAAGGTGAACAACCCCTTTAATATAATTTTTATTTTAATTCCTATGAAAATATCTCACTTCATTGTATAGCATTGATAATTTGCCTTATTCTGCTTGTAAACCAACTCACCTGTCCAAATGCATCTAGATTTCACATTGTTTGTTTTTCTGTATCTTAGCAACATTTGATCCATATTTTCAAATTGCAGTGCCAGTGTTTTGTCTGTGGGGCAAGTAATGTGGCAACATTTAGCTGATCGTAGTAATGTCTTACCATGCCTGTATACCTTATATGTACTGTACGTACTGCTTTACAGCCTTGCCCTGTTACATAAATACAATACAGACATAGTCTGTCAACAGTATTAATTATTGAAGAGTGTAAAAAGTGCATGTTGACATTTGACAGGCAGAGTTCACAACAAAGAAAGACAACTTAAAGAGAACCTGAAACCTGTGAACATTTTGCATATGAAAATCCTCTTTCCGCATTGTTCATATATAGTGCTGTTCATATTTTGTTCTGTTTTCGGTATGTTTATATATATTTTATTGTGAGCTATGATGGCACCTATCTCCAAGTTATGAAAGTTTGAACATATTTCTGTGTTTTTTTTCCCAGTTATTACAGTTTTGCTAATGAAGGTGAATTGCCCTTTAAGCTGTGAGTCTAAATTTTCCCAAGGGACCTGTTCTCTTATCTTGTTAAAATTACTTATTTGCTTATTTTGAAATTATTACAAAAGTATCTTATCTCCTGCTGTTGCTGTTCTGGGCTCTCTACCAATAGCCAATTAAGTTAGAAACTTTGTTTCTTTTTCTGGCTGTTCAGTGCAGAGAAAAACAGGACTTGCCAGTACAAAGAAGGATTGTCTCTCTGAAAACGTTGGGAGGTATGCAATCATCACATGAACACAATAATAATCAGGCTACGTAGTAAATGCCAAAAATAGACTGAGCTGAGCCACTTTGCTTCTCATTTGCCAAATACTGGTTTTCCAATTACATTACTGTATATGGCTGATCCATGATGACATGCCCTCAGTTCTTAAGTTCAGACTCAGGAAGCACTGGAGAACCAGATCTAATCCCCAACATCAGTTCCTAATGCTTTTGTGTCTAAATTGAAGCAAATCCCACCAATGATTCTCGGTAAAGCCATTCCAGACTAAATCAACTGATGTAGCAGAAAAGGCAGACCATCTTCATATTAATACTACTGGTTTGGGAATGAGGTGTTGGACAGGCAGATGTCCATATACTCAGAACTCACACAGGGTATAGTTGATCTGGCAAAATTAAGTTTCCAGGAATTTGAGAGAAAGCACCCAATGCCTTTACTTGACAGGTAGGAGTTTTTGAAAGACAATAAGTACAATTTATGTTCATTAAGTTATGTTGCCAACAATAGCACATACACAAGCCACATTAATATAGTATTTATTCTTCCTCTGGGTTTGTTTTCATGCATTCTTAGAATGTTTTCCCCCCCAAAAAAAGAAAAAAAAACAATATAATTGAGATCCTTGTGAACTTTAGGGGACAAAGGCTCATTAATGGGAAGCTCCTTCATAACTTAAATTTGCCTTAGTGGAAAATAGATATTTGATTTAATTATTTTGTTTGTTGTGCTTCCAGTAGACCAGGCAACATCCCAAGTTATTTTGTGAGAAATATATTTAAAAGGAAAGCTAGAAAATCCTGGGAATAGCAAGTGGCTTATAAAGCATAAATATAAGCAGAAACAAATAAATGAATATGCAACTGTAATGTACACCAATAATAATTAGGGCTGCAATTAAATGAAAAAAACAATTTTGCAGTTTTTTTACATTTGTTTTATTGATTAAAGACTAATTTAACAATACCTTGACTATACAATTCAAGGAAAGTCCAGGCTCTTCCATTGTGCTTCTCCCCGGAAAGGGTAAGCCATCTAAAAAGGGTATAGGTCTACTATACATAGGAAAACCAGCATCACTGCTCAAAAGCTGTAGACTATATAAATTTCCTGCATAAACAGATTTCCTACTTGTTAGAGTGATTTTGAAATAAGAATTTATCTTTGATATGTATATGTTTTCTGGGAAATGTATTTAATCTGTCAACATATATTTTAAGTAAAAATCACAAATTTTTCTTTTGAAAAGCTTTTTTTATTGTTCTGCAGCTTGGTTGCATCTGAATATTTCAGTTTCTTTGGCACCTTTAATCTGCCTGTGCATGGCCGCCTTAAGTCATTTGTTCTTAGGCTACGTCTCCTGAGGGGGATCAAAGCAGAAAACTGTAAGCTCTATGGGTAGAGACCTTCATACTCGTCTCTTTTGTACTTAGCTCTTAGGAATCTTAGTGCAACTTTGCATTGTATTTATTTGTATATATTATTATAATGACCCCCCTGTTAATTTACTGTTTTGCTGTGCAGCGCTCCATAAGTAGTGCTATGTAAATGGGAACAGACATGGGTGGGATTTAAGGTTGAATTTCTGTTTTGGATTTCCCTTTATGTTGAAGGCTGCCTATTGAAACATGTTTTTCATGTAAGTGTAATCTTGCTATGAATTAAGAGGGTCAGATCTAATATTTAACTACAAGAGAGGCCTGCTAACAAAAAATCTCATGTCTGATAAGGTGATAATATCTTTAAATGATAAAAACCTATAATTCATTAGGACATATTAGTGATGCTAATAAAGGAGAATTGGATGTTACTGATATTAAGCCCAGTGTTTTCTAGAAAATGCCAAATGTGATCTCTAAATTTTCAAATTTTGTTTATGGTCAAAGCTTTCATTCGACTAGGGAGTTATCCAAATTCGATTCGATTTCTAATTAGACAAATCACCACCTAAAACCTGCCAAATTATATTTTTAGTTAAATTTCATTTAAATTATAATATATGGGATTTTAGGGGAGTTAAAAAACAATCCCCATGAATTTGAAACTCAACTCTTGATAAATGTGCCTTTAAATGTATATTGCCCAATCTCTAAATGTGTATTATCCAATATTTTACTTTGTTGTAAATTACATTATTTTCCTGTTGCGTGCAGCCAATAGAGTTTAATAATTGGTCTTAACATTTACAAAATCCCTTTTTTATTGTATGTTAATCACTTGGAAATCCTATGTTAAAATCATCTGGCATTGTACTTCAAACATTTCCTTATAAGTAAAAATGTTATTGACAGAAGCACATAGTTATTTTCGAGTTATCAGTATTACTGTTGAAAACACAAGATAGTCATGAGAACTTCTGGACATGTTTTCCCTGTGTACATACTTTTAAGGAATCAAAAACTTTTTCCCATGTTCTCTCCAAAAACATCCTCAAATGTTCCCATATGAAGAAACTTGTCTTTTTTTTCCCAGAACTATTTTGAATGCAGCTAAATTGTACTATGCTGTTAGTTTATATTCCTTCGTTCCTTGGCTGCTAATGATAAGTGAGACCCATAAATTTAGATTTTGATTTGAAAGCCCTTTTTGCATTTTAAGACCTAAGGCCATGGATACATGGAAGTAGGTTCTGCTGCTCTCAGCTTGCATATTTTTTTGCAGGCTGAGAGAAGCTGATTTGTTCCGTGCCCCCAAAACTGTTCTATCGTGGATAATAGTCCTAAAAATTATTAAATACTTGATTGGATTCTTTTCATTGGGTTTTTTATGAAAGTTATAAGAACAATGGAATACAGAATCATATTTCAAAGTACATATCCAATTCGAGGTTTTAGCAATAAAGTCTATTCTACTCTGAGCATTGTCATACAGCAACAGAAGTCTATGTAATAGAATAAAACCAAGAAAATAGAAAAACCCAAAACCAGTAAACCATTACAAAGCATTGCTCATAGTTTAGATATTATTGCAAGGTACCTGCTAAATTTACTTTTGGATCTATTCAGGGAATATTAATGGACTTATGCATTTAAGTTGTGTTTAGATGATATTGTTTCACAAACAAATTAGCTGATACTGAGAGGAGTTCTCAGTCCACACAGCCTTGGTAAATATTTCTCATCCGTGGATGCAACCAAGAACTATCGGAAAAAAACAGATACAGGATAACTTCCAGATACTGGAGTTCCTTTATTTTACTCCAATTTGAAAGACAAAATGTTTTATAACTTGGTTCCTGTATTGAGTCTATAAGAACAGCCTTTTCAAATATATATAAGGAGATCTCTAGTGTAATTGCATTTGTTTATTCATTGCCGAATAGATAATCCATGCATGAAAACCCTTTAAAACATTTAGTTCTTTAAATTTTAAAGGATTTTGAACTTGTGAGTGTTGTGTATTATTCAGCAACTAATACATATAAATATGATAGATGGATCATACTACTGTAGAGTTATATTCTTCCATGCTTTCAGAAACACATACTGAACTTTTAGTGTTCAGTCAAGCAACAGTTCTTATATTTTATGGCCAGTGACACAGAAAGCATTATAACCTCCTATCCTATTAATGGCAGTCTGTAAAAGCCATTGTTCCCCACAGCTTCACCCCCACCAATATCTAAAGGATTCCTTTATTACTTCATCAGTAGAATACAAGATGAAAGCTCTCTTGTAACAGAGCACCCTTTACTAGAACAAGGATTTAGTTAACATAGTAAGTTGAAAAAAGACCATTAAGTTCAACCTTTGTCTATATATAACCTGCCAAACTGCTAGTTGATCCAGAGGAAGCCAAAAAAACCTCTCCAATTTGCCTCCATGGGGGGGAGGGATTTCTTTAGATGGCAATCTGACCAGTCCCTTAATAAACTTGTACTAAAAGCTATTTTTCATAAACCTGTATTCCCTCATTTGCTAAAAAAGCCATCCAACCCCTTCTTAAAGCTATCTAATATATCAGCCAGTAGGACTGATTCAGCGATAATTTTGTAAGTAGTTGTAAATTAAGTTTGTGGATTTCATGATGCCTAATTCTCATGATTAGATGACAGGATAATCCGGCTTTGTCCAATTTATTAGAAAAAGAAGGCTTCCATATGAATACTTGTCAGTATTGCTGTTTTGTATTCATACTGTGGTAAAGGTAACGTTTCTGTTTGCTTTTATTATTTAACCTAAAAGGTGAACTAAACCCCAAAATGGCATATTTTATATATGCACTTATTGCACCAGCCTAAAGTTTCAGTTTATCAATAGCAGCAATGATCCAGGTCATCATCTTGGAAAGTGTCTGCGACACTCGCATGCTCAGCGGGCTCTGAGCAGCTGTTGAAAAGAAAAAGGGGTCTGTAAAGGTCCTCATTCATCCAGGTCATAGTATATCTATAGTAATTAGTCATATTATTGCTCTTGGATAGGGAGACTCCTCAAACTTCTTTTCTACTTTGTATTTTCAAATGCATACTTAAATTCTCCAGTTCAGAGGCATAAAAGGAGAATTCAACCCCTTTGGGCAAAAAACCCTCCTCCCCTGTGTCGGTTCCCCTCCCTCCTCCCCCCAGCCTACCTCCCCCTTGGGAAAATGATTTATTAATAACCCCTTATGCTAGGTCCTCTGTAGCGAAGTTCACATCAGCCATCTTCTCCCGAGTGCTCTTCTTCCTGTAGTCATCGGCGTTTGGGGGCACATGTGCAGTAGGAGGCATTTGCCGGCTCTGATCTGCGCACGCCCTGAAAGACACGAAGTTTAAAAAAAAAAGAAATTGGAAGCGTTTTGGGCGCCGCTCAGTAACTCCGTACCGGCAAATGCATCCTACTGCGCATGTGCCCAAAAGTCACGAACTTTCAGAAAAGAAATTGGGGGAGGGAGGGGGGGGAGGGTTTGTTCTCAAAGGGTTGAATTATCCTTTAAGGAATGGTATTCTCATTTTTTAGTTACTTCTCTACTACTCATATGGTTTATATACTCCCCTTTATCTACTAATACGGTTTGTATACTCCTCTTTATAAGGGTAGAAATCGCACGTGGAGTTGAAACCAAATTGTTCTCATTGCTTTAATTATGTTTGAAGGCTAGGCCATGGCAATGCATGCATTACAGTGTTGATTTATTATTTTATATAGAGCACCAAAATTTAATGCTAAAATAATAGTTTCATCATGCTGCAGAGGACTTTTGGTATTCATATATATTGTGCTTTTTTGGGGTGAAAAAAAGCACAAAGCACACCCTCCTTACACACCGTGGCAAGCTGAAAAGAAAAGGGATTGAACTTGTCCTCTTGTGTTGCAGATTCAGTTCTACACGCCTTTGACTCCGTTGGACATAAATTAGGCCCAGGTACTATTTCCCATTCCTTACCCCTTTATGCGCAGATCCTTTTCTTTTCCAACTCAGAGCCAATATTAGTTCTTTTCTCAGCTACAGGGAACATGTTGGGAGGCAAATAGGCAAGGAAAATCTATGGTAATTTATGCTGAAGGCACACACAGAGAAATACAAGTTTTGTCACTTAAACATGTTTCAGGAATTTGGTGTGGAGCAATAGGCCAAATAAATGTAGTAATTTTTAAAAAGTTAGCATTCTTAAAGGGATACTGTAATGGGAAAAAACATTTTTTCCAAAATGCATCAATTAATAGTGCTGCTCGAGCAGAATTCTGCATTGAAATCCATTTTTCAAAAGAGCAAACAGATTTTTTATATATTTCATTTTGAAATCTGACATGGGGCTAGACATATCGTCAATTTCCCAGCTGCCCCAAGTCATGTAACTTGTGCTCTAATAAACTTCAATCACTCTTTACTGCTGTACTGCAATTTGGAGTGATATCACCCTCCCCCCCCCAGCAGCCTAACAGCAGAACAATGGGAAGGTAACCAGATAACAGCTCCCTAACACAAGATAAAATCTGCCTGGAAGATCTAAGATCAGCACTCAATAGTAAAACCCATGTCCCACTGCGTTCTATTCAGAAGGAAAAACAGCCTGCCAGAAAGCAGTTCCCTCCTAAAGTGCTGGCACAAGTCACATGACCGGGGCAGCTGGCAAATTGACAAAATGGCTAGACCCATGTCAGATTTCAAATTTGAATATAAAAAAATCTGTTTGCTCTTTTGAGAAATGGATTTCAGTGCAGAAGTCTAAGTCTACTGGAGCAGCACTATTAACTGGTTTTGAAAAAGACATGTTTTCCCTTTAATTTATGTGACAAAGCATATACTGTATCAGATGTGTCTGCAGTAAATCATATTCACATAACGTTGAAATGTGTTCAGAACTACTTCCATAAGCATGTTATTATTAAAATATATATTAAAAAAATTAAGCAGAGGTAGTGCAAAAAGTAGCGCACAAAAACAAATGAGTTACTTACAGGGATGGTATACCCTTTAGTTCATCATGAGTTTATGAATAGAGCATGTGCTAAACATACTTCTTGCCTCTTAATTTTGAAAAAACAGAGTTCATGTGAGCAAAGTAGAATGAGAAAAAGTAGCTTATTACTATTCCACAGATAAAACTTTCAAGTTAAAGCATGTTTACATAAAGTTCACTTTCTCTATTTTATCCTGTTCTTGAGGACGTGAGCTCTCAGTAAAAAAAGCATCAACCCTCCTTTTTGTTTTTGGTCAGCTTTTGGTGTGGCTCACATTGTTTGTTGCAAAGTGGCATTGCAGATCAGAGAGCCTCCAGTATTCAAGCTGTTTGCAGCAAAAGCTGCTTATGTTGTAAAAGGTCTACACTAACTTTTAGGGCAGTGGCCAACGGGGAGATTTGTCACCCGTAATTATTTATGCACAAGTGCAGGCGGCAAATCTCCCAAAAATGCCTCTTCATTCGAAATTTCTGAAATCGACAGCAGGAAAAACATTATATCGCACAGCCGCCAAAGTTGCCTCTGGAGAAACAAATCTCTGTCAGCCACTGCCCTTAGTATGATGTAGACAGTGACCATTGAAGGCTGTTTAAAATTGGTCTTCATTTTTTATATTTCTAGGTTTTGAATTACATAGCTTTTTGTTTTAGTCTCCAATTTGGCATTTTAGCAGCTGTTTGGATCCCATTTACCCTTGCAACTTAGCAGTAATTTGAATAAAAGACTCGAAGATAAATAGGTGAGGACCTGAATAGAAAGAGAAATACTGGTATGGGATCTGTTATCCGGGAAAACCCGTTATCCAAAAAAAGTCAAAATTACAAGAAAGCTATCTTCCACAGGCACCATTCTAACCAGATAAATGTAATTTCTCTGTAATAATAAAACAGTACCTTGTACATGATTTGTTCTAAATCGTTTTTTCAATTATACCCTTGCAGAAGTATTTTTTCCTGCAGGGGTTAGTGGTTAGTGACTGCCAACATCCAAACGACATTTTAAACTGCAAGTTGAAAAGTGTTAGAAGAGGATGGCAATTCAAAAATATAATGGATGAAAAGTTAAGATCAATTGAAAAGTTTCTAGAAAAGACAATTCTATAACATACTTAAAAGTGAACTTCCGCTTGTTGTTCCATGGTTAAACGTTATTCTCCATGTGATCTAGAATTCATTTATATCAATCTTTACTATGTGTGACATAGCTACAGTATTTCAAAAAGAAAGAAGTCTAAAGAAATCAACATACATTTACTCATTTGATCAGTGAGCAATCTGCCTTCCAACATGAAGCTTCAATAGCAATGCTAATTATCTTTTCTGTTTGTTGTGTGGCCTAATCTCTGCTGTTAAATCCCACTATTATACTACTACTACAGCTACTATACTCTAACAAATACTCTAACTAATATATTAGCAGAAACACACCTTTGCAACACAGTTTGTTATGCTTTATTAGTTGTTGCCTATATTACTTTCAGCATGTATGCATTACTTTACTACTGTAGAGTACTCTTTAGTACTCTGTGTCTTCTTTTTACTCAGCATAGCTTAAGTAGTTTTTATATTGATTGTTTTGTGTGCTATTAACTATAAGCTAAATGCTTTACTTTGCTTTGCTTATTAGGGTGGTACTTGGTGTTCTGTTGTAATGCTGAGATGTGCAAATGCTGGGTGCCCCGAGAATGTTAAAGTAACTCAAAGTCCAGCCATATATTTTGGCTTGACATGCCTACTATAAGGACAAAGCAAAATGTAAACAAAATAGGGGTATGCTTTATTGATATGGGGTCTGCTTACAGGGGACCCAACGCTAATGCAAAAACTTTAATGTAAAACCCCTTTCAAACTAAGCCTGAAACCCATTTTTCTCCTTTCATTTCTAAAAGATCTCCGCTTTCAATTGTATAGTGCCTTCCTCACCCCTTCTTTTTCCTCTCCACTATCTATTACTTGTTTAGACCTGATGGGCACACACATCTTACGGGTGATTAGCCAATTACATCA
Organism: Xenopus borealis; assembly: GCA_024363595.1. Lineage (NCBI taxonomy): Eukaryota > Metazoa > Chordata > Amphibia > Anura > Pipidae > Xenopus > Xenopus borealis. The sequence continues at coordinate 81,773,091 of CM044437.1, forward strand.
GGTCTTCCATTTTGGTACATACAATAGTTTGAAAGCTTGCCTTTAAGAATGATGCATGCCTGATTGCTGTGATCATGGACTGAAAATGTTTATGGCATGAAAAAAACACGTTGTGTATAAACTATACAAAGCCAATTTTCCAAGCTATTTCTTGAATTACCTGAGTGTGATCTAATGGTACTGTTTGTGGACAATGCTGTTCTGCTGATCCCCAATTACCATAAATATTTGTTGGTAGATCATGTTCTAAAGTTTAGGTAGTTCTAAGAAAGTCTAAAATAGGAAAATGGCATTGGTCAATGTTGTTGAGCAAGGTGAAGGGCGGTAGGCTTTAAACATATACAGAATTCTCTCAACACCGTTATTCTTCTAAAGGCAAATCTTTGCTGGTGGTATTTAACCTGTGGCCCAAACGATGCTGCATCCTGTGCTAGAATGCATCTCTGTAGTTCATATAGTGTTCCATGTCTCAGTCGGTTATCTTCGCTCATTTTCCCAATATGCTTATTCTGCGGACAAGTGCTTAATGCCTTGTGTCATTAAATTTCCTGTGTGCAGTGAAACTGAAGGCTAAGTAATGCAGTGTGCTGTGCGTGGTGGTATTTTAATTACCCTAGTTTGTAGTGTTATTGAAAGCTGATGAAATGTTTATTTCCCAGGAGTATTCCATCTTTAATGCTGCAATGCTTCTTTGGCAGAATGAAGTGTATAGACTAGCTCTTGTAACAGTAAAGCACTGGCTCTGTCTCCAATGCTCTGGTGATTTTATATTTTTGTGTTTTATATTTCTTCAGTCATTTGTTTGGCATATTAGACAGGCTTGCATTGTAGAGTATTCACTGGCAAATATGTAACATAGCATGCACTACAATGTTCTCTTATGGTGCTGCTTATGGAGCCACGTGTTGCAGAATGAAAGTTTATTGCCTTTATAGCTTGAAATTGAAGTTTGGAAACCCTTTGGGCTATACTGGCAACCCATGATGGATAGAAACAAGGTAAGTGTTAACTTTGGTTTATAGAAAACAGTAGTGCTGAATGAATGGCACTGCATGTTAATGCTATTTTGTACTTACAGCCTTGAGTTTTGTTAGACTTATTATAACAATTCTGTATAATGGGTCGCACTATTAAAATAGCCGATAATGCCAGGAAATGAAGATAGTCCATTTGTATCCACATTCACTTACACAGTTTTTTAGATCATTCTTCATCTTTACTCAAACACAACAGAATAGACCTGATTACAAGCAAACTTGTTGCACTGGAAATAGAGATCTTAAAGAAACGTTTAGGCATTTCCTTGCTTAAGAGGAATCTCTTGAATTCTCACCTGTAGACTGCTGAGTAGGTGGCCATAAACTTGCCGACTTCCACATAATCAGCGAGGGTGTTAATCTGCATGTAATAGGAGTAAGAGTGAAAGCACCACTGATGTGGCGACCAATGTGAAAAATGTAAGTTTCTCCATTGAATGTGTTGAATCTATTCAATAACTTGGAATAATACATTCAAATCGAAATCTGGACTAAAGATAGCAAGGCCTACTCTTCAAAAAGCTGTAATTTGGGGTAAGCATTTTAGATGGAGCACTTGAACAGAACCATGGAGGAACATCTGTTGACCTTCATGCAGCAGCATAATAGGCACTTTACTATCAGACGTTCCTTGCCAGTGATATGACACTTTATGACTGCACAAGCTCATATCCTCATGTGAAATTGTAGGCATTACCTTACCAATGTTAGCTGTAAGTCTTTCTATCTTTGCTACAATGTGTGTGGTGCATTGCCTTTGTGTAAATACATCCAGCACCAGCAAAATACATTGCAAGCACACACAAGGGAAAAATACATATTAATTCATGCCAACATATGCTGTGTATATGTTGGGGTATGTATGAGTACTCTAATTTGCTGCACAACAACTGACAAACTATTAGGAATATTGTTACATATGAGCAGGTGTTTGTCATTGGAGCAGGTGGACTTGTCCTATATATCGAACTACTGACAGATGGCACACTAATGCTTAAAATAAGTTTCTGGTATTCAAAAGGGCACATTGTTAAACTTGCAGATATAAGTAAAATTAACTCTTCTAGAATAGATCACCACTTTACCTTTTTAAAGACCTCCAACTGTGCAGTTTTTCCATTATCTCTGACCTAAAGTCAATGTCATTAACACAGTTAAAACATGTCAGCATGGGTGTTTTAGGCTTTGCCAGCCACCTGTTGTATCACACAGCAGTTTTTTGGCAGGTGAGTTTCATGGGCTGCTATTATTGAGGATGGTGGCTTAACATGTACATGCATACATACGTGCACAAGGCATTTTTTTTTACCTGTGTCAGATAAAGTCATTCAGAAAAAACACTGTATAATGCAATGGTCAAAGGCATACCTCCCAACTGTCCCTTTTTTGGAGGGACAGTCCCTCTTTTGACAGCTCAACCTGAAGTCCCTCATTTGTACTGGAAAGTCCCTCTTTTCTCTGCACTGAACACCCAGAAAAAGAAACGAAGAGAGCCCAGATCTGCTAACAGGTGCAAATAAGATACTTTGTAACACTTTTGAGATAAGAAAATAAGTAATTGTAACAGGAGAAATATTTTCAAACTTTCATAATCTGCCAAATTTTGTAAAATGAACATGGGAGTTAGGGGGTGTGGCCACAAAATGGGCGTGGTCAAGAATGTAGCCGCACTACTTGCGGAAAAAAAAAGTTTTGTCCCTCTTTTTACTTCCAAAATGTTGGGAGGTATGCAACCATGTTACAGAGCTATTACAGGGGGCAGTCTTTTGGCACTGAAAAGAAAACCCTGAGCAAATGTATAAACATCATCTCATAAAAGATCAGCTGTATAGCCCTTTTACTGGACGTCTGGGTTTGCATTAAGGTGCATTCACAAATATCAGGCCTAAAAAATTACATAGTTTGCCATAATCTAAGGTAGCTTTGGAAGTAACTGTGTATTGTCTTGGTGAATTGCAACTAAGATATACCAAATTTAAATCTAAATTTGGGTAGTCATGGATCAACAATATAATAGTTTAAATGTCAGTCCGGATTACTATATATAACAAAACAGTATAAATGATGACAAATGTATACAAAATAAATCAAGGCCACTAGCATGCCTATAGGTTGCTATACGTGGAACTTTTTTTTTTTTTTTTTCAGCCCACTGACCAAACAAGTATATTAGGGCTTTGGACTTTCATGAATTTACTAAAGTGCACAACATGACTGTGCAACACTTTGGCTGCTTAGATGAATAATGTCAAAACCTATGTGGTTGTATATCAGCTATACTCTAAATGTAACTGCCATTTAGAGTGTGTATCCATTTATATCTTTGTTAGTATAGGGTTTACAGAGCTTCTCTACACACTGATGGTACTACAGACCTGCATTGCACTCTCTGCAGCTGTCAAATACCATAGTGGTTGTGTAATAAACACTGGTCTGGTGTGGAGACGAGACACTTGAATGCCACAGTGGTGCTTCAACTGGCTAAATTGGCTAACGTGTCACTTTGTATGTGGCCATCCTACAGTTGGTACCTTATTTTAGCCTGAAGTCTCTCTTCACTCACTTAGCTATCCTTTTAACAGACATGAAAACTTAAATGGGAAGTTAATGTGACTGGAGATGCGGCTAGTGTTTTTTGTTTTTGTTCTCTACTACTGAGCATTTAATACATCCTTTTCCCAGCAGATCAATGTATCCTTTTAATGTAGAACCTCCTTTATACCAAATTATGTTAAGCTGTGGTAGTATCTATCTGTCTATCTATCTATCTATATATATATATATATATATATATATATATAT
>CM044437.1:81776993-81787718 GCA_024363595.1 Xenopus borealis
TATATATATATATATATATATATATATATATACAAACTTAAATTATATTTTTCAGTTCACACCCCTTTAAGAAACGTCCATTTGCATAGTTATAGGGTAAATATATAGCTTTTTATGTTATTCTCTGTACTACCTACCTCCACCTGTAATCAGGAAAATTGAAGTAAAAATGATGAGCTCTGTATAACATAGAATACAGTTATCAATATACAGAGTTAATACAGAGATTTGGTTTCTTTATTTTTAACTGTTTGCATTGTTTAGTACAAGAAATACAAAAAAAAAACCTATTTCTTAAATAACATATTAGGCTAGAATTATTTTCCATGCAAGCTTATATGTTAAACTCATTTTAAACAAGTGATTAAGTTGCTCTTTCAGTGGTTTCATTGCTCTTTGACAACTTTATTTTAAAACAATATCTGTCTCTATCCAGTTTTGAACAGCAATAAATGGAGATATTGATATGTACTGATACCAAATGTCTCATGAGGTAACTATATGCTCATTGCAATGTAATCCTGATACATTCTAAAGTCGAACAGCCTAGATTTAATATACTGTATGTATGTGTCTTACCAAACATGTTCTTATGGTAAAACGTATACACAGACTTTCCTGGCAGGCTATGAAAGGTGGAGTACCTTTGCTTGCTTTCTAACACTGAATCTTGAGCCTGATCTTTGCTTTACTGAGGAACAGATTTCCTTGTTAAACAGGACGGAGAGAGAGAAAATCGGGGATCCCAGCCCTACCCTCATCTGCTCCATCGCAAATTGCTGCTGACAGCATCCAGCAAGATCTCAATGAACCAAGGGTTGCACCAGTGCCATCGATTCTAAGTAGGTGGTGTATAAGGTTTAAGACCATATTAAATACAAGTAGTAGTAGTATGCATCTGCTTTTTAAATAAGAAAGCTATTTCCTGTCAGTAATAAAGACAATGCTTGCCTGACTTTGTTTGGTATATTTTAGGAGATGCAAAATAGTAGGCAGAGACAGGTGCTGTTATGGAAACATAAATAAAGAGCACCAGTCCAACTCCTTATAGTAAGTACAAGACTCCCAGAATGTTTGGAAATGGGTCTGTCAAATACCTTTCCTCATTTACAACAAAAGTGAACCACTTTCTGTGTATTTTTTTTAGCTACCTAATGAATAAATAAATACGTATTTTGCCTACACAGCAATAGAGCATGCCAGTCTCTGTTAGCTGTTTTGCTTTTTGTATAGCTGTGCATAAAAGATGCCAGTAGAGTCCTGCAGAAGCTCTATCTGCTAACGGATGAGTGTGGTTTCAATTTAATCAATTCCACCAAATCATGTGTATGCCAATGGTGTGTGCATATAGGATAATGTATTCTTTCTGCAACTTATAAGAATATTGGACGTCGCTAAGGATTTGTGGCATCTGCAGTGAAGGTCCTTTTCTGAGGCAGATTCATTTTCTGCTCAGTTTCCACTTGAAATATTAACTCCAGTTTTTGTTCCCCCCCCCCCACCATATATATAAATACTTTATGATTTCACGTGCAAGGGTCAAACAAATTAGCAGATGGACCCACACTCCATTATGTCATGAATCAAATGTGCTTTATATATCCGATATGCATTGAAAATAAAGCACATTTGATTCAGGACATAAAGATTTTTTCCTAATTTAACTATTTTTCAAATGAAAACTGAAATCCAAGTCATTATATTAAACAAGCTGTGTTTTGACACATATAAGCATTGAAACATTATGTTTTGCTTCTCTTTGGGGCTTCCTGGCTCTGATTTGAATATGCAATATATGCTGCATAGAACATAGAATGATGTTGGGAAACAAATGCACTAAATGCATTATGAACATGCTTGTATGTTTGTAACCTCTAAAGGGACATTTACTTGGGCCAACAAGTTCATCCACTTTAGTGTGTTACGTTCATTCACAAAACTGTTTTTTTCCTTCCTTGAAAATGCGTTCCTAAGGATCTCTGCATTGTTGTATTGCAAACTGTGCTTGCCAAGTTGTGCAGCTCTTGTAATTTATGTTCTACTGAAAGGCAGAGATTAACGGCTTTTCGCAGCTCATATTTTTAAACAGTGCTATTCATGTAAGCTTTTAATCTTCAAGAATCTGTCATGTATGTATTTCTAGGGAACTTTAGACAGAAATATCATGATAACCTGTGTTTTTATAGAATAAACTAACTCAATATTTTTATTCACATATAATACTATCAATCCCAGCTAATCGCATGTGCAAGGTCACGCAGAAGTTCAGTGTTTTACCACTATTTACATAATTATGACACTGTGCAAATAATAGATTTGTAAGATTTTTCACACTGGCATATTTTAAAGTACATAAAAATGTGTTAAATCAGCAAAACATATGAGATTTATAATTCATTCATGTGAATTGTTCACTACTTTTTCTGAGATGCACCTATCTTGGTAGCTTATTAATATGTTTGCAGATGAAGTACAAGCATGAAATGACTTCCAGAAATCTGTGTAGAGATGGTAAAAGAGTTGTTCCTGGACAGTTCAGTAGGTGAATCATCCAAGCCCTTTTTGAAAGTATCAACAGAATCAGCCATCACAACATTCCACAACCTCACTGTCCTCACTGTGAAGAACCACCTACTCTGCTTCAAATGAAAGTCCTTTTCTTCTAGTCTGAAGGGGTAGCCTCTGGTGCACTGATCCTCTTTATGGGTAAAAAGGTCCCCTGATATTTGTCTATAATGTCCTCTAATGTACTTTTAAAGTGTAATAATGTCCCTTTGCAAGCGCCTTTTTTCCAGAGAAAACAACCTTAACCTCGACAGTCTACCCTCATAATTTAAGTCTTCTATCCCTCTAACCAGTTTAGTTGCACGTCTCTACACTCTCTCCAGCTCATTTACATCCCTCCTAAGGACTGGAGTCAAAAACTGCACTGCATACTCCAGATGAGGCCTTACTTGGGATCTATAAAGAGGTATAATTATGTTTTCATCCCTTGCCTTTATGTCCTTTTTTATGCAGGACAGAACCCTATTTGCTTTAGTAGCTACAGAAGGACACTGCCCAGAATTAGACAACTTGTTATCTATAAAAACCCCAAGATCCTTCTCACTTAAAGGGGTGGTTGACCTTCAAATTAACTTTTATTACATTGTAGAAGGGTCAATTCTAAGAAACTTTTCAATTGGTCTTCATTAGTTATTTTTCATAGTTTTTTAATGATTTGCAATTTTCTTCTGTTTCTTTGCAGCTTTCAAATGGGGGTCACTTACACCATCTAAAAACAAATGCTCTGTAAGGCTACAAATGTATTGTTATTGAAACTTTTTATTACTTATCATTCTATTCAGTCCCTCTCCTATTCATATTCCAGTCTCTTATTCAAATCAGTGCAAGGTTGCTAGAGTAATTTGTACCAAGAAAACCAAATTTCTAACACTGCAAATTAGAGAGCTGCTGAATAACAAGCTAAATAACTATAAAACCACAAACGATAAAAAATTAAAACCAATTGCAAATTGTCTCAGAATATCACTCTCTACATTATACTAAAAGTTAACTGAAAGGTGAACAACCCCTTTAAGGAAACTCCCAACACACTGCCATTTAGTGTATAACTTGCATTTATATTATTTTTGCCAAAGTGCATAACCTTGTATTTATCAACATTGAACCTCATTTTCCAGTTTGCTGCCCAGTTTCCCAACTTAGACAAATCACTCTGCAAAGTGGCAGCATCCTGCATGGAACCTATAGCTCTGCACAATTTAGTATCATCTGCAAAATTAGAAACTGTACTTTCAATGCCCACATCCAGGTCATTAATAAACAAGTTGAAAAGCAAGGGAACCAGTACAGAGCACTGTGGTACCCCACTAACAACACTGGTCCAATTAGAAAATGTTCCATTTACCACCACTCTTTGTAGTCTATCTTTTAGCCAGTTCTCTATCCAGTTACAATACTATGTTCCAGGCCAACATTCCTTAATTTAACCAGTAACCTTCTGTGTGGCACTGTATCAAATACTTTAGTGAAGTCTAAGTAAATCACATCCACAACCATCCCAGAATCGAGGTCCCTGCTTACCTTCTCATAAAAAGAAATTAAGTTAGTCTGGCAAGATCTGTTACACATAAAACCATGCTGGCACAGACTCATAGTATTGTTGTTTGCTATGAAGTCCAGTATCCTATCCTTTATTAATCCTTCGAAAAGCTTTCCTTCCGCTGACTTCAGACTAACTGGCCTATAGTTTCATGTAGAAGTCAATGGTCCCTTGAACCACTGAAGATGTTAATAGCCTGCATGATGTTCAAGGTTTTTTCTTAGAGTTTTGCCCAAAAACTCAATCAATACAAGTGATTTGAGGGTTTTTTTTTCCGCAGAAAATGCAATCAATTTGAGTTTTTGGGTTGTTGACCCTAAACTAGTTAATTTGAGTTTTTTCCCCATTCGAGTTTTTTCTTAATTAAGAAACCATTTGAGCTGTGCGTTCATTAAAGATCTAAAAAATTCTAAAATTATATGTTTGTGAAGATTCCCATTCATCCAGGTCATGGTATATCCCAGGTCATGTTTTCTTTCCCTTGAAGAAGTTTCACCAGTCATCCAACTGGCTTTTTTAATTCAGACTTTGCTGTGTTTTTTTCCCTTGAAGCCGTTTCACCAATCATCCAACTGAATCTCAATTCCTGAGTTTTAAACTGTTGTTGTGCGCATGGGCGAACAGCGACATGCTTATCAGGTGAGCAGTTCTGGGCCAACAGTCTGACCCTGTATGAAAGGGAAAGGCAGAGATTTTGGAATGGTATCTTTGTAACCTTTTAATAAAGTGTTTGAGTAACAGTGAAAGCTAATTTGTGTTGGAATAGAGTAACATCATGCTAGGAGGCTCAAACTAGGACACAAATTAATATTTTAGTATGCCACTGCTTATAAGAAAGTTTAAAGCGCTACGCACACTCACACTTCACAGAACGTTGTGCCTTAAAGGAACAGTAACACCAAAAAATTTAAGTGTAAGTAAAGAAAATATCATGTTTTTATTACTTTAAAACAATAAAAATTTTTGATGTTACTGGTCCTTTAACTCCACCAAATTGTAGCAACTCACCAGTTAAAGGAGTTGTTCACAATTAAGTTAATCCGTTACAGAATGGGTAATTCTAAGCAACTTTTCGGTTGTTTTTTTAATTATTTGCCTTTTTCGGCAGACTCTTCAGTTTTCAAATGAGGGGTCACTGGCCCAATCTATAACCAAATGCTCTGTAAGGCTACACGTTTATTGTTCGTGATACTTTTACTCCTCTTTATATTCGGTCCTTCTCACATTCATATTACAGATTCTTATTCACATCAGTGCAAGTTTGCTTTGATAATTTGGGCCCTAGCAAGCAGATTGGTGATATTTCAAACCATAGCTAATTAAAAAATGTTACATTTGCAAAGTGTCTTCGATTATCACTTTACATCATGCTAAAGGTTAATTTAAAGGTGAACCACCGCTTTAAATGATCACTTGCCATAGTAATTGTTTCCCGTGTTTCACCAAACTTTTTGCAATGTCCTGACTGGAAAAAAATTGCTAAAACACATTCAAGAAAGTGTTTGGCTACATTTGTATTTATCAGTGTTTTATGGAGATCTTTGTGTATCACTCTGTTATCAACCTTATACTCATTTTATGATGTATACATATTTATATCTGTTATTTGTTTTTCATGTAAGGACAGGTGGTGGTGAAATGTACCTTTAAAAAAAATTAATTCCATTGATATGTAACATACATAGTAACATAGTAAGTTAGGCTGAAAAAAAACTCACCTCCATCAAGTTCAACCCCTTTAACTTTTTTTTTTTAATTTGAAATGCCTAACTGCTAGTTGATCCAGAGGAAGGCAAAAACCCCATCCAAAGCCTCTCCAATTTGCCTCAGATGGGGAAAAAAATCCTTCCTGACTCCAAAAAGGCAATCGGACTAGTCCCTGGATCAACTTGTATAATGAGCTATCTTCCATAACCCTGTATTCCCTCACTTGCTAAAAAGCCATCCAACCCCTTCTTAAAGCTATCTAATGTATCAGTCTTTACAACAGTTTCAGGGAGAGAATTCCACATCTTCACAGCTCTAACTGTAAAAAAAAACCCTTCCGAATATTTAGGCGGAACCTCTTTTCTTCTAAACTGAATGGGTGACTGGAAAGACCTACTGGTGAATAAAGCATTAGAGAGATTATTATATGATCCCCTTATATATTTATACATAGTTATCACCCCTTAAGCACCTCTTTCCTCAAAGCTAAGATTTTCCATACCTTTTACCAGCTTAGTTGCCCTTCTCTGTACCCTCTCTAATACAATAATGTCCTGTTTGAGTGAGGGATACCAAAACTGTACGGCATATTCTAGATGTGGCCTTGCAAGTGCTCTATAAAGTGGAAGAATGACCCCCACCTCCCTTGACTCAATGCCCCTTTTAATACAGGTCAAGACCTTATTGGCCCTTGATGCTGCTGACTGGCATTGCTTGCTACAGCCAAGTTTATCTACAAGGACTCCAAGGTCCTTTTCCAAAATGGATTTGCCTAGTGCAGTCCCATTAAGGGTATAAGTGGCTTGAATATTTTTACATCCCAGGTGCATGACTTTACATTTATCAATATTGAATCTCATTTGCCACTAGTTGCCCAGATTGCCAGTTTGTCAAGATCCTGTTGCAAGGATGCCACATCCTGGATGGAATTAATTGGGCTGGATAGTTTTGTGTCTTCTGCAAACACTGATACATTACAGTCGCTTATGGGGCACAGTATCAAACACTTAGGCAAATTCCAAATGGATCACATCTGCCCCCCCACTGTCCAGCTTCTTACTTACCTCATCATAAAAAGCAATCAAATTTGTCTGGCATGGCCTATCCTTCATAAATTCATGCTGATTGCTGCTCATAATGCCATTCACTAGGCCAAACTTTGAATGTGATCCATTAACAAGCCTTCAAATAATTTGCCCTCCACAGATGTCAAACTTACTGGCCTATAATTACCAGGCTGAGATCGTAATCCCTTTTTAAATATGGGGATGACATCAGCTTTCCTCCAATCTATAGGAACTATACCAGATGAAAGTGAATCTGAGAAAATCAGAAATAAGGGATGGTCTAAAACTGAACTAAGCTCTCTTAGAACCCGTGGGTGTATACCATCAGGCCCTGGCGCCTTGTCTACATTAATTTTTATTAAAGCTTTATGAATCATATCCTGAGTCAGCTACTGACTAGATTGACCCAGTCAGTGAGCCTGGGAACTCAGACTCCATTGTATACACTGAAGAAAAAAACTGATTTAGCACATTTGCCTTTTCTGTATCGGTTACAACCATACTGGTACCATGTTGAACATATGACATGTGGTCCTCCCTGTCCTTAACAGTACCACCAACCAAATCTCCTCCCCCATTTTCCCTTCCTTTTCCCACTATCTTATCTAACCTATATTTCCCTGAACCTATTACTGAACCCTCCACCACCCCCCACGCTTAGTTTAAAATCTCCTCCAACCGTCTAGCCATCTTCTCCCCCAAAACAGCGGCACCATCATTATTGAGGTGCAGCCCATCCCTAGCAAAGAGCATGTAGCTGGCTGAGAAATCAGTGTGACATTGTATAATATTTTTTTACATTCCGTTTTTACTGAAATAGTTAATAATATTTAATGCAGTGTACATTACTGGTGGGTTTATTTTTTACATCACTGAAATAAACAAGTGGACTGTTCTTTCCCATAGAGCACTGTTTATAGTAAGGATCAGCAGGGATCTGTAGGGAATGTTTTGCTGTAAATGATGCACAAGCTAGCCTTTATTATGAAGAAGTTGATAGAAGCCACTTGATTACCTAAAATAAAGTTACCCAAAGTCATTAAAAATAAAGGTTCAAGAAATCTTGGAGGTAACTTGGAGTATTGTGGACTCAATGTCTTTCTCTAAACATATACTTTGTGCCTGTGTATAATAACAGTGGCTTATGGCACTTTATATTTGATATGTCTTAAAAGGTGTTTTTTGTAACTGAAAAATGTCTTTTTGTTTTTTAGAATATGATCGTCTGGGCTTTCTACTTAAGCTGGAAACTAAGCTGTAAGTAGCATTTTGTGTCTATCCATTTTGCTAAATGCTGTGTCTTTAAAAATATGCACTTATTGAGGGCTTGGAGGTAATAAAAGTGACAAATACATATGTTTTGCTGACTTGCACGTATTCGATGTAGACTTAAAAATAAGCTTTTTGAGCCCAAGAATTTTTACTGCAGTGCTATCCACAGGCAGGGAGAATTTCTCATCGAGTGTCATGTTCTTACACGGACTGTTTAAATAATGCTAAAACATCAATGGTACTCAGGCTTCCAAATTCAACTCCTGACAAAATGCGAGGTGACATTCCACAAGTAGATAAGAAATAAGATTTCTTGCACCTGATCATTGATCTTTATTGCCTTAAAATTTCCCTTATCTGTAGGTGCTGCAAAAATCAACCCAGTAACTTTTTTTATTTCCTGCTCATACTCCTGTATGCTAGTGGCATAGCCTCTGCACAGCCTATTTCAAAGCATTGATTAAGAGCCTGTTGTGCTTTTTAAGTAGCATGGATTGTATAGTTTTATTCTTTTCAGTATGTCAAATGTGAAGGCCCACTTAACATGACCTGCACTCCAAACCCCTCATCAGGATGGACACCTGTCCAAGTTCTCCCCTCTCCCCTTTTAATTATGTTTCTTTTTATGTCTCTTGCATACTTTTCATCCCTTTTGTTTTTTAAGGGGGAGCACAAAGTCACTTCAAACCCACAAAGACATGTAGATAATTGGTGTTATCTTGGATAAATTCACTCACATATGGCAGTAATCCTGTCGCAAAAATGCAGACTGTGCTCTGATTGTTACAGGGCCACATTAGTTATTTCCCATCACCTCTTCCTTTCACTCTTGCTGTTTAGCCCCTTTTTTTGACCTGTGTATGGGGTCTAATAGATCATTTTTTCCTGATTGATATCTGATATCAGGTCCTGGAACTGGTGGTTCTTTATTTGCTCTCCTACATGGCCTGGCTTGATCCATATCAGCAGCAGTCTACCTTTACCAGTTTATGCCTTTAGTCCTTATGTTTCCTATTGTAATAAAATAATTACTATCCCTATCTAAAGAGGAAAATAGACTTTTAGATTTCTGTTGTTTGTTTAGGATTAAATTATTTTTGTTTGCCACAGGTGAATATTTTTTTATTAACTTTTATTGTTCGTTTGAAAGTAGTTTCTAGCACATGGCTTTGATGTGTTTAGTGCCTTCTTCTCTGCTATATATCTGTACTTGGATAGAAAATGGCAATAATGAAAAGGTTGTACTTCAATTGCTTAGGCTCTTTTATGAAGTGGTGTACAATGTCTTGTGTTGAGAGCACTATGATAGACATGTCTTGATTACATGGCTACACTTCTGAATACAGTATGCAGGGTGGGAATTTTGTTACAGATGTATCATGTCATCAAGTAGCTTGACGTGTTGATAGCCAGGAAGAACCTTCCTTGACCTGATGAGTCTGAGGTTTAATGTCTAGCAGATTGTACATATTTTCTCTCTTCCTGTCTGCTGTTCTTGGATTTTTAAGGAATTGGATTTGGATCACTTGTTTTTGTGTAAATATAAACTAGACTAACTAGGAAATGTTATTATATTTTAATGCAAAGTTATTTTTGGGCATATTTCCACTCCCAAAAGAGGCAATTTTGTGCGGCCAATTAAGCAACCTGTCTGCCGTTAATGGTAGGGCAATGGCACACAAAGTGATTCAGGTCATTTTGCCATTAAACTACTAAGTAGCTTCTGACACATAAGTGCACGGGGGTTCCAGGTGACTGCCACTGTTAGTAAGCAACAGCAGCCTGAGATACCCAAAGGCTAATGGCACATAAGGCGTTTTACTAACCATGGCGGCTCTGTGGTTAGCACTTCTGCCTGGAGTTGTGAGTATGATTCCTTTCAGAGCTTTATATGCAAAGGAATGGTTTTGTTCTTCCACTGCTTGCTTGCATTTTCTCAGAGTAGTTTGGTTTCTTCCCTCACATACAGGCAGGTTTTAAATACACATACAATATAAGATATGATTATTGGATTATTATGGCTTTGTACGATCATCCTTGACTCCTTAATGACTTCTAGTCCATTTATATTTATATATATATATATATATATATCCCAAATATAGATGTGTGTACTTATGATATGTGCCTTCTTTCCATCTGGTGGAGGTGTCACTCTTTTAGTTAGAAAGTTTATTTCCATGAGATGAAATATATATACGTTATACTATAGCATATGTATCAAAAGTCCACCATTGTCTGCAGTATAGAGCTCCCTGAGTGGTGCATGTCTGGGAAGTAAACAATGTTTTGTTTTGCCTTTTTTATGTAGTCCCACTTGTTGTGCTGGTTATAGCTATTGAAATAAATAAAGAGAATTCTAAAACTTTTGGCATGAGTGCAAATTTGCAAAGGGCAGTCTGTGTATTTGTGCAGTAGTTTGTAGTGTTATCATATAACGCTCAGTTACTATAATTAAAATTATTCAAAGAAAGGTGTTTGTATTTTTGGCCATGGTTGTAGTTGCCCAGTAAGAACTGGTGTAGGAAGGAAGGGTTTGGGTTCCTAGAGCACTGGGCTGATTTTTCCTTGGGG
>CM044437.1:81811264-81837681 GCA_024363595.1 Xenopus borealis
AGCTATTATTGTATTTTCTCTCTGATCCCCATTATAACCAACTGTGGAGGGTTAAACATAGTAATGAAATGAATTTAAACTACAATCCCCATAATTCATTGCAAATAGCAGGCTTCTGATGGGATTAGTAAAAGCTTGGTTGAGGTTGCAGAGGTGATATAAAGGCTATTTTTTCATTAAGTAATAGGTTTAATTTTACCGTGTATAACTTAAAAGATAGAGAACACTATATTTCATGACAGTTCCCCATTAAAGGGGTTGTCTTTAGTATGATTGATATTCTGAGATATTTTTCAATTTGTTTTCATTTTTTATTATTGAAGGTTTTTTTATTATTTATCTTTTTATTCAGCAGCTCTTCAATTTGAATTTTAAGCAATCTGATAACTAGGTCCCAAATTACCCTAGCAACCATGCATTGATTTAAATAAGAGACTGGAATATGAATAGGAGAGGGCCTGAATAGAAGGATCAGAAATAAAAAGTAGCAATAACTATATATGTGTAGCCTTACAGAGCATTTGTTTCTTAAGCTGGCCATAGACGTAAAGACTTTTGAAAGATCCAATGGTTATAGTGAGACCACGATTGTCTCAAAATGATTGTTTAAATGCCTGATGTGTCCATCAACTAAAAAGACCATTTCAGGAGATATTGCAGCAAAACTGAAGGGTCGCAGCTTGCTTGGCCCTGCAAACATAGGTACATTGCATGGGGACCGATAAAGATTTTCTAACCTGGCCGATCAATCTTCAGATTTGACAGATTGGTCGGACTTCCCTAAGATCGGTCGTTCGGCAGGGAAAGATCGTTGCGTCTATGGGAAGCTTTAGAAGGGGACAGCAGCGCCCATTTGAAAGCTGCAAAGAATCAGAATAAAAAGACAAATAACGATATAACTATAAAAAATAAATAAGGAAAACCAAATCAAAAGTTGCTAAGAATTGGCCATTCTAGAACATAAAGGTTACCTTACAGGTGAACCACCCCATTAAGCAAATAATTAAAATTTGAAAAAATGATTTCCATTCACTCTTTAATAATAAGACCATATAATTAATCCTTACAGTGTGCGTGTATGCGCTCACACACTGGGATTGTTACAAGACTCCTTGCTATTTTAACATTGTATATCGCTATCTCATGCTGACATACAGCTGCAGTTTGTCATAGCCATTGGTTAAAAATAATTTCCAGGAATACTTTGTGGCTGCTTTGTGATATACAGATGCAGTCACATTGGATGGTGAGTTTAATGCGTCGCGACTTAACTCATTTATCTCATTTATCCCACTTATCACAGAATATTGTGTCACAGCATCCCATCCAATTAAAGAGTTTACCATTGAAAACAATGGAGCTTTGGTATGCTAATGAAAAGGTTAAATGCATGAAATGAGTTAAGATAACTTTAGATAACACAGTTTCTTCAATTGATGCTGAGTCACGACGCATTTAACTTACAAATCCAAGTGACTCTATCTGTAGTGTGTCTAGTATAACCCCTTATAATGGTGCAGCATTGCAAAAGAAATGGAATATCCTTTATCGTTTGTGCCCCATCCCCTAAACTGTGAAAATTGTGTTTTACATGCACTTTTTAAATATAGTGATGCCTTTAGCTGATTAATACTTGTTGCATCAGAGCATTTCTGCAGGGACGTATGTAGGAACACAAATTTCCAAAGAGGAAAAAACAGGAACTACCGAAGAAATTAATTATGATTTGTTAATACAGTATAGCCTAAAAATTGGGCTTAAGTTTTTCAACCATTTGGCATCAATTTTAAAGCTCTCGTATAGGCACCCCTCTTACTGTCTGAGTTTCAAAATTGAATTTCTAAAGTAGGCTATTGTTTGTGTTTCTAGTTAGGATTTTAATATTTCACCAAATATCACTCTTGAGATAACTTTTTTAAATTAAATGCATGTTCAGAAAACAACTTTCTGGGCATTCACCCCCATTTTGACCTCCCTAAACTAATTTAATTGGACTGTTGCCTTGAAACAATCTGCCCTCTACTTTTGTTTTTTTTACTATTAATAATCTATAGCTCTAGTTAATGTGTATAGGTGTGTATGTCAATATATATATATATTGTTTTTGTTCTACTAAGCTTTGAATTATACCCAAGCATGGTTTTTAAGGTTAAGATCCAAGTATGTTTAGACATTAAATTGTATTCAAGTTTACATAATCTAATCCAGGGGTCCCCAACCTTTTTTGCTCGTGAGCCACATTTAAATTTAAAAAAGAGTTGGAGAGCAACACAAGCATGAAAAAGTCCATGTGGATGTCAAATAAGAGCTCTGATTGGCTTTTTGGTAACCCCTATATGGACTGGCAGCCTACAGGAGAGAATGTTTAGCAGGACATCTGTTTTTATACAACCAAAACTTGCCTCTAAACCATTAATTCAAAAATAAGCACCTGCTTTGAGGCCACTGGGAGCAACATCCAAGGGGTTGGAGAGCAACATGTTGCTCGAGAGCTAAACTGTTGTACTGGTACTGTTACCTCTCAAAAATGTATGTCATGGTCCTATGACTTAAATATTGTAGAAGGTAAGTTTGTCTTTAGTTTTTAAGTGTTGCCCAAGTCAAGTTTCCCTTTTTTACATAAATATATGGCATGCAGTCAGTGTAATTAGCAGGAAAATATACAGAGTTGTATAATTTCAGATGAGACTAATTTCCCTAGTTCTACAATACAGGCATGCAACAGCATCCAAAAATATCTGCAATTTAGCAAATACTTTGGAGTAATTTGGAGTATGAAGATGCTTACCCATTTTTTGAAATTCTACATTTGGAGTTTTCCTTATAAACATAATATTCAGATTTTACATTTTTTAAAGAATTGAAATTGGATATTTTTGTTAAACATTTCTAATACATTTTCCATTATCGACCCATTGTTTTGTTGCCTTTTAAAAGGTGGCAGTTATATAATTTGTATAGTGTACAGAATGTCAGTGTATGTAAGTATTTAAACTAATAACATGTCAAAGGATCAGCCACTCATTCTGCATAAAGAGTGAGTCCAAAAGGATGCCTTAGAATATATGCTCCAGTGTCAGCAGTATCCAATATATCTAAGAATGCTAGATATTTTAGTATATCTGGGTATGTGACCAAGAGCTGTTGTTTTGACAACGGTTGACAATGCTTCTCTACACTGTACTGTAGCTCTAATGCTACTAAAGTAGGCTGTCACTTGCTCACCTATTCTAGTACCACATGCTTTCCCCGGATTCATAAAACCAAAAACCAGTAGAAGATATGCAACAACAAAAAATCTATGCAGCAACAAAACTTTGTGACAAATACAAACTTGGCATTTTTATATTTACATTTTTTATTGAAAAGAAGACAATAAGTATGTTTTTCAGTCCATTCATAGTATCACAGACACCATCAATATGTAACCACACACACACAAGGAATCATTTATGCCATTAATTAGACTATCCATACAGCAGTGTTATATATATCTTGTAATCACAGTGATAAACCCCATTAGTCAATATACTTAAATTTCATTCCACACACTCCATCAATCAATAATTTACATATTTGTAAATACATAATTGTACAACAAACAGTACTTTGGAAAAAAATCTTTAAGTTGTGCTGCTATTCTTTTCATCATTGCTGATATAAAACAGGCTTACTGTTACTTTGCTAATACAGAGAGCCACATACACCGACTAACATACAACTTATACTTACATACAGAGGCTATTACAGTATTATACTATGGTTTGCTTGGCCTTTATTAGCAATTATCTTTAATAAACAACCTGCCCAATCCCCTCTGGCATGTTATCTACTGCAGAGCACAGAAAGGTAAAAATAAAAAAACAATTGTCTTGTTGCATTTAATAAATAAATGTACATGTTTCAACTTACATACAAATAGAACTTAAGAACAGACCTACAGACCCTGTCTCATACATAACTCGGGGACTACCTGTACTGAAATTGATTGCTTCAAGTATCTTAAAGGAATACTGCACTGAAATCCGTTTCTCAAAAGTGCAAGCCGTTTTTTATATTTAATTTTGAAATCTGATATGGGGTTCGATATATACTGTCAGTTTCCCGGCTGCCACCGGTCATGTGACTTTTTCTCTAATAAACTTCAGTGAATCTTTACTGCTGTACTGCAATTTGGAGTGATATCAACCCCCTTACTCCCCCCCCCCCCCCCCCCCAGCAACCAAAGAAAACAGCTGCCTGGTAGATCTAAGAACAGCACTCAGTAGTAAAATCCAGGTCCCACTTCAACAGTTTCAGTTGCATTGAGTAGGATAAACAGGCTGCCAGAAAGCAGTTCCATCCTCAAGTGCCGGCTCTTTCTGAAAGCACATGACCAGGCAAAATAACCTGAGATGGCTGTCGAAACACCAATAATACAACTAAATAAATACACTTGGGTTGGGAAATTTTTTTATATTGTGTAGTGAATTATTTGCAGTATAAGCAGTGTCATTTAGCAATAAAAACTACATCATAAAAATCATGACAGAATGCCTTTAAAATGTTATCTGTTCCCTTTCTATCTTTTTTTGCATTAGAAAGCATACTGTTATATCAATAAAACCATACCATCTCACAACATTCTTCTTTTGAAGCTGTGTGAAGCATTTGTGTATTGAGTCCAGCGCAAAAAGCATTATAATTAGGAAATATAGTATTCCTAATATCAAACTGCTTGGGGTTCTACACAACCCAGCAAATTAGACACCACAGAAATTTATGTGGCAATAGTAGGTAGTTGCTTGGTTGAAAATAAAGCTCTTTAATTACACCTACTTTAGCTACATATGCTTTGTCCCATCTACACCATAAAATAACACCTCAGCAATCCACTATTAAATGGCACAGCTACCACTAGCTACGAATGATGCTATGCCACCCAGCATTAAATGGCGCAGTGACTTGCAAAATTGAAAAAAAAAACTTGGCAACAATTTGCAGGAAGGGTACATAATAAAATATATAGCTAAATTCTGTACATTTTGTAGATTGTAGTACAATATCATTGCATTCATTAAAGGAATAGTTTCAGCATCTCATGGAACCCCTTGCTATCATGTGGAAGTAGTCTGCAGTCTTTTGATTGAAACATTAACGTGCCATAACTCATGTGGGAATTAATTTATTGTATTGTAGACTAAATCTCACATCCTTGTCTGTTCTTTAGTACTTATAAAAACAAAGCTAAAATCAAGATAAATTCCAAGGTAAAGGTGGCCGCTCTAGATAAGCTTTTCTTTGCTTCCTGAGCAGAATAAAATGCTTGATGTTTAATGAGATAAGACATAGGTGAGGGCAAGGGCAAACAAATGTTCTAAGTTGCTGTAACCTCATTGGCAGAACTTGCTGTAGGGGAACAGCCACTAATATTCATTATCTTTCAGATGCACTTTTAAAAGGACACTCATTAAAACAATGTTTTCATTAAAAGTAATTACTTTAAATTCCAAAGAATAATTATATGGTTACTTTTGCGGTTGAACATGAAAGTTTACTTGTTGTTTATACGGATGTGCCACCTGCCTTTCTCGGAGGGCATTGTGAAATATTTTCCTGGCGTTTTGTCAATGTGGCTTTTATTTTGGAACTGTAGCAGAAAAAAAACATCGCTGGAAAACACACTCCACTGTGTTAATGGATCTACAAGTCAATGATAAAGCAACTCAACTGTTTCTTGTGCTTTATTCTTATTTTTATCATTTAAATCATTGGACTGAATTTGTAGTATTTTCATGAATTATAATGTAATAATATGAAAATGTAATATTGATTCATTGTATCTATATTTTTAACCACTTAATTTTACCCCCACCCCTTTTTTTTACAGCATGATAGCAGATATGATCACCCATTGCTACAGGCCAACATGATGCGAAAGGATAGTTTATTTACACTGTCACAAATCAATCACCCTCATTCCCCAAGAATTCTCACTATGGCAATGTGTATTTATCCCAACTCTTTGCATGAAACTTTTTATATAGTGTGTGTTTCCGTTGATATATAGTGGGTGGAATACAGCTTTAGTGTTGATGTGTCCCATGCAAATCATGGATCTTTCCATTTTCCATCTGCTTCTTTCTTTCTTTGTTAAATACTCTAAAAAAAACCTGTAAATGAAGTTTAATGAAAGAATAATAACATGCACATCTGGAAAATGTTTATATCCAACTGATTGATGAGAAACGTAATGTTTTCCCCCTTGTGAGTGGGTGCACACAATGAAAATAGCACCTTTAAATAATGTGAATACTGCCAAGGTTTATTCAAACATTGAGGACCAAAAGACCCTCTTGGCTTCAAGTAAAGAACTTCAGAGCCAAGAAGACTCTTAGCCAGGAATATTGACACACAGGGTTCCTGGAAGAGTAAAGGGAGTGGCCTACAGTTTAAACAAGCTATATTGGTGGGCGAAACATAGTGAAATGTTTGTAGCTGTATCAGTTTATTTCATTTTTTGGAGTTTTTTTTGTAGTTTGCAAAATGTAGGGATTTATAGTTAAAGATATAATTATTATATGTTGTTTTCAGATCTTTGCCTAGGTTGTGAATGTTAAATGTGAAATATGTCCACATCCTTTAAAGGGGTGGGTCACCTTTTAGTATGTTATAGAATAGCTAATTTTAAACATCTTTTCAACTGGCTGTGATTATTTATTTTGTATATATTTTTGTATATATTATTTGCCTTATTCTGCTGACACTTTCCAGCTTTCAGATGAGAGGTCTAAAAGCAGATGCTCTGTAAGGCTGTAAATGTAATGCTATGGCTACTTTTTATTACGCATCTTTATATTCAGTCCGTCTCCTATTCATATTCCAGTCTCTTATACCCTAGCAACCAGATTGCCAAAATTGCAAAATGGAAAGCGGCTGAATAAAAAGCTAAATCACTCAAAAACCACAAATAATAAATAAAATTAATAGCATTTTCTACATCATACTTAAAGTTAATTTAAAGGCAATCAACCTCTATAAACGCACCAGAGTCTTTCATGTTATTATACTTCTTAAAGTGGACCAGTCAGCCCCAAAAAATATTCAAAATCATATTTTATCACATTGGTCAAGCAAATGAACATTAACTATACTATATAAATTATTTTAATCTTGTTTTCTTCAGTCTGGGAATTCATAATTATAGCAAGCAGGCAGGAGCCATTTTGTGGACACTGTTATTAAGGCAAGCCTTGCATCATCTCAGAATCTTGTTTGTGCACCAGAATGGGGGGCCCAATGTCTTTCCCTATGTCCTGGCTACACAATTAAATGGTTAAGAGAACTGGGGGAATGTGTGGGGAGCAGTGACATCTAGGAAGTGCTGAATGGAAAGTGAAAGTAATTATCTGCCCTGCCTCTATGCAGACAATATTTGATTGACAGCTGAGATTTTTAAATGAGCTTAAAACAGCTATGAATGGTTTAATAAAAATTTGAAATTGAATTTCATGTTTAATTTGAAAAGGACTTTAATTATACAGATTTTTGTGTCTAGATGACGGGTCCACTTTAAAAAGGAACCCACATTTAGGGGCAAATTTACTATTACTCCCGGAAATTTGCTCGACCAAATTCACAATTCGATAACCATTCAACCATCAAATGCTTATCGAATTTTTTTAGGCTATCATTTTGCTCGCAATACGATTTCTCGATGAATTCGTACGATCAGATACCGATCGAATGCTCCAATCGTACGAATGGTATTCGAGCAGGACTTAGCCTCAGAAGCCTATGGGGGGCTTCCCATAGGCTTCTATTACAATTCTGTAGGTTCAATCTGGCGAAGTAGGCAGTCGAATAACTTTAAAATTTTGAATATCCGATCATTCGATCTATTCGATATTCGATGATCCAAGAGGCCAAATTTGCATATACGATCTCACAAAAAATTTGTACGATCGGTATTCGATCGAATTCGATCGAACTTCAATCATTTCACGTGAATTTCATAAATTTGCCCCTTAAACTAGCAGAAACCTTAGTGACCTAACATCTGGTTTTGAATGAAATGATTTGTTCTAATAACTGCTGTCTGTTCTCAATACATTTTCACACAAAGCTATGTTGCAGTTTATTTCTGGATCCTGGCTCATAGCTTAAAATCCCAGTTATCAACAGTACTAAGTGATGTAAGCAGTTAAAAACAGGACTTTATGCCGTTAATTGTATTGTATCCTTTTCATCCAATGTGATTATATTTTAAATCACTTTGGACTTTCACAAATACAAAGCATTCAGCCTTTAGCATGCAGCTCTTCAGTAACATCTATTATTCTTGTCTATGAAATTCATACAAAAAAGCTGATGATGTTTGTAGTTAAAACAATATGTATTTAAATTTAGTTAGCGAAACGTTTTTGGCACATAAGAATTTGCTTCTGTTTTATAGTCATTTTCTATGAATAGAACAGTGTCATAGGTACGTCTTATTCTTTTTAGTCAGGGTGTCTCGGAAAGTGCTGAATTAAAGGAAGGCAATCTCCAATAGACTAAATTTTAAGCAAACAATTCACATTTTTTTTAATTATTTCCTTTTTATCTGTATACATACCTCCCAACTGTCCCTTTTTCTGAGGGACAGTCCCTCTTTTGACAGCTCAACCCACAGTCCCTCATTTGTACTGGAAAGTCCCTATTTTCTCTGCACAGAAAAGCCAGAAAAAGAAACAAAGTTTCTAACTTAATTGGCTATTGGCAGAGAGCCCAGAACAACAGAACAGGTGCAAATAAGATGCTTTGTAACAATTTTTAGATAAGGAAATAAGTAATTGTAATAGTTAATATAATGAGTAATATTTTGAAACTTTCATAACCTGACATTTTGTAAAATGAATATGGACAAAATATTTCGCAGCACTGCGTGTGAAAAAAAAAATTGTCCCTCTTTTTCTTCCAAAATGTTCGGAGGTATGTTGTAATACTAACACAATCCGTTGTACTTAATCCCTACTACAGTGAAACCTCAAATTTACCTCCGCTGATTGTAAGTTTTCCCTTCATATTAATACCTATAATAATAATAATGTTGATTTTTTTGTATTCTACATATTTGTTGATCTTTTTTGATACTTCGACTTGGGGTCAGTTAATTAGATATAAAGTAGAGAGATCTTGTAATCTATGGATTTTGTAATATCTGAGCTGATTAAAGGGAAACTGTCATCGGAAAACATGTTTTTTTTCCAAAAACATCAGTTAATAGTGCTGCTCCAGAAGACTTCTGCACTGAAATCCATTTTTCAAAAGAACAAATCAATATTTTTATATTTAATTTTTAAATCTGACATGGGGCTAGACATATTGTCAGTGTCCCAGGAGCCTCAAGTCATGTGACTTGTGCGCTAATAAACTTCAGTCACTCTTTAATGCTGTACTATAGATATGAGCGATATCACCCCCCCCCCCCAGCAGCCTAACAACAGATCAATGGGAAGGTAACCAGATAACAGCTCCCTAAATGAATCAGTATGGAAACTACTCTACACAGTGTGGGGAACGCTACCAACTTGTGTGTTTGATTTAGGTCAGTAAGTCCAGTTCCACAGTACAATTCATGTGCAGTGGAAGTAGGTGAGTTTTGCTGTTTATAGATTCTAGCATACCATCCCTGAAACAGATGTGCCCAGTACAAAAACAGTCCTACTGCATGTAGCAGCTTAAAGGAACAGTAACACCAAAAAATCTAAGTGTTTTAAAGTAATAAAAATATAATACAGAGTTGCCCTGCTCCAGTAAAACTGCTGTTTGCTTAAGAAACACTACTATTGTTTACATAAATAAGCCGCTATGTCGGAATGGGGGCAGCCATTCAAAAGAGGAAAAGGCTCAAGTTACACAGCAGATAAGCTCTGTAGAACATAATGGTGTTATCAGCTATCCACTATTTATCCTGTGCCTTATAGCCTTTTTTCAATTTCCACTATTGCTACACAGCAATGTTTTTATGAACCAAAGAAGTGTTTCTGATGTTTTACCAGTGCAGGGTAACACTACATGATATTTTCATTACTTTAAAACACTTTCATTTTTTGGTGTTACTGTTCCTTTAACGCATTGTTCCTTTTAAAATACTGCTATTCCTGCAGACAGGATTCATGCTTGCTGCTTGCCTTTGGTGTGTTTATTCTCTCTTCACACTGTGATATTCCTACTGTTGTGAACTGCTAATGGAATACTAGACTAATGCTAAACTAGGCTAGAATATACATGGCATATAGACCATCACCAACAACCGTATGGGGGGTTGTAAAATCATTTTGGGTTGAATAATGTCATTACAGCATTTCCCATACAGGTCAATGGGATGAGGCAAAGGCTAGTTGAAAGCTTTTACAATTAGTAAAGAAATACATACAATTAGTTTTAATAAATGCATATATACCCTGAAAACAGCATTTTATACTGATGTAGTATATTTTTCTTGTATGTAAATTATATTCTTGTTTGTTTTATAATAAAACATCTCCAAACAGAACATACAGATTGCAGTAGCTTTGAGGCAGTATTTTAATGTTATCAAACATATTCGTAACTTTGGAAAATCATGTAAATCTAAAAACACATGCTGCTACTTTTCTATTATGTCAAACATTTTTCTGTGAAAGCAACAGTTATCAGCCACAAGAAATATTATGTTCTTTTTTTTTTCATTTGCTTTGCTTTAGGTTCTCCAAACCAGCACCAATGTTTTTGGATGATTCTTTCAGAAAATGGGCAAAGATTCGAGAATATGTTCCTCCCTTTGGTATTAAAGGGCAAGGTAAGAAGATGAATAATGCTGATGTATCTTAATATAGGTAGTTGGCAGATCAATAATGAGCCATATTTGGTACTCCACTTGTTTTTTTTTTTTTTTTTAAATCTCTACTTTTCTATTTATATGTAGACTACCCCATCCCACACGTAACTGATGCCCTGCTGTTTACAACTACAATAACCTGACATACACAGAGTTATAAGTGACAGATAAGCAGGGCCATAAAACAATTTGGCAGACTTGTGTATATTACTGGCAAACATCAAAGTCGAACCCATATCTTAGAATTAGCCCTGAGATGGAAAGCATACAGTTAATTTAGAAATAAATTCACTTCACAGCTTGTTTAATTATCCACAAGCTAATTACTCTTACAACGTTCTACTTTGATAATCACTGACAAACTTGTTATCCTGATCACTTCACTTTTAGTAGTTCATTAGGGCTGGTGCAGACAGGGAGATTTGGGGAGATTCTGTCGCCTGGCGATTAATCGCTGGTGACAATCTCCCTGAACTGCCATCTCCTTTTTTGCCGCCTGTTTAAATCAAAAAGCACCAGCGCCAATACACACGTGGCGCGACGATTTCCGGAATCGCCCGAAGTTTCCTCACGAAGCAACTTCGTGCGATTCCGGAAATCGTCGCGCCACTTGTGCATTTTTAATTTAAACAAGCGGTGGACAGGGAGAAGGCAGTTCGGGGAGATTGTCACCACGATTAATCGTCAGGCGACAGAATCTCCCCGAATCTCCCTGTCTGCACCCAGCCTTAAGGGTAAGGCCAGACGGGAAGATTCAAGGAGATTTGTCGCCTCGCGACTAATCGCCTCTTCTTTGGGGTGACAAATCTCCCCAAACAGCTTCCCCCTGCCTTCGGCAATTTCCACCGATTTCGGGAAAGCGCAATGCTGCATCTGAATATGCGCAGGCAATTATGCATTAAAGATGCTGGAAGGCAGGGGGAAGCGGTTCAGGGAGATAAGTCACCAGGCAACGAATTTCCCTAAATCTTCCCATCTGGCCTGAGCCTAAGGGGAGCGACACACAGTCAGATTCATGGAGATTAGTCGCCCAGCGACAAATCTCCTCTTCTTCGAGGCAACTTATCTCCCCGAACTGCGTACCTCTGCCTTCCCGCTGGCTAGAATGTGGCTGTGGCACCTGAGGTATTTGCTGCTCACAGAGAAAAAATCTCAGACAAACAGGGTTGCTACCAGCACAGTAAAATGATGGGATGCTAGTATAATAAGGAATAAATATGGCAGACATTGAAAGGAATTTTTCCTGCAAAAGTGAAACCCTACAGTCAAAATGTTATATTATGTTAATATTATCTTGAGAAAGCTGAATATAAGTCCCTGATATACACATAGACTTTTTAAAATATGCATGTACATTAAGGGGCAGATTTACTAAATTCGTGTGAAGGATTTGAATACTCACTCGAATAGTCTCTATTCGACTATCGAATATTGAATATCCGATCACATCGAATAGATCAAATAGATCGAATAAAATGCAGATTTGTAGCCCAGCAGCATGATGCTACCACCATCACACTTCACTTATACACATGGGTGAACTACATCACTTCTGTGTTGAGGGTTTCGTCCGTGCCACATTCACAGAATATTACATGGTTATTATTTTGTAAAAACAAATATTGCATTCCATTATTGCTTACTTCAAGATAACTAAGTGATAATCTAAAGGTTAATGAGCCATTGTATTATATAACAAGGAGCTACTGTAAGTTTTGTTCTCCTGATGTTCCTTTATCGATTGGTTGGATTGTAATAAGTGATTTAAGTGTCCTTTTCGCTTGCATTCGCTACCTGATCTAATCAGACATTGCGGTTATTTCATGGGGTCATCTTGGGTGAAAGGCATTTGATTATAAGCTGTCTAGGTAAGCATTTAATTTTTTCTCTCCCATAGAAACATATTGTATTCAGTGATAACATCTTTCTGATGGAAATCATTTGCTTCATTCTTTCTACCTAATGGCCAGTAATTCAAAGCTAAATATCAAAAGAAAACCTATATAGAAATTGCAGATTTTGAGTGACTCATTCTGCCTCAGTGATGGAAACATTCAAGGATCTATCGTGACCCCTGACCCCTGGGCATTATTTTTTATTTTGGCAATTATTTTTTTTTTTTTGGCAATAGAGCTATATAATGCTATGAAAGTAAAGATTCTTGGTGTATTGTCTTGCATTTTGGAGCTACATGAATCATTCTAGCTGTCTTGGCCACCTTCTTCTGCAATCCATATCTACAATCCATATATTGCCAAACATCTTGAGAAAACATAATTTTATATAAGCTATTTTCTTATACCATTTATAAATGTATTTATATCAACCCTGCTTCTTTTACTTTTTACAGTTATATTTTTTTACCCAAACCAATAGTCAAATGAATGTTCTACTAAATGTATATACAAGTCCTTAAAATTGTTGTAGTAATGAATGAAGGTTGACTCATAGTAGACAACTTTCATAGACAATGTAAGGATATATACTTTTTCACAGAACACTTGTCAGCTTTACAGCATTTCAAAGTATAAAGTCAAATGGAAAATATTGTTCTTGGCCCTTATTAAAGGGGTGGTTCACCTTCAAGTTAACTTTTAGTATATATAGAAGGGCCAATTCTAAGAAACTTTTCTATTGGTCTTCATCATTATTCATTATTATTTCATAGTTTCTTTAATGATTTGCATCTGATTTTCTTCTGTTTCTTTGCAGCTTTCAAATGGGGGTCACTGCCCCCATCTAAAAACAAATGCTCTGTAAGGCTACAAATCTATTGTTATTGCCACTTTTTAGTCCTAATCATTCTATTCAGTCCCTCTCCTATTTATATTCCAGTCTCTTATTCAAATCAATGCAGGGTTGCTAGGGTAATTTGTACCCTAGAAACCAAATTGCTGGCACTGCAAACTAAAGAGCTGCTGAATAAAAAGCTAAATAACTATAAAACCACAAACAATAAAAAATGAAAAACAATTGCAAAATGTCTCAGACTATCACTCTCTACATTATACTAAAAGTTAACTCAAAGGTGAACAACCCCTTTAAGGAGGTTATTTAGTAAAGGAGAAAGGCAGGCTAAAACTAAGTAAATACACCAATAAACCCTCAAATTAATGCTGCTCTGAGTCCTCTGTCAAAAGAAACACAGCTTTTCTTTCCTTCTATTGTGTTCACTTAGGCTTCTGTATCAGACTTCCTGTTTTCAGCTTAAACCTCTAGGGCTAGGGCTTGAGTATGCTCAGTTTGCTCTTCTCCCCCTCTCTTTTCCCTCCTCCCCTCCCTATTGCAATCTGAGCCCAGAGCTATGAGTGAGCAGGGAGATACTTAGCCAAGAAGTGATGTCACACCATGATAATATGGCAGCTGCTATCCTAAACAATACATTGCTTTTGCAACTTTCCTTCCACCTTTTCTTTCTTTTTTCCACCCACAAATTGAGTTTTTGAGGGTAGTTTTCTGTAAAAACATGAATTTTCAGGTAAATAAAAAGCTCATGTTTTTTTGGGGTTTTAAAAAAAAATGTATCTAAAAGATTTATTATTCCCCAAAGCTAGAAATAACTTGAATCTGAAAATACTCCAGCTAATTATAGATAATATAGAAGTCAATGACAGAGGTACCTTAAACCAAGATGTTTTTAGACTTCATTGATGTTCACTCAAAAAACTCGATCTAATTAATTTGAGCGATTACAGTTTTTTTTTCCCAAAAACTCAGTTTTTCACCCCAATTACACTGATTTGAATTTTTTGCATTAGAGTTTTTTCATAAATTAGAAAACATTTGAGTTGTGAGTTTATTCGAGGTAAAAATATCTCACAAACTCGACCTTTGACAAGTAACCCCCTACGTGTAGCACGGTAGATTTTCATACAGGAGGAATAAAACCAGCATCACCTCTTAAAAGATTATTAGGCAGACCAAATTAAAGCAGATGAACTATATATTGCTATGCATCTGCTATTCTGGCTAAGCAAGCGAGGAACACAGAGCCTGCAGGTTCCCTTACCTGTTGAGAGTCAAAGTATTTAAGCAAGTGATTCACTGCACATGAATTATTACACACACGACACATTATTTGACTACTTCTTAACAAAGAAATACAGTTTTTTTTTCTGTTTACACAAAAGAAAATACTGGGTTGAAGTACATTACAAAATTACAGTTTTTTTCCATGTGATTTACTTGGTTTCTGTTGGATGACCTCTTACCCATGCACACACCCTTCATGTAACTATGTCTTACTGGGCAGGTTTGGTAAGACCTACAATCTAATTTTGCAAAACACAGGAAGTACCCATTACACAGAACACACAGCTGCAATGTTCAATATGTTCCACAGGACAAAATACAGTAGTTAGGAGGTGTGACAGTAATTAAGTGGCTGTACATACTTAAGGATGCCTTTCTTTCATTCATGCATGCATCTTGGTGTGTTAGAGCACATGGTTGGAACTTTAATCAATATGCTAAAAATGCCTAGTTAAATATTTAAAACGTTTCAATTATTTACTATTCTTTTGAAAGGTTGTAGTGATGCTTTTCCAAGGCACTGTTAATACTGTGTTACATTTAAGCATTCTGCTGAAACCTTTTCTGTGAAAAGATCATGTTGCTGGCTTTTGGCATGCCAGATAATGTGTGTTTTACATCAAAGGAATATTTTGTGAGCAGGAATACATTAGATTGTTTTATTGTTATGTAAAATTTGAGTCTCTGCAAATGCACATCTCTGCACTTGACAGTGCTACATATACCTTCTTCATCAAGGATTTACTTTTTGAAATTGCAAAATACTGCAGTATGGGCGCAAATAAGATTTATAGTATTGATTTTAGGTACACTCAGTCCATGAATAGTGATATTTGGTGCTGAGGCCACATGGTCAAAATACTGTTGTACTACTACTACTCTCTGCAATTAATATAAATAATTTCATGCAAATCATAGTCTGCAGTACTATTGCTACAAGACATACAGCTTTGATATTAAAGAATCAATGACCTGTTTTAGCTTTTTGTTTGTTTATTTTTTTAAGAAAAAGTGCCATAACAATGATCCCAAAACGTTCAAATGGTGTTGAAAATTGTTGTTCTTTCCTAGGTTTTGTTCTTACTATTGACATGTCATGCAATTACAGTGTGCTGCCTTCATGAATGAAACCGCACAGAATGGGACATTGACATTTCCACTCCTCGTAAAATCTTACCACGTTCTTTCAAACCGCCAAGCCTGCCAGTGTTCAATCACTCATATTTATGTCTTCTGTAACATTTCATAAATGTCTCACATACAAGTAGAAACAATCACTGATTGTTTGCCAATCTCCATCAAAGCTAAAAATGATTGTTACATATTTCTCTCATTTGTTGTGCCCATTATCATGCTGAGTGAAGTCATATTGCATGAAAAGAGTCTCGGCAAAATAATACGCTTAAATTCTTGACTCTGTGCCATATAATATGCAACATTTATTCAGAAATGAAGGAAGGTTTATTTAATTACTTGTTGTGGAAGGCAGAATCATTGCAAACTGCAAAAAAGTTTGGATACGACCATATTGGTACTTGGTAGGATGAAAGAAATTGTTTGCAGACTTTCATTACACAAAACAGTAATACAAAATGCACAAGCATTATGAATAAATTAGTTTGCACACAAAATTTTTCTGGTGGTACTTTAAGCTTTGTTATTTGTAAAATGGCAAGTTCAGTGAGCACACTCTTTCCGGATCTTAGTTCATATAGGTGGGTGTGTTGGTCAAATCTTATTGTTATAAAAAAAAGTGTTTTTATTCACAATGCATATCCATTGTATATACAGTATATATATATATATATATATATATATATATATATATATATATATATATATATATATATATATAATTCACACAGACACACCATGGAAAATAAGTATAGAACACAACAACATTATTCTCAGTAAATATATTTCTAACTGGCCTATGACATGAAATTCACATACAAAGAAATCAAAACAAATAAGTTCATAATATTAGTAAAAAAAGTGGAATGGCACAGTGAATTCATATTGAACATGCTTACTGAAATGTATTTAATACTTCGTAGAAAACCTGTCGAGCAGATTTTCTAACCTGTGAAAATACGCCAACAGAGCTAATTTACTAAAATGTTAATTTACTAAAATACTATACATGTCCAGGGACCCTAATAAAGACAATAGAGTTATTATAATGCCCTACACATGAGCCCACTCTATAGTTAATGTTCCATATGTTAGAAAACGTATGGTGGAAACCAGATACACAAAAATATTTTTTTAGCACTTTTGCAGCCTATCACCCTGGAAAAAGGAAAAGATGCCAAACTTTTTTTAACTTTGATGCTTTTGTCAATCACTGAATATGATTTAAGTGACCAGGGGCGTATCAGGGGCTGCTGCCGCCTGAGGCAGCAACCCCGATGCCGCCCCTCCGCGCTTCTAACTTCTAGCGTCGGAGCGGGTGGAGGAGGGAGTGCTATTGCGCTCGCTGCACTAGAAGAGCCGAATTTCCGTTTAAAAGTTAAAGTTACCAGAGGCGGCTTTAGAAATTCGGCTCTTAAAGTTACCAGAGGCGGCTTTTTGCCTCTTTTTGGTCCTGCTGTTTTTGCTAATCAGTGTGCTGCATATATATTCAACAGATCTCTGCAAATAATATTGAAAGTAATTTTTAGGTTAAAGGGGAACAAAAGGTTCATCAAACTGAACCTTTAAAAAACACACCTTTACAAAACTGTTTACAGGTGTCATGTTGACCGTTTGTAAATGGTTCTGAATTACAAAAATGTTTGTGACACACAATGTTGATGCAAGGTGAAGGTAGGCTACATAAAGATCGAATCAACATTATCTATACTTTTGTTCAAACCTGATATGAATTGTTGAAGAAGCAAGTCTTAAAGATGTTGCACCCAGTGGTGTAACTATAAAGGGAATACATGGCCTGACCCACTTTGCAAGTTACACCCCTGGTTGCGCCGAAGGAAATATTGGCACTTATAGTTTTGGAACTGTTTGTACTATTATATTCTCCTGTTGAGAATGTAAACTATTTTAATGCATATTTCTTTAAATGAATTTTTTTAAATTATAGTGTAAATACAGTAAAATGTTAGTAGTAGCTACAAAGGTTTGGCAACATATTTGCTTTTATTTCCTCATTCAAAGGCTGGCTCGCTTTGCCAGGTTATGTTATTTTCATTGTCTTGCACACACATGTTGACATATTTTCTTGCATGCCCACAGCCTTAGTTACACCCTAGCATGGATAGATCATGTTACCAGCTAGTGATCCATAATCTTGACTGATTGATCTGTTTGTTCTAAAATGTCTGTATCAGATTCAGGCTTGTATGTTGCAGATTGGTGCAGTGAATGACGCACAGGTACTTAGTTTAATTAACTGGTTGCTGTCACGCATGTCTTTTTCACTCATCACCACGTTCTAGCAATGAAAACTTAATACATACTAATGGGTCATTTTACAGATTTGCTGAACATCAGTAGTGTTTACTCACTTCTTAGTGAGTGTCACACTTTTAATTTGTATATTATTGTTATTAGGAACCTTTCACGTAATACCTTATCTTAATTTGGTAGGTAAATTAATTTATTTTAAGAGGGTTGCACATCTGCAGCATGCTTTTTTTTATTTACATTGCCTAACTATACTGGCTCAGTAAATACTTAGTTTTGTTTTGTTAAATAACTTGCTCACAACCATCATGCTGTCAATCACAGAGTTTTCTCAGATGAATAGACAATATGGATGTTGTCACTATAAGCTGGTATGCACAAATAAAGCTTGCAAAAAAAATTTAAATATTAGTTTATATTTAGTTAGTGTATAAGTGAAAAGTAGCAAACAACTACTGCAGGAATACTTTTGTTGAAAAAAATATATAGTTATTTGTAGATGTTAGGGATAATGGCTGGGACGGAATAGAGCATTGGGGCCCATCGGGGCTGTAATACGAATAGCCCTCCTGGCATTCACCGGGGGCCCCCTCCTGGCCTCCAAACCCCCGCTAGCGCATGTTTGAATGCTGCGGCTCTGGGGCTCAAAAACTGTTCTCTATGGGCCAGATGATCATGTCCCTTTGGCCCAGTTCTACCCTGGATAATGGCATACAGGTAGGGTTGCCACCTTTTCTGTAAAAACAAAATACAGGCCTTCCTATATATTTATCTTTTTTCCCTATTAATAATGTTGGCATCAACCATCATATTTACCGGCCATGCCAGTAAAATACCAGCCAGGTGGCAACGCTACATACAGTTCATTCTCTATGATGGTGTATATATGGAAGCAGAGAAAAGCCATTCCACTGCCTTCCATCCTGGTTGGTGATTGCATTCTTCCATAATGCAGCATTGCTTGCACCAACCTGATCTGCATAGAAGAGTCATCACGAAGAAGCCTGAACTGTTACTGCATTACAAATGTCAATGTCTAAGGTATGCCAAACAGTATCTAAACAAGCTAGAGGCCTTTTGGATACATGTCCTTTGTACATGTCTTTGACCACAGTCACCAAATGAGGGGAAAAAACATGATATGATGAAAAAATGCCTAAACAATGGTTAGACCAATTATGATTTGGGGTTGTTTGGCTTCTAGTGGCACAGGAAAGATTATTTATGCAGAGGGATGCAATCCACAAAATATCAGCAAATTATGGATACCATTGTGAAAGTCGGCCAAGGTACTGAAGCTTGAATCTGGGATGGCCCCTACAACAAGACAATGATTTTAAACATACCTTAAATGGGTGGTTCACCTTTAAGGTAACTTTTAGTATGTAACAGTATGACAAATTATAAGCAACTTTGCAATTGATCTTTATTATTGATTTTTTTTATAGTTTTATAACTATTATTATTTCTTCTGACTCTTTGCGGCTTTCAAATGGGTGTCGCTGGCCCCTTCTAAAAAACAAAAGCTCTGTAAGGCTAGAAATGTCTTGTTATTGCTACTTTTTATTTCTCGCCTTTCTAGTAAGTTACGCTCCTATTCCAGTCTCTTCTTCAAATCAGTGCATGGTTGCTAGGGTATTTTGGACCCTAGCTACCAGATTTAGTTTATAATGCAAATTGAAGATCTGCTGAATAAAAAGCTAAATAACTAAAAAATAATAAAAAATTAAAACCAATTGCAAATTGTATCAGAATATCACTCTCTACATCCATACTGCAAGTTATCACAAAGGTGAACAACCCCTAAAAGCCCCCATGATATACTGATACCATGAGAACTAGCTGTCTAGCTATGTGTATGCCTGTAGGTTTCTATGTATATAAGTGTGTTTTTTTTTAACAAGTGCACAATACACCTGTTAGTATATTTACCTCCATAAATCTTCCCTTTTATAAGGCATTCATTCCATCCAATTATATTTAACTCCCATACATCTCACATTCATCAACTTAGATTATTTGTTCCGCAAGGGCAGAAACTGATTTGTGATATTTATATTAACTTTTTTCAGTAAAGATGGCTTAGTACAAATGTACACAATCAATTACCGAATGGCAAAAAAGTTAAAATATATAATTCCAACAAAGTATACACTTGGAGACACACTAACACTGGATCGATTTGGATACATTTGTGATCAGTCATTTTTGTTTCATAAATATTACATTTTGAAAACAAAAAAAATAACATGACAGGACTGTTCAGAATAAATTCTATGCAGTAATTTAAGAATTAAATTATGAAAAGAGGAATCCCTTTGAAGTAAGCAAGGGAATTTCATTAACATCATTGTTCCTGTGAGGCTGCCAGAAATAAAATATGTGAGTCATGAGAGTATAATACTGCGAGACCGTGTCATCTGTTTGTGCAGCCTCAGAGACCTCTTGCCTCTCCCAGGGACCTTTACTGTAGCTTCCCAGAAAGTTGAGTCACAAAACACGTTCTCCTTGACATCCAGGACCTGCATTAGATTAAAGGGAAATTTAAATCTTTAAGAGGGTTATATGTTGTCATTAAGCTCTGGCTGCAGCAACTCTGAGAAATGCCCTCTTCCTTGGATGTAACCATGTTCCCTTAACAAATATATAGTAAGCATTAATATTGGAGTTTACATCAAAAAGAAGGGTGCACTTCCTGGTGTAATATGTTCAAATGGACACTGTTTCTGCTTTTCTTGATGAGCGAATCAAGCATCCTTGTCTTGAATGTGCATTTATTTAATAAAATAGTTACACTGGGACATGTTTCTTTCTTTTTTATTTACTTTTTAGATTTTGTTTGGTCTGACAAAACGTAGAAATGTGCTGCACCTCTTGTGATCTGAAACTAGGACTGTGATATCTTTACACATTTCTGCTAGAACCTGAACTTCCATCAGTGCTAATTTGATTCCCGTTTATGCCAAGAAACTATTTGCACATTCATTGTTACTGTGGCTTGGAATTAATGTGGGGGGTGCTCCCATTGATATTGACATTACTAATGGAGTGCCTCTTGATTTTTTTTTCTTTTATATTAAAACATTTTCAAAAAAGGTGACTTATTAGAATATTAGTGACTCAAAGAATAATTACATTTGGAACTCCATTTGGGTCCTGTCCCCAGTGGACTTGATTCATGCAGACTCTGTGCTGTTAAATTTGTCACTTCTTTTAGTGTAATATCCAGCTTGATACAAGGAACTTAGGGGTATATTTATCAGAAAGTGAAGTTAGAGAATTTAGCAATAGGTTTTTACAAACACAATATAGTAATCATACCACTCAGCCAATTATTTTACAAATCAGAAATTGTAAGCCATTGTTCAATTTAGGCATTCATTTGTAAATGGTTGCTAGAACCTTGGAGGGATATTTTAATAATTGCTTGTTATGTTCAGCAATAACTTTGCCTTTTACAGATTCCTTCCAAGATGCACATATTTATCCTTCTTTTAGACTTAAATTGCTTCAAACTAAGGAGACATCAAAGTAAAACATTGTACCTTACAATGGACTTGTTCTAAAATGTTTTTAATATGTGTTCTATTATTCAAAATGCCATTTTTCCAGATTAAACTTTTTCTTTTTTTGATACCCATAATAAAATAGTGCCTTTTAACTGATGGGAGCTGAGCTGTCAAAAATACATATTGGTGGCAAAACAAACATATTTTCAGTATTCTTTGGTATGTTGCTCCACATTACAGAAGGACCCATTATCTTGAAAACCCAAGGCCCTGTGCATTCTAGATAAAAGATCCCGTCTCTGTACTGGGATATTATGCAAATATCTGAGGCCATTGGTCTGATGGTTTTTCAGGTATACATTTCTTTACTTCTTTTGTAGTTTTGTTACAATTTCCTCCACTTCAAAGGGGACATCTGCAGCACTGAAAATCTGACTAAGGGAATTCCCACTATATGTGCACAATATTAAATACAGTTTTGCTCATACCTTTACATACCCTGGCAGAATTTATGATTATGATTTACCATTTTTCAGAGAATATGAATGATAACACAAAAACTTTTCTTTCACTCATGGTTAGTGTTTGGCTGAAGCTATGTGTTGTCAAACAACTGTGTTAAGAAATGTGTAAAGAAATGTATACCTGAAAAAACATCACACCAATGGCCCCAGATATTTGCTTAATATCCCAGTACAGAGACATGTTCTATTATCTGGAATCTTGGGTTTTCAAGATAAGGGGTCCTTCTGTAATGTGGAGCGCCATACCAAAGAATACTTAAAATATGTTTGTTTTGCTACCAATATGTATTTATGACCGCTCAGCTCCCATCGGTTAAAAGGTACTATTTTATTATGGGTATCATTCAAAAAATTGATTGCTTAATCTGGAAAAATGGCATTCTGAATAATAGAACACATATTAAAAACATTGGTACATATAATTATATTCTAATTATATATAGAATTATTTCCATTAATTCTACTGATGTCAGTCATGGCATCACTCATATATTTTCAAAATAATGTGCCTCTCCAGATTGATTTGGCAGCTTATTGGTCTGTGTAAAGGACCTTCTTTAGGGCCTGTCTGATATCTGGACAAAAATCAGGTAGTTTTTAAAATCCTCAAGGAAGGACCATAATGGCATATTGTTGTGGTGTGTATCAAACCAGACCCAGTTGGCCCACATTATCCAGGGGCCAGCAATGAGATTAGTATAATTCTGTCCCACCTGTGAGTGGGCATATTGGGTATTTGAAGTATAGATGAGACCTCGTAGCATTCTTTGACAGTAAAGCTATAGTTGTATCATCATTCATGGAATTAATACTCCAGTCTAAAATGTAAGCAGGTAAGGCAAGGACGTAAAGCCTCCAGTGCTACAGGTGTTGCTAAACTCCACAGTGAATAATTCTTTGTATTATTGCAATGTTATACTGCTCCAGATCCCATATGTGATATACACTAGTTGATCTCTGTGTGATTTATTTACAGATAACCTAATCAAAGCCATCTTGGCTGCTACAAAAGAATACCGACTCACGCCAGCATTAGACAGGTATGAAATACAAATGAGACCCATTCATAGGAAGATGATGCTCCAATTTCAACCCCATGTCAGCTGATAAACTACACTGCATTTACCTTGGGTTGCCATAGGGCTGCAATTTCAGTTCTGTGCTAGTTGAGGACTGATGTATATGAGGGATGACATTATTATTTTGATGTTCAACTATGGTTGTATATAGAACCACCACTGCAATTCTCAAAACTGATGTCAGCAATCGTCTATGGTAAAAAGACCAGACCATTTGCTTCAAAACAGTTTGCCCAGCTTGCAATGTAGTTGCATCACACTGCTTTTAATGGCTTCATATTCAAAGGATAAGAAATGTGCCGAAGTGTAGGGAATAGCATAGCCACATGCTGACTATTCCAAATCCCAACTGGCTCTCAAATAAAACACAGGTTTTCTCCAGATGTGGCTGCTTTTGTCAACTCTGACATGTAATGCAACTTTAATTCTGTAGCAGATGTATTGTCTGTTTGATATAGTTTCTAAAAATAAACCCATGATCTCTTTATATGACAGTGATGTGTTAAACAAGACAAAGATATAACTAGTCTCAGCCAAGTATAATCACATTGTTCTTTATTCCTTTTTTATTTAATTTTGATTTATGACCATAGTCATATATAGTCAATTATCAGTTGAATTTCCTTATGTTAGTATAAACCAGAGGAAGGTGCATAAGCCTACATTTTGGTGTGTCAGTGGAAGCACATACGCATTAACTGCCTTGACCATTTATCCATGTTGTCTGTGTAACACTTGCATTTTGGGGATGCAGTACCAAGGCTTCAGGCATGCTAATGTAAAGCACTGTAGCTCATACTGCAACATCTTATAAAACCTTGTCAGGTTACATTATATGTACTGTATTTCCTGCTTTCAAAGAAGCATATTTCTTATGCTGCTTTTAAAGGGGTTATCCACCTTTAAATTACATTTTAGTAAAATGTAGAGATTGATGTTCTGAGACAATGTTTCAACCTTACGCTTGCAACTATGCTCTGATTTGAATAAGAGACGAGAATATGAACAG
Source organism: Xenopus borealis (assembly GCA_024363595.1). Lineage (NCBI taxonomy): Eukaryota > Metazoa > Chordata > Amphibia > Anura > Pipidae > Xenopus > Xenopus borealis. The sequence goes on from CM044437.1 coordinate 81,835,666, forward strand.
GCGAGGGCCTGAAAGAAAGATGAGTAATACAAGTTAGCCATAACAATACATTTGTAGCCTGACAGATGATTTGTTTTTAGATGGGGTCATTTGAAAGCTCAATTTAGACGGGGTCATTTGAAAGCTCAAAAGAGTCCAAAGAAAAAGGCAAATGATTCTAAAACTATAAAAAAAAACTGAAAGATGAACTACTCCTTTAATTATTATATCTGTTTATGTTTTCACTTTTGGACAATACATCTGTTAAACTGAGTGGAAACAATAGTAAGATATTGCTTGGTATAATATGGACTGTTCAATCTAAACTTCCTTGCAATGAGAGAAAAAAAATGTGTTGCTTTGTATGTCTCTTAATATTTAATGTACCTTTATTTCAGCTTAAACTGTCGACGATGTATCATAGTGGGGAATGGAGGTGTTCTTGCTAACAAATCACTAGGATCTAAAATTGATGAATATGAAGTTGTTATCAGGTATGATTGGCATTTCTCATATCCAACATCTGCATTTCATTATAGCACAAATCATAACAGACATCTCTGGCAATATTGCAGGTTGAATTCTGCTCCAGTTAAAGGTTTTGAGAAGGATGTAGGCAGCAAAACAACTCTAAGAATCACATATCCGGAAGGAGCAATCCAGAAACTTGAACAATATGAAAAAGACTCGATTTTTGTCTTGGCGGGTTTTAAGTGGCAGGATTTCAAATGGCTGAAATATATTGTTTACAAGGAGAAAGTGGTAAGTATAGAATTGAATATAAACAACTTGTAAAATCTAAAATACTATGTACAAAAGCATTTTAAAGGGATACTGTCATGGGGAAAAATGCTTTTTTTTTTTTCAAAATACATCAGTTAATAGTGCTGCTCCAGCAGAACTCTGCATTGAAATCCATTTCTCAAAAGAGCAAACAGATTTTTTAATATTTCATTTTGAAATCTTACATGGGGTTAGACATATTGTCAATTTACCAGCTGCCCCAAGTCATGTGACTTGTGCTCTGATAAACTTCAATAACTCTTTACTGCTGTACTGCAAGTTGGAGCAATATCACCCCCCCCCCCCAGCAGCCAATCAGCAGAATAATGGGAAGGTAACCAGATAACAGCTCCCTAACACAAGATAACAGCTGCCTGGTAGATCTAAAAACAGCACTCAATAGTAAAAATCCATGTCCCACTGCGTTCCAATCAGTTACATTGAGAAGGAAAAACAGCCTGCCAGAAAGCAGTTCCCTCAAGTGCTGGCACAAGTCACATGACCAGGGGCAGCTGGGAAATTGACAAAATGACTAGTGCAGAAGTCTACTGGAGCAGCACTCTTAAATGATGTGTTTTGAAAAAAACATGTTTTCACATGACAGTATCCCTTTAATCTTTACTTATGATATATTTGTGTGTATATATATGTGTGTATGTATATATACAGACAATTTTAAAAATACCCTCATATTTTACAGCATTGTTTACATTATTACATTATTAATTATGATACACAGGTTTCAGTGAATCATGTGATATAAATTATATCACTTGGCGTCCGTTATAACTTTGTTTATGAGAATTACATTTTAATTAAGTACTGTACAAATCTAATTGTAACCTTCCAGTGCAGGGCCTCATATTTTTCTGGTCCCTTATTCCCAGATTCATGTTTATGCCCACATATATTAATGAGTTGTAGTCCAACAAAAGGTAGTCCAGCGCTGTATGACAATGTAGCATTAAAGCAGTGGCGTAACTAGCGAGGAAGCAGACCCCGCATCTGCGGGGGGGCCCGGGAGGAGAGGGGGCCCGGCCGAAATTGATCCCCCTGCTCCATGCAACCTGGGTTCAATACTAGCTAGTTACGCCACTGCAGGGCTGGATTATCCAACTAGGCGCCTGCCTAGGGCACGCCTAGCTCAAGGGGCCCGGCCGGGTGTTGGGCCAGAATGGAGAAAAAAAAAATCAACGGCGCAGCCCCTGCCGGCTGCATCTTCTTGGTTCCGGGCCCCTTCTCTCTGCCTGCCGT
>CM044437.1:81842157-81870978 GCA_024363595.1 Xenopus borealis
GCTTGTGACCTTTTTTTTTTTTTTGGAGAGATTGATAGACATGGGAAAGTTGAGCAGTCACAATATATTTTTGGTTGTACATGGTTTTGTGTGCTTTTTAGCATGATTAATTTTGCAGTCATCCAACAGTTTTAAAAAAAAATGAACCATTTTAAATTGCATATTTTGTGAAAGAAATAGATCCTCTTTTTTGGAACACAGGATATGATGTCACTGACATAATAATGTTGAGGATGCAGCTTCATTGTATTATTTCTCCAGTAAGAACCTGGCAAAATAGATTTTAGTGAAAAGGGTAAGGAATTGAAATTTTCACTGGCAAAAAGCATTGAAAGTTCAATTTGCCAAGGAAGTGCCTTGGTTGACTTTTTATAAATATGCAATGTCGTTGTGAATTGTCTTTAGTGAAAATTTGTAAAAAAAAAACCAAAAAAAACACAATTCACCCTTTGGTAAATGTGCCCCAATGATTGCAAACAATACTGGTCCAGAAGCAACAAAGCAGGCCCAAACCATGATTCTGCCACCATGTTACACTTAGGTAGGATTAGGGTTCTTATGCTTGAATTTTAGTATTTGCCTTTTACAAGACATAACATTTTTATTTAAACCAAAGCCTTCTACTTTGGACGTAAGCATCCACAAAATGTACTATCAGTCACTGCCGGTCTTAAGCACATTGGACCAATTTGGCCCAATTGGGCCCCGCACTTATGGGGCCCCCGCTCCAGTGCGAGCTCTGATTCCTATTCCCTTAATCCCCTAATCCAGATTGGCCCAGACCGCTCAAACCCGATTGGCCCAGACCGCTCAAACCCGATTGGCCCAGGCCACAGCTGAACCTGATTGACCCAGCCCGTCCCCAAACCCAATTCAAACAGCCCGCCCCAAACCCAATTGGCCCATATAACAAGTGAAATACATTAATGTTGTATATATAATCCATGGTGCTGCACACACACAGTTTACAGTGGTAACCAAAACTTGCACTTTTTTTCTTTGCGCACATAGATTAAACAAAATTTTCTCCTCCCAATTGCCCAGCCTGCCCCATCCCCAACTGGCAGCTGTCACTTGCACAGAGGGGAAAGCAGGCACTATTTGCCCATCCAGCTCTGTTACCCTGCGACAGACAGCAAAGTTCCTTCTAGGTGGCCCCACCAAAATGGTTCCAATTGGGCTTCGCAGTTGGTACGACCGGCCCTGCTTTCAGTGGCCTTCTGACTTATCCAGGTGGAGACTGTAGATATGCAAGAGTGTTCTTTTTGATATTATTGGCTTTCACTGTGCTGATGGTGCACTCATGAACACCAACATTCTCCAAAGCAAGACAGCAAGACAGGTTGTTTAGACGTTAGCCAGGAGTTGTTTGAGATCTCTTATTACATGCCTTGCTCTTGATGATATTTCTTTGTCGACCACTCCAAGGGAGTGCCTGTTAGTGGACAGGTGGAGTAAAAATTCTTTAGAAATAGGTATGTAACCTTTTCCAGTCTGGTGAGCATCAATAACTGCTTTTGGAGGTCCTCAAAAATCTCCTTTGTTGGAGCCATGACACACTTCCACAAACGTGTTGTTAAGATCAGACTTGGATAGACTTCTCTGTTTTTAAAATAAGGCAGGGCCTCCCACACTCACTTCTTATTATCATGCCATGTATCATAAATGTGTTACCTAATTCCATTTCCCTTAATAAATTAAGTAGAAACTGTCTTTGCTTTTGTTTGTTTAAATGGGTTCTCATTATCTAATTTTAGGACTTGTGTGAAAATTAAAACATGTTTTAGGTCATTTTTATGCAGAATTTTTGGAAATTTCAAAGGGTTCACAAACTTTCTTTATATGAAAATGTTTTTGAAATACATAGTTTTATATATTTTAATAGACACCTGAAATGTTCAGGTATATATTTCTCTTCAAGCCAAAACTAATTACAAATAAACAATGAACACTACTACTGTTATATAGGGTAGATTTTTATTGAACGAATTCAAAGGTACAAAGAAAGATATTCCTGACTAAACTGGCTTATAAATTCCATGTGGCATAATAAGTTCATATTACACTTATGAAATGCTTGCTGGGCCTGTACTCCTTTTTCCGCTGTATGACATACATGAACATGTATATACTTATACATGTATATATTTACTGTCTGTACATCTATTCACTCTTCTTTAATAACACATTAACATCCCTCCAGCTGACTTATCCTGATTGTGCTTAACAAAGTCAGTACCTCCTTTAATAATGAAGCAAAAAATCTACTTTTACTCTGGAGTGTAAAATACTTTAATAAATATTGACTTAAGGAATTCGACAAGCCGCTATTTTAATAAGAAAAGATTGTACAGTCAAACTGACGGATAAATGCAATCTGCCATGAAATATTGCGTGTCAAGCAATTAGCTATTGCATCTGCTCTTTATCCATCTATATATATGCGTTTACTACCTGACACTTTGACTTATTTTCAGTTAATTTAAGCAGACATCCCTGTAACCAAATATTATGGTTCTGAAAGAGAACAGAAGCTTTGAATTTAGAGGGGGGGAGGGGTCCATTTAGTATTATGTCTCTAAATGAATGAACTTTGCTTGACAGTTTTGCAATAGCTTCCCATTGCATTCATATTCACAGATCATGTGCTTCCTGGTCCTTAATATTGTTCTAATACTAATTTAAAGATATGGGTGTAGTTGGAACATAACCAGAAACAATGCTTTTTTTCTTTTGGTGTTAAATATTTTTCTGCCAAAAATAAATGAATGGGACATGTATTGGTTTTAAATGAACCGGGGGCATGGAGACAGAGCTCTCAGGCAGGAATAATAAAAACAGAGAACTTTTCCATTTACAGTGTTACAACGATAAGGAGACATGAAATCAGGAAGACAAATGTAAAACTGCCTGTATTAAACTACTAGATCTATAACTGGATGACCCAAAAAAAAAAAGTAAACCAAGTTCACAGGTCCATGGACCAAAGGTTACCTAATTCTGCAGTCCCAGGGGAAATAATCTTGTAAGGAACATAATTATAATTGTATAATGTCTATAGCAAGATCCAAACCAGACTGTGTATTAAGGGGCCCATTTACAAACCAATTTTGATTTTTCCATAAATCTCTTAAAATTCATGGAGCTGTGCTGATCCTATTGGACTGCTTTGGATCAATTCAGACTTTTACTGGCTTTCAGATGTTTTTTTTTTTCTCTAGTAATTGTTCAAAAAACTAAAATAGGCTAAAAGATTTTTGAGGTATTTGTATTTTTTGCAAAAACCTATAAAAACCTCTAAAAGCTGACCTTCGATAATTAGGCTCCTACGAGTCAGCATGGGTATCCAACCCTCGCTTCGCTCTCAGAAATGCACAATGTGTCCATGTGACGGCGATGCCGGCAAAATCAAGTAAATGAAGACTTTTCTCATATTTTGGTCAAGTAGTATTATTATTATTATTGTAGTGCCTCCATCAACATTGAGCAAGTAGTCCCCTGATGGTTTGGTAAGCATATTGCATAACTGATTTTGTCATCATATAACAAGCAGGAAATTCTGGCCCAGGTGTTACACAATATTTTCTGCTGCTATCAAAAAAACATAAACTGCTGGAATTTCCCACAGAAAAATTACACTTTCTCCCTAGTTTTGAAATTGGGATCATGCCAAGACGTTAGAGTTGGTTTGCCAAGTATCCTATTAAAGAGGACAGTTGATCTAAAGATAATAAAAAAAACTATAAAGGAGGTATACAAAATGCTTTATAAATAGTTCTTAGTCTTAAATATATTTTAACAATCCTGTTGTTTTACTATAACACTAATTTGTTAAATTGTTGTAAAACCCTTGTGTGTTGTAAATTATAGTAAAGCCCTCTGTAACATGCTGGTACTTTATTAATAAATGGTGATGATTTATTCCTCAACCTTATATTTTTTCCTTGGTGCAACCAACACACCCATGTTGTGAGTCACTGGCGTTACCTGCTCTAACTGGCTGGTTTTTTGCAGGAATGAACAGTTTGCATCCACTATGATTTTGTTTATAATAGTGACGGTTCTTTTTATTTATTTTTTTTATTGTGATTGCACTGCACTACTTGTGAGCCAGTGTTAGATTGTAATTTCTGTGTACATAGCTGTGAGGCTCAGTCTACTGGATGTCACATAAAGGAGGATAACAAGTACTGAGTTACATTTCCTAGCTCACTGAGCACCTCCTACAGATTGCAGAGAGCTCATTTCCTAACGCAAGCACAAGTACAAAGTGCAAGATTGTGTTCACCTAAACACTATTAACAAAGGTAGTGTTTTTTACTTAAAGGGATACTGTCATGGGAAAATGTGTTTTTTTTTTCCAAAACACATCAGTCATTAGTGCTACTCCAGTAGACTTCTGCACTGAAATTTCTTAAAAGAGCAAACAGATTTTTTTTTATATTCAATTTTGAAATCTGACATGGGGCTAGACATTTTAGTAATTTCCCAGCTGCCCCTGGTCATGTGACTTGTGCCAGCACTTTAGGAAGGAACTGCTTTCTGGCAGGCTGTGTTTTTCCTTCTCATTGTAACTAAAGGAGTCACAGTGGGACATGGGTTTTTACTATTGGGTGCTGTTCTTAGATGCAGCTGTTATCTTGTGTTAGGGAACTGTTATTTGGTTACCTTCCCATTGTTCTCTTGTTAGTCTGCTGGGGGTGTGCAGTACAGCAGTAGAGTGATTGAAGGCTATCAGAGCACAAGTCACATGACTTGGGGCAGCTGGGAAATTGACTAGCCCATGTCGGATTTCAAAATGAATTATAAAAAAAATCTGTTTGCTGTTTTGAGAAATGGATTTCAGTGCAGAATTCTGTCTCCTCTGATGAAGCGCCCAATAGCGCGAAACGCGTTAGGAGGGAGTGGCTAACTCAGGTAGGCAGACAGAGGGGTAGCACTGCACTGTGGTTTTCTGTTAAAAAATGTGTTTGTAAATTTACTTTTCTGTGTTTGCACAAATAAATGTTTTTTCAGTATGAGACTGCACACATTTTGTATATAATTAGAATTCTGTTGGAGCAGCACTATTAACTTAAATATTTTGAAAAAAAACTTTTTTTTCCATGACAGTATCCCTTTATATGCTATTCACGAACGTATATGCACTTATGCAAGTAGAGGTTGCACAGAGACAAGTAATACTTTGAATTTACACCTCCCATGAGCAGCCTGCAATACACAGCCATGTGAGTGGCTCCTAGTAAATTGCACATGAATACAGGTTTGGGTCCTGTTATCCAGAATGCTCGGGACCTGGGGGCTTTCCAGATAACGGATCTTTCCATAATTTGGATCGTCTACTAGAACATCACGCAAACTTTAAATAAACCCAATAGGCTAGATTAATTATATCTTCAGAGAAAAAGGCAATAGTTTTTAAAAATTCGGATTATCTGGATAAAATGGAGTCTATGGGAGAAGGCCTTTGCTTAATTTGGAGCATTTTGAGTAATGGGTTTCCAGGTAAGGGATCACATACCTGTACCATCTTTGGCACTGCTTTTTTTTTTTTTGCTGCACAACTTGTAATCCATACCAGAAGTGACACCGTTTAAAGGGGTAGTTTACATTTACATGTTATAGAATGGCCACAAAATAAGTTGGTGCTACAGAAATACATGTTAAGAAAAAATGGCTAATTCTAAACAACTTTTCAGTTGTTTTTTTTTTTTTAGTTTTTGAATTAGTGCATGGTTGCTAGGACAATATGGATAATATAGACCTTAGCAATCAGATTGCTGAAATTGCAAACTGGGGAGTTGCTGAATATAAAGCTCCAAATTACTCAAAAACCACAAATAATAAAAATATTTGAAAATTGTCTCAAAATATTGCTCTCTACAGCATACTAAAAGTTAATTTAAAGGTGCACAACCCCTTTAAGGATGCTGTTTTGTTGCTGCATAGGTAGATCGTTTGGAAGTGGCAGCATTCCTTTACTAATAAATACTAGTGCCATGTGCAAAAACACTTGCCATACATTTTTACCCACAATGCTGCATTTTTACTGTGAATGCAAGTGACCTAATGGTGTATGCTAAAGCACTATTGACAACGGTTTCACTTTGACATGCTATTTAGTGTGGCCCCTACATGGTAAGTTGATATTCATTCTGATTTTGTACCTTTTGTACCTAGTGCTTCACATTGGATTTGCAGATAAGCCCAGAAGTATTTGTTTAAGATCATTTTGAAATATATATATATATATATATCCCTGTTCCAATTGTTCAGCAAAAAAATCAGCTATAAAGCATAATTTTATCTGTAAATATACTTTAGAAGTCAACAATATATTGTGGAGCAATCTGCCCAGAGACAGAGAAGATTTTTTTTCATAATCTGTTTTATCTAATGTGTTAAGTAATTTGCCAGCTGGAACCAGAAAGTGCTGGCTTGTCCTATACTGTGTTAATCCTGGAGTCATCCTGTGCCAGTCATTCTTTTGTCATGCATTTATTAATGAATCAGAAATATTTTGGCAATTCCTATAAAAATAATTTTTTTTTTTAATCTATGCACAGATTTCAGTGTCTGATGCCATACTTTTTTATCTATGTCAATGCAAATTAAAATCACAGGCATTTTGCATCTATGTGAAAGATTTTATAATATAAAAAATAGTTTGCACCATTGTAGAACAAAGCGTGCATGTTTCTAATGCATTGGAAAGGCCTCTTTAGCTATGTTAACTTTATAATACCTCAATGGCCTGCTGTTTTATAGTAACCTTATAAAAACAGGCCTGCAGCAACTTCCTGTATTCCAGACCAGGAAAAAAAAAAGAATGCAATGCTAATTACTCTCTCCTAGTAAAAAGAAAATAAGTTAATTATACTCTCTGCTCAGTATATGCTAATCTTTCTTGATTACTTTGATATGTTTTAATTTCCCCGATGGGTATGGCTAATGGATATATATATATATATATATATATATATATATATATATATATATATATATATATATATATATATATATACATATACAGTTGTGCTAAGTTTACATACCCTGGCAGAATTTATGATTTCTTAACCATTTTTCAGAGAATATGAATGACTCAAAAACTTTTCTTTCACTCATGGTTAGTGGTTGACTGAAGCCATTTATTGTCAAACAACTGTGTTTACTCTTTTTAAATCATAACTCAAAAGTTTATATACCCTGGTGATTTGGTCTGATAAGCTGCACACAACTTGACACAAAAGGATTAGAATGGCTATTAAAGGTAACCATCTTCACCTGTGATCTGTTTGCTTGTAATTAGTGGGTGTGTATAAAAGGTCAGTGAGTTTCTGGACTCCTGACAGACCCTTGCATCTTTCATCCAGTGCTGCACTGATGTTTTTTGGATTCTAAGTCATGGGGAAAGCAAAAGAATTGTCAAAGGATCTGCGGGAAAAGGTAGTTGTACTCTATAAATCAGGAAAGGGATATAGGAAAATATCAAAGGAATTGAGAATGCCTTTGAGATTGAGAATCAGCAGTGTTCAAACTCTAAGAGGTGGAAAATTAGGGGTTCTACTGAAACCCAAACCAAATAAAAATTTAATTTCAGCCATATCTGCCAGAAAAATTGTTAGGGATGCAAGGAAAAACCCACAAATAACTTCAGGTGAAATACAAAAAATACTGGAGGAGAATTTGCACTCATCTGCCCGGAATCTGCGCATGGGACGTACTTGGACATTCCAACATGACAATGATCCAAAACACAAGGCCAAGTTGACCTGTCACTGGCTACAGCAAAATAAAGTGAAGGTTCTGGAGTGGCCATCTCGGTCTCTTGACCTCAATATCATTGAGCCACTCTGGGGAGACCTCAAATGTGCAGTTCATGCAAGAAGGCACTAGAATTTTCAGGAACTGGAGGCTTTTTGCCAAAAAGAATGGGCAGCTTTACTGTTTGAGAAGATAAAGAGCCTCATCCAAAATTACCACAAAAGACTTCAAGCTGTCATTGAGGTTAAAGGGGGCAATACACGGTATTAAGAACTGGGCTTCAGCCAACCACTAACCATGAGTGAAAGAAAAGTTTTTGTGTTATTCATATTCTCTGAAAAAATGGTTAAGAAATCATAAATTCTGCCAGGCTATGTAAACTTATGAGCACAACTGTATATATATAACTGGTTCATCTTGATGCCATTTCTTCTGTTACAGAAAGCCTGTAAGGGTAGTTTAGCAATTCATAGATTAGGTGATCTCATTGGATGGGCATGGCTGATTAAACTGAGCAGGAAATAACATAACAGGGAAAACTCCTGAGTTTCTAATATCAACTACAGATACCACATGTGTATGCCTGCATAAGTATTTGTCTGAAGTCCTTACTTTTGAGGGCATAGTGCTATTCAGAAGTTTTATTTAAAGCACATTGTTAAGTTGGCCATAGAGAAACCGATAATATTGTACAAAAAAAATGTTGTATTGCTTGGTGCTGTATGGTGGGAGACCGAACATCGGCCATTGGTAATGTTGAATCATCAGATACAGATACAATTCTATTGTTTCTAATTGTATATCTGACGATTCAGCTCTACACATGTATATTTCCAGGAAAGATAGTAATTGTTACCACCTTTAGTGGTAAGATGATCCTACTGAACAACCAGAGATAGAAATAGTAAACTTCAACTTTGGAAAAACTGTAAAAAAATAAAACCTGGAAATGTAGTTATTTTGCATACCAAGACCTCATTTGTAAGATAAAACTCAGAAGTAAAATTCCTTTTTAATAAGTGAGGTAGTTTATTAGCCCAACAAGACAATATAAAAGTTTTGTCTGGGTAAGCTGTTGCAGTAGCACCGCAGTATGACACCTAGGTGAAACACGAGGCCTTACCAAAGACACATCTCTTGCTACAAACTTTTTATACCTTTTACAGGGCATTTACTGTTAATAAGAAAAAGAGGATATACATTACATGGTCAAAGCCCTCCTTCTATATTGGAAGGCACGAAAGATTACTGGAATACATATTATTGGACAACCCTTTTGAATTAAAAAATAACAAAATAGTATAAAGTTTTATTAGTTAGCCAATAAAGGTATCACCTATATACCATTTTGTTATTTTTTATTTGAAAAGGGTTGCCCAATAACATCTTTACTGGCTAACACTGTACAGCAACTTTACCTGGAATGCATATTGCAATAACTATATAGGTTTCCTGATACCAGCAGTCACAGACCTTGAGATCTATATCTAATTTCAGACAGGATGAACATTCACAGTTCGGAAGCAACAATTCTGTATCCTTTACCTAACTGATGTTAACCCTTTGACTTCTGTCTGCAGGGTCTTGACCATTTGGCCAGCATGCCTTGTATAATTGCCTTGGACCACCATCTGCCTCCCTCCACAATCTGTCTTAGGTTTAGCCTTTTGGGTATCAAGGTTGGGGTCTTAAGATTGATATTTTATTTATATTAGTGGACCCTGTATACAGGCCATTACCTGTTTTGGATAGGAATTCTCATTATTTAATCATCAGAAAGCAATTGTAAACAATATTTATTTCTGTAGAAATATCTTGCAAAGTGAAGCCTTCCGAAATCAGAAGGTATTTACATGTCTCATGCCATACATATAGCACTGCCTAGATATCAAAAATGAGAGTTTTTTTACTCCCATAATGCATCATGGGCGGAGACATGTAAATCACTCCTTTATGTCCCTGTGGCCAACTATGCATCCAGAACCGCTGGTTTATAGCACAGATACAGCCTAATAGTTCAGAGCCATATATCCAAACTTGCAGACAGCCTGTTTCGATCTTGTTAGATCTCATCAGTGCAAGATATTGGAACATGGCTTCTGAGAGGTAGGACTTGGAGAGCAGCAAAAAGGGAAACCGAACCTGGTTAGGGTGAGAAGGACTGAAAGGAGCCAAAAAGCCCTTCACAAGCAGAAATATGTAGAAATGTAGAAATATCTGAAAACAACTAAACTGGAAGGTGAACAACCCCTTTTAAAAAAAGATATAAAGAGATCTTAGGAAATTGTCAAGGTAATATATTGCCTCTGCTCATGTATTTCATACTTCAGGCACCCCATGCTTTTTTTGGATAAAAGTGTCCCCTGACAAAATCACTGATCCTGTCCCTTTGTAGCTTTTATAAGGAAGAGATGCCCATATTTAACACCCAGTTTTAAAAGCCTAAATGTGGCTTTTAAAACTTTAATAAGATCCACTGGATCTTAACCCAATATGCCCACCAAAAGGCAATATCAGGTTGATTTGATCGTTCGGCCCTAGGGCAAAACTGCAGAGCGGCTGCAGAGGAATTATTCTTTATTAAAAGGATTTTTAAGGTTCAGTCATGTCATCTGCTTGTTCTTTCACCTCTAGTAATTCAAACATCCATTATGTGAGGCAAGTAGTCCTCAGATATCCAAGAGTGAGTGCCATGGGGTACAAAATAGCTTATAATCTACTTATATAGATTGGACTGAAAATATCAGTTCTTTAAGACGTATTTCTTGACTACACAAACAAATGGTTAAAGGCAACATGCATATATTCAGGATGCTGTTCTAGGCAAAGACCACTACTTATAGATCCAAGCTAGACAGATAACTTAGAATATTTACATCCATTCAAATTGCTGTTGCATCTGCTCACGATTATTAGACTTGGCAATATTAATTTCTTTTTTCCCATATTTATCTAAAGGTTATGTTTTTCTCAGTGCAAGACATAACGCCTTTGCCAAAATCTTAATCAAAGAGGTATGCCTTATTGATTTTTGCCTGAACTCTAAAGAAACTGCTTTAGATCTGGTTGTTGTCAGAGCTTTATGGATTTATCTCTTGGGACTATTCAAAATCACAGATTACCTCTTTTTATCTTCATGTGCATTAGTTTTGGACATTTGAATTTCTGTGACTTAAAATTTTTGTGCTTGCCATATGTATGCCACCTGTAGTCTTTTCACAATAGCAACGCAGTGCAATTTAACTGATGCCATTCAACAGATTTACAGCATAAAACAACTGTTTGTTTGAAGCCAATAATCAGATCATTTTGTTGACAGTGGATTGGCAGAAATAGAAATTTTAAAATGTCTGCAGTGAGTCAAAGGGGTCTGTAATATCCAAGATTGAAGTATCTTCTAAGTTATTAGAAAATCTCCAAGTTGTTTGAGATATACTAGTTGCCATGTTATGTTTACCCGCAATTCAGTCTGGTTTGTTTTTTAAGTATTTTTAATACATTACTGATGTGTTTTTTTATTAATTTTTTATACATATGATTATTTAACCAACTATCTGGTGGTTATTATTTTACCTATCTATCTGATACTGGTTTAAATGCTAAAGTGGAACACAATGGCAAAGGAGGTTCTTTAAAAAAAAAAAAAAAAACTGCTGTGGCATGAAAAAGAGAGTTGCGGAAAAAATATTTATTCAGAAAAGACCAAGCAGTTCTTGCGATGGTGCAGCTACTCATTGGTCTTATTTCCCTCCATCCATGGCAAGTATTTGAATATGCTAAAGGCTACCAAATGGCCATTGGAAACTACAGCTCCAAACAGATGTTGCATCTGGAATTGTCTTTGTTTCATTTGCTTTGTCAGTTGCACAAAAGCATGATTAACTTGTTCATACTTCTCCACAAAACATTTTGGAGTGTAACAATACTTCCATGCAGAATACGTCGTTCTTCAGTTCTGGCGATCATGTTTCATTGACAAAATAAACGTGTCCTTATAATTTATAGATAATGTATATTTCAAAAATATTACATTAAAGTGGACCCGTCACCCCAAAAAAAATATTCAAAATCATATTTTATCACATTAGTCAAGCAACATGAACATTAATTACACTATATAAATTATTTGAATCTTGTTTTCTTCAGTCTGGGAATTCATAACTATAGCAAGCAGGCAGGAGCCATTTTGTGGACACTGTTATTAAGGCAATTCTTGTTTGTGCACCAGAATGGGGCATAGAGGAGTGGCAGACAATATTTGATTGACAGCTGAGATTTTTAAATGAGCTTAAAACAGTTATGAATGCTTTAATAAAAAAATTGAAATTGGTTTTCATGTTTAATTTGAAAAGGACTTTTATTATACAGATTTTTGTGTCTGGATGACAGGTCCACTTTAAGTTAGTAACAATCCTGTCGGACACTTTTTCTTTCATGTCCTTCCAACACATTGAACATAAGCTTGATCTTCTACCCTAAAGGATAGGAACATGCCAGTACATCACAGAAGACTTAATAAACACTTCATTGTGTTATTCACTAGTTAAGCTTTTAATTATGGAGTAGCTCAAATAAAGCTTTTGGAGGAGATGTGTGAGAATTTCTGTAACAGTAAGGCATGACTGTGTTATGTAAATGGTGTCTATGTAGTAGTAAGTAAAACTATGCAATATTTTATGGTATCTCTATTTTAAACCTTTGGGTGTTGGCCAGTGGTTTTCTGACTTTTTACAGGTAAAAACAATTTTGTTTATGGGCCTTCTTACTGAATATATGAAAAATAGTTTAAATCAGCCATTGAACCATAGTTACCAAAATATCCAGCAAATTAGATCTTACCCAAAATATTACAATATGACTTTCAAGCAGGGTTTTCGTGAATATCTAGGAAAGCAACTTTTACCTTCTTCACCAGTTTCACCATTGCCAGTTGTCAGCCATAACAAACTGTGCAGAAGCCAGTCAGTCAGTATGAAGAAACAAACATTATTGCAAGGTAAATACACTGCAGCCTTGTAGTAATTATATATGTATACTGTATATATATATATATTTTTTTTTTCTTTCTTTTAATGTATATGTATATATTGTTCCATCTAAATTGTATGATGTTATGAGTAGGTTTCCATTAAAAATCTAACAGTAGATGAGACTATCATTTTATCTTGAGAAGGAGACCAATTATTTTAATCTGCTACAGTTGCAGAGCTATACATATAAGTGATAGACTCCTACCTCTTGTCATCCAAAGATGTAATGATATCTTTCATGATGACTACTGAGCACTGGTATTTATTGTGACTTGTTTTATCAATGAAAGTGAGGATATAAACCCTAGGGCACCTTTCTCACTAGTTTTCAGTAAAAACAACATTTCTGCTTCTCTGCTTTTGTTATTATGGTTGCCTTATAAAATGTAGTAAAGTATCCTCTTATGCAAGTGAATGTTTATTATTTGAACTACAACATCTAAGGACATACCTTAAAAGAACCAGGAGAAGCTAAAAGTTGTCGCTACACTGCAGCTAGAGGCATTTACCCACACTACAATTTAAAGAGTCCAGGTTTAACAAATGTATTTTTGCATAATGAAAGAAAATGTAATTCTCAGCAGCTGGCCAGTAAACATTTTCAATTGTTGTAGTTATTTGTATATGGCATTGCTGTTGAAAGCAGTTCTGTGTTGCAGTTCCCACCTCTCCTTTCTCTAACTACTGCAACATTGTATAGGTACTCGCTTAACTACAATGTATTCTGTTAAATTCTTACTTAGAGTCTGCCTATTGCCATTTCCTTTTTAATTGCAAATCCTTTTGTCCAATTATGTATCCCCTTGGTCTTTTTTTTCTCTCCATAGAGTGCCTCTGATGGATTTTGGAAGTCAGTAGCAACACGTGTTCCCCGTGAACCACATGATATCCGTATCTTAAATCCATACTTTATTCAAGAAGCTGCATTCAGCTTTATTGGGTTGCCGTTCAATAATGGCTTGATGGGAAGAGGGGTAAGTATATATAATAGGGCTGTTGCAAATTAAATTGTGAGAGGTTGGAATATGAACAGGCAAATGATTCATTCTGGTATTCTGTTTTGATTGTCATCTGTTTCATCGGTATAACCACATACATTATGGGAGTTATTTATCAAAGGTTGAATTTCAAATTTATTTGATTTTTTTTTTTGTTCACTAATAAATTCAAATTTAGGAAGATCATTATGAAAAAAACTTGAACGTCTAATATTTGATATAGTCCTGGCCTAAAAATTCTAATTAAATCAACTCGAATTTTCCTCCAAAAAAACCTTGAATGTCGGGAAGGCAATTAACATATTCAAAGTGTTCAATGGACCTTTTCCATTGACTTGTAAATAAACAAATAGAACTGTTGTAAATATTCAAATTCAAACTGTTTCCAGAAATCTGCCCCTATATGTCAGATTTGACCGAGAGGACAGATACTCTAAGATGTTCCAGCAACTTTCCATCCGAAAATAAGGACAGCTGAGCATTTGGAGCAGAAATGATGAGAAGAAACTGCAGCTTCATTTCTTCATCTGCTGGTGCACCATACACTAGGAGATATGGTGCATTAGCAGATTCAATTTTTAAACATGTCCAATCACCATACTGACCAGTATGGCTGGATTTTCAGGCCACTATACATGTACTGAAAATTGCGCCAAATATATGTGTGTGGCCAGTTAAAGTTCACCTTTGAGTTGACTTTTAGTATGATGTAGAGAGTGATATTCTGAGACAATTTGTAATTGGTTTCATTTTTTATTATTTGTGGTTTTTGAGTTATTTAGCTTTTTATTTAGCAGCTTTCTACTTGTCAGCAATCTGGTTGCTAGGGTCCAATTTACCCTAGCAACCATGCATTGATTTGAATGAGAATATGGAATATTAATAGGATAGGGTCAGGAAATAAAGATGAATAATAAAAATCAGCAATAACAATAAATGTGCAGCTTTAGAGAGGATTTGTTTTTTGAGGGTGTCAGTGACCCCCTTTCGAAAGCTAGAAAGAGTCAGGAGAAGAAGACAAATAATTCATAAACTATAAAAAAAAAAAATAATGAAAACCAATTGAAAAGTTGCTTAGAATTGGTCATTCTATAACATACTAAAAGTGAACCACCCCTTTAAGTTCTCTTCCCTACACTATTTCCTTGAAGAGATGCTGCTGACATTGTGTGGGCGCTTTTAATGCCATGATGTGTCTTCCAAACAAAGAGTATTACTAATGAAGTAATATTTTCCAAAAAAATCATATTTAATTCATATTTTAATAATAGAGTTGGCAAACAGCTATAAATCTTATATGTCTTCCTAAACGTCTATAAACATAAAAGAACAGCATTAGGAAAGTTCTGTGGAGCAGCTGTTGCTTGAAGTGCGTTGCTGTTTTGGTGATGTTACCAAATTATGGTGTAAGCCCAGTCCTTGACAACAGCCTGTACTGGCACTGCTAGATTATCCATACAGTCATTGTTTCAGCAGCCACTTTATAGACAAAGGTTGCAGATGATAAGTATTTCCATCATTTGGTTCCAGTTCTTTGATTTGTCCAGTTAATGTTTTTCAGATGTGATCTTCTGCATGCTTATTTAACTGCATTATCAGTTACCTCAATGGACTGGGACACATTGTAAGGTCTGCACTTTTAACCTGTCCAGCTCCTCCACAGTAGGGAAGAATAGGTGTCAAAAAGACTAATAACAAAGCATTGCTAACATGCATTACTCAGATAAATGAGCTGCAGGTCAGACAAGGTTATCTTGCTATTGGGAAAATAAAGTGAGTAGGGTAATTGAAAAACAACTGTATTTAAATTTCACAATGCAACAGAAACTGTAATAAAGTATATGTTGCATAAATAGTTACTTATATGAAATATTGTGGCTGAAGGAAGATTATTTTCAATATCGTTTTTTGCTTTCTCCGTAGTAAAATAAGGAGGCATTTATTTAGCACTTTTCTTCAACTGAATGTTATGGTTGGACATGCAATGCAGAAAGTCTGTTTGGTCTTTCTAACCTTAGCTCTAGTGCCTGGATTTCAGTCTGTCTTTGTCTAAAGTGGTATGTATGAGCCGCACACCCTGAATATAATATAATAAAGACCTGGGTGCTCATGCTTAGGTAGAAGATGCAGAGTAAAAAATTGATGGCACTCACAGGATTTTAGCAAAAGACAGACAAAAGAAAAAAAAAAAAAGGTGTCGACAAAAGAAAAAAGGTTCATTCATCCAACGTTTCAGTTCCCCACAGGAACCTTTGTCAAGGATAAACCATATATTCCACATGCTGTCTTAAAACCACTAATCATTAATTGGTTGCAATGCGTTACTGCCAGGTGGATATTTGCCCTGTGCTTATAATGGAGCCCCATGTTACTCAAAGCAACTAACATCAGAAACTAACTTCAATCCCTTTTTTATCTAGTACTGTATGTAGAATAAAGGAGCAGTTCTACCTTTTATACCGCAAATACTGTCATTTTCAATTGCTTTCTACTTTCCTCCCTTTCATATCAGATAGGACTGTAAATTAGGCTGCCAGCTTTCTAAACTTTGAGCATTTAATACATTAGTCAATACATTTCTCAGACAAACGCCAATAACTAAAGTATCTGTAAGACTTGGGCTGTGTTCTATGCAGTGGATATTTTTGGATAATGTGATTGGCTGCTAGCAGTTCATTTTGCAGTCTAGCACTTTCATCCCCATCATGTTTACAGTGATATCTTAGGGATAGAATGACACACTGCCTATGTCTTTAATTGCACAAAATAGCCTCCCATACTGTATGGCTAATCCCAATAATGTGACCAAGAGCAGTGGACAGGGCAGTTCCAGGTGTTTGAATGGTTTTTTAACTGCTCAAACCTAGTTATGAACTAAAGGATCATTGAAAAAGAGAAACTTGAACCTAGGAAATCTGAAAACAACAACTTTAAACGAATACTTGCCTAGGGTTGAATCTTAAAGTAGAAGGAAAAGCATCCCACACTTGGGCACTCCCAAGTGATTATATTGACTTACCTAAAACCCCTGGGGTTATACCAGTAAGCACCACAGAGCAATCCTCTTCCAGCTTCTTCTTGCTTCAAATTTGGGGCAAACACATGTGCACTTGAACAAAATAGCAGACTTTTTAGTTAAAGTCCGGCTTTACATTCCACTACGCATGTGCAGCTGTCCGACGAAAGCTGAAAACGGAAGAGATTCGCTCTGTGGTGCTCACTGGTATAACCCCTGACCAGTGCAGTCTTCTGCTGATAGGATCACCAATCAGGGGTTTCAAGTAAGTCAATACAATCACTTGGGGTGCCTAACATTTCCTTCTCCTTTAAGCTCCCCATACACAAATTGATATAAGCTGAGGGGCCCTCTGACAGGATTCCCTGATCAATATCTGGCCAAAAAGTCTGCCAGATATCAGGCTGGTTAAGATCCAGTGGCATCGAGGACCTTGTCGCTTCTTCTTCTGTTCAGATTGTTGGGCCCTACAGCCCACGGTTGGATCAGCCCTATATCACCCACCTCAAGATGAGCATATCGGGGAAAGATCTGCTTGTTTGGGACTTCTCCCCATATTTGGCCAGCTTTACTAGTTGTATCTCGATCTATTATTTGTGCTGTGAAATATGACTCTTTCATACAAACTTAAGCTGGCCATAGACTCAAAGATCCGCTCATTTGGCGACATTGCCAAAACGAGTGGATCTTTCCCGATATGCTACTAACAGCATGGCTATATCGGGGTAATCCGAAAAGTTCGGCCATAAGGTGACGTTGGGCTCCAACCGGTCAGTCGGCCAGATATCGATCGGGGAAGCCTGTCGGAGGGCCCCATACACGGGCCAATAAGCTGCCGACTTGGTCTGTCGGCAGTTTTTATCAGCCCCTGTATGGCCACCTTAAGAGAAACAGAAATGCAATGCAACACTGTATTGTGTTTAAATCAAAGGATGAAAAAACGGAGAATGTTTACTTTTGCATATAAAAGCAGTGTTTGGTTTGTCTGGAGAAATGAATGAGGTATGGCGTTTCTATTCTTTTTGCCGATCTCCAACTTTCACTAGGTTTTCATAATGACATATGGGTGATTAATCTCATCCCGAGCTGATTTAGTGTTTCCATCTGGTCTGTGTGTTTCTCCTGCTCGGAACAGGCCAGAGCTTGACATGAAACGATCCTCGTCCTCTGCAGGAAATAATGATATGAAGATTGGTAGCAACGGGGACATATCAAGTGATAATTAATACCATCCTTTATGACCACATTCGTCCCTTGACGATTACCATCATCTAAAGTTACAGAATATGAAATGCGATCCTTCCAGATGCTCTATATTTAACTGTTCCACTGGCAGCTAAACTATGAAATTTGACCAGTTTTATGTTCAATTATAAGTTATTTAAAATCCTCAAATTATCTGGTAGTTCAGTGTGTATTATTGTACAATACACATGCCAAGAATAAAATGTAAAATATATCCTTATCAGTGGTGTTTAGTGATTTAGCTTGTCACATCCCTCATGGAAACTTGTGTATTATATAACATAATGTACCCCCGCTGTAAAATCTCAGGATATGACAACTCAACTTGTTTACATGTATAAAACACTGAAAGGTACATTATTGTTTTTTTTGGGGAAAAAGCTTTCATATTATGGCTTTTTTTTTTTTTTTGGTCTTGTCTAATTGGTTTTTTTCACAGAAAATTATATTTAGCAATTCAACAGGGTCCAGAAAGACAAGTTAGGTGCCAGAATGCTTTTATTCGTTTATTTAAATTGAATGTAGCATTGGCGAAATATATATTAAGCACATTTCACACTAAGGGGATCCCAAAATAAATGTAGAGTTGGAGTCAGCCAAATTATAGGTAATACATGAGCATCATCTAGAATCAGGATATCCAAGCTGTGAAAAAAATAGATATGTTGGCAAGCAACTGCACTTTGCATAATTTTTGTGTTGCCATTGATACCATGTCCCAAGTGTCTCTTTTTTTTCCTTTTATGAATTTTGCAGCATATTTCATGGTGGAAACACGAGATTCCAAATAAATGAACACAGGACAGGAATTCTGTTTAAATAATTTTTGTGCAAACTCTCATTAAATGACATTCTATATGCTAATGTGCTGTTTCATCTAAGAATAAACTAGTGAGATGGTTGAAAGAAAAAAAAAGTTTGTCCTTTTATATTTATACATATTTTATTTCTTTTTCAACACAGAATATCCCAACGCTGGGTAGTGTTGCCATAACTATGGCACTACATAACTGCGATGAAGTGGCAGTCGCAGGATTTGGCTATGACATGAACCTACCTAATGCTCCGCTGCACTATTACGAGACTATCAAGATGGCAGCCATTAAAGAGGTAATAGACACTTTTCAAATTTCGACTCCGATATATTGGTTGCTTACAATAATTCAGCATGTTCTTAAAGAATGACTGTTGTATTATTGTCTTATCAGATGGTTTTATTCTGGTTTTCAGTAGAGAAAAGTAGGAACTGCACACACTTTGCATTTAAAAGGGGTTTTACACATTTATGAAGCCAGAGAGTATCAAAGCATGATAACTCTGTGGCCAAATAAAGGGTAAAACTTCTTTTTAGTGCAACGTGTCTGTAGCTCCGAATTCTCTTTATTGTTAACTTGATACCCCACCAGTTATTAAAGGGGGATCTTGCACCACCATCTATATACCACATTTTGATCTTTCCTTGTATTCCCACCATGGCTGTAAAAATACATTTTACAAGTAGTTTTTTTGTGCAACATCTTGTTACTACTTCTTTATTTAAAGGACAAGGAAACTTTATTATATGTTTCATGTATATTATTCACTACACCCTTTTTTTGTAATAAAAACCCTTGCAGAGCACACAAGGGGTATGTCTGTAGAATGACAATATTTTTGATATACTTTCCTTGTCCTTTAAATGCTTAAATGCCGCTTTGCATTTTTTACATTGCATTTTAACTATAGATTTACATGGCTTCCACTTCTCAATATCAGATTACAAGTTCACTAGCATTTAAGCAATACCAGAGGATGATTTCAGAGCAAGGGAACTTGCCTTTGAAGACCAAAAAAAGAAAACACACAAATCAAGGAAACAGATCAAAGGATCAGTCTATAGAGACATGAATGCAGATAACTTGACCTGTCCTCTGCAGTGGGGTGCTGCACATAGACCCACACTTAAATCATTTCCAGTGCTCAGGACAATATTAGGGTTATGTTTCTTTGTAAATAAATAATGATATAGCAAAGCATATGTAAGCATTTTCTTTTGGTGCTGTGCTCACCTCCAGTTTTTAAAACCACATGCATTATGTGATGATCCACTGCTTTATAAATAGACAAAGTGAGGTTGTATCCAGCCAGCTGTGGCACTCTGTCTCTCTTATATTACTAAAAGTTACATATTTACATAGTTCAATTAGGTTGAAAAAAAAAGACAAAGTCCATAAAGTTCAACCCCTACAAATGAAAACCCAGCATCCATACACACAACCCTCAATATTTCGCATAAATTATATATGCCCATAGCTACTATACTAACTATACAGTTTAGTATCATAATAGCCTTTGATATTGTCTGTCCAAGAAATCATCCAATCCTCTCTTAAAAGCATCGACAGAATCAGCCATCACAACATCACCCGGCAGTGCATTCCACAACCTCACTGTCCTCACTGTGAAGAACCACCTGTGCTGCTTCAAATGAAAGTTCTTTTCCTCTATTCTGAAAGGGTGACCTATGGTAGAGTCCTACGTGGGTCAATTTTTTGTAACCCATACCTGACCTGTACCCACAACCCAGACCCGAGACCCGCATTCTTACCTGCTTGGACCCGCTACCCGACCCGCAAGTACCTTATCCGCAAACCCGATCCGCAGACCATAAAGAATCAGGAAGTGCTGTCATTGTAAACTGGAAGTGACATCATTGGAAGTAGGCATGATCAGAAAAAATAAGAGGAAGTGTTGTCATTGTAAACCGGAAGTGACATGGTCGGAAGTATGCATGATCAGAAAAAATAGCGTAAAACTCGCTATTAAGAAGACCCGCAACCAAATCCGTCAATGGCAAACAGGGGGACCCGCGTCTGTATCAGCTCCAGAAACTTCTACCTGCAACCCGCAGGGTACCACAGGTTTTTGCATGTACCCGACCCGCTGCAGGACTCTAGCCTCTGGTGCGGTGATCATCTTTGTAGGTTAAAAGGTCCCCTGCTATTTGTCTATAATGTTCTCTAATGTACATGTAAAGTGTAAACATGTCCCCTCGCAAACGCCTTTTTTCCAGAGAAAAGAACCCCAACCTTGACAGTCTACCCTCATAATTTTTCTTGCATCCCTCTAACCAGCTTAGTTACACTCTCCCCAGCTCATTTATATCCCTCTTAAGGACTAGAGTCCAAAACTGCACTGCATACTTCAGATTAAGCCTTATTAGGGATATATAAAGAGGCATAATTATGTTTTCATCCCTTGAGTGTATGTCCTTTTTAATGCTTCTCATTTAAGGAAATTCACAACACACTGTTGTTTAGTGAATAACTTGCATTTATATTATTTTTGCCAAAGTGCATAACCTTGCATTTATCAACATTGAACCTCATTTTCCAGTTTGTTGCCCAGTTTCCCAACTTAGACAAATCATTCTTTGAGTGGCAGCATCCGGCATGGAACCTATAGCTCTGCACAATTTAGTATCATCTGCAAAAAATAAAAACAGTTTGTTCAATGCGGACCTCCAGGTCATTAATAAACAAGTTGAAAAGCAAGGGACCCAGTACAGAGCCCTGAAGTACTCCACTAACAACACTGGTCTAATTAGAAAATGATCCATTTACCAGCACTCTTTGTAGCCAGTTCTCTATCCAGGTACAAATACTATGTTCCAGGCCAACATTTCTTAATTTATTCAGTAACCACCTGTGTGGCACTGAATCAAAACACAGTTATTTGTTAAAAAGTCCAGTATCTTAGCCTTTATTAACCCTTCGAAATGGTTTCCTACCACTGACGTCAGACTAACTGGCCTATAGTTTTGAGGCTGAGAACGGTATCCTTTTTGAATAGTGGCACCACATTAGCAATTCGGCAGTCTCTCGGCACCATGCCAGCCCTCAATGAATACTGAAAAAGTAAGTAAAGAGGTTAGGCAATCACAGTGCTAAGCTCGCTAAGTACCCTGGGATGATTACCATCTGGCCCCAGACCTTTGTTTATCTTAACATGTTCTAGTCTATTTTGAATTTCTTCATGTGTGAACCACACTTGAATAATTAAAATACTATGACAGCCATAAGAATATGTTTGGCATTACTAACCTAATTTTTTAAATTTTGTTCCAGTCCTGGACTCATAACATCCAAAAGGAGAAGGAGTTCCTAAAGAAGCTTGTCAAAGCACACGTAATTTATGATCTGACTAATGGAATCTGAGTGAAATGAGTGTGAACAGAAGCTGGAAGATGCACTGATTTGGATAAGCATGGATACCAAACCTTAAGAGCTTATCTTCTGCCCCAAGACAGGCTTGCATGCCTTCAGATGTGCACACTTCCAAGTGAAAGTTTGGTTTTTCAATTAAGCCAGCAGCCATAAGAAAAGAAAGCAGTACAAAAGTACTTGTTTTGGGGAAGAACTGTTTTTCTAGTAACTATGACTTTGATCTGGAAGCAGACTTTTCATTTTAAATGGACAAGTTACTGTGCCAAATGTACTTCTGGTTTGGGATTGAATGTATAAAGTATTATTTTCGATAAAAGCATGGAGTTATTCTGCATGGGAGACAGAGATATGGATGGAAGGACATTATGACACTAATATCATATTAATGTACATTGTAAGATATCTCTGCCTGTTTTATGCAGAATCCTATGTAAAACTAGGACCCATGACCGTCCAGGGTTAGGGGCATTGTTGGTGCTGCTATTACAGATGAACAAAGATTTGTTCAGTCTGTTTGTTATTGAAGAATGTTTTAAAATGTTTGATCGAGGGTGGGAAGGGATATCTGGCAGAATGTGAACACCGGAAGCTTCAGTCAGTGTTAATATTTCGCTGTGAATCAGTGTTTGAAATCTTAAGAACGGGCACTCTCTGGCCTGCTGTCACATTTTTTGCCTTTTGCATGAATAATGTGAAGGGCACTGACTTTCTGTACACAGAAATCATGTTCGAGTCATCATTAACAAAGGCATATGTGCTACAAACAGAAATGCAAGATGTCATATCAAGAAAGCAGGTGTCAGCCTGAACCAGATTCTGCCACCTTTGTGCCAGACTGGCTAGCAAATGGAGTGGAATCTTCCATTACAATATCGGATTGTCATCCAAACTAATAGGATTTATCATTAAACACCATGATGTGTTGCAGAGTCTGCAGTTAATTATTTCTGAATTTATTTTTCATTATTGACAAACATATCCCCCCACTTGTCTTTATTTGTTGTCTGTTAATGTTATCTTACAAATGGAAATCTGAAAAATTGTAGGTTTCAGATTTGATGTTTTTGACCAAAAAACTGCTACAGTGCATATCTGGTCCCCAAAAGTAGCCAGTTCAGTAAAACATTAACATACTTGAAATTGCCTTGTTTTCTTGTTTGTGTTGTTGGCGAAAAAAATATGTCAATATGATTAGGTCCATATTTATTTTTTTTAATTTTTTTTTTAGGTTACAATAAATGACAAAGTACGCAAAACATGGTGCTTGCAAGAATACCCACTTAAGAGCGTTATTTAAAAGGTAAAACTTCATGGCTGGTATATATTAGCTCTTTTATGTTGCTGGTATGCGATAGTATGGCTATAGACCCCCTAATGTACAGATAGAGTCACTTGGATTTGTAAGTTAAATGCGTCGTGACTCAGCATTAATTGAAGAAACTGTGTTATCTAAAGTTATCTTAACTCAATTAATGCATTTAACCTTTTCATTAGCATACCAAAGCTCCATTGTTTTCAATGGTGAACTCTTTAATTGGATGGGATGCTGTGACACAATATTCTGTGATAAGTGGGATAAATGAGATAAATGAGTTAAGTCGCGACGCATTAAACTCACCATCCAAAGTGACTGCATCTGTAAGTGAAGAGGAGGAGGCTAAGCTCCTGAAGAATACAAAAGGCTGCTAGTTTGGGTACAGCAATGAGGCTGTGACCACAAAATACATATAGACAAATACAAGATTTCGTCTGAACTCAACCCTTTATCAATATATTTAAGACATTGAGAAATTTTGTTCATACAGCTACTAAAAAATGCCTTACCCTTTTAAACAAAAGAGAGATTGTTTGTCTATATATCACAATATATTTAAGAGGGCCAGCTACGTCAGTCATCCCATATCTGGCCAGTTCTTCTCAGGCCCAGACTGGCAATCTGTGAGTTCTGGCAAATGTCAGAGGGGCTGCAATAAGGTCCCATAGAAAGTGAGTATTTAGTGGGCTGTTTCGGCCTCTGTGTGGGCTGATTGGGCCTCTGTGTACCTGAAATGGCAGGGCCTATTTTAATTCTCAGTCCGGATCTGGTTCTACTC
The DNA here is from genome assembly GCA_024363595.1 of Xenopus borealis. Taxonomy (NCBI): domain Eukaryota; kingdom Metazoa; phylum Chordata; class Amphibia; order Anura; family Pipidae; genus Xenopus; species Xenopus borealis. The sequence goes on from CM044437.1 coordinate 81,866,509, forward strand.
TCAAATTGCATCTGCTTCATTAAGAATTATATTCTTGCTTCATTATAGCCTCCATCCCTTCCCAGCTATAGTCAGGTGATCCCACTGGTGTCTAATAAAAGGGCAACCATGTTTGGGAGTTTTACTATGAAAGCAGCAAGTAATTTGCAGGTAAATCTTAGTCCCTTTGTGAAATGTATAATGAAGCAATAGAATTCTTAATGAATTAGATGCAATTTGAGAGTAGGACTGTTGAGTAGTCTACCAGAAAAAAAAATCGATTCTGGATCTAGTGATCTCAAATGACCCAGAACTTATAGCAAATATGCAAGTGCTTGAAGCTCTGGGTAATAGTCACCATAATGTATCATTTAATTTTAGTACTTTGAGGGCTTCCCTTCACATCATTGTTTGGGGCATTATGTTTTCAGCCATAAAACTGAAAAAATCAGAAATGGTTGACATTTAAAATGGTGTTAAATCATTACTGTTCTCAATTTATTCCCTTAAGGAGTAAATGTAGAAGCTCTAAGAATCACCCTATGTGGCTTAATACAGAAGTAAAGAAGTTAATAGGAAAGAAGAGAAAGGCATTTAAAAAATACAAATCTGTGGGGTCAGAAGCTGCATTTAATGAATAAAAACACTATAATAAATGTTGTAAATCTGTAATCCGGAAGGCAAAGAAAGGAAATGAGGAGTTCATTTTCAGAGCAGGTGAAAATTAACCCTAAAAAGTGTTTAAAATATATTAATAGTAAATGCAGCTTGAGAGTGTTGCTCCATTAAAATTAGGTACCAGTAAAGAAAGTGCTAAATCAGTTCTTTTCTTCAGTGTATACAATAAAGGAGTCTGAGTTCCCAGGCTCACTTCATATCTGCACTGATGGCTCAGCTCAGTCAAGTCAGTGGCTGACTCAGGATAGGATTCATAAAGCTTTAATAAAAATTAATGTAAACAAATCTCCAGGGCCTGATGGCATACACCCCCGAGTTCTAAGAGAGCTTAGATCAGTTTTAGACCAGCCCCTATTTCTGATTTTCTCACATTTGCTTTCAACTGGTATGGTGCCTATGGATTGGAGGTAAGCTGATGTCATTCCAATATTTAAAAAGGGATTACTTTCTCAGCCTGGAAATTATAGGCCAGTAAATTTGACATCGGTGGTGGGCAAGTTATTTGAAGGCTTGTTACCGGATCACATTAAAATTTTTGTCCTAGTGAATGGCATTATGAGCAGCAATCAGCATGGCTTTATGAAGGGTAGATTATGTCATGTCAGGGCTCGGTATTGGGTCAACTTTTATTTAACTTGTTCATTAATGACTTAGGGAAGGGTATTGTAAGTAATGTATCACTATTTAGCCAAATTAATTCCATCCAGGATGTGGCATCATTGCAACAGGATCTTGGCAATCTGGGCAGCTAAGTGGCAAATGAGATTCAATGTTGATAAATGTAAAGTAATGCACCAGGGATGTAAAAATCCAAGCCACTTATACTCTTAATGGGACTGCACTAGGCAAATCCATTATGGAAAAGGACCTTGGAGTCCTTGGGCAAATAAGGTCTTGAGCTGTATTGGAAAGTTCATAGTCACGGGAGGAGGGGGTCATTCTTTCACTTTATAGAGCACTTGTAAGGCCCCATCTAGAATATGCCGTACAGTTCTCACTCAAACAGGACATTTTTGTATTAGAGAAGGTACAGAGAAGGGCAACCGAGCTGGTAAAAGGTATGGAATATCTTGACTATGAGGAAAGACTGGACAAATTAGGGATGTTCACCCTGTAGAAGAGGCGCTTAAGGGGAGATATGATAACTGTATAAATATATAAGGGGATCATATAATAATCTCTCTAATGCCTTATTTACCAGTAGGTCTTTCCAGCTGACACAAGGTCACCCATTCTGATTAGAAGAAAAGAGGTTCCACCTAAATATTCGGAAGGGGTTTTTTACAGTGAGAGCTGTGAAGATGTGGAATTCTCTCCCTGAATCAGTCGTACAGGCTGATACATTAGATAGCTTTAAGACAGGGTTGGATGGCTTTTTAGCAAGTGAGGGAATACAGGGTTATGGGAGATAAAGTTTTGCTCATAAGTTTACATACCCTGGCAGAATTTATGATTTCTTAACCATTTTTCAGAGAATATGAATGATAACAAAAACTAGATAACAATAACAAGATAACAATCTTTCGCTCATGGTTAGTGGTTTGCTGAAGCCATTTATTTTCAAACAATGGTGTTTACTCTTTTTAAATCATAATTACTACACAAACTACCCAAATGATCCTGATCAAAAGTTTACATACCCTGGTGATTAGGCCTGATAACATGCACAGAACTTGACACAAAAGGGTTAGAATGGCAATTAAAGGTAACCATCTTCACCTGTGATCTGTTTGATTGTAATTAGTCGGTTATTATAAAAGGTCAATGACTTTCTGGACTCCTGAAAGACCCTTTCATCCAGTGTTGCACTGATCTCATGTTTTTTGAATTTTAAGTCATGGGGAAAGCAAAAGAATTGTCAAAGGATCTGAGCAGTGCTTGAATTGGGTTGTAAAAGGTGGAGGGATGGTAAATGTGCCGCGTTGAAAAATTTTTCTAAGCCACGCCCACAACTATTGGTCACGCCCACAATTATTGGCCACACCCCTTTTAGTACACCCCAGAACTCCCAAACAGATGGCACAGGGGCAAATACATGCATAAATACCCCCACAACTCCCAAACAGATGGCACAGGGGCAAGTACATGCATAAATACCCCCAGAACTCCCAAACAGATGGTACAGTGGCAAGTAATTGAAAATACCCCCAGAACTCACAAGCACAACGCTGCAGACTGCAAGAGAGCGGGCTTTCCTTGTTTCATTTCCTCCCGCGCTGCAATCAGATGCTCCCTGGCTGCTCTCTCTCCCTGTCACAGCTCACGTAACATGATCCGGCAGCTCTGTGACAAGGGAGGGGGGAGTGAGCAGCTTAGGGAAGGAGGTTAAAAGACACGCTGCTTGCACAGAAGAAAAAAACTTCGAGGGATTGCGACATCGCGAAAGACATAGCTCCGGTATTGTGAATCTTACCATCCCGCCCGACGGGATGGAAGATAGTCATTTTGAAAAAGCAGCGGGATGGCATCCCGCCCCATCCCGCCCCATCCCGCCCCAATTCAAGCACTGGATCTGAGGGAAAAGTTAGTTGAACGCAATAAAACAGAAAAGGGATATAAGAAAATATCAAAGGAATTGAGAATGCTAAGTGATGGGCAAATCTATCCTGTTTCGCTTCGCAAAATAATTTGCGAATTGGCGAAAAATTTGCGAAATGAGTCGCGCCACGTTTTTGACGCGCGTCACAATGTTTTTGACACGAGTCACGTCGTTTTCAGTACGCAGCGTCATTCCAGTAATCTAAAACACAAGGCCAAGTCGACTTGTCATTGACTACAGTAAAATAAAGTGAAGCTTCTGGAGTGGCCATCTCAGTCTCCTGACCTCAATATCAGTGAGCCACTCTGGGGAGACCTCAAACGTGCAGTTCATGCAAGACAGCCCAAGAATTTATGGGAATTGGAGGCTTTTTGCCAGGAAGAATGGGCAGCTGCACCATCTGAGAAGATAGAGCCTCATCCACAAACACCACAAAAGACTTCAAGTTGTCATATGATGTTAAAGGAGGCAATACACAGTATTAAGTGTGGGTATGTAAACTTTCGATCAGGGTAATTTGGGTAGTTTGTGTAGTGATTATGATATAAAAAGAGTAAAAACAGTTGTTTGACAATAAATGGCTTCAGCCAGCCACTAACCATAAGTGAAAGAAAAGTGTTTGTGTTATCATTCATATTCTCTGAAAAATGGTTAAGAAATCATAAATTCTGCCAGGGTATATAAACTTATTAGCAAAACTGTAGCTCATTGTTCTAGTTGATCCAGGGAATAGTCTGATTGGCATTTTAGAGTCAGGAAGGAATTTTTTCCCCCTCAGATGGGATTTTCTTTGCCTTCCTCTGGATCAACTAGCAGTTAGGCAGGTTAAAAAAGTTAAAAGGTTTAACTTGGTGGATATGTGTCTTTTTTCAACCTAACTTACTATGTTACATGGGTCATGAATTTTAAAAGTGCAATATATGTTAATTAAAAATTCATGGATAATAAATTAATTGTTCAAATACGACAATTTATTAGAAGTTAGATCATTGATTATAAACCCAGTAAGTTGTGATAGATATAAATTATTATTAGATAAAAAATTATTTAGTGCTCAAGTCCAGGAAATAGAAATAGGAAAAGGAAACAATAGAGAGGTGGAGCTGTCCCGAAAACTGCTGTTACATAGTTACACAGTTAAATTGGGTTGAAAAAAGACAGAGTCCATCAAGTTCAACCCCTCCAAACTAAAAACCCAGCATACACACACATATACATCTCCACTCTTTCACACAAATCATATATGCCCATAGCTATACTAACTGTAGAGTTTA
>CM044437.1:81873537-81904218 GCA_024363595.1 Xenopus borealis
ATTTGCAACTCCACTTACAGATCCCCCACTAACTCCTGATTTGCAACTCCACTTACAGATTCCCCACTGAAAGAGCAAACACTTAAGAGCAGCTAAACACTAGAGCAAGCTCCACTGGAGTCCCAGGGGTTCTATTTATACAGTCTGTTCAGGTGCAACTAATCAAACCCCACCCCCTCAAACTGAAGGAAAACTCACTACAAAGTAAAGCAGGTTGTGACTAGGGTTGCCACCTAGCCGGTATTTTACCGGCCTGGCCGGTATTTTTGATGGCTGATCCCAATGTTATTAATAGGAAAAAAAGATAAATATATAGGAAGGCCGATATTTTTCTCAGGAAAAGGTGGCAACCCTTGCTGTAAGCACAATAGCATGCCAAACTTTGATATTTAGCACCAAATACAGAAAGAAAATATATAAAAAATTAAACCACAGTATTTAACTAAACCACCTTACATAAAAATAAGAGTTAATAACAAATACTTATCCTTTTCAGTCGGTTTGTTTGTTAGTTTGTTTTGAGTTGCTTTTTCCAGTCAGCAGCCTGTTTGGAGTATCTGGCATTGTGGTCTCGTTGTTTAACTACAGCCCTAACACTGTTTGAGAGGCTAAATATCTAAAAAAACACAAATCCACGGACTCTTGACAGGTTTAGATAAAGAGGAAGATTAGTTCCGGATAGAGCACTTTCCACCTCGCCGTCAATATTCAATCAAATATAGAGCTAAAGGATCTGTAAAAACAGTCTTGCGTCATGAAGATTTTTCCTGCAAGACTTAATTTCCTCCTACGCAAGCAACCATCACAAGTATCGCGATAATACAAGCTCTCGTGGATCCGTGCGTTGCTAAGATTCCCCAAAACGCATATGTCAGTTCATCAGGGATTTGTACATCATACTATCCCTGTCGGATTCAACCGTGATTTGCTTCCAAATTATTAGGAACATTTCCCAGGACCCTAATTAAAGTTCTATCACATTGGTCACAGATCAAATATTTTTTAACTGCTAGTCATAGATATAAATCCATTCCTATTTTTTAATTGTACATATTATCATAGACCAATTCATTTTATAAATTAAATAAATTCATTTATAGTGTAATTTGACTATACAAGAATGAATTAATCCAAAGAATCATGTTATATTTATATACTAAAATATGAATTTATTTCTATTTTGTACATAATATCAATTAAAAACAATTGTTTTATTCAAATTAATTTAAAATAATATAAAAATTGACATGCTGTGATAATGAATAGTACACAAACAGTTAAAATGAGTTATGATTTTTAAATTTATAAAAATTTTAAATAAATGCTGTGAATAAATTTTCATTTATTCGATTGGGGGACACAGTATTCATTTTAAAGATCCAATAGCTTTCTCGTTTTCATAGGGCTTGTTTCAGGTTGCCTTTCTGGATTCCTAGTTCTACAGTACTTTTTCCAAAGCCCAAAATTTCATCTTCGCTGGATCCATATTATGTTATTTTCTGAAATGTTGAGCTACAGTTGAAATTGTCTTATTATTTTTGTTGTCATTTCCTGCATTTCTAATGTTACTGCAGTGTTGTTGCATTCTATTTTGAAGCATCTGTGTCATCATCCCTATATATTTTTTATTACATGGGCATTCGATACAGCAAATCTAGTGGTTTGGAAATGGCTACGTGTAAGTATGTCTCTTAAATTGGGGCTCCTCTTATAGCATACTAGTGCTCGTTCCTGTAGGATGGAGCCAAGAGTATTGTCTTCCAGAAGTATTGGCCAGTGTTTATTTAATATTTTTTCTATTTGCAGACTATTGGTATTGTAAGTGGTTATAAATCTAACCATGTTATGAGGTTCTTGTGTTTTTTCCTTAGTTACCAATAGTTCCATTCTATCTGTGACCAATGCCCTATGGTAAGCTTTTTTCACTAGCTTACCCAAATATCCTCTTTGTTTCAATCTGATTTTTAACTCTATGGCTTGTTCTTTAAAATAATCTAAGGACGAGCAGTTTTGTTTTAATCTGAGGAACCCTTTTACTGAGGGTGGATGGAAGCTAGAGAAACTTAAAAGAGACTTGGTAGCTGTAGTTTTTCTATAGTTTTTGGTAACCATTTTTCCTTCCTTGGTAATTTCAATCTCAAGATCCTGGAAGGAAATTGATTCCTCAGAGAGTTCCAAAGTTAACTTAATGTTACAATCATTGTTAATCCATTTTGTTGATGAATTCTATAGCCTCATCTCTGGTACCACCCCATATCACAAGTATATCATCGATATACCGAATCCATTTAAGGACTCTTGATGGATATAATGATATGATATTATGGACCACGGTTTCTTCCCAATACCCCAGGAACAGATTGGCATATGAAGGGGCACACAAAGAGCTCATAGCTGTCCCTTGTGTTTGTAGATAGAATTTATTGTTAAAGGTGAAGTAATTGTAATTCAGTACAAACTTCATTAGTTTGCTTAAATATTCTATCATCTGTTCATCCTCCCTCAAATATTCTGCCAGAACGTATCTTAGGGCTTCAATCCCTAAGTCATGCTTGATAGAGGTATATAGTGACTCTACATCTAAAGTCATTAAAAGGGCTCATTTATTATTCTCCAGTTTGTCTAACTGGGATAAGACATCTAATGTGTCTCTTGCATATGATTCTAATTTTTCTACCATAGGTCGTATTCTAAGATCAAGATACTGACTGACTTTTTCTGTAAGCTTGCCATTGCCAGATATTACAGGCCTTCCAGGAGGATCTATCTGGTTTTTATGTATCTTGGGAAGGAGATAGAATGTAGCTACCCTGGGGCTATCTACCGTCAAGAATTGTTTCTCTTTCTTGGAGATTAGGGTTTCATCAAAAGCATGTTTTAACATGTTGCCATAACTTTGTTTGAAACTCTCTGTAGGGTCCCCCAATATTTCCTTATAACTATTGTTTTACTGCTTCCTTCACATGCATCTCATTGGACCATAACACAATATTACCCCCTTTATCAGATGGTTTAATTTGTATATCTTTCCAACTTTGCATTTCTTTAATGGCTTTCTGTTCTTCTCTTGATATATTCTTCTCATAAATACGAGGCTGAATGGTTAAAACATTCTGAATAACTTCTAACGAATTGTCGTATTTGAACAATTAATTTTTTACCCATGAATTTTTAATTAACTTATATATTGCACTTTTAAAATTCATGAATTTGACACCATAGATAAAATCATGAATTAAATTATTGCACTGCACTTTAGAAATGTATTTAATCAGATTGCACGGCACTTTATTGAAACATAAGCAATTAAGTTAATAGTTGTCATTTAACCACGGTATTATCCAGTGTATGGGAATAATTGCTACATGAGAATAGAAAATTAAGTATAAGATCCAATTGGTGACTACTTTTGTATGAGTGATTAAGTGGGGTACTTTTATCCTTGTATCATTACTGAATTAGTACTGGCCTATGGTCAGACCTCTGCTTTAATCCAGGGATAGATAACTGCAATTTTTAAATTATACTAAGGGAATTACTGTCTTTGTTTGATTGACAATGTATTACCCATTTACATAGAAGGGATTGTATAGTGTACAATGCTTCTGCCATTCTGCCCAGCATAAGGAAGCACACCCGTACAATCCATTTGATTGGACATTCAACTCATGGTGCCATTGGCTGTGCACTGGTGTTGCAACTCCTCTGCTAACTGATTACTTTCATTTTCTTACTGTCTACTTTCATTTTCTTGAGCAAAATCCAACTTTATGCTTCTGTGTGCATGTTTTATTTAACACATGTTTACATTATAATTTAAACAGGGATCAAGCATAAGTAAAATATACAGAGGCCTATTATCAAATTGTGGGAAAAAATGCCTGACACAATTCTCCAAAAATAATGTCTGTGGAAATATCCAGCATACTTTTTGCTATTTAGCAGCGCTTCACAATCACATCACACTCTTTTTATTCACTAGCGTAGGCTTTTGGAGAAAATATAAATTGTGTAACATAATTCATCTTACTAACATTTTACATTTAAAGTGGACCCGTCACCCAGACACAAAAATCTGTATAATAATAGTGCTTTTCAAATTAAACATGAAATCCAATTTAAAATTTTTATCAAACCATTCATAGCTGTTTTAAGCTCATTTAAAAATCTCAGCTGTCAATCAAATATTGTCTGCCACTCCTCTATGCCTAAGGCATAGAGGCGGGGCAGATAATTACTTTCACTTTCCATTCAGCACTTCCTAGATGTCACAGCTCCCCACACATTCCCCCAGTTCTCTTAACCATTTACTTGTGTAGCCAGGACATGGGGATAGACATTGGGTCCCCCATTCTGGTGCACAAACAAGATTCTGAGATGATGCAAGGCTTGCCTTAATAACAGTGTCCACAAAATGGCTCCTGCCTGCTTGTTATAATTATGAATTCCCAGACTGAAGAAAAGAAGATTAAAATAATTTATATAGTGTAACTAATGTTAATTTTGCTTGACTAATGTGATAAAATATGATTTTGAATATTTTTTTGTGGTGACGGGTCCACTTTAAGAAGCAATTAGACTCAAAGGAATGCTAAAGATTGTCTGAGGTAAAGCAGAATAATATTATGTTTCCAGAACTCCTCCATCCGAATGATACTAAGGGCCTTGTGTACTAAAATTCGAATTTGCATGGAGCAAGGGGGGGGGGGGAAATGCAGACAAAACACAAGCAATTTTTCTTTTGTTTTCTTCCTTGAGCAGTACCTAAAGAAAAGAACATCAAAATATTCTCGGGCACCGTTTATCATGGAAAAGAGAGAATGAGGGGGATCACAGTGTTCCATTCATTTTCTATTAGGCTAAAAAACCCAAAAGTTTTAATAAACCAATAAATTAATAAAGCTGAAAATTCCCAATGACTTCTACACAACCTCAACAGCTTTTATTTGCTGTTTTTTTTCTGGCAACTTTTTGCCATTTATTTTATTAAATAAATCCATGAGCTTTCAGAAAGTGCTTGTGCTTTTTTTTCCAGTTTGTGTTTTTCTGAAAATGAGAAAAAATGCTAACTCATTCTGACAAATCATTCAATTAGTGATTATCAAACTCACATTACTGTGGCTTATTAAGAACTTGATTCTTGCCTAACATGCTACTACATTGGTTGATAGGTGACAGTGTTCCCCTGTTGCATAAGTAAGTGACATTTATTTCCAAACTGCTGTTGTCTAATGATATGAAGAGGTCATCCTGACACAAAAAGCCTTGTGTGATGTAACACTGCTCCTTTTTCTAAAGCCAGCATCAACTGTGTTATTGGGCTTCTTTCTGTTGTTGCTTCATTTAGAAGATATGGGCTCACCAGCAAGTGAACATTGTGACCGTAATGAGCAGCCTGTCCCTCTGCTAAAATGATGGAGAGGTGGAATCGAGTTCAGCAATAGTTCCAGCAGTGCCACAATGCAGATCAATGTTTCATGTAATTGAATCTGTCTTGTATTTCATTACACAGTATTGCAAGTACTGTTCGTGTAGCATCGGATAGATTTCTAGCATCACTGTCTTGATCTGTAATACAAAAAGGTTGCAAAGAATAAAATGTAGTTTTTGAGATGATAATATTAATCAGACAACGAGCAGTCTATAGAGAAGGCTTCTTTTAGAGGCTGGACTCCAGCAAAGCTCTTGCTTCTGTAGATGGAAAACCTGGCTGCTTTGATTCTGATTCTAGAAATGTTATATGTACCCATTATCATGGTGTGGTTTCTTTAGCTGGCCATAGACGTAAAGATTTTTAAAAGATCCAATGGTTATCCTGAGACCACGATTGTCTCAAAACGATTGTTTAAATGTACGATGTGTCCATTAACTAAAAAGAAATTTCAGGCGATATTGCCAGCAAAACAGAAGGGTTGCTGCCTGCTTGGCCCTGCAAACATAGGTAGATTGCACTGGGAGCGATAAAGATTTTTTTAACCTGGCTGATCAATTTTCAGACCGATGTCGGAAGAAAAAATATGTACGATCGTTCGAATCCCACTAACCGCACAATAATTTGACAGATTGCTCGGACTTCCCTAAGATCGGTCGTTCGGCAGAGAAAGATCTTTGCGTCTATGGGGAGCTTAAGAGCTGCAGATAATTTTCTTTTGGAGAGCAATAGGACTGCCTGTAATAAATACACTACTTTACCAATCTCCAACATCTCATTTCAAAGCCAAGAGTATTAATATGAAGTTGGTCCTCTCCTTGGCTGCTATAACAGTCTACTTTTCAGTGAAGGCTTTCCACTGCACTGATGTGATGTGGGATCTCACCTACTGTAGCTCACACACACTGTTTAAATTCATCCCACAGATGAACACTTTGCATAAAACCAGTTGCTTTTACTTCCATTTCATTCATGTGCATTGACCATTATTGTACCGAAAAGTAAAAGAGCCTTCCCTAAGCTTTTGCCACAAAATATGAAGAAAAGAAAAATCATAAATCTTATTGAACATGCTAGTTCACCTATGAATGAACTTTCACAATGACATTGACAATTGTAAATATTGTAAGACAATTTGTAATTAGTCTTCAATGTTATTTTAAGTTTATGAATTATTTAGTATTTTTTTCAGAAGCTTTCTGGTTGTTGGGGTCCAATTTTCCCTAGCAGTAAGGCAGCAGTTTGAATGGAAGATAAATAGGAGAGAGTAGCCTTTTTATTTGTGGTCCGATTCAGGGACCGCCATTTTGAAAGTAGCAGAAGGAGAAAGCAAAAGTATTTCAAAATGAAGAGCAATTGCAAAATTGCTAAGAATTGTTAGCTAAAGGGGAAGTGCCCATTTAAAGTTTGATTTCAGTGAAACCAGGGATCGAGATCATAGCCAAACCATGAAAAACCGCCTCAGACCATTATTCCTCCACCACCAAACTTTACTGTTGGTACTACACATTTAAGCAAATAGTGTTCTCCTGGCATCTGCCAAGCTCAGATTTTTCCCATGAGGCTTCCAGATGGTGAAACATGATTTATCACTCCAGAGGATGCATTTGCACTGCTGCTTCAGAGTACAACTATTGCCATTGTGTTTGTTAGGCTTGGGGCAGCTGATTTCAGGGCTGCCGTTGGTAATCATGGGACCCCATACTAGTATGTTAGTAGGGCCCTAGTCATGGGGGGCACCAAATTATTATTTGTCTAGACACCTGAGGTGGCCTGCCAACGGATAATATGCAGCCACAATAAAAAACATGAGGTCCCTGACCGCATTACCCCATGATGGTGGCCCTCTGTTGACTCTGGATACTTCCAGTGTGTAACCATACTACATAAAATGGTCTATATCCATTGAATATCATGCTCCTTAATTCACAGATACATAACACTTTATTTTTGCAGCCTGAGCACTTGTTTCTGTAGGCATGTAGCAGTGAGGGCCCACATCAGTAGTATAGGAGTGTTTATGCATATTCAACTTGTGCAAACAAGGATTCATTGTCCATCATGCCAAGGACACAGAAAGTTAAAAGGACACTATATTTTCCATTAAAAATACAAACAAAGATTTTATCTTTTGTTTTAAAATTGAATACTGTTTTTAAATAAAAATCTGAGGAATTCAATATTTATACAACCAAAATATGTATCAAATTGTACAACTTGTCTGCAGCATTTTCTGTGGGATATTCAGAAACCCGTATTATTTGTGTGGGCTTCTAGAGAATGTAGCACAGAATGAACTTTTTAACCCTTTGTAACATATGCCCTGAAGTCTAAAGGCAGGTGCTAAGTTAGTGTTCTTTGGAAAAAAGGTTTACTTCAGCTTCACTGTGAATGGTATTTCCACACCCAACGGAAATGCTTTGCATTGGCAGAAAATGTACAACCTGGGGCTGTGTTCTACTGGGCGTGGAAAAGAAGGTGTCTCAGGTATTTGGCATGCTTATTAAGGGAAAGTGAGCTTTCTTAAAAATAAGTCTAAATGACCATCAAGAACACTCCCTCGCGTGCAAAGACTAAAGAAAGCTCCTCTTTTCTGAATGAATAAATACAGGAAGACTGAGTCACTGTCCTCCTCCTTGAACTGCAAAGACAAATATTTATGAGAAAATAGTATTTGGTAGCTCTTGCCAGATATGCAAAAGGTGGAGCCAGAAAGCAGCAGCTTCTCCTAAAATGGGCTGAGGCCCTTCCTACTGAACATTAGACGCCAACACAGTGCGTAGCTGTAGCTGTAGATACTCCACCTCTGTAAGATTTGCTTTGACATTTATTGTCCTTTAATTCAGTAAAGTCATAAATGTGTCTGCCCTGCTGGTGGTACACTCACCAGCATCCTCTGCCACCCAACTTTAAAACCAAAGGGAATTCTGTATTACAAATTATTATAAATCATTTTGTCTATGCTGATTTACTTACATATTAAAGACCCTTACAAAAAAGTTATACATTTTATAGAGTCCATGATTTGTTGAGCCACACAGCTAATTAATTTGAGGGCTCCCTTCAACTAAGGGATGAAAACTTTATTTTTATAAAGAAATACTTGACAATGCTTTTCAGTAAAGCTGGCCAATGATAATGATAATCCTACAATTTATATCTGAATGATTAAGTTTAGATTGCTACATGAAAAAGAACAATTGCCATCTGAGAGGTCTTTGTGCAAGGAATAAAATCTGAAGATGTACTGTATGTTCATCTTAAGGGTGGCCAGGTAGATTAAAGCTGCTGAGATATTCGACAGATTCTCTGAACATGTGTGGGGGCTTCCGATGGGTCAAAAAAACGGCCTGATATAGATCGGGCATGTTTGATTTTTCCTGCGATCAAGGATCGCATCAGTCCTACCATGCATTGGCGCCCATTCTCTTTGTTGCTGAACATGAGAGCAAAAATGAGAAATATGCTGCTGCTCTAGTGGTTCCCATTAGTGCTGTTAGAGCAGCATTCTAGTAAACAAATGCAGCAAAAACCATAAATAACAATGGAGGGGGAACGCAATTAAAATACCTTCTGAAGGGGTGACATCTAAAAGCCTAGCTTTACATTTAGGGGGTTATATATCAAAGGTTGAAAGTTAGAGTTTTTTTATACCTAGAATGAACTCATAACTTGAATGGTTTCCTATTTAAGAAAAAACTCAATTCAGCCAGTTCGAGTTGCGAAACCAGAAAACTCAAAACATTTATCAAGTTTTCTACAAAAACCCTCGAATCACTAAAATTGATAGAATGTTTGGGCAAAACCCTCTGAAAAAGACTCAAACCCAAAAATATGAGTTTTGACCAAGAAATAAAAACCTCCAAAATGTGAATCTTAAAGGGATACTGTAATGGCAAAACGTTTTTTTTTTTGTGTTTGTTTTTTTAAACGCATCAGTTAATAGTGCTTCTCCAGCAGAATTCTGCACTGAATTCCATTTCTCAAAAGAGCAAACAGATTTTTTATATTCAGTTTTGAAATCTGACATGGGGCTAGCCATTTTGTTTCCCAGGTACCCCTGGTCATGTGACTTGTGCCTGCACTTTAGGAGAGAACTGCTTTCTGGGCGGCTGTTGTCACAGTGGGACATGGGTTTTTACTATTGAGTGCTTAGATCTACCAGGCAGCTGTTATCTTGTGTTAGAGAGCTGTTATCTGGTTACCTTCCCGTTGTTCTGTTGTTAGGCTGCTGGGGGGGAGGGGGTGATATCACTCCAACTTGCAGTACAGCAGTAAAGAGTGATTGAAGTTTATCAGAGCACAAGTCACATGACATGGGGCAGCTGGGAAATTGACAATATGTCTAGCCCCATGTAAGATTTCAAAATGAAATATTAAAAAATCTGTTTGCCCTTTTGAGGAATGGATTTCAGTGCAGAATGTTGCTGGAGCAGCACTATTAACTGCATTTTTTCCCATGACAGTATCCCTTTAATAAATAACCCCATTAGTGATTTCTTATCATTACATTACTGAAATGCTCCTGTGAATGTTCATGTTTGCTAAATTTCTCTACTTTCAGCAGCGACCACTTCCAGAGATATGCAAGAGAGATGGGTTTAGAGACAATATTATGATCAGTAAAAGATGCAAACAATGATCTGTTTTAAAATAATTTTTTTCAGGCACCGAAGGTTGGAACATAAAACTTAACACTGTTTTCTGTGACACCACATTAATAACTTGTCTTTTGAGTTTATTTGTGGTCAACCACCATCTTGCATAGACATAATGTACATTCAGCGTGTACATCACAAGTAACTGACGCACCCCCCTCCCTTTAACTCCAACCTGAATTAGACACCAGTATACTTTCCCCTGAGATGCCAATGATTACACTAATGGTTTGCTGATGGCTCAGATAAACATGTATGTCTGTTGGAGACCTCAGCAAGCAGGGAGCACATATGGCTCCTATTACCTTGCCTCCAGTTGTTCAATACTTTCTCTTAATAAATGTAGAATGGCTATATGTCCATGTCAACCTGATGCAGTATTTGTTGCTATTTCCTTGCCAAAATTTTTTATTTCCGAGCACTTCTACCAATTTTTTCCAATTTTTTTGTAAAGCACAGTTTTCCACGTCTAATTTCTCTTTATGATGATGATGATTCATATGCGTGGTTTCCTCTGTAGGGGTTTTCCATGTGTGTCATCATATCTCCCTGTAACCATGAGCTAGTCATAGCCTGAATATTATAAAAGCAAGGGCAATCCTGTGGCATTACAGCTTCATCATCATTTCACTAATGGCCTTCTGGCATCTCCTTATATTTATCAGTGCATATTGTGACTACTGATGCTGGCTATGATCAGACAACAGATCCCACAGTCGATGTATCAAGTGACCTGACAGACTTGTTCTGCTGCACACAATACTACGTTCCAAAGCATCTTGGGCCCCACCCTGTGTCTTTTTTACTTCAGAGACCTGTTATAAAAACAAGTTCCTTTCAAGTACCTTCTATATTATTTGTACCTGAATAGAGGCTTGGAATGAACCCTGGACGACTTCCATCTCTGAGATGAAATAAACCTACTGATTGCTTAAACACTGCCTGTCTCTCTATTACTCTTCCTATAATGGAAAACCATGAGTGCTATGCACAAATTTCATTCAGCAAGCATAAAGCTTTTGTGTATGTACACTGACCTCTTACTCTCAGAACCTTCAATTCAAAACTGAAAGAAGCCGTCTTGTTATCTCCATATCATATAGAAAATGTCTATAATACACAATATCATGTAGCGTAATGACTTGTTTCCTATATATTTAATGTAGAAATTCTACCATTTATTGTTTTTGTTAATTATTGAGTCAGAATCAAACAGAAACTAAGGATATCACACAGATATTGATGTCAATGTATAAGGCTCTAGGTCCTTTTTATGTACAGGTATGGGATCTGTTTTTAGGAACCCGTTATCCAGAAAGCTTTAAATTACAGTAAGGACATCTTCCACAGACTCCATTTTAAACAAATAATTACAATTTTTTAAAATTATTTCCTTTTTCTCTGAAATAATAAAACAGTACCTTGTACTTGATCCCAACTAACATATAATTAATCATTATTGGAGGTAGAAGAATTTTATTGGGTTTATGTAATATTTACATAATATTTTAAAGGGATACTGTCTTCGGAAAACTTTTTTTTTTGCAAAACGTGTCAGTTAATAGTGCTACTCCAGCAGACTTCTGCACTGAAATCCAATTCTCAAAAGAACTTTTTTTATATTCAATTTTGAAATGTGACATGAGGCTAGACATATTGTCAGTTTCCCAGCTGCCCCCGTCGTGTGCCTGCACTTTTGGATGGAACTTTCTGGCAGGCTATTATTTCTCCTACTGTAATGGAATATGTCTCATTGGGACTTTTGTTAGGCTGCTGGGGGAAGGAGGGGGTGATATCACTCTAACTTGCAGTACAGCAGTAAAGAGCACAAGTCACATGACTGGGGCAGTTGGGAAACTGACAATATGTCTAGCACCATGTTAGATTTTAAAACTGAATATAAAAAAATCTGTTTGCTCTTTTGAGAAATGGATTTCAGTGCAGAAGTCTACTGGAGTAGCACTATTAACTGATGTGTTTTGAAGAAAAACATGTTTTCCCATGACAGTATTCCTTTAACAGATTTAAAGCAAGGAGATCCAAAATTCAGAAAGTCACCTTATCTGGAAAACCCCAGGTCCTGAGCATTCTGAAGAACAGGTCCCATACCTGGTTCTTAAACGTGATGAAAAGACTGCTCACATGACTTGTGTAGTCTGCCAGCTACCATGGCTGAACTCCTATCTCTGTAAGTTCTGAAGTCAGATCACAATAAGCCTTGTTTATAGTAAGCTACAAGCCCAGTTCTTTTTATAACTTGATAGAAAACATTGGCAGCTTTTCTTTTTATTTGTGAGGCAAGAGCTTTGGAATGCAAATCTTTACAAGGATTTTGCCTTACGAGACTCTAAGGAATGGAAACAAAAGGAAGATGTTCCCCTGTGCCATTTTCAGCCACGCTCCGATTAAGGTCATAATACAGCATGTGCTATGTTTTTCACTGGGTTGATAAAGCAAAGTGCAATCTCTTTCTCCCAACATGGGAAAATGCATCTGCTGTACCCCTGTTCTGCCTCAGAAGGTCTTTTGCTGGACACATTTCAATTTTTATCTTTAGACTATGTATAACATGGCTGGTTATTACTTTAAACAGGGCTTTTAAGCACAAAGCTGACAATTCGTATTCCATGTGTGGGAGAAGTAACTTTATTTTGACATACATTCATGAGCCAGGAAAGGATTATCACTTGATCCTATGAAATCCTATGAAATATTAGAGTTTCACCTTATATACCAAGCAGTGTTAAAGGTCACATCTGCAAGGGAAAATGGTGCACACTCTGGGATTTAAATTGTGCTTCAATGAAACCGCTTATTTATCCACCAAGGTATTTCAGGAGCTCACATGTAATCCTCCCTTCCGAGAGGTTACTGGCAACATAAATTACAGAAAATTAGACATTAGTTGTATTACAAACCACTACTGGAATATTAAATTGCACCCAGAGGTGACGTCTTACTTCAATCCAACTCTGTTCACTCACAGACAGTAAACCTCAACAGGCTAAACTAGTTTTACTTCTAAAGTTCCAGTTTAATGTTTATTCTTTCTGATTTTGTCTCTATGTGGTACAACTGTCATATCGGGGTGTTATAGTATACAGTATTTATTGGTAATTTTGGGACAAATTTACTATTATTCCCCAAAAAATATTTGTTTTCCCTCGATATTCGATTAGCATTCAATTTTCTAATGCTAATCGAATAGTTTTAGGCTACCCTTTTATTTGATCGTCGATCATTCGACGATCGAATAATGATCGAATAACGATCGTTCGATCATTCGAATGAATTATTCAGTCATTCGACTGATTCGTACGATTCGAACGATCGAAGACTTTGATCGTACAAATCCTATTCGATCAGGACTTCTATTGCAATTCGGTAGGTCCTATCTGCCGAATTGGGCAGTCAAATAGGTTTAGGTTTTTCCAAAATTCGATGATCGAATGATCGAATATTCGATCATTCTAATTCATTCTAATGTATTGGATCATTCAATCGTTCAATATTCGATGATCAAAAATGCAGAAATTGGAATTTTCGATCAAATTCGTTCGAACTTCGATCTATTTGTGTGAATTTCGTAAATCGGCCCCTTTGTGTATCAGACATCAGTAGTACTGGGAAGGTGTACAACTGCAGTGTCGGACTGGCCCACCAGGTGACCAGGAAAACTCACGGTGGGCCCAGGGGTCAGTGGGCCCTCATGCTGCTAAACATTTGGCCTATTTCATGGCCATTCCCTATTTCTATGAGAACAAAGAGGCTAAATGCATACAATATAGATTATTATAATATGAAAAGAAAAGAGCCCAGGAGAAAAGAAGTTGAGGGGGGGGAGAGGAAGAATAATAGTCCTCTAGTCTATGGTTTTTTGGTGGGCCCCTGGTCAAGGTTTTTGGCTAGGCCCCTGGTGTCCCAGTCCAACAATGTACAACTGCGGTATGTTTCCCTCTTTGCTTTCTGTTGCAGGTTGTGTTCCATCAAGCAAAGCAGCTGATGAGCCCAACTGAATGACACTGCACAATGGAAATGCTGCATAAGAGACAATGATTTTGCAAATATGGAACAGTTAAGCTGTGACAAACGTCTTTGGAATGGCTTTTATGAGTTCTAATTCTGGCAAACACACCATGGGTGAAATGAATATATGTCACATACTTACTAAGTGTCACAGATTTAATATAGTAGAGTAAACAGCACGTTGCATAAATAAACCTGCTCCTCCCTATTATAAGCTAAGGTAAGTAGTAACCTTTTACAACAATCAGTTGTGTGTTTACATACAAGTGAGCAGGAAATTCTACCTGTTGCATAGTCTCCTCAGTGGCATAATTAGCGAGGAGCAGACCAGACAACACCAGGTGGCTTCACATAGAAGTTGCTCATTAATTCCTGTAATTCTCCCTTTGCCCACTTGTGTCCCATGATCCTGTTCCCCAACATCATTGGCACTTGCAACTGTTCCCCACATATATACAACTAGTGCTGGAGTCAGAAGATATGTCACTGACTCCTAATGACCATCAGCTGGCTTTAACTATGCATGTGCCTGGTCAGCAATGTGTCAGAAGAAGACATCAAGGGGTGTGAGATAATTGGCACCCACCAAGCCCTCTGACTAGTCTACTTTTTATTATCAGGACCAGGTGCAGCAAATGGAGCATTACTGGGGGCTCCTGTGGGGAGGGAGGCCAGGGCATTCATTCTCCTTCATTTAATTCACCAAAAATATTTTTTGTGCTTCTAGTTATGGTTTATTAGCTTGCTTCCTCATTCTGGCCTTCACGCCCTACTGCAAACAACTCAACCATGCGTGTCAGTAAAGCAATGCAAACTTCTGACTAAGCCAATGCTGGAACTGACCAGTTAGAGCAGGTGAAATCAGTCAGGGACTCACGGCATCAGCCTGTTGGCTGCAACTGTAACAAAAATGTTTTTGTGAAACACATAAATCTTGTTGTGAACCAGATTTATTAAAAGAATAGTAACATCAAAAATGAAAGTGTTTTAAAGTAATAAAAATATAATGCAGTGTTGCCCTGCACTGGTAAAACTGCTGTGTTTGCCTCAGAAGCACTACTATTATTTATAGAAATAAGCTGCTGAGTAGTAATGGGTGCAGCCATTCAAAGGAGAAAAGGCTCAGGTTACACAGCAGATAAGCTCTGTAGAACATAATGTTATCTGTTATCCAATGTTTAACTTGTGCCATATAGCCTTTTTTCAATGTCCACCATTGCTACACAGCAGCTTATTTATATGAACTATAGTAGTGTTTCTGAAGCAAACATATCAGTTTTACCAGTGCAGGGCAACTCTACATTATATTTTCATTACTTTAAAACACTTTCATTTTTTGTTATTACTTTTCCTTTAAGCATCCACTACATTTCACTGGATTTGTGTGATAGCAATGGTCTCAATTTACATTTGCATTGTTGTTAATAGTGCTGATTACACTGTTTTTGATGATATTTGAAATACAGTTTTAATGGAGCATTCATGCTAATGTTATATGTATCTGTGACAATGACGGGTTATTTGGGTAAAGAAACGGTGCATTTAACATCAATAGGGATGTAGCGAACGTCGGAAAAAAAGTTTGCGAACTTGCGTCAAAAATGCGAACGGTTCGCGAACGTCGCGAACCCCATAGACTTCAATGGGAAGGCGAATTTTAAAAGCTAAAAAAGATGCAAAAAGAATGTAAATGACGGTTTCCACGTTAAGACATAACAGAGTTTGCAGGAATAATAAACAGTGCATTACACATATTACAGTGATTAGACATTGGTACAGAATAGACTATTACAGTGCCATTATAACCCTGAATCCATCCATGGTGTCCACATATGTTCAAATTTAGTTTGGGTACCCCTGGTCTCTGATGTAAGTCAATACATTTCTAATGATTTTAGGATATTAGTTATATCCATTTCATATTTATATAAGTCAATCAAATGAAATGAAATAATCAGGTGATCTAGACAGCAGTATGTCAGAATGGGGAAAGGGATATGGTGGTGGGCATTAATTAAGGATTGGTTAATTTGTCTAGTACTGGGACCTACTAGGGCATGGGCCTAAATTTTACCTGCTGCTTTCAAGGTTAAAACTCTCAATCTTGGTTGCCCTTTGATTGGTCACCACTGGGAGCTACAGGTTCTCTTGGATTTGTCTATATTAAGTTTGTGGTCAGCACCTCATTGCACCCCTGTTTCATGGTTTAAAAATTAGTGGTGAGCACAACTTTCCATTTTTTGTAGTAGATTGTACTTCACGGTAACTAAACTGCATAAATCCATATTTGTGTGAAAATAATCCAGGGGTCTATTTACTTGTTTTAGACGTTTTATGGTATAGTGGTAATCCAAGTTATGAAAAGATAATCTAGAAAACCACAAGTCTCAAGATTCCTGGATAACAGATCCCACACCTGTTCTTGCATCTATTTATTTCCATCTTTCTTGTTTCTTTTTCCCCTCTTTTCATCTGAAAGCTATTCATTCAATGTGCCATTTGGACGCCAATTTTTATTTGCATTCTAATCACTTATTGTGTCATAAGTGCGTCTTTATTTATATATTCTCAATTATCACGCAACGCCACAACATGTACAAAAATTCTTTTGTCAATTAAAAGGATATTATTTTGGCAAATTATGAATTTAGAAAAAAGAAATGTTTTGCATGGTTTTCCTCACTGAGTAAATATTTGTCTCTCAGGAGTCTGAGAATTTTCTTTTCAAGGTTTTAAGTTGCTGTATAGAGTCAAGAAGGCATTCTGCCATTTCTCATAAACATCTGTCAGCTGTTATACTATAAAATAGGTCTGGTGAATGTTTTTTTTTTTTTTCCTTGTTCGCAATGTATTAAATTATGTTGTATGACTTTGTGTTTTTTGCTTCTTGTATTAAGGTATGCCTGCACAATGGTGAAGGTGCTTTAATTTTTTGGAAACCTCTTGTGTTGTACTTATTTCTTTCATGAAAATAAACAATGAGAAAGTCAGTCCCTTTGCAGTTGCATTTTAGGTACATTCTTTAGAAGCTACAGCAATAGTAAACAGTGCATTTTTGAGTGCTTAATCGGGGCTTTTACACACAAACGTATATATAATATTTTTACATCCCAGGTGCATGACTTTACCAACACTGAATCTCATTTGCCACTTAGCTGCCCAGATTGCCAGTTTGTCAAGATCCTGTTGCAAGGAGGCCACATTCTGGATGGAATTAATTTGGTTGGATAGTTTTGTGTCATCTGCAGACACATTAATTACAACACCCTCCCCTAAGTCATTAATGAACAAGTTAAATAAAAGTTCACCCAATACCGAGCCCTGAGGGACCCCACTAAGAACCTTACTCCAATTACAGAATGTACCATTAACAACCACCCTCTATACCCGATCCTGTAGCCAGTTCCCTATCCATGTGCAAACGACTTCATTAAGCCCAATAGACCTTAGTTTAGAAAGCAGTCGTTTGTGGGGCACTGTATTCAAATAGATCACATCTACTGCTCCCCCACTGTCCAGCAACTTACTCACCTCATCTTAAAAAGCAATCATAATCATTAAAAGCAAGTCATGCTGATTGCTGCCCATAATGACATTCACAGGACATCATTTTGAATGTCATTATTTAGATAAATTGGAATGTATTTGTAATTAGGCAATTGGTATAATTACAGTCAGTACATATTTTTTTCACGGTAACTTTTTTATTGTTTTGTTGATGCAAAAAGAATGTAAATGACGGTTTCCACGTTAAGACATAACAGAGTTTGCAGGAATAATAAACAGTGCATTACACATATTACAGTGATTAGACATTGGTACAGAATAGACTATTACAGTGCCATTATAACCCTGAATCCATCCATGGTGTCCACATATGTTCAAATTTAGTTTGGGTACCCCTGGTCTCTGATGTAAGTCAATACATTTCTAATGATTTTAGGATATTAGTTATATCCATTTCATATTTATATAAGTCAATCAAATGAAATGAAATAATCAGGTGATCTAGACAGCAGTATGTCAGAATGGCATTCACATTCTTAGGGATTCTGCTTTTTTATTTCCTTTAGAATGTCTCAATATTATTTCAGGGACAGAGCAAATGCATAAAGTCTGTTTAGAGCATTTATAGGAAGAGCTTGAGTGGATTGTCAGCAATCCAGGTCTCAGCCATGTATCCATGCAGTGTTTTCATTTTATTACTGGAATATCCTTTTGAAAAATCCATTGCAATTTGTAACATGCTTTACATTAAAGAGATATGTTAGATGTGGTGTAAAATCAGTTGGGCATTTATGAAGCTTCATTGTTGACCTTATGTGTGCATTTCGATTTCACGAAAAAAATCTTGAAATTTCCTTCGATCGTTCAAAAAATTCGTACGGTCGAAGGATCAAGGCGTTCGATTGTATGAATGCCTTTCGAGCAGGTAATAGAAAAAAAAGCCTATGGGGGGGGGTTCCTATAGGCTTCTATTGCAATTCGGTAGGTAAAATCTGGCCAAGTAGGCTGTCAAATAAAATTTTAAAGCTAAAGTACTTCGATCATCGAATGATCAAATATTCGATCATTCCATCTATTCGATACGATCGAATTTTGCATATTCTATGATCAAAGTGGCCAAATTTGCATATTCGAATATCCGATAAAATCGTACAATCGGAATTCGATCGAATTCAATGGAACTTCGAATTATTCACGTGAATTTTGAAAATCTGCCCCCATGTGTGAGGGTCATACATATGCCTAGCACTGTAATTTATTATTTTATTATTATTATTATGTTTTACTGGGGTTAACTACTAAACTATATTGACATTTAAGTGTTATATTTTTATATTAAAATGTATTATATTACAGTGTATAGTGGTTAATGTCAAAATGTCAATAAATATTAAAGGTCTTTCTATAGTAAAATAAAGTCATGAAGAAGAGGAATCTAACAACATGAGACAGGTAAGATACATTTGGGGAGGAAAAAGCTGCGAGGCCACATTGCTCTTGGCCATAAAACTATTTTTTATGCTTGTTACGAAAATTGTGCATTAAAAGAAGCAAGTGGATCTACATATTTAGTTAAAAAATGTAATGAATAGGGGATTATTTACAAATGCCTTGGATGCAATTGCAAAAGAACTAAATGCTCATTCATTGAGCTGTGCTCTGAACGTCCTGCTGGATGCACCTCTGACACTATATAATTTCTCCTCTCTTAGAGGCAAAGTAGCGTGAGCCATTGGAGAGACCTTCTTGCCTCTAAGATATGGAGCCACTGGAGACAATTTCAAAGTGTGAATCTTCACTGTCATTGGGCCTGCTGTACTTTTTATATTATTCTGTCGATTTTGTGGAATCTTTATTTGGAATAGAGGAAGACTGAAAAATAACTGAAAGGTTTATGTCTTAAGCCTTAAACCTATATGCATGTGTTCTTTGATTCCTGCCTGCTATGGCTAGGATCAGTAGTGATACGTAGCATGAGGTTTGTATGTAAGAGACAACTAACAAAATAAAACAAACCATATTTATTTTGTCCACATCAATCCAGTGTATACTTTCCACTTGAGTTTTGTGATATAAAAATGATATATATATATATATATATATATATGATATACAGTTAATTGTCATATATGGGTTAAAGTGGACATGTCACCCAGACACAATAATAATAATAATAATAATAATAATTTCCAATTTCTATTTTTATTAAAGCATTCATAGCTGTTGTAATCTAATTAAAAAATCTCAGCTGTCAATCAAATATTGTCTGCTCCTCCTCTATGCCTTAGGCAAACAATTAGGTAAACAATTAAGACCAACTGTCTATACCAGGGATTCTCAACCTTTAGAACCCTTGAGCAAAATTCAAAAGTAAAAGGAGTTGGGGAGCAACACTAGCATGAAAAATGTTCCTGGGGTGTGAAATAAGGGCTGTGATTGTCCATTTAGTAGCTCCTATGTTGACTGTCAACCTACATTGAGGCTCTATTTGGCAGTACACCTGGTTTTATACAACCAAAACTTGCATCCAAGCTTGGAATTCAAAATTAAGCTCCTGCTTTGAGGCCACTGGGAGCAACATCCAAGGGGTTGGAGAGCAACATGTTGCTCATGAGCTACTGGATGCCCACATTCTCTTTGGCTGGATAGTGGGGTTAGTTGCACAGTGTATGCTGAGGAATTTGTGAAACTACCAGTCACAAACTGTAATTTGCCAACTGGTGTAAACAAATGGATATGCTGGCTTGTATTCTTGTCTAAACTCTGAATTAGTATGGCAAGTCAGTGCCCTACAGGAACCACTAAAGACTGCAGTTGCTTTTATTTTATGGTATGAAGATTAATGATTCTACTCTAAAAGTAATTAGCTGGCAGAGAGTCCATGTGAAAGATTTATCGCCCAAACCATTGCCTTCACCTCCTCACCTCTTCTCTCAGTTTTGTGGATTAAGGAGGTTGCTTGTAGATCATGAATTTTGTCAAAGTTCATGAATTTTAATTAAAAAAAATGACATAAATCCTGTCCAGATCATGTTGAGATAACAAATACACAGCAAGGTATGTGGATTAAGGGACCTCATCCACTAAGTGGGGCTTTGCTGCAGATATAGAGTTATATATCAGTAAGGAAAAGAGGGTGATGCATGTGAGAGCAGGCGAGGGACACAAAGCTGTTCTGATTACATTTTATGTGTGTAGGGATTTGTAGTTTGTAGGAGTTATTTCAGTTATTAAGCATGAGTTGGGGAATGCACAGTCATTTGTGAGGTGAACTTCAGTTGGCAGGTCTCCTTATCAATCAGGTGGATGAAAAATAACATTGGAAGGCGGTATGGCATGTGCAGCAATAAAATGGAATTATGTGCAAAGATGGAGTAGTAGCACTGAGGTTAAAAAGTCAATGGAAAAGGTAGCATCAAATGCTGTACTGAATTTTACTGATTCCTGTTATACTTTGTCTAGTAGAGTAGTAGATTGTGCAGATCTGGAGAGTAGAGAATGAATGCCCCAGTACAGTGAGTATGCCCTGCTTCTCATCTCCTCTGCATTACCAGGCCTGGATTTGTGGAGAGGCCACTTAGGCCTCGGCCTAGGGCGGCAGGATTTTAGGGGGCGGCATGCTGCACAGCCACACCCACATTGGTTCAGAAATTTTCATTTACTGTGTGGCAATTCTGATTGCTCCGTCCCAATGATGAAAATTTGAGCAAATAAAAGGGAGGGGACAGGGGCGATAAATAGGGTTGCCACCTGGCCGATATTCTACCGGCCTGGCCAGTAAAAATGATAGTTTATCCCAATGTTATTAATAGGGACAAAAGATAAATATATAGGAAGGATGGTATTTTTTCCTGAAAAAGGTAGCAACCCTAGCGACAATTGACAGCAGGCCTAGAGGCGCCCACTATGTAAATCGGGCCCTGTGCATTACCTAACGGCCAATACTAATGTTCTGGGCATAGTAGGGCTAATGGCACACAGGGATTTAAATCTGCTCTAAGACAGACAACAAATCTGCCCAAAATGCTTTCTCACTTGCAATAAAGTAAATTGTTGGTGGGAAAACATGCACAGTACTAAATTTTATGAAGTTGCCCAGAGTTTGGTCACAAGGCAACTTTGGGCAACTGTGGAAAGGGAAGTGCCAAATATGTTTTCTTATCTGTGATTTACTTTTTTGCTGGTGGGAAAGCATTTAGGGGCAATTTGTCACCCTCAGTAGCATATATTTAAATGTGGGTGACAAAGCAGCCATCAGCCAATGGGATGTGAGCTCTCCCCAACCTTTTCCTGTCAATTTGAAGTAGCTGTCCACCAGGCGCTGTGTTTGGAAGAAACTGGAAACTTGGCAGCAGTTTTTTTCTTAAGAAGAACAGTTGTAGCATAGGAGCTCAAGGCAATGCATTTGATACTGCAGAGTTAAAAATGCCGTAACCGCAGTGAAATTTAGCCTTTCCATTGACGGCACTTTTCCATGGATTTGCAAAATTTTATAATTTGTGAATTATAGTGAAACAAGTGATGATGCTTTTTGTGGCATTTATTGGCCCAGGAAAACACTGAGTCAGTTTGCCCTGGGCCAGGGCTCCTACTTATTATAATGTGCAATGGATATGATAGCGTCACTGTAGTTTCCATATTTCAAAGCCCTGTTCAGCTCATCATCCAACTCTCAAATGTCTTCTGTGCCCTTCTGCATGAAACACACAGCTCCGGGAAATGTCTCTATAGTAAACTGCATTCATGTCATTATTTGGTGGATCTTATTTCAATGCAGAATGCTGTGTCCTCCCGGCACAAGACTATTGATCTGATGCAGGGTATAGTTTGCCTGCCTGTTCCAGTATAATGCTGAAGATCACTGAAATTACTGTATTGTCTTGTTTTTCTGGAAAGAAAATGAAGACTTGGACCTATAAGGCAGTGGTTTTCAGGTCAAGCCCCCCCTTTTGCTCAGTGTCCCCCTTAGTTGTATCAAAGTTTAAAGAGGAAACATCAGTGTATAAGCTATTCGGCTAAAGTTCCAACAGTATCTAGAACTAGTGTTCACCCTAAATAGCAAATTGCGAATTTAAATTCATAAAATTACTTCAATGTTATATTCACAGACGATCCCACACAGGGGCCTTACTCACGCAATCAGATTGCACCCTCATATGCAAATTTATTTATGGGATGGTTAGAGACTGTATACATACAAAATATACCCCTATATTCAAAGGTCATAAAATATTATCGCTATATAGACGACCTAATAATGACCTGGGAAGGGACTGAGGAACAACTGAAATCTTTTGTAGATGTCTGCAATGATAATGATTATAATATACGATTCACCTATAAGAGTGCAAGTGAGACAATTGAATTTTTGGATATACAATTCTCAACAGACAAGGAGTCTGTACATACAGACATCTACAGAAAATCTATAAGCAGGAATTCCCTCTTACATAGGTCCCGCAGCCATCCAGAACCACTATTACGAGGTATACCAATAGGGCAGTTTTTAAGACTACGTCGCAACTGCTCCACGTGGTCAACATTTGAGTATAGATCTATGGAACTATGGGACAGACTAACAGAGAGAGGATATGAATTTGAGTGTATTAAGAGAGCATACGATAGAGCAGTATTGAGCAATAGGTCAGACCTTCTGTCACAATCGAAACAACAACAAAAATATAGGAGACATAAACATCTTAGGTTCATTACTGAATACAGTCTAGAATCACGGGAAATACAAAAAATAATATATAAACATTGGGGAATTCTAAAATCAGATCCAATACTGTCAAATTCGGAAATAACTAGACCACAATTTGTATACAAACGTGGTTATAATCTTCGAGATAAATTGTCACCAAGTATGTTGAAAGATAAGAGATCTAACAAGGATTGGTTAAGTGTGGTAGGAACATACAAATGTGGTGCAAAGGTTTGTAAGTGCTGCAGGTTTATAAAAACATCAAAGAAAATACAGAGCACTAAAACTGGAAAATCTTTTGATAATAGAACGTATGTGAATTGCCGTACGACCAATGTTATCTATCTAGCCACATGCAGATGTGGAATGCAATATGTGGGCAAGACGAGCAGAAGATTAAAAGATCGTGTTTTAGAACATTTGGCCTGTATAGGTAGGAATGACATGTCCTCTGCCATATCAGCACATATAATAGAAGCACATGAGGCAAATGATAACTATGTTTCTTTTCAGGCTATTGAAACAGTGAAACTGGGGAAAAGGAATGGAGACATTGATAGGCTACTATCTAAGAGAGAGATAAAATGGATACTACAATTGGAAACAGTAACACCTTGGGGACTAAATAAGGATTA
Source organism: Xenopus borealis (assembly GCA_024363595.1). Lineage (NCBI taxonomy): Eukaryota > Metazoa > Chordata > Amphibia > Anura > Pipidae > Xenopus > Xenopus borealis. The sequence goes on from CM044437.1 coordinate 81,897,499, forward strand.
TGATGTAAAATCAGTTACAGAGTAACATATGTAATCAGATCGAAATTCACCAAGGATAAATTAATAACACTAAGGAATCAGCTGTACAGAATGAATGATATAAATCGGTAATCCCGTAGACACACTACAATTTATACTATTAATTTGTCGAAACATGAATATATTAATGAGGTATTTATTTAACTTTATAAAAATTTAGACAATTGTATTAAGTCTGAGTAGGATATGTAACTTTATTGTGCTATGGTACACACCAAAATGTAACTTTATTGTGCTATGTAACTTTATTGTGCTATGGGTACACACCAAAATATACAATTAAATATAAGAAATAAAATATAAGAATTAATAATTATATAAATTAAGAATCAATAATGATATAAATTAATAATGACAAAAGTCAACAATTCTATATTTAACTATTGGTGTGTACAGATAGCCTATAGCCATAACATGTACAATTTGGGTATGAAGAATGTAATGATTAAGGAATATAATATATTACAATTAATATAAATTGTCCAGCTTATTTTGAACTACTATGAATAGCGAAATTTAAAAAGGGTTAATATGAATGTATTTTAATATATTGGTAACTTGATTCCTTTAAACATTTAGTAATCAATGTATTTATATGTATTTGACAAGTTGTCAACTGAGAGTTGTAGTTCACACATTATGTCAATACACAAATATTACTCACAACATACACAGATATTTGATATAAAACATTTAATTAATAGAGGCCTCACATTCACATACAAAGTGATCTATGTAGTCACAATAATGAAAAATCTTTAAAGTCTAATCACATTTGATCACTGAGTTTTTAGTAATTTATTGTGTATTGTAGAAACATTAGCACGTATCTTTATACTCACACTTTTTTATGACACAATTAATTGATTAACTAATTGATTTTACTTCAGTCTATTTAACAAGCACTAAAGTGATTATCACATGACCCTGACGAAGTGCCAGGAGAGCTAGGGGCACGAAACGCATAGGAAACTCTCACCATCCCACTGTCTGTAATTTTCAAATGTGCACAATAAAGCCGCAATGAATTTTTAGAAGTGAGCCTCCTCCATGATTCCGGTGGGCGCCTGGGGACAAACAGATGGTGAATGAATTGATGAGCCGACTGGAAGTTGCCGGCATCCCGCGAGAGCAGCCCCTGGACACGGAGAGAAGCAACACGGACACTTCGGGTGAACTCCGCTACAACGCTTTAATTGATATACTATTGTGACATACTCACGCAATCACCCATTTCATTTGTGAGCAATCTGCAAATAATATTTGCACAATGTGCATCTCACTACAACTGGCAAAATGGGGTACAGCAGCAGTGAGCATTTAGGGGAAAATACACACAAAACAACCATTTATGAATAAACATGTACTGTATGAAGTTTACAAATAACCCCCACATAGTCCGTGTCTACCATTGTTATGTGGTCATTTGAGGCCAAACAAACTTATTAAAGTGTATACAGGTTTGGAATCTGTTATCCGGAAACTATTATTCAGAAAGCTCAGAATTACCGGAAGACCATCTCTTATAGACTACATTTTATACAAATTATTAAACCTTTCAAAGATTATTAGTTTTTCTCTGTTATAATAAAACAGTACCATGTGCGTTATCCGAACTGAGATATAATTAATCTTTGTTGGAGGCAAAACCAGCCTGTTCAATTAATGTTTGTAGACTTAAGGTATGAAGATACAAATTAAGGTTAGATCCATTATGTGGAAAACCCCAGGTCCCAAGCAATGTGGATACGAGGCCCCGTACCTGTATTTCTGAGCTACAACCCTTAAAGGGGAAAATGAAAATTTGATATAAGCTTCAGCATACTGAAATAAGAAACTTTCTAAATACAATCAATTAAACAATCTGTACCTTTTCTGAAATAATAAAGTTCATCCTCACTATCCCTCTCTCAGCATCTGTTTCTCCTCATTCTGTCTTCTTTCAGAAGTTGGGTGTCAGATGAATGATCCAATATATCTTATAGGGGGGCTCCTTTTGCCTAGATCACATTATTAGAGCTATTAGTATTAGTATTAGAGCTCACACCAGACATCATGTCTCTCTACAGGCAGAATTTGTGCAAAAGTCAGTTATTTTGTTAGATTTTGTTTGTACTGGAATCAGTTATTTGAATGAGCTTTAATACATCTGCTAGAAAAGGAAGCCCCCTAATAAGATATATTGGCTCTAACTGTCAATGAATATCTGACATCCAACTGCTGCATGAAGACAGCATGAAGAGAAACAGATACTGAGAGAGGAATGGTGAAGATAAACTTGATTATTTCAGAAATGATGCAGAATTTTTTTTTATTTCCTTTTTATTGTATTTTTCCTTGCTTTCCCAAAAAATAACAACTTAAGTATAACAGTCCCTTAAAGTGATACTGACACTAAAAAATGAAATTTAACATATGAATGTACATTAATTGTTACCTATAGGTCATGTTGATCATTTTTTGCTGAGAGATTTGTTTTTGTATATAACTGTTAGCTGAAATTTCTAAGCCTGACTCTCTGACACCCTGACACTCTTACTTTGCCAACCTAACAGTCCCATCTCAGTCTGTTAGTTACAGTTTATAATGATAACAGATGCCGGGTGCTCAAATATGGCAGCCCCCTCATACAGGAACATGTGGGATCAGACAGGTAATGTAAAAGCATCATGCAAATACCTTATGGCAAAGTTAGAAATAGCTTTCAAAGCCAGTTATTATAATAGAGGTAAAAAAGAGTTTGACTTCAGGTGTCAGAATCTCTTTAAGTTATCTGTTAAACAGTAAAGTCATAGTATATCATGTTCAAGGCAAATGTTAAGTTCTTTCTTTTCTAGATTCAGTTTGAATTGCAAGCCTTTGCCTAAAGTTGAGGTTGTCAGAGAACCGGGATGTTAACTATCAAACCAATAAACAAACTTAAAGGGCAAGGAAAGTCTAAGGCTAGAAATGCTATATTTTGTATATTAAACATAAACATGAACTTACTGCACCACAAGCCTAATCAAACAAATTATTTATGCTTTCAAAGTTGGCCACAGGGGGCTGTCATCTTGTAACTTTGTTATAGATCTTTGCAAGACCAGACTACATACACATGCTCAGTGTGGTCTGGATTGTCTTAAATGATCAAAAAACAAAGCTGCTTGAGTTCTGCATGGCTGGTAAATAAGGCAGGGGCTCCCTGTTCATAAGTGAGATTATTTCCCTGCCAGAAGTTAGGGGCCGTCTGACAATTCCTATCCTCAGCAGTAAATGAAGGGAGAATTTCACTGCATACAGTCAGGTTTCTTATAAAAACGGTACACATTTTTAATGAAAGTATATTGGAGATAGATTTCTTTTTTCATTAAAGAAAGTAAAAATGGAAATTTTATTTTATTTCTTTGCCTTTCTTTACCCTTTAATACCCATCTTTATTGTATTGTTATTCTTCTTTCCCTGGCTAACTTGGGGGGGGGGGAGGTTAGAGGGGAGTGGGGGTTTAGGGTTCTTGAGAATCTGCTAAATGAAAGTCTAGAGCAGGGAGATGCTATGAAATCCAGGCGACCATACCTTTTTACATTTTTTTGGTCAACCTCTCTGCAAATATAAAAGTTGGTGTGGAGGAACGGCATCATTGACCATTTGTATCCATTGATTTTTCTTGTGGGGGGGGGGGGTGAGCTGACTTCCATCTCATTGCTTGTATAAAAAACAAGTTTAAAAGAGTCTGTTGAGCTATTGTAGGGGCGGTTTCCTCACCCTGATTCAACAGCAGTGTTTCAGGGTTTGAGGGAATGATGAGCGCTAGAATGAGACTAGTTTCCTCTATCACTTTTTTCCAGAATTTCATTATTTTAGGACAGTTCCAAACCATATGCATGAAGATTGCTGGGGATTGTGAGCATTTGGGGCAAATATCTGGTATATTAGAAGCTATTAAATGAAGCCTATGGGGTGTTAAATAGGTCCTGTGAATGTAGCGGAATTGTATCATTTTATCTTTTGAGCTGACAAGTTTAGAGCTGTGTGTTTCTAGAATATCGTTCCACATTTCTGGGGTGAGTTGCGGGATGTCCTGTAGCCATTTGTCATATAGTTTTTTTAAGTAAAAAAAAAGTTAGGTCTGTTTTAAAGGTAAGCTCCTTTAATTTTTGAAGAGAAATGTCTGGTTGGGTTTGTCAAAATTGTGTTTTTAGAGCTTGGCGCACTTGCAAAAAATTGTGTTAGGCATATCAAACGTAGTTTTCAGCTCATCAAAGGTTAACAACTTTCCCTGTACCATAATTTGCCCTAGATATTTTATGTTATATTGGGCCCAGATTGTAGGGTCTGGGATAGTTCATAGTTGTTGGAGTTGCGGGTTATACCAAACTGAAAGGTTGGGTGAGTATTGTTTTCCATTTTTTGAAAAAAGTTGTAGGGCAATAGGAAAGAGTATTGATTTTGTCCAATTTATTTTCAGCACTGAATATTCAGTATGGCGGTTAATTAGCGATAAAGCAGACGTGAGGGCTTTGTATGGGTTTTCTAGAAATAGGATTGTATCATCCGCATACATCGCTACCATTTCTGTTATGGGGCCAAGTTCCAGACATTTGACTCCCTCTGTTGTTTTGAGTAGCCAGGCTAGTGGCTCCATTGCCAGTGCAAAGAGCAGTGGAGAAAGGGGGCATCCCTGTCTTGTACCAGTGCTGAGTGAAATCTGTTGGGGTATATTTTGATTCGTTTTCATGCAGGCCTTGGGATCATGATATAAGGCATCAACCCATTTTCTAAATTTGGGTCCTATACCCATTTTTTTCATGTTGACCCTTAGAAAATTCCAGTAAATGGAGTTGAAAGCCTTTTCATTGTCTACAGCAGCTACACTCTGTGACCCGAGTTGTCATATTGGGCTACAATATTTGTAAAAACACGTCTGACATTGATATCCGTGGTTTGGCCTGGTATAAATCATTTTTGGTCAGGGGAAATCAGTTTTGTAATATTTTGGTTGAGCCTACAGGCCATTATTTTTGCTAGAATCTTGGCATCAACGTTAATTAGCGATATCGGCCTATAAGAGGCACAGTTTAGTGGGTCTTTGTCTGATTTTAAAATTAAAGTTATCAGTGTTTCACTCATGGATATTGGCAGGTCTGCCCCCCTTAGTACATTGTTAAATAAAGAGGTCAGCAATGGGGTTAAATGCTTCATATAAAAGTCTGTTGAAAGACCATCCAGGCCTCTGTTATGCTAGTTCTGTTTCTGTGATGAGGGCATCCAGAGAGTCCCTGTCTATAGGGTCCAAGGGGGGGGGGGATTGGAATTGCTTCTGTAGTTCTGTAGTTGCTCTTGTGTAAGGGTCATCCTTGAAGTATATAGAGAAGAGTAATATTTCATCAATAAAAGGTTAATTCCTATGGGGTCAGTTATTATAGTGTTCTCGTTATCTTGGATTGCTGGTATGGATGTCTGAGGAGATAGTATTGGGTCTGCATTAGACAGTCGTGTCATGTAAGATGCACGCTGCAACTGCATCCGGCATTTCTATTTCTTATCTTTGGCACATCCGACATGAGGCCAGCGTTTCGTCGCGTCGGATTGTGCCACAATTGCCCATGTAATTCTACCGAGATGTCTTGGGTGGTCCAGGCAGCTCGCCCCATGCCCATTTTCCCCCCTGGTGCTTACATTCTCATGCACGAGCGAACGTGTGCGCATCTGCAGCATCAGGAACATTCATGCCAACGGCGTCTGTGCACAAATGTGCGCCAGAGACATTTGCAGGAGGAAGACAAGTGCCAGGTCCGGTCTAGGGGTAGGCAGAAGAGGTAGCAGCCTAGTGCCCCCAATCTTTGTGCCCTAGTCAGCGGACTCTTCTGCCTACCCCTAACTTTACTAACACTTGAAAAAATTTTTTTACTTTAGTACTTTTTTTTAATTTTTTTTGAGAACTCGCCTTTGGGTAAAACAATATTTGGCAATAGGGTCCTTAGATTGTCAGATCAACTGGTGCAAGGACTGATGGGAATGACCATGTATAATCTCTGTATAGAAATGCAGAGTGTTGGCACCATAGAAAGCATTATATTAGTCATTATCATATCTGTTAGTATATAATTAATTCACATTTGCACTAGTGTGGCTGTATGATTTGTATAATGAAGTGTGTAAATATATTTCCAACATAGTATCATAGTATCTAGGACTAAATGGATGTTTTTCATTGACAAATCAATCTCCCTGTTGAGTTTACTAACTGCTTGGTAAGTGCAAGGCAGAGTTTTATTTCCTGGTGAATAAAGAAGGGCTGTGAGGAGATGAATGAGGAGCTTTTACATAATCAATCGGATTACTAGGAGGAAGTGCAGAAATGGCAGCAGGTCAGGCGCCACAGGGCCAGGCTATACACGTGTAGGGAGGGAGAAGATGGAGGCAAGACTCACAGCCGCCGTCTCACCGCTGGACACTCACTGTTACGGTCACTGCGCTCCTCACTCGTATGGGAATGTGACAGAAGAGGAGGGAATGTCCCCGGCAGAGCTGAGAGAGTGAGAGCTAAAGCAGTTGAGAGGTAGGGGATGCTGTGAGGCTACAGAATGTGAGAGAGTAGCAGGGAGGGGATCCCCGGGGAGGTGGGAACAATCCTTAGAATAGGATAGGATCGGCAGGAAGCTTTCTAGCCCAGAGCATGCCATGGGGTGGATCAGAGAA
>CM044437.1:81907488-81988518 GCA_024363595.1 Xenopus borealis
TGTACTCTCACTGTATTCTACTGTAGTCTCTTATGTACTCTCACTGTATTCTACTGTAGTATCTAATGTACTCTCACTGTATTTTACTGTAGTCTGTAATGAACTGTCACTGTATTCTACTGTAGTCTGTAATGTACTCTCACTGTATTCTACTGTAGTCTGTAATGTACTCTCACTGTATTCTACTGTAGTCTGTAATGTACTCTCACTGTATTCTACCTGAGTCTGTAATCTACTGTCACTGTATTCTACCTGAGTCTGTAATCTACTGTCACTGTATTCTAATGGACTGTAGTGTACTGTAACTATATTCTACTGTAGTCTGTAATGTACTCTCACTGTATTCTATTGGACTGTAAAGTAGTGTACTCTCTCTGTATTCTACTGTAGTCTCTATTTAACTCTCACCATATTCTACTGTTGTCTCTATTGTACTCTCACTGGATTCAACTGCACTGTAGTCTTTGCTGTACATATTTTATACTGGATTGTAGTCTCAAATGTACTCTCACTGTACTGGAGTGTAATGTAATGTACTTAACTGTATTCTACTGGACTGTAATGTAGTGTACTTAACTGTATACTACTGGACTGTAGTATCTAGTGTACTCTCACTGTATTCTACTGTACTGTAGTCTCTAATGTACTCTCACTGTATTCTACTGGTGTATTATACTATAGTGTATTCTACTTTATTGTGTTATACTGTAGTGTAATGTACTGTATTGTATTGTAGTGTAATGTACTGTAGTGTATTGTACTGCAGTGTACTGTACTTTAGTGTGTTGTACTGTAGTGTAATGTACTGTAGTATACAATAGTTTAATGTACTGTAGGATACTGTAGTGCAGGGGTCCCCAACCTTTTTTGCTTGTGAGCCACATTTAAATTTAAAAAAGAGTTGGAGAACAACACAAGCATGAAAAAGTCCATGGGGATGACAAATAAGAGCTCTGATTGGCTTTTTGGTAACCCCTATATGGACTGGCAGCCTACAGGAGAGAATGTTTGGCAGTATACTTGGTTTTTATGCAACTAAAACTTGCCTCTAAGCCAGTAATTCAAAAATCACCACCTGCTTTGCCACTGAGAGCAACATCCAAGGGGTTGGAGAGCAACATGTGGCTCGCGAGCTACTGTTTGGGGATCACTGCTGTAGTGTATAGTGTAATATGCTGTAGTATACTGTAGTGTAATGTACTGTAGTGTATTGTAGTATAATGTACTATAGTGTAATGTGCTGTACTGTGCTGTAAATCCACAGCCAGGATTAGGATCTTACTGCTCAGCCCAGGCAGCAGCTTTTCATTAATATTCCCAAAAACCTTGTCTGTCTTCTTCTCTGGGCCCCAACAACTGTGTGTATAACAAGGGCTCATGGAGCACTTTTACACGGTTGCCAAATGCCTTTCTATTGAAGAGACAGTGCCAAGCAATTTTTTTAACGTTTATGAAGTAAACTTCAAAGTACTATTTGTGTAGTTATCCTTGATATAAAAGATGCACAGCTAAAATGCAGCAGATAGAAGCATGGCATGTATGGGAAGCCAGGAACTAGATAACAGTTTAGACTCAAGCAAGTCACATGCAGCACACAGACGTTACAAGTGGCCCTATTTTTTCAGTTTCTCTAAAGCTACTCCCTTCCTATGGATTGATTAGAATTGATACAATAGTTGCTAATATTCCAGAGATGCGATGAGAAATGTATCAACTAATTGTTGCAAAATTGCAATAGTTCTGAATCTGCACTTGAATTACTGAGCTGCCAGACTCAAACACTAGAGGCATGATTTTAGTTTTTGAAAAAACCCAGTAAAAAATAGAAAATAATTGAAAAAAGTTTTTTTTTTCTGGAGAACAATCTGAAACAACTAAATAAAAAAAAAACCTGTTTGGGAAGTGAACAACTCCTTTAATTGCACCCATTGTATTCTGCCTGGTTGTGCCCTCCAGCATCCATATCTATATTTTAGCATTGTTTTTTTTTTTTTACTTTTTTATATGCATGCCTAAGAACCTTTAAAGTTATGGGATTTTTCATCAATTTCAAATGATGCCACTAATTTTATGTCACAAGCCAAGAATAAAGCACAGACAAATGGCAAAATCCATAATAGGTGACCTATATTGTTACATTTACAGTTTGAACTGGGTAGAATTATAAATGGTGCCGTTTGTGTACAGCATGTGTAGCACAGGTCATAAGCTCTAGAGGCCCGTTAAATATGTAGGTAAATATGTTTATTTCCAGAGAGAAACATGCTTTATGCAATAAAAAGAACAGCTGGAGGGCTGCAGGTTGCACATGTCCCTATTTGTGGGAAGGATACTTTGTGTTCAAGAGCCCAAGCAGTGACACAGGGATACAAGGTTATTAACTGTATTGGTGTTGTGACAAGGAGAGACATTGCTAGTCACTTACAGGTCTGACACAGTACAGCAATGTGCCTGCACTCCATGTAGAATCGGTTAAACTGCTGAATGGAAGACAATTATGATTCAGGATTACTGCAAATATTTGCCCTCCATTTTTTTAACAATTGTGTTCTAAATCTTAAACAACTTTGACTGCATTGTCAGCAGCTGTAAAGGAGTCTTTGTGATCACCTGCGGTTATTGTATTGGAAAAGCAGGACAATTCCCAAACACAGGCACATCTTTCCTACACTACCATAAAAGAGTTAGGCAAACATACAGCAAAGCACCACAATGGCTTGGAAGTGAAGGCATATATCTGAAAATGCATGTTGTATTGTCATTATTATATATTTTATTTTCCATGTTCTGCTCTATGTTTCTGCTGCACGCTACTTAAAATGTGTGACAACAAGAACAGTGGCAGTGAGGACCCTGGCTAGAAAGATTTTCATGTTTTTGTACAGCTTACATGTATGTTAGTTAAGCTCCTTGTGGTGCTTTTCAAAAAGTTTTCATTTAAAAAACATGCATTTGCTTTATAACGTTTGTGTATTTTACAGCAGCCAATAGCCTGATCAGCTGCACAACATCTGAATATTGGCATGAACAGAGCTGACCTAGGATCAATTCTTTTGCCTAGAGCTAATGTCAGAATGGTGTTTTTTTTACATTAGAAAAATATGCTGATTTATCTTGACAGGGAAGATCTGTACATTGTCTTGGAACTTCTGATGCCTTATCACTTATTTAGCTTTTGCTCAGCAGCAGGGCCAGAAACTAGGGGTAGGCATGTGACTAGGGTGCAAAACTGGGGGGTGGCAAGCACGTAGCCTCTCTGCCTCCTACCCTTCTACAGTTTTGTATTTTAGCAGCTAAAGAGGCTGAGAAGAGGCAGAAGAAGAATGCAAATAACGCAAAAACTATTTAAATATTTAAATATAATTAAAATAATTAAATATGGCTTGTAACTACTTAGAGTTCACTGACACCCTCTGAGCTGGGAAAGTCTCCTTTATTCCCAGTTTGGGACTGTGGTGGCAGACAAATCTTCTCTACTGCGGGCAACTAATCTCCATGAAATACCTTCCCTCTGGCAAGAATACTAATTCCGATTTTTGAAGTCGCCCGAAGTTTTCTTCTGAGGCAAATTATCCTAGCAATCAGGGCCGTATTTATATATAGGCCCCAAGGGCCTGTGCATAGGGCGGCACAATTTTGGGGGCAGCCCTCAGGGTGCCTGTTTTAAAATTTTTTAAACCCTCCCCACCCTCCGCCATGGATTTCCTTAGGAAATCTGGTGACAGAGCTGAGGGAGTGAGAAATAAGGTGTCCAAGGAAGTCTTTATTAAGAAATAACGTACCTAAACTCTGCTTGCACTCATCTTCAGAAAAGGCGATCCATTGTGCAACGCTCAATTTCTCCTCCCTGCCTTTCTTATAGGAAAAAGCCAGGGAGGAGAAATCAAGCGCTTCATGAAGGATCGTCACCCTGTCGCCTGTTTCTGTACATTATTTCTTAAAAAATGTTAATGTTTTATTTGTTGCGGTGTTTTTTTTCAATGTACACTAATGATTTTTTAAAATATTTTTTGATGTTACTGGTCCTTTAACCTAAAGGGGATCCACCCCTTTAAATAGATGAGCTCACCCAATAGCTTTCTGCATGCAAAGAATATTCTTATTGCTTATTCTCCGTAGACTGTGTCTGGACTATAATGCTTCATGGAAATAATTTTGCCTTAATTCTAGCTTGTCATGTTTTTAAACCAATGGTCAGGAAATAAAGTGAATGCATCAATATATATTGGCCCTACGTTTATATTAATGAAGATTTGGGGAGGCTAAGTCATTAGTCAGAGAATCCTTTGCCTTGTGTTTTGTGTATAATACATGGAATTGGCATTGTATTTTGACCTTATATGTTTTCTATGTATTATAAATGAAATGGGTACAGTATGGTGACTTCTCGTGTTCTGGGGTATTAAATGTTATTTGTCATTTAACCCTTTAAGTGTCAGCAGAATTGCCCATTTCATTTGTACTTAGTGCAAGCAATTTTTTTGGACATTTTGTGCCCTCTCATTTTAAAGGCATTTCCACTTCTGGAACAAGATTTAAAGCTCTTAATACTAAAATAAAATCTGTTTTTCATGATATAGGGATTTATACCAGAAAAATATTTTATTTTGTGCACAACAATTCAACTTATTTGGAAAGCCTAAAGTGTCTTGAATGAGCCAATACCAGATATCTATAGATTTATGGAGATTTCTGACTTCTATAGCTCAAAGCTCAAAGCAGTAAATTACTGAATTTCTATACCAATGTATGAATATTTTGAAAAATCACCTAAAAATTTTAATTTTGCAAGTGCATACCTCCCACAAAAAGATACATTGACCCCCCATATACTTCTGAAAAGTACACATTTGGCTAATTCAAAATTGGTAACCATGTCTTTCAACTCCAAACTCATGAGTCACAATGCTTTCCAAAAATTGTCAGTTTTGATGAAATGCTTCAAAATCACCTCAGCTTCCATATATAGAATTTTATCCCCCACATAACATTAGGTACCAAGAGAAAACATCATAAATATGAATGTCAGGGGTTCACTGAACATGTTGATGCCCACGTTGTGCATAGGATTACCAAAGTATCTGGCGTTTAGGGACCAAAAATGAAGTTAGTGCACACAAATTTTCCTGGAGGTCACTTGAAAAATCAACACATTTACTACATTTTTGTGGGGTAAAACACAAATAAATATGTTGACACCCAGAATCATATTTTTTTTTGAATATTCCACATTCAGGTGAATCCAAAATGGGTAGCCATGTCTTTCTACTCCAAACTACTGAGACACAATACTCAGAATTGTCAATGTTGATTAAATAGTTGAAAATTGCCTCAAAGCTTCCACTTCTCCCGCATAGCATTAGGCACCAAGAGATAATTTATTAAATATTAGTGCCAGATGTCCACTGAACAGTTTTATGCCCATTGTCCATACGTGTGTAGAGACCCAAAAAGAACATTTGTGCATACTAATTGTCCTGGAAGTCAATTCAATTACTGATCAATCAACATATTTGCTGCATTTATTGCAGGGTAAAAATGCAAAAAGATACATTGACCCCCCCCAAAACCATATATTTCTGGACAGTACACATTCAGACAAATCCAAAATGGGTAACCATGTATTTCTACTCCAAACTACAGAGTCATCACATTTTCCCAAGTTTGTCCTTTTTGATGCAATACCCGAAAATCACCTCAAATCTTCCACTTTCTAGTATCTTATCTCCCACATAGAATTAGGTACCAAGAATAAACATCCTAAATATGAATGCCAGGGGTCTATTGAACACTTTGATGACTAATATGCATAGATTCACCAAACTTTGTGATGTACAGAGACAGAGTATTTTCACTGCTGTCTGCAGGTATGTGTATTATTATCCATGGGACTGCCTAATATTCGGGAGACTCTAGAAAAGCATGTATTTTTGGAAAGTACATATTCTGTCAGATCCAAAATGGGTAAATACATCTTTCTACTGCTAACTATGAAACTGGAAAGCCATGCTAAAAGTAGCGGTTTTTTTTAATTAAAATCTTTTATAAAAATTGTCACAAAGCTTGTATTGTACCTCATATACGCGCCACATTTCAAAACAAACTAGCATAAAACATTATGCTGCAAGTATGTGTGAGTGGTGTGAATGTCTGAAATCTGGGTCAGGGGGCATCACTGGGGGGAGCAGGAACTGGAGGCAGTGCCAGGTACACATGTCTGCTGGGCCTATGGGGCCCCTTAGTGATTGTTTCCCACTCTGCTCATTGCCTAGGGGCTTTTGAACAGCCCAGCTTTAAAAGCTTTAGAATCTATGTTCTGTGGCACTTAAAGGGTACTTTTATCCACAGATCACAGATTCTATGTTGGCACAGATAACAGCACCCATAAAATAATTAAATCAAAATATATGTTGGAAACTGTGTAATACAGTGTATAAATAACTTTATTAGGAGCACTAATCCCTTTTGCAAATATATACAGTGATATAAATATTCCTCCTTTGTTGACTTAAGTTTCATACATCGCTTGAGTTAAGAGATGCATGTATCCTACAAAAGTAAATCACATGCCTGGCAGTGCTGATATTTTCACGGGTTTCTTGTCTTCGTTTAAAGGTTTAGTGTTCTTTTGGCTTATTAAAACAAGGAACCAGTTCTGTGAGGTACATTGCTAATAATATTTATCAAAAGTAACTCAAAGCAACTGGACTTGGATGATATAATTGTCATATATATATATGTCATTTAAAATATCTCAGCAAGTCCAGTTGCTTTGAGTTACTTTTGATAAATATACCATGACCTGGATGAATGAGAATCTTCATAGTCATTGCTTATAATGTTTTCCACTTCAGGCATCTGTTGTTTTGTGGTTGATATAAAAGTAGCCATAAATTGTCTGGCCTTAATCAATCACCTGCCGTGGGCCCCCAATCATATTTTTGGGTCAACTGCAATTCCCTACATATGTATATATCAGATGGTGACAGTATTCTGGTCCTTACCACTTCCACTATTCCAAACTTGCCCCACATTCACTTGGTCTTCTCCTCCATTCTCACACCACTGTATCTGCTTGATCTGCCCCAGGCCAAATAGATAGATAATGTAGGACTGATTATACACACTCATGGGAAATACTGTTTTTTCTTTTGTTCGGGCTAGTGGCCTAAACAGTGGACATGCTGGAACATAATTGCATCTGTGACTGTTCTCAATTATCTGCTTTTGCCCAATGTACCCGCCAATATACAATGTACTCAAGTTAAAGTACTAACTGTCAACTAGTATAGTTCAAATTGGTCAAACTGCCTGACAGAATCCAAACATGTATGTGCATCTTAAAACTGTGCAAATCATAGCTTGGTCAAACTGCCTGACAGAATCCAAACATGTATGTGCATCTTAAAACTGTGCAAATCATAGCTTGAGGTATTATTCATTAGCAATGCTTGTAAAATGTGATAAGTAATGTGTTACCCTTCTGTCAGACAGGTCAAGTGGTATAGACAAATGGGGAATGTAATAAAAGTCGGTAACGAAAAAACTATTCGCAGTGTGAAAAATTATGCCTTTGCGCGAACAAATTTTGCTTTCAGCAAATTTAATATAGCTTTTTGGAACCCGGAAACTGTTTAGTGACCAATTCCGACAGTGGAAGACTGTTTGCGATTTTATAGTTTTGCAATGCAGTAACAGTTTAAGGAACAATATTACAAGTGGCTACCATAAACCCCAAGGAAACACTCTGCTGAAAGGTCATCCCTGTATTACAGTAGGGGGCACTAACCCTAGTCAAAGTGCTATAGAAATACATGTTAATAATAATAATAATCGTGGACCCACTTATTATTTATGTCTATTTCTACCATATCCCTACATCTTTGTAGAAATATATTTCACAAAAAGAAGAAAAATATCTTTGATCTAGTGACTAAGGTGCACCCTGGGCATGTATGGCCTCCATGATGACCTGAATGAGGTGATCATAGATCTTATTTATCATTTTGGACAATCCAAATGGTGTGTAAAGACATCAGTAGATTAGCAATGCTAAGAGACCAGACACATACAGATAAATGTACAGTTTGTTTAGACAGTGATAGACTTGTATGAAAAAATGCACATATGGCCAGAAACTAGAATTCTATGACATTTTCTTTATCAGGAGCAACACAGAAGACAGACATTTGCACACTCAGTCATCACTAGTTGAATTTCATTTTTAGAGCATTTCTAAGCCACCTGAGAAAATGTTTCCCACTGGAATGTTGTTCATGAAGATCTGGTCTGTGTATATATAAAAGTTGGACCAAGAAGTATGCACATTCTCAGTTACAAGAGGCCAACTCTAGGGCATTGGTCTGTGAATTTTCATTCATGCAACATCATATATTTAACCGTAAGTTTAGCCTGTGTCAAGCACACAATAAAGGGTATATATATATACATAGAGAGAAAGACATGCTTTTATTGATGCAGTATTTTGGTTATGTATTTATGCTCTATGTAGTCCTCAATGTCCTTAATTTCACCTTGTCTTTATAAGAAATGCAAGCCTTCTACCCCTTTACATACATGCCTAGGTTTGTATTTATCACTCTTGTAGAATGTTAACTATTCAGGTGCTGTGAATGTTACACAATATTTAGGAGGCCTGGTCTGAAACATTTCCCCCCAAAGGCTATAGAACAGTGAAGGGTGGACTTTGGCACCAAAACAATCAAGCATTTTGCCACAGAGATCAGTGTCCAATACAGTGTTTCATTCACTATTATCCGTAGCGATGACAATTGGACATGGCGTTTTACCACTACTTTCTGCAAAATGGCAGTAGTGCACAAAACACCATGTGTGCCATAGCCTTAATTAACTGGGTATCTGAGATGTAATTGGGATGAGGAGTTAACGTGGGCAAAGTTTGCATGGTCGAGGTACTCATAGCAACCAGTGCAGTTTCCAAGATTCACTTCTGCATTATTTGCATTTGCACCTCACAAACTTTACCAACTCTGCCATTCATTTTGTTGTGTAATCACAGACGTTAATTCTAATATAAGAAATTTGTGTTGACAAAAGAAATCTGAACCTAAGTTCCCTGAGTCTCAAGATACGTGCATCACTTGTCAGCCAAGCTCCTGCGTCATTTGAATGACCTTGTGAAATGACCTTATGTTTCAAATGAAGTCATTGCAGTGTCTCCAAATCTATAAACACCAGACTTCTGAATGCCAGTATTTCTGTTTAAGATTCTCCTCTAAGACTGACCCTCTATTTTCACATTGATTTTCTGGGTACAGTATTTATTATTCTTCCTTTTATTTGTATTGCTGCACCTTCATGCCAATGTACAAGTATGTATCTGATGACTGCGAATATTTTCTCCTCTTGGTTTCTCTAGTGTGAGGCTTTATGGATGTGATATAAAGTGTCATAATCATATGGCAGGCAACTTTTGGGAGTTTGAGTCACTTACATTTCTTCTTTATTCTTCTCCTTGTTTTTCCTGCCCTATTTTGTCCTGCAGACATACAGTGTTCTCTGTGCCCAGACTCTTTGGTGGACTTTCCAGTGTGTATCAGAGGAACTATTGACTGGAGTAGTGGACAGACTCTATACCAGGACTTATTATGGTGCTGTGGAGCTGGATTTAAACTGGGCGCATCCCCTGGAGATGCTCAGTTTTGGGCAGGGGGACCTCACATTGTTCTACTGGTGGAAGAACCAAATAAATATCTGCAGGGGACTGTACAGGAGCACAATAGATTGTGGGCAGGTGTGTTACAAGGAGAAACTAAATGCTTCAGAGGAGCAGTGTCCTGAATGGAGACCTAGATCAGAGGAATCCACAGGGCTTGTGGGTAAACACACAGGAAAGCTCTCAGAAATCTGGTGTCCTAAGCAAAGAACCAGAAAATCATTGGAAGACAACAGTAAGGATAAAGGAAGGAATCACGGTGAGTACAAACACCAGACTCTCCATGTATTTAAGATAGTACATGAATGCTCCGTTTAGAGGCTCTAGTGTTCATTTACTAAGAGTTGGGGGCATGCATGTATGGATGTTGCAAACTTGCAATAATACTCTTGGTTTTTATAATTCCAGTTCTTGTAGTAGCATATGTATATAAAACCCTTTTGCTTAAAGTTCAGCATAACCCAGCAAGATGAGGGCACTTCATAGGTAGCAGATTTTTTTGCATGGGCAGTAGGCAAGGGGACCATATCTACATTTAAGTTCTCACTCTTTAAACAATTTGCTCACATCTCAGAATAGCAGAAATAAAAATCTAGCAATATGCAATGAAGAATCTGAATGTACAGGTATGGAATTTCTTATTCAGATAACCTGGTACCCAGAAACCTCTGGCAAATAATACAATTTTTTTTTTATATTTTGATATTTCTCTGTAATAATCAAGCATCACTTGGAGAAGAGAATGAGAATCAAATTATGGATAATACTAATTGACTAGTAATGGGCTAGGGAAGGCTTCTACCTACATTCATTTGAAGAGTGGAAGGTACTAAAGGGGCAATGAGGTGAGGAAGGGCTGCTGCATTTGTACATTAGCTTTACTACAGACAACTGAGATTGTTGCATAACATTAAGTACTGCTAAGCATTTGGCAATCCCACTAAGAGGGCCAACTGATTCTTCAAAATTATCATTTTGTTCTGTAGATGTGAGCCTTGCTGTCTATCTTCTTGCCAGTAACACATTTCAAAGCAGAGTTGCAGATGTGACTGTTACACCCTATGAGATGTTTGGACTGAGCAAAAAAAGAACAGTGCCAACATGTTTTGCATAAAGAACTTACTGGGAGTGTTTTTTTCTTGGGTGATACTGTTGCAGGTTTTAGGAAATACATGTTTTATGACAGCTGAAAACAGTTTTAAATCATACACTTGGGTGACACTTGCATTAGTGAAACTCAAGGTTCTGTCTGCAGGGCAAGAATAACATTTGGCTGCAGGGCAAGTAAAGCATTTGGCTGCAGGGTTGCCGAGACAGGGGATTTTATGTCATCACCGCTGCTGCAGTGGAATTCACTGTGATGTCCTGCACAACCAAATATCAAGGTTCATCCTTTGGCTTGCGCTTGCAGTCCATTCCAGCAGTGGTCAGAATAGGGACTACTCAATGCTGTGGCAAGCTGAACAAACATTTCAAAGAGTAACTGCAAAATGTCAGCGCAGATTTTCATGTTAAGATTCCAGTGCAGGTGTTTATTGCACGTTGTAAACATAAACATATGCTTTTACTTTTTAACTAAACAGAGCAAAATGAATATGAAGTATTTTAAACTTATGCCTTCAGAAGAGTTATATATGGAAAAAAATATGGAAAAGGTACTAATTTAAGCTTTTGTTACTAAGTAGTTGGATCTAATGTTTGTTGCTTCTCATTTCTGTCTGGCCCTGATGGGTTTCTTATTTTGGTGGTTATTTTGGCCACCTGTATTTTTGTACTTTGCAGCATCCCATTTTGTCTTTATTTCTCTAAAAAGTTTATTTCTATATTTCTTTTTTGTTTACAGTCACTCGTTAGCCCTTGGACCTGCTGCCCCAAGGCCATGTCTTCAGAAGGTTAGGGATGGGTCTTTATCTAGAAATAAACTTTTGTACTTTACTGTCTGTACTTTTGCTGTAGTTTTTGTACATGTTGGGTGCCTGCCTTATCTGATAAACATCAACAGGGCTTTCTTTGGGGTGAACAGGCAGGACTTCTGTCACAGGTTATGCCCCGCTGAATTTGGGGGGCTGGACTCACATGCAATAAGAGGGAGTCGTTGGTTTAGACAATCAGTGGATTAAACTAGGGATGAGCCAGGAGTAGTCGTCTTATTATTGTTATATCCTGATTCCTGAGACATTTATTCAGTCTGTCAGCATGATATATGCCAGGCCCATAGAACAGTCATGTGGATTATTTCAGCAGAATCTACTTAGTGACATGGGAACTAAAGCAGATTTTCATCACTTTGTGTGCAGATGGTTATACCTCAAGTAGATATGATGGGCAAGAATGCAAATGTTCCCTTTTTGGGTATTTTATATATCCATTCCCCCCAGCCATGGTGACAAACACATTGGACAAGGATTGTAGTTGAATATTGATAATTTCCACTTATTCTTCTTTTAGTGAAGCAGGGAATGGAAATCATAATGATAGCTTGCTTTTGGCCATGCTGGTAGTGGTGTCCTCTATTGTTGAGACAAAAAACAAGCCCAGAAGAATCCCAGTGAATCTGTTGATTCATGGCCAGTGGTTTATCCCAACCCTCAGTGCTCAAGCCTAACAGCCTGGCGGGTCAGGGGGAGCAGGGTTTTTCTGAAGCTGTCACTGAAACAATCTAAAATCTGTATATATAAATGTATATATCTCTATATCTTTGACATATAAAACAATCTGGGATATGTTTTCAATTTTGGCAACCAGTGAACATTTTAGTAATTGGGTACCAATGGTTCAGTAAATCCTTGTGTTCTTCTGAAGCAGATTAGAATTAGACCAAAGCTTAATACACCAAAGGTCCAAGTGTCGGTACTTCACTTGTTTTTTTAAAGATAGAACTCATCTCAGATGCTTACTGTATGCCAGATGTGTGATCTTGTTATGTTAATGGAAACTGATGTCTAGTCTATCTGAAACACTAGAGGTTGTATCCTTGTTGGATTTAACAAGTGTCCTATTGAGGGCCTTGGTATCAATCAAAAGGACAATAGGTAAAGGCTTAGGTTTGTGAAGATCCTTATTTGATATTTTTGGCAAAGTCCTATTTTAAGAAAAAATGGTTATGGTATAATTTGGGTTTACAGAAAACAGACTTTCCATCATTCCATCTGGACCATCTGGTCATTCCATCTGGCCCATAGGAAAGGCAAGCTGCTTCATTAGCTACTATTAGTTGTTGAATAGTGTCAGCCATTCCCAGGACTTATTCAGCAGTACACAAGCCCATATTTGTGAAACATTATCAGCTTTATCTGTGGTTGGCTGTAATAGCAGACAGCGTAGGGGCAGAAAACAAGGAAAGGTACCATTAACATATTTAGTTCAAAAGGACTTACCCACCTCTGTGCACATAGTTTTGTAAAACGTTGACTGCAAAAGATAATTTCTGTTCTGACGTCTACATTAAATTAGTTGGATAATGCTGGTAAATGAAATATTGACATATTGAGCAACTGATTTCCTGCTCTGTATATACAACCCATGAAATATTTACATTTTCATACCAGCAAGACATAACAATTAATCGTATAGATTCCTTTTCCCTTGTTCGTATGGTATAATTCCTTTAGACAAGAAGGAGATAAATAGAGGGAGGTGGAAGAGTAAACATGGAAGTTTGATAGCTTTGACACCTGTTAGGCCTGTACCAGTAGCAGAGGTTACAGATGATACATACTTACTAAGTGTACAACTAGAATTTATTGGGTCTTAGTACATATTATAATCCCATTACCAAAACCGTGGCGAGAATGGGTTTGGTTTACCCAGTGAAACAGTTTTGCAGTCAGTACCCCTGTGAGTCTTCTGCTATGCTAGCCACTTTTATTATGCTGTCTCTTTTATTATACCCATATTTCTCATAGTTTGTAATGCCTACATGCTTTGGCAGGCGTTCAGAGAATATCAATCTTTGTGAATAGTGTTTAAGCAAGATTTGCATGTTGCTTTGGTAAATGAGCTTTTAAATGTAAGTAATATTATTTTATAGGAAATATAGATAATTACTCATGACCAACTTCTTTGCAAAAAGGGCCTAGTAATGTGTGGCCTTCTTTTATTAATGTTATAGCATTTAGGCCTATAGTTTTATGTGCTTAGCTGGCTATACATGGGCCAACATTAGCAGGCAGTTTATTGGTCTGTGTATGTGGGCAAAATTATAGACTACACAACCAATAGCTTCATGGGGATTGGCCAGATAGAGACCAAGAGGGTTTAACAATGCCATTGAGTCGTTGTTGCAGACAGGAACATGATCTAATTAGAATTATCATCCGATTATTTCACTGGGCAAAAGATCAACTCCCACAACCTGGGTGTACAAATCAACCAAAGGTCCACTTGTTCGGCAGTCTCCAAAATGAGCAGATCTTTAGTTGTGCCACAGGAAATGTTATTTCAACAATTACAATGAGAAACAGACAATGTTGTATCAACAACCCATCCTTAGTGAATGGCACACATCTGGCTAGACAGTAATAAGAACAAACGTAACTGTGTATTATGTCATATTCCCAGTCCCATGTTTAATCTGGATTTGTAACTCTATAACGGTGGACAGAAGCTGTGCCATGTCTAGCACATGTAATTAGATCCTGCGGTATAGACGGGCGAACAAAAGCTTTGCATTTTATTATGTGCACTACAGGAGAATCATATGGCAGCATCTAGAAATATATCCCTGAACAAGGCAGAGGCATTGCTGCTCTTTTCCTACAGTCTGCTGCACAGCTAGAGACTCACATGGACCAGCAATTAACTGCAATTTTATACACTGTTGAAGCAAGACACCTCATATGCCAGATGGATATGTTAATAGAAGCCAGGCTTTGTTTACAAACAACACACAAATCCTCACAAGCCCAGGAAACATGGCTTTGTAAACCATGGGGGTCTGCTCTGTTTACAGAGAATGAAATCCATGAAATACACAGAACATTCTAATAAATTGCCCTTTGAAGTGTAATTGCAACATGTGTGCCTAAAAGGGAAAGTAATGACAACATGGAAATCAGACTTAATATCTGAAATTACTTTACTCAATTACTTTAGACTCAAATTTGAATGTACATATTATTTTATTAACATGTATTTCTATAGCGCCAACTTATTTCGTAGCGCAGACATAATTACATATAGTATACATGTAGCACTGTATAAATAAAAATATACATAAATACCTACAATACTTTACATAGCTACAGCTGTGTGAATATTTTACTGGCTGAGGAAAACATCACGCAATCTTTCTTTATTATCATTCATTTACAGTGTGAAATATTATGGAGTGCTGTCCACAAATTCAAGTAAGGCTCCTGCTCCCAAGAGAACTAACTGGCATTCAAAGGCTGTGCCTTGAATAGGCAAAATTAATGTTTTATATATTTCTGCTTAAAATTATTTCTTTCAAAAAGAAGAAATTAATGGTATAGAGGGTTATCTTACAGTGTTATATGCAACTTGGCAAATGGAATCTATATATTTTTTTAACGATAAATTCAAATTTAGATTTTAAGATTTATTGAGCAGTTCCCCAGGATATATAATAAAAACAGGATTTAATTGTCTTACTTAAAAGAGCTTACATTCTAAAAGATGATGGAACAGTTGACACATGATGATGTGGGAGACAATTGGTTATTCTTTAGGGTATGATAACTTTTTGATAAAACAGGGTGCATACAATAGGCTTATCTAAAAATACAGTTGAACCTGTATCAAGCATCAGGTTAATGGAGTGTCCCTTGTCAGGAGAAGCAGTATTGACCATGGCAGTGCATATAAACTTGTCTTGAATAAATGTACTAGCTTTATCCACACTTAATACTGTAACATTTGTAGAAGTGACTTCATGAACATCTTTTGCAGAACTACACCAGATTTTAGCAAAGTGTCCTACCTTTCTGCATTTGCGACATTTATGTATTTTGCCTGTGACTGTGTATTATTAGGCCACAGTACTGGGTTCACAATCTGTACACTCAGAGTGTTTTAGCCATGGTCACTGCTGCTTCAATTTTGCTAGCAACTTTAATAGCCTTTGCAAGGGTTAAATCCTGCTCTAGGAAGAGTTTGTTTTTTCCCACTATTTGTCTCTTAGCATTACATCTGTTAGATTCCCAAACTCACAGGTAACAACCAGCTCTCTCAAAGCTGCTACAAATTGTACTGTGGATTCACCATTATGTTGTCCACGTTGGCGGGATCTTTCAGCAACCACATTTACTCTTGGCATGAAAAAGTTCTTTATAGCAGTAAGAGCAGTTTCATAAGTCTCATCAGGTAATGGTAATGTATAGAATATATGCCGTTCCTCTGCTCCCAGGCAGTGAATAAGTAAATCACGCTTTCTTGGTCAGCAGCAATAATATAATTTTCAAACATACCAATCCAAGCAGTAAAAGGTATGGTAGGCTCACCAGGGTTTGGGAGAAAAGCTGCAGGCTGCTGCAAAGGTAGAAGAGACATCTTGTTGCCAATTTGTTTTGATAGGAGAGGATGAGTAGAGTATAACAGTGCTTTATTAGCAGGCTCATGCAGCCATTACACAACAGTAACATAAACTCTTAAGCTGTATAAACAGGCATGTGTATGCACAGTATAACTCATGTGCACAGTGCCATCTATATGCCATTTGTATAAACACCACAACTTAGTTTGGATGTAGGGAGTAAAGGACTGATGAGAATTAAAAAAATAACTCCTATAGTTAAAGCTTGCATGATTTAGTGGCCAGTAGTATTGTTTGTGTTAGTGAAACCTGTGGTAGATAAGAAGATGATAGTGGAAATAAAATAGATTTTGTTTTATGGAATTTCAGTTTTAGCTAGTGCTTTGTCAAGCTGGTTAGAGGAATGGAAGACTTAAATTATGAAGGGAGACTGTCCAGGTTGGGGTTGTTTTCTCTGGAAAAAAGGTGCTTGCCAGGGGACATGATTACACTTTACAAGTGCATTAGAGGACATTATAGACAAATAGCAGGGGTCTTTTTTTACCCATAGAGAGGATCACCATACCAGAGGCCATGCCTTCAGACTAGAGGAAAAGAACTTTCATTTGAAGCAGGTAGTTCTTCACAATGAGGACAGTGAGGTTGTGGAATGCACTACCGGGTGATGTTGTGATGGCTGATTCTGTTAAAGCCTTTAAGAGTGACTTGGATGATTTCTTGGACAGGCATAATATCAAAGGCTATTGTGATACTAAACTCTACAGTTAGTATAGATATGGGCATATATAATTTATGGGAAAGTATGGTGGGGTTTGTGTATGGATGCTGGGTTTTCATTTGGAGGGGTTTCATTTGATGGAGTCTTTTTTTTCAACCCAATTTAACTATGTAACTATCCAGCCTAAACAGAGCATAAAAACCATTACAGAAAGAAAGAGGTTACGAGAATACTGGTTGATTTGGGTATTATGATGATAAAGGTGTTGTTGGAATGCAGACTACTGAATTCGTTTTCCTAGAGAAGTATTATACCGTGAGAAGAGCAGACAGTCTTGAGGAACATCATTGAAGAGAAACAATGTAGTGAAGCCAGGAATATCTAAGATTTGAGACATGAAAAATCGGTTTCTTGAAAACAAGTAGAGTACAGAGGAGCAATGTTCTATCTTTCTCATTGCTTACTGTGTGAAAATGTCAGAAATATTTGACAGACAGTTCAAAATTTAATGCCACCAGATTAACATCCTAGGTTTTTTAGTCATATTTCCAGAATGCAGTTATCACCCAAACCTCTAACCAGTCAGTTATTATATATAAGGCCACATCTTTGCTAGATATATGGACCCAGACACCTAATGAATAGAAGAGATAATTCTTAGGCACAATACTGTAAATATGATAAACTAGTTACTATACACCTAAATTAATTCCAGATGATTGGTTAGAATCAAGCTTCTTCTTCACCATGGTATGCATAGGTATATGGTTTTAAAAGAATGAGCAATTTGTGATCATAACCAAACAGACTACTATGGTTTCACCCAATTACCCAAAGACTAGGTTCTTGCTTTAAAGAGATAGTGACACCTGAAATTAAACCCTTTTTACATCTATCATAACAATGTTTTTGCATGCTATTTATAATTTTACCTATCTGATTATCCATGTTCCTCTGTCAGTGGGCTGCAATAGTCTATTAGCATTAGAATCTCTAACTGACAGGTTGGAAAAAGAGTCAGGTTTAGGAACCTCAGGCAACAATTACTTACAAAAGCAGCCCACTTAGGGGAAAATGGTCAATATGACCCATAGTTAATTTTTTGTGTACATTAATATTTTGAAAAGTTGTTTTTAATGTCAGTATCACTTTAATAGTGTTATATTGGCTGCAAATGGACATATAAAGACATGACATTGTTTTGTGCCTCGCTGGGTCCTTTATCAAGCCTCACCTGTTACTTTGTTTTTCTTGGGTATCAGTGAATGAAACCTTGATGGGTTTGACTGCCATCTAACTAATCGCTTAGTAGCTCATTATTTACGTTCCAGCAATAAAATCCATTTCCTCTGGCTGCACACAGTGTAACTGATAGTTTCCTTCTGGAAAAGTATGCTCTACCATTACTTATCACCTGTCACAAAAACAATATGTACCCATTCACTGAGTCATATCATCACAAAAGCATTATCTCTTTATCTAGGAATCCTCTTAATTTTACCCCTTTGACTGGCTTCATGCCCTGTAGAAGTTTCTGACTGATCTCTCCATGTACAAATGCTCACCATTCATTTCTCACTGACATTTTGGCCTCTGTCCCTGTCTTTGGGCACCCTCTGCTGCATTCATTATTTGTATGCCTTTGCTAACAGGAAACACCTTATATCCTGATCTCTCAGCTCTTAATTATTATCAAATTATCTTGGCAGTCAGCTGAAAACGGAATATTTACAATTTGTTGAGACTGACGTGGAGGCCACAATATTCCTGAAAACCCTGCCTTTGACAGCATTTAAGCAGGGGCAGCAAATAGTCACTTCTCATGACTTAACAGCTAAATTTTAATTTTGTTAACCAAAAACCAGGCTTTTAAATTGCAGAAAGCACAACTAAAGTGCTCCAGGCACTAGCAGCCTCTAATTTGCCCCTGTTAATGTAATTAACCAGTAAATTATTTTAAATGTAGCTGACATATTAAAAACCTGGCAGTTCATCAGTATACATTTTAGAATAGATTTATAATTAATATTAATACATAAAAAGGAGATATACTGATACCCCCTCTCCAAACATCTGATTTCTTATGACTGAAAGCACTCTGCAGAGGATATCAGTTGTGAAGATTCATGTCTTGTCTTTTCCTGCATTTGTCAAACACAGCTTGCTAATAGCATTCCCGGAATTCTTCTCACATGCAAGGTCTTTGGCTTCATATTTGTATGCAAATGAAAGGAACACTAATGCCTGATTTAAGGTCTTCATTTGAGGCAAAAATTACCCCCTTGCTAACGACAACAACATTTTGCCCGTGTACTTACTCAGTAAGGATGATGAATGGGGTTGACAAATCAAGTGTATTGATTCTCTGGATCTATTTAATAAGTTTGAGTTTGGTTATAGATATTTAGCTCTGATCCATTGTGTGTGTTCAGAATTGTTGCTATTTCTACGTGTTATGTGGTGGACAAAATATCTTGTTCAGTGCAGAAAAACTGGTATTGCTTGAATATATCTGGCAAAGAATTCTGACACTCTCTGTCAAGCCAATGATGTTAAGCCTCAGCCTGCTAACCTGATAACCACGCACCATAACCCCCAATGTAAATAAGGACAACTGAAAAAAAAAGAGCTGATAAGGATAGTTAAAATGTATTATTTTTCTAGCCCAACATGGGTTGCCACCTGTTGTGAGTAGACTCCAGTGAAATAAAGTCTGCACCTGGCTCAGAAGCTCTTAGGAACACTTCTGGATACAAGAATGTGACTGACAGTTCCATAATCTGACAGTTTCTGGAGCAGCTGAGTTTTTTTTACAAGCCACACTAGGTTTGTGTGAGTTACAGGACTATATATGTCTTAATAGCAACAATGTCAAACTGTATTCTACTCACAGAAATATTTGTGCCCAGACACTGTAATGTGGGTTACAGAGACTAGCCTTGAGAATATGTAGTGGCCTGGAATTAGCCCTCATCTATGTATATGGCAACAGTCTTTAGTATACAGTAATGTCTGATTATTGTCATGTACCTTGAGGTGGCATAAGAGTGTACCACTTATACAATATGAAAAACAAATTAAACATACAATACAATAGAAAACACATTTTAGAAGGGGCACATTTACTAAAGGTCGAAGTGAATATTCAAATAATATTCGAATTGTAAAAATTCGAATTTCCAAGTAATTTTGGGCTACTTCGACGATCGAATAGCCTAAAATTAGAAAATTCGATTTCGAAGTACTGTCTCTTTAAAAACAACTTCTAATTCGACACTTCACCACCTTAAAGATGCCAAATTGCCATTGTAGCCTATGGGGGATTAATTGTTAAATAATTATAAGATGATGCAGATCGCATCAGAGCTCACCCAGTTCGTGTGTCCCTCCAGACGCTGCCTATGTTGTGAGATGCCGGCTGCTCCACATCGGCGTGTTAATCTGTGTAGAATGGACTCTCGCAATAAGAAGGCGCTGTACTGGAAAGTTCTATGCATGGACATGATCCATATGAATCAGTAGGTGGCTTTATTAATGGCACACATTGGACTGACGCGTTTCTTGACTAACTTCTTGGCACTTCCTCAGAATCTATGGGGGACCTCCTGGAACCTTTCCCGATATTGTATAAGTTCTGGAAAATCAAAGTTTTAAAAAAAAAAAAATCATTTGAATTGAACAATGCATTTGAACAATTCAGACGATTTTTATTCGATCGACAACTGACCTATTCGATCCTTAGTAAATCTGCCCCTTAATTCCTCTTATACATTAAAGGACAAATTTATCAAAATGTGAATTTAGATTTTAATAAATAAATAAAAACTCACCCACGTTCCTTGTTTAGAAGTAGATTTATCAGTGGATGAAAGTTAGAACTCACTATTTGATAAATACACACCAAAATTCCCAAAGGAATGAACAGAATGTGGATGAGTTTTTATTTATTAAACTCACATTTTGATAAATCTGCCACTACGTTTCCTTTTACTAATATGGATTTCAAGGGGCACTTTATATTTTCCCAGTGCCCCTAGTAACTCCGTGACGCAGCATTTCCATGGGAATAGAATTTCATCTGGCTTGTGCCCAGTAACATCTGTGATACACTCATACTTACACAATACCCCTATCCAGTAGTGGTTGATTAAGACTTTATTTGCATTTTCCCTGCATTCCTTCCAGATTTGATGGGCAGTTCTCATGTCTAAGGCAGTTTGGTGTCAAGTGCTTAAAGAATAGACTGATGCAATGTTCCTGTAAGACATGGAGCTCTGGAGTTGCACTGTAACATCACAGTCTAGAAAAAAACAAAAAAGCTTGTTTAGTAATTTAACAAACATCTGTAACATTTTCCTGTGTATAGTATCCTCTATAACATCCTAGAGCGACGTACATGACATATAATAATCATATTTCAAACGTCTTGCTCAAGATTGATATGGTATGCTGTTTTGGGATTAAAATCTTCTGACCTAATTTGGCTCTAGAATCTTATGGGAACAAAGTAGTGCATGAAGCAAGAATCCATCCTGACCTCTAGTAGTGCTGGCAGGAAAGGCGAGGCCAGTTATTAATAGCCAGGTGACATGTAGTAAGGCTGACAGCCTCTGATTTCTTATTGGCGAGTAGACAAGTAGGCAAATACTTTACTGCCACCAAGCTGGCAACACTTGAATTGCACTGTCAGTCTAGTACAATGTGGAAGGTAGTTTAGCATTTTCCAAACAAGCATGAATCATAAGTGTATTGTTAACGTACAGTTCTGATACTCACAGGTACACTGAATATGCCATGTGTGTATATAATATTTATGTGGAACGATTAAAGCGTGATATGACATATATTTATGGTGCTGATTCACCATGTAAGGTTTATGGAAAGTCACAGCTGACAGTCTCAGTGAAGTGGCAGATTGAGTGAGGAAATGACCCACATTGCAGACAAGTTCCTACACACAGCATAGAGAAGAAGACCTACGTGGAAATGCCGACACTTCATTCAGGTGGTATTTTCTGTAAATGTTTTTCAGATTCCTCCATATGCTATATTGTTTCTGTAATTGTATGCTGCCTCATGAATTTTGATTACCCAGAGGGCTCGTTTAGTAACACTGGCAAATTTAAACCTGAGTGTTGAGGAGAGCAGAAAATGTGTTGGGCTGTGCTAGACTTTTTGTAATATACTCTGCTTGCTTTTATACAGTAAGCCTGGCTTGGGCATCTTGTTGGTTGACTGCCTTTTTCAGCTATAGATACTTTTTACTTGGATATTTTTCGGATGGTTTATTAGTATGCTGTGGGATCCAATCACTAGCTTGCTATCATTGTTTTATATACATCTGGCTAGACAATGACAAGTTGCTTGCCATGGGTTACTAGCCCTAGTTGGGGTTGTTAATGTGAGTGTCATTGTTGAAGTTGTCTCTCATGGATTAAAGCCCTCTCAGTAGATGCAGTCTGTCTAAGGGTTTGTTTAGCTGCAGGAAAGCCTATAGTATGCATGAGCTTTTGTTGATTCTCTATTTACAGTCTCCCTGTAGTTGCAAGCTGTCTCACTGATTCAAAACCCTCTGTCACTGGCTCACTGTACTGGAGACTGTCTTGCTATATGGTTTTGCCTTCAGCAAATATTTAGGAATCTTTTGAGCATTTTTAGACTAAGCAGTCAAGATAAACAACATAGCTATCCTCAGTACTGTAATTTCACTTTTAAAGGACGCAAGAATGCTGTGACATGTGACATGGTGTGTTTGCTATAGCCTTGCCAGTAGCATGGGGGGGTTTCTGTACTAATAATCCCATTGAAAAGAAAAGGGTATGCATTGTTTACAACACACATGGGGGGGGGGTAATTGGTGCCAGTGTCAACATTAGGCATAGCTTTTTTTTCACTGGAAGTTGTATAGGTGAAAAGGGTGACTTAACCATGGTGATTTTCCCTGAGGTCATAGTGGAGGCCAAAAGTCACCAAGCACTGAATTTATATCTGCCACATTCCTAGACACAGCCTGGATTCAGTGCATTCTTGCTTTAAAAGTAAATTCATGTTTACTGTTAACAGTTTTTCCCTTGGTCCAACCAAATTACTTGTGGTCCTTGGGACTTGGGTCACTGGGATTCCGCTACTAACACAAGGGTCATTTAGCACTAGTTCGGTAACCAGTAGCAACCACCAGGTTTGTATTTGCATTTATTATTCTGACTAATTTCCTGATTGATTTCGAAGAGTGCATTTTGGCAGCTGTGTTTGTAAACAAGGGCTTGTCACCTGGAAGCAGTGGGGTTTCCCTGTCACTGCTATTAATGTGTCAGATCCAGACATTATCATATGGTTCCATGTAGGAAAAACACAATAACAAAACATGAGATATATTTAATTTTATAAACATACCAAATACCATAGGGTTCATGTATGGGGGGGGGCGGTCTAAAGAGCAAAAACCAGGTGAAATGTGCATTTTTCCTTACAATTTACCTTGCCAGAATCAAGTCACACCTGTCTCTCTCAGACACGACTCTTTGCAACCATTTGTGTATCTTGTCAAGGCTGCATTTTAATATTAGCACATGGGTGCCATCAAGGTGTGCAATAACTCTGGAACCTTGTACATCATGCCTACCCTGCTGACACTGGTGTAACTATACAATTATAGTGCACATTTTGAGGTAGTAGAGCGACTGGAGATGAAGGTTTTCAATACTGCTGGAATCTGAGCTTAACGTTGATTTCCTTAGGGGTATGTCAAACGTGACTTTTGATCATTACTCTCACGGAAAGCCATCATTGTCAAAATACCTTAATTCTATTAAAAATAATGCCAAATGCTTTTCATACTGTGGGTGTTGGAGTTGACAGACAGGGACTGATCACCCCAAAATGTCTGTAGTACACAAAGTCATTCTTTTTATCTTTCTGCCTGTCTATTTATCTAAACCTGGCTACTATATTGCTTCTACCATAAATTCATAATAGGTAAATTGTACTATACAAAGGATATTCAGTTGTACTTATACTCGAAATTTTATATGTAGTCACGCACATATTCAAATCTCCTTGAAAAGAAAATCAGGGTATATATATATATATATATATATATATATATATATATATATATATATGTATCGGTATGAAGTTCTGTATTTTTGCAAGACTCTTATGTATTCTATAAAACAAGGGCCTTACCTTAAGTGGAAATAGTGCCAGTACTCCTTTGACTTCACTCCTTCTTCTTCTCCTTTGGTTCTTCTTATCTGTAAGAAAACAATATGTAAAAGTCCTAAAATTGTTAATAAAAAAAAAAAAGAAAATCTTGGTATTGTAGCCAACTCATGTGGGTGACTGTAACCTACAACCAACTTTTTAGGCATTCCTCATGTCATCCCGAAGGATATTTAGCAAACTTAAAGGTGTGTCAGATAATGGTTGGCATTTCCAACTGTGCCTAGCAGAATTAAAATTGGATGAGGAAGAAAATGTGTTAGTGTGTAAAGCCAAACCAAAAAGTACAAACAAAGATCTGTCAACAGGTTGAAACAGGCTGAATGAATACATGTATCACAGAGAGAAGTGTTACCCTGCAATTAGATTCATTATAGAGCATAGCCATATCTGACCTGACTTACACTAGCATTTCTTCCTGTGAACTGAGCGACATATTCGCATCCCTTAGTTAAGATTTTAATGGGGTATATAATATTGGTCGCTAATGCAAAAATCATTAGCGATCCGTTTGCATAAATGTTCAAAAAGTGAACTATTTTGCATGTGCAAACACTTTGCCCTCACGCAACATTAGAAAAGTGGTATAAGCGTTTTAGAATTTGCGATAGTGCACAGTGTATGTAGTAAAACTTCTTCATGCAAAAGTTGTTACATTTGGGCCAAATGTTTATGCCGCCTTCAAGCAGGCGTTAAAGGTTCATAATGCGCAATTAAGATTTGCAATGCAATAAAAGCCTTATAAATAATGAATATTACATTAAGGTTTTTTTTTACTAGTATTAATTAGTCCACTATTCACCCTTATTTATCAGTAAAAAAACATGAAGAATGGCATTGACAAAAACGCAGTTTTCAGGTTATTGCACAACAACCAAAACTTTTTCAGATTTTTTCTCCCCTTCGTGAACTTTAATACATTTCCCCCTAAGCTCTTTTGCACAGGGCCCTATTTGCCTCTTGTATTGGCTATTGGTGTTTTTTGTGCATTTTCCTGTATGTTTAATGTATACACACATTTATTGTACAACAACGTGGAATGCATTGGTGTTTTAAAGGAACAGTTCAGGGTAAAAATAAAAACTGGGTAAATAGATAGTTTAGATGAGTTTGCAATTGATCCTCAGCATTCAGCTCAGATTCAAAAGCAACAGTTATGACCCATGTGGCCCTCCCTCAAGTCATTGATTGGTTACTGCCTGGTAACCAGGGTAACCAGTCAGTGTAAACAAAAGAGAGCTGAAAAGCAAGAAGTAGTGTTCTGTTCTGTTAGGTTAGACTTACAGTCACTCCAGCCTTTATACATTACATTTTTGCCTAACTAACTATATTGAAAACATGTTTTATTTTGCACAGCCTGTTTACCCAGTTTTTACTTTTATACTGAACAATTCCTTTAAAATAACAGTGCACATGATAGCCTGAATATTACCTACATCCAGTGAGTGGGCAGTAATGCGTGCATTGGGTAAATAAAAAGAAAATATTTTCTCTAGAATGTGATGCTGAAATATTTTTCAAGTTACTCTCAGGCAGAAAAGCCCAATGCATACAAAAGGATCACTTAGCACTTGCAGTTCTACATACTATTTGTGGTGTAATAAAATGACAAGATAATCACTCAACAAATAGCAGAAAAATGTACACCCTCCAGTAAAACAACTTCTTCTGGAAATGTGTGCTGCTTTAGACTTGAATGTATGTTTTTGGATAGTGAGGCCTCAGTTAGCAATGCAATGCAATATCAAAATACATACATTAAAAGGGTTGTTCACCTTTAACTTTTAGTACAATGTGATATTCTGAGACAATTTGCAACTGTTTTTCATTTTCTATTATTTGTGGTTTTTGAGTTATTTAGCTTTTTATTCAGCAGCTCTCCAGGTTCCAACCATGAATTGATTTGAATGGGTGTCTGGAATATGAATAGGAGAGCCCTGAATAGAAAGATGTGTAATAAAAAGTAGCAATAACAATACATTTATAGCTTTACAGAGCATTTGGTTTTCAGATGGGGTCAGTGACCCCCATTAGAGTCAGAACATGAAGACAAATACAGTACTTCAAAAACATTTAGGGGCAGATTCAATAAAGCGCGAAGTGTCTAACTCTCGCTCTAATTCGCCAGCGTGACGTCAAATCAGAACTTTGCAAATTCACTAACATCGGCTCTGGCGAATTTTCGCTAGCGAAGTAGATAGACTTGCGCAACTTCGAACCCTTATGCCAGGTGAAGTTGCGCACTGACGAAGGATCGTAACTTCACAAATTCACTAAGATGAACATTTTCCTCAACGTTAGCACTTATGCTAGACGTTACTTCGCCTGGTCAGACCAGGAGAAGTTCAATACAATAGACAGGAGGTTGAAAAAAAAATGTCAAATTTTTTCTAAGTCCCAAAAAAACGCTGGCGTATTTTAGCATAGGAGGGAGATAGTCTGAAAAAGATCGATAATTTTTTTGGGGGGGTTACCCTTCTTCCCCCCTACATTTCCTAACATATGGCAACTCAACTATACAGGGGGCACATGTAGGGCAATAGCGAAGTAACACTAGCGCAACTACGCCACCATTCGCCGACCTGAGCGTAAATTCGCACTTTAGTGGATTTGCTTAGCGCTGGCGAAAATTCGCCTGGCGAAGTGCGGCGAACGCTAGCGAAGCCTATGCTGGCGAATTTTTGGATCTTAGTGAATCTTCCCCATAATGAAGACCATTTGAAAAGTTGCTTAGCATTAGCTAGTCTATAACATACTAAACGTTAACTTAAAGGTGACCCACCCCTTTAATGTTATCCTATGGCATGTCATTTTCAGGAGATTGGTCACCTGTGGTAACGGAGATTTACCACGGGTGTCAAATTTCGCCGTGTCTCATCACCCTTAATGAACTGTTTTTTTTCACTGACTTTGGGGAAATGTACGGGCCTACGACTGCACTTGCTGGCATAAATAACCCCTCATTAGCTTTCCTGGCCCTATGTAAATAAATGGTGATGATGATGACACAACCAACAGGAACACACAAATGTTCTCCTGCTGTGACAAGCCTTTCTCTATGTGGACTGACTTTGCAGAAAATGTATGGGACAGGTGAAGTATACAATTCCATAAGTGAATGTACTGGTAACATTATCTTATGATTATTCTTTCACTGGATAAACAGAAACTGTTCTTTAGAATATTACTGACCCCAGGTGGTAAGTGAGTCATTTGTCTTTCAGTGCTTTCCCCGTGCTTTCTGAAATATTTTAAGCAAATCGGGAATATTTTCTTAACAGCCAGAAAAGTGTTTAATGATTTCAGCAGTGTTTAATGATGTCAGCAGTAGCAGCACTGAATGTCAACACCTTTCCAAGCACCCAAAGAAAATTTCAAGCATTCACTAATAATTTAGACACATCTTTGCATATTGCAATTATTGGTAATTCCAAACTGGTTCTTAGAGGTTTGTAAAGAGAGACCTCAGTTTTTAAAAAAAAATTTTTTAATTCTACATTTATATGATGGGGGATGAGCTTACTTCTAACTTTCGTTTGTGGCAGATTGCTGCCTTTTGTTTTTAAAGTATTTCTCAGTGCCTTTGTGCTGATATATGTTTTATATATATATTATATATGTATGTAAATATGTGATTGATGGAATGTTTTTGTGCATCAGAGCAGCAGTGCACATATCCCAATGGTTTAGCAATATGACTCTTAGGCCAAGGGCACACAGAAGCGTTTTCCACTGGTGCATGTCATGCAGAAGACAAATGTTCTATACCCCTCTGTGTGGCCTGTCAGTAAGATTAATAGAAACAGTCTGCCACCGTGCATTTTTGCTGCTAATACAAGCAACGACAGGCAGTTAGGTGGCAATGGAGAGTGTCTGTTGAAATACCAGCTGAAATACACGGCTGGAAAAACTCGTTCCATTTGTATTTGACGTTATCAGCTCATCAAATTGAGACTGAGAACCTTTAAATTCTCATATGTAATTATTGCCATGGTTCCCTAAAGAAATTCTACTTGCCTGAAATCCGCTGACCATAAATATGAACCATGTGTATTCACACAGCTTTTCTGCTTTCTTTTGATCACATTAAGGCAGTCTGCCAAAACATCTGCTCCTTACTGCTTTAACAGTGCTGAAGGTGAAAATTCCTCTTCTTTAACCTTAAGGCACGGAATAAATATATCACAAACAGAACAACTCAGACAGTGCTAGTAAATAGTTCCAAAGAAAACATGCACCTTTCCCTGAGGACAGTTCTGTTTAGTGTGAGGAGGTCTATTTTCGGTATATAATGGTTTTGGCCCCCATGACTTGGATATATTTCATTTACAGATATCTTTAGTGTAATGCATTAT
Organism: Xenopus borealis; assembly: GCA_024363595.1. Taxonomy (NCBI): domain Eukaryota; kingdom Metazoa; phylum Chordata; class Amphibia; order Anura; family Pipidae; genus Xenopus; species Xenopus borealis. The sequence goes on from CM044437.1 coordinate 81,935,973, forward strand.
AAACTGTATGGCTGATTCTGAGATTAGCTTTAATTTGTTTAAGGGAATTTTTTAATTGTGAACCAATAGACAGAATGGACCACTCATTGCTAATATGCCATAAGATTATATGATCTGTCTTAAGGGGAGTTATTTAGCAGAGGTCAAGTTTTAGAAGGCTACAAACATCTTCAAATGGTTAAATTGACCTCTTCCATTGACTTTTACATGACCTTGGCAGGTTTTAGCTGGAGTATTTTTGATTCATATGAATTCCAGCTTTGGTGGTTTTCGGGAAAAAACCCCCGAAAAATGCAAGTTTTTATTTAACCCAAACATTCAGATGAGAACAAAAGGCAAAATTCATTTACACCCAGTTAATCCCCCCTCCCCCCATTTAAAAAGATTTTAGTTCTTCCAGATTATTTCATCAGTACAAAACCAAGCATGCTGTAGGGTGATACTTTGACTTTTTCTCTTGCTGTGACAAGTTCCTAATCTGTGGGCTGGTTTTAAAATTTGATCGAGGAACTTTGTGTGTCATCAGTGATTCATTGTGTATTCTGGGGCATACAGAGCCATAGTCTGCCCTGCGTTATATTTTGCACAATACATGGAAACTTGACCTATAGCAGTAGAAGTGAATAGGAGTAAGGTAATATGCAGTTCTCGCCACTGATATAAAGAGCAAACAAATGACAAGTATCATAGCTTCTTTATGTTTTCAGACAGAAAAAAGCCGTTCATGGGAAGAGGATCCCTGTCTATGACAATCTCACTCTGGAGCTATAAGGTAGGTCTATGGATGTTTTATCATATTTAATATAAATACAATATTTCACGCTATGGGCACATGGTGCTGTAAGCTCCACTGCTCTCAGCCTGTGCTTTTTTGCATTCTGAAAGAAGTGGATCTGATCCTGGCCTCTGCTCCGTTCATCTGAGCTGCTTCTGTTTGTGTGGAATCACAAACAGAGGAGTAAAGCTGAGGTCGGCCGAGAGATGTCTCCTTCTGCATATTTGGGATGATGCTGACCACCACTTCCACTCCACTGCTTTTCACAGCACACAGGCAGAACTAATACAAATCAATTGAGATGGGGCATGGAGCAGGTCTGCAATATCAGCCTATAGTTCTGTGTGCTCATAACCCTAGTCACACCAAAAGAACAGTCTCCAAAATAAACATAATTAATGTAAAATACTGCTTTCTGCCAAATACTCCTGTTAATTGCCTGGTTAGGAATCTCATTGACTACATAACTCATTGGCCACACCTTTTTTTTAATATGAAAGGGAGAATGCCTTGGAGATATGCACTTAAAACACAGTACTTTTAAAATAATTTGTTTTGTAACCACAGAGAGAATTTGTCTTTTAATGTATGCAGAAAACAATGAAACTAGTCTGGTTGATTCGTTTAAAACCTTTTTTCCTTTGGTTCAATTAAGTAGTTCATTGAAGTAAGTTAAGATTGCTAGCAGAAAACTAAGTAGGAAAGAAGAAAGGCTTAGGGGACTGTATATGCTGTTGTGTTGAAAATGATTAGACGTTTTATTAACTATCATATGTAGGACCAGACAGGGAGAACCATGGGACAATAGTCAGCCTTACAGCTCTGTAATATCCCTGGTCTCAGAGAGATTCTTCCCTGTCTGTCCTGCATTGAGAGTCCTTGCTTAGGAAACAAGTTCCCAAAGCAAGAGTGGACAAAATATAAGCATACGGCCTATTCGTTAATTCCAGCACCTTCTGGTTTCCTCTTGGGTTTAATTATCCACACTAGTCCTTCACTAGAGTAAGGAAAAACTGTCTCCTTATTTGCCATTACCCTAAGAGTTAAAATCTTTTAATGCTTCATATTCTTCAGTGCTGATAGGAGATTTCTCCTCCATTATCAAATTCTGGAAGGATATTCAGTGTTAAAGTAACAAATGTAAACACCAGTAGGATGTTGATCCAGGGAGAAAATCTGTTTCAAGTTAAGAGTTATATAAAATACCTTGCATCATGTTATTCTGTAGGTCAGAAGCAAAACCCCTGTACATGTTGAAATATGAAAGGCGTTTGGTGGTGCTGAATCGTCATTACTTTCCCCCAGTAAAATGTATGGCAGACATAGTCCTGTTTGTCATTTGTTTTGGGCCTATGCCTTGAACATGCTGCTTTTAAAACTGTTTTATCAGGTATGATAATATATATAATATAAAAAATTATAAAAATCAGGTATAAACAGAAAACAGGTGTATAGATACAGTAAGGGGCCTATTTACTAACATTCAAATTTTTTTTTTCACAAATGTCTAAAAATGATCAGCTTTTCTATATTTATTTAATTCAAGATTTGTCAAGTGTAAAAACAACTAAAAACTCCAATAAGTCATATAAGTTTACCAGGTAAAATGTTAAAAAGGAGTTGCGTTGATCTGATTGGACCTTTTTTAATCAATTCAGGTTTTCTGATTTTTTTTTCCTAGGAATTGTCTGAAAAGCTCAGATTTTTAAAAGGTTTTATTGGTATTTGTATATATTTTCGGATTGTTCAGCTCTTTTTTTTTCATTCATACTTCTTATACTTTTAAGAAATTACAGAAAGTTAATTTATTTGTGGTTTCCAAAACCTCTAAAACCACTCAAATGAGACTGCTGATAAAAAGATAACTTATGTCACATGAAACACTGAACTGTGCAATATATACATCTTAAAAAATGTACAAATGTACACACATTTGTTTTTATTTGTCACCAAAAATGTTTCTTCTTGAGGTATATTTATTAAAAGCTTTAGCTGGGCTGGTTTTTGTGAATGGTTGAGGGATACATGGTTTTTGTCTCACATCCTAATCAAAGTGTGCATTTTGTTCTTTAAAAGGTAACGCTCTGGACAGCTATTGTGTCATTTCTGCTGCTGTCAGCAATGGTAACTGGGTCTCCCACTCCAGAGGTGAATATGAATGGGCAGCCAAACCCAGAGCGAGAGGCAGGCATTTTGGGGACAGTTAGCTCAGACAGCTTAGAGCCAACACCAGCAGATGCCATGGACCAAATCATCAGATCTACCTGGAGTTCCTATTATGGTGAGCACATGTTTCAGAATATAATTAAAGTATAAGAGATGATTTTATGATGATAACACATTGAAAACTTTGGTGCTAATTTATGCATAGAGAGTATGAGTATCCTGGAAAGACTACATTGAAACCTACTGTGTTTTTGCACAAGATTACTGAATTGATGTAGGATAAAAATATACAGTATGCTAACATAGCAATAATTTAATGTGCAATAATTTGTGAAAATAGCCACAGTTCTCTGTTTGATCCAGTGCTTCATGCAAAGAGCATCTAGTGCGGCTGCCGAAGTGCTTAGGAAATGAACACTAAGGGACGAGTTCTTTATTGCCTTAATGTTCTTACACTTGCATTGGTCATGAATGACCCTTTCACTACACCTGCAGAAACACAGTCCATTCTGTTATGAGCTTCATGAACCATTTATTTGGTTCTACCATGTCAAAAAATACATCAGGTGCCCAATGTAACAATTGATACACAAGGAAATGGGCTTTTCAGACCTGGGTGCAACTAAATTCACTTTTAGCTAAAGAGTGAATAAAAACAAAAGATGCTTCATGTTTAAGGTATGCTAATGTGGAACAGGGATCTCCATGGGTGGTTTACTAAGCCAAACTGATATATAATTTGGTGACCTTAAGTGAGAATGTCAGATCTCAGCACCACTATCACTTACTGCCCCAAAGGACTGCCACTCCCTCTTTCATTTTCCTTTTAAACACAATTTTTCATTGGCTTTAAACTTGTACTGTGACAGTTCTTAAAGGGGGACCTGTCACCCAGACATAAAAGTCCTTTTCAGATTCAACATGAATCTTAAATTATTTTTTCAATTAAAGCATCCGTACCTATTTTAAACATATATACAATTCATGCATGGGCATCAACTGCAGCATTCTGGAGCATAAACAAGGCTGGGCATTATGTGATGCTTGCCTTAATAACCACATGGCACCTGCTTGCTTGCTGTGAATTCCAAGACTAAAAGACACAATAAGGAAAGTGAAGTTTATTTTGCTTGATTTACATCATAATATAGGGTTTGGAATTTTTTTTAGGGTGACAGGTTCTCTTTAACAACATAGACTATATATTCAAAATGTGCTTTAATATGAATTCACTAAAGGTGGCCATGCACAGGCAGATAAAGCTACCAATATCAGTCGTTTAGACCAATTTTAGGATTCTGGCTTTTTGTAGCTTTTGGGTATCTCAAAAACGTAAAAACATTTTTTTCCTATAAAAAAATGTGTGTTTTTGTCCAAAAAAACCTCAAGCAGAAAAAACTGTGCAGATATTGTAGGATTATGTGGATTGCTGGTGTACAGAAAATTAACTGAGATGCAGATATCTTCTCTGTACATATAAATAGATTACATTTGTTTTTATTCAATTGTTCATTAAAATATATAATGGTGAGTTATTTTGCCCAGTGAGCCTTATTAAAGGAAAACTATACCCCCCGAACAATGTAGGTCTCTATAAACAGATATTGCATAAAACAACTCGTATGTAAAACCCTGCTTCATGTAAATAAACCATTAACATAATAATATACTTTTTTAGTAACATGTGCCATTGGGTAATAATAAATAGAAAATAGCCATTTTAAAAAATAAGGACAGCCTCCTGGGATCCTAGGATCCAACGGTGCACACAAACATACCAAACAAACTATAAAGTTAGGTCACATGAGCCAATTAACAGACTGAGTTCTGTCTTTTGCTTCAACACCTCTTCCCTTTACAGTTAGAGTTGAAATATTTCTGGTCAGGTGATCTCTGAGGCAGCACACAGACCATCATGAAATGGTGGTTCAAGGCAAGAGATGTAAAAGGGCAATATTTACTTAAATATATATACCAGGTAGGTAAGATTCTTTAATATGTGACTTGATTTGATATAAACTATCTATTGCTCAAAAATTCATTTCCGGGGTATAGTTTTCCTTTAATCTTCTTTATATAGTGTCTGAAAGATGCTATGCTCTTTCTCATGGGAGAACTATAGACTGTAGTGGATCCATGGACTTTGGTGCCCAAGTTGTCTTGAAAAGAGTTGTAATGGCTATGTAGCTTTCCAAGTGTAATAACTGTTATCTGTAATAACTGGCAGTAATAAATATATTAATATATAAATATATATATATTATTTCTAAATTTATATAAAAATATAGTATTTCTCTCATAATTGATTAGTTTTAATGTTTTTTGCTATGAGTAGTGATTGATGCACATTAAAATGTTGCTTATTTATACAGCTGATAACATAACCTCTGAAGGGCACGTCCATGATGACCTGTCAGATGACCTCTTATTCCGGTCAGAACGTTCTCCTATGGAGTCTGCAAGGTCCAAGAAAAACAAGAAGAAGTCTGAAGGGCGTCGAAAAGGAGGGGGTGGAAAAGGCTGCAGCTTGCGTCGTGCGAGACTTAAAGTTCGAGACTTGGGGCTGGGTCACAACTCAGATGAGACAATTACATTTAGTTACTGCAGTGGTGCTTGTCAGCACCCACGCAACAACTATGACATTGCCCTCTCTACCTTACTCAAACAAAAGCTCATAACTCCTGGCTCCCATGAACACATCAGAGATCAACCCTGTTGCCGCCCTACACGTTATGTGCCTTTTTCATTTATGGACGTCTACAACAACTGGAAGACAGTAGAAGGGCTTTTAGCAGCTGAGTGTAGCTGTGTGTGACAAATAATGGTGTAGCAGGGATAATCAACTATGAGACTGGCTTCTGACTGCTGGGACAGGCCAAACGTCATTGGAATGGAAGAGGAGCTACAGAAGCCTGGCACGATGCCACTGGTAACATGGCATTATTTTGGTTAGCAGAAAACTAATCAGAGGAGAAGATCTACTGGTCCATTGGTCCATGCAGTAGTTGAACCCAAGGTTATCTAAATGGGATTTAAGGATAATGTCATTTTTGGCTGTTGGAATATACAAAGTTGTTGCTTTTTGGGTGCAACTTCTTTTTCATCCTTTGGATTACTGAAACATAACAAAATATCATAGCATAACATAAGTCCAGTTTGCTAAAGGGTCCAAACTTGGATATAGGATTTCCTATAAAGTTTAAAATCTGCTCCTTCTTTCTATTGTGGCAATATACAATCAGTGCATTTAAATGGGTACATATGGACATAATATGTAAACAACAGAATCAGACTGCAGAGCACACGCAATAAAGCTTGTTATGTAGAGAATGTAGGGCCGGTTCTAATCATGACATTCTAGAAGTAATTCCTCAGTAGAATATTATAAGAGTTCTAAGCATATAGCTGAATGATTCATTTTTTTTACCAATCAATCTTATTTTGGTACTGATACAGATACTCATGCCTGTATCACTAAGTAGAGTGGAAACAAAGATTTGTTCAACGCCTAATGCTGCAAATCAATACAGAAGATGATATATACAGAGTAGGGCTTTTCCGAGTAGGAAACTATGTTAGCAGTGAGATAATAATTCTTTGCATTTGAACATAGAAGCTGCTTACCTATACTTGCTATAAACATTGTATTCCAAGAAGAAACCAGGTTGCTGTTACTGGACTAAATGGTTTTCTTTGACAGTTATAAAAAAGTTGGAGCTGAAGCAGATCCCAGCTTTGACACAGTATGTGCAGGGTATGAGGGGTTATGCTGAGGATTCATGCACTTGCCCAGAGATACCTCATTCAGAAGATATTGCTTTGTTGGATTTTGGATTAATCCGTACATGTTATTATAGTGTTTGCATGTCACAGATTTCTCATAATTTGTTCCTGACAGCATTCTTACATTTGGGAATTAGTCTCTGCCAGAAGTCTTTCCAATAAGAGCAAGGCCTTGCCAAGATTACAACCAGAGGGGAATTGTGCATTCAGATGCCTGGGGTGAAGTCCAGCTAGCAGCATCCCCCAGTTGTTTCCTTTACATTTAGGCGGTTATTTATTATTTGTGTTTTTTGCAAAAATTCATGTTTTACTCACTTTTCAGGTTAAAAAAAGAATTTTTTGATGTTTATTTTAACCCGATCCTAGAAATAGCTTGAATCTGAACATACACGATCTAAAACCTGTCGAGGTCATGTAGGAGTCAATGCCTTGAACCATTTGAAGATGTTAATAGCCTGCATTTTGGACTGTTTTGCCCAAATAATCTGAGTGATTCATGTTTTTTCCCATGGAAAACTCGATGAATTCAAGTTTTCAGGCTTCACAACTCGAACTCACAGAATCAGGCTTTTTCTGATACCATTCCAGTTGTGAGTTCATTCAAGGTATAAAAAACTCTAACATTCAACCCCTGATAAATAACCCCCTTATTCTGCAGCTGTAATAGGATCTGGCAGCATCTACAATTTTCCTGCTGAGGATCTCAATCAGTTACAAAAACACACCATATTTTCTTCAAATCAACATTAGTCATATAGAATTTTCTCACTGAGAAACATTGGTAACAGTGATATTACTCCACAATACATTCAGAATTCTAAATATGGATAGGTGGGCCCTGCTATAACTGCCCTTATAGATTTCTTTTTCATTTCAGTTTACTACTTTTACCAGTCATGGCGCAGCAGTCAAGTTTGCTTTGTAATGACCATGGAGGGGTATATACAGGGAGGATGGATTGTTTTAAGATAAACTGTGTTGAACCAAAGACTCATTCTAACCTTGATGATCAAGGCTGACGTTGGCATGATGAATAGACATGGGCTTCAAAATGCATCCATGTGTTTCTGTATTTGGCAGCCAATAATATTTGACTCATGTTTTGTTGCTGTTTAAGTAACTACCTGTACTCATCTGTTGGAGATTACAACAAGAAAGTACATTTAGAAAGTATTACTGAGCAGGCTGGTATTCTGGGATAGGACAGAGTGCAGGACCACTGTCTTTTGCACCCTAGATATTGGGATAATCTCTTTTGCTCACATATATATATATATATATATATATATATATATATATATATATATATTTGTAGTAGTATTCACTGTTTTCAGGTTTGGGTTTGAACTCAGGAACCAGTGTTTTCAAAAGGATTTTGACATTTTGAAATTGCAGGGCATTTCTTTGACATCCTCTGACAGCCACTGTCTCCAAAACAAGCTTGCAATTTAATGTGATACTCCATGATGGACAAATGGCTTAAATCAAGAGAATGGCCAATGCATAAGGGTGATATAGAGAGGTATAGATGTTGTGTAATTGGGAGTTTGTTTAAGGAAGTATCTGAAATCTATTCCCTATGCAAATATTTCAAAAGCAATAAAACATATTCCGCTGTAAAAGCTGAATGATGCAGCATTTTGCTATGGTTTATTTCTGGGACTGAAATATGCCTTGGAGTCTGTGTGTAGCAGTGGGCATAGATGCATTGGATGTCAGCCATATTGGATTTAGAAATCTCACATGGGAGAAAGTTTATGTTTACCTCTTGGTTTGTACTTACTCCTCCTATCTCATATATCACCCCTGCCTGTATTAGTCAGATGGTAGGTCTGTTCCCATATCCAGTGTTAGAATTTATATTACAGTTTGACTATTGACTCAGACCCTGTGTTTTACAGATATTAAGTGCTGAGTTCATCTATATGAGATGGCTACTCACATTGAATAATGAAAGAGTACCATTTACTTGATCCAAACTAAGATATAATTAAAGGACCAGTAACATAAAAAAAATTTGAATTTAAAGTTAAATATGTCTTTGGTTTTTTTTTTTAGTTATATACAAACACCAGCCCCAACAGACCAGTTAGACACGCTGTTCTGTAATCAGTTACAAAATGACCCAGGTAAAAATCCATTTCAAGTCAGGGCATCTTAAATTCTGCAGAAGTACCAGCAGAGATATGTTGGTGTAAAGGCCAATAAATGTTTTGTGTTTGTAGTTAGGGATGTACAGTATGTTATATTATGCCTGATAAGATGACAATGACCAGTAAAACTAAGGCTTGTGAGGTATATACAGTAGGATTGACAGTGCTATGAGATAGGACAGTGCTGCTGCCATCCTTTAGCTGTGTTGCCTAGTCAGATGCACAATACAAATGTAGCAATGTGCCACAAAGTAGCACCTACTACTTACAACTGGCAAGGGGTTTCTTTGTAGTAAATAGAAAGTATCATTGGTACTTTATGTTTTTAATCAGCCTGAAGTGTATATCCTCACTTGCAAATGCCATACGGCAGCATATATTAGGATGTGCTTCAAACATGCGGAAAAGGGCCCAAAACCCAGGAGCAACACATCATATCATTGGCATTAGAGACTTTATAGGATTTCATCACTGACTTTTTTAATCAAGTGCATTTATTTTACTACTAAATCATCTACCATGCCTCCTCCTTGCAGCAAGCATATCAATCTATTTATTACATTTAACTTATTTATTTATTGTCTTTTTATTTTTTATGGATGTGTTTTCCTTTTACAGAAAACTATTTATTATGTACTGAACATATAGTTTAATCTCATTTATAATTTTGTGATGTTAATAATTTAAATTCCACCAATCGTTTGTTTACCCGAATCCCTGTCACAGTGCAGGGGATTGTCATGTTTTTTAACCCATGGATCAAAATTGCTGTGAGCATGTAAAGCCTTTATGTGCCAGGGAGAATCCCATGCATTGCAAGATAGCTAAGAAGCAATTCCTGGCACTTAATGGGGTTTATGTCTTCTTTTGCAATTACTGGTTAGATTAACTGTCAATAAAGCATACATTGTCATGAACTATGTACTGTTCTTACAGTTACATTAACCTAAACTGTTTTTTATGCAATAAAACTCTATTTTTGTACAGTTGTGTGTTTACTGCAGGAATAAAGTTGATATTTGTTTTATTTTTTCCTGGAAATGTTCATTTTTCTGATGCAAAACACTAAGGTGGATTGTATTGCTACTTTGTATTGCTCTTCTTTCTATTCAGCCCCTCTCCTATTCATCACCTTGTCTCTTATTCAATCAATGCATGATTGCTAGGGGTAATTTGGTCGCTAGAAACTGGATTGCTGAATTTGCAAACTGGGGAGCTGCTGAATAACTCAAAAACCACAAATAATGAAAACCAATTGTAAATTATCTCAGATTATCCCTTTCTTCAATTTACTAAAAGTTAACTCAAATCACATTGGTATTTCCGACCCATGTATACAGCTTTTCTTTTTACCCATTGTGAAGGCTGTTGTGCTCTTTTATATGGAACTATTAAAAAAAATTAAATACACCATTGTTTTTCCACCAACATGGATTACAGATGAGCCATGCAAAGCAGGGGTGCATTTCTGAGCTATGGAACACATTCAGAAGGCCTGACACATGTATCAGCTTTGAGAAATGTGTCAGTCTGTTAAAAATTATCTTGACTGTCAGGAATGAGAGTGACTCATTTGTTGTGCATTAAAAGGTTTTGTAAACAGGTGAGTCCAAGATGGAGCTCATCACCCCACAAACACCCTGCCTACAGTGAAGTATGATGGTGGAAGTATAATGCTATGGGCTGCTAAATATTAACATGGAGTGGGCATCTTTTTATACAGTATTCCTATAGATGAGAATACTGCAAAAGAACCTATTTCAGCTAAAACCTGAAGCTTGGGTAAAAGGAAAAGTCTCAGCAGGAAAATGATCCAGACATACAGTATACACCACGTAACAATGGAGAACAAGTTGAATACTACAGCAGTCCTGTCCAAGCCCTGAGCTCAATCTAATTGAAAATCTGAGGTGCACAAGTGTCATCGTTGTACTTTGGAACATTGATAAGCTTAAGATCTGTAAACAATATGATTTGTTTTTCAGACGCTTGTAGGTGTGCCAAATCATATTGCTTATTTTTTTTCATGTTGTGCCAAGGGAAGGGAGTTGCATCCAGCAAAGAATATACAGGGCTGCTACCTGCAATTTCACCCTCCCTCCATTTTTCTGAAGCTCCTACAATACACAGGCAGCCTGCCAGGCCCAACCACTATCTACCATAATTATACCTTGCAGTGAATTTATTCAGAACTGAAAACATTCTGCCCATTCTACAGTTGGATATTGTGCCATACCCATACATCAAACAATCTATCCTGGGAACAACGGACTAGTGTTACCATTTATTATAGCTCAATAAGACAAACGTTATTAATTCTTACTATAGTTAGTGGAGGTATTTGCTCAGGGCAACACTCACCCCCAGCAATTTTCATTGGCAAAGCCCATCATTCACTGTCTCCTGGCAATGCTTTCTGCTCTACCTGTGCCAGCAACAACAGACAAGGCTGATTCTACTGGCACATTTAGCATTTTAGTATTTTTAGATTGTATTATTTACAATTATTTAGTGTATATATTTAGCACTGTCTGCCATGCAAATGGCTTGAAATTAAATAAATATAGCTCCATACCAACCCATCTACTTGAATTTACATTTCCACAGTTTGTTCACCAAAGATGGACTGTTGGCCACAGTACCCTAAACATAAATGTTCCTAGAATCTTGTCCCGATGCTTCTAATAAATAAAGTGCAATATCAATGTATTAAACAGTATGCACTGTCATGTAGGGTAGTGGAACATATCTACTGCAAACATCCTCCAACAGACTTAGCTAATTGTTTTGGCTAGAGATCTGCATATTGTACATATCAAGTCTACCCATGGTAAATAATGTCTTTCCCATCAGTAGCTTTCATGCTTGGCTTTTAGAGTAGATAAACATTATGGGGATGGATGGACCTGAAGGAGACTTTTCAAAATATTTTTAAAGACAGTAGTGATTTTGGTGTTTGAGTATCAGATGAGATCTCCCATGTAGATAAATGTAAAGTTGCATTTGGAGTTTAAAAATCTGCATGTGACTAACCCCGACAGTGGAAGTATGTTAGCTGAATCCTTGATGGAGAAGGAACTAGGAATACTAGTGGATAATAGTCTTAAAGGAGAACCAAACCTATAATAAAAAAAACCTCCCCCCCTCCCCTGGGTAGACCACCCTCCCTCCTCCCCCCAGCCTACCTGCCCCTAGACAAATGCCCCTAATTTTTTACTTACCTGCAGATTCTTGCCACAGATGCAATCTTCTTTCTTCATCTTTTTAGTGAGTAGACCAGTGTTTTTGGCGCATGTGCAGTTGCAGGAAATCTCTGGTCCCGAACCACTACCCATGTGCTGAAAGTCAAGGAAATATTTGTACCTTGGGACCAGAAATTTTCTTCAACTGAGCATGTGCTGAAACATACAAGGGAGTGTTTTTTTCATTACAGGTTTGGTTCTCCTTTAAGTTTGCCATGCCAGTCAGTAACAGCAAGATACTGTCCTGCAGTAAATGTAATGAGTCACGGGAGGTGTATGATTCTTCATATATGATGAAAAGAAATCTCTTTTATATATAGTGAATAAAGTACCCCCTCTTATAAAATTTAAGGATATTATAAGTTACCGAGGAGTACCATGACCATACTGCATTTTGGTGCAAGTAAAAGTGGATTAACATGTTTGCCTTTTACCTCATTTTACAATGTTGTTTTGTGGTCCCACCTATATATTATGCATTATACATTTCCCTGATTTTACATTTCCCTGTATTTTACACCATTTATTCTAGTCCCCTGAAAAATGTAAAATGGGGTTTCTACTGCATATCTATTTGGAAAAGAAAAGGTTGAGGTCAATAAAGACACCAGAATAAGATAGAAGTCTGTTTTCAAATATATTCAGCATTAGGTACAGACATTCAGAAAATCTGCCATCATCCCTCTGGACATATTTTTTATTTGATCACTTTGTACTGCAGTGTCAACAATATTTGTACATTTTGGGAACACAACCAATTTAGACGTAATGTCTAGAACAAGCCAGTATAAATTGGTTTCTATACTTAAATGTTGTGCCTTTTTTCCTATTATTGATTGGCAGGTAGTGGAACCTTTATCCTGCATGCGTGGGTCCTTGGATACTTCACTTTTAATGTAAACTTTAGTTATAGAATGGACTATTCCTAGCAACTTTGGTTTTTGCAACCAGATAGCTGCCAAAATTCCAGATTGGAGAGCTGCTGAACAAAGAGCTAAATAATTACAAAGTTACATAAAATAATAAATAGCAAATTGTTTCAAAAAAATCACAGTCTCTACAGTACAAGTAGTTAATTTAGAAATGAACTACCTATTTTTAAGTCTACTAAAAAGACAGGTTTCCAGATAACAGATCAGTACATGAGACGTTCTCCAAACAGTCTTAAATGTAAGAAACGTTTGAATGTTTTCTCAGGACAGAGTTTGCCAAGTTCTGGGGAGTAAAATACTATAAATGTTCCCAATAATAATAATAATAATGGGAGAGTTTTTACTCATTGTCATATGGTAATGACAGCATATTGATACATGCAAGGATATAATTAGGTTACAGAATGTTCCATTCTCAGGAGTGTAAAAAAGCTAAACCGCCAGTTTCTGTATAGACTTGACTTACTTGTCTTTATATTTATAGCTTAAAGTGACACTACAAAATTTTCTCTCTTTCCAAGGGGTCCAACAGGAAGTAACATTGCGATGCCCCTAAAATTTGTATGAAATGGATAAAGTAGTTATATATACACACTTTCAATTTTAAATGCTCATTTTCAGGGGTCTCCCAATACATTTTATATGGACACCAGTATGGGTATGGGATCAGTTATCTCGAAACCCGTTATCCAGAAAGTTCCGAATTATGGAAAGGCCGCCTACCATAGACTGCATTTTAACCAAATATTCAAGATTTTAAAAAATTATTCCTTTTTTCTCTGTAATAATAAAACAGTACATTGTACATAATCCAAACTAAGATATAATTAATCCTTAACGGAAGCAAAACCAGCTTATTGGGTTTATTTAATGTTTACATGATTTTCCAGTAGACGTAAGGTATGAGGGTTCAAATTACGGAAATATATCCATTATCCAGAAAACCCCAGGTCCTGATCATTCTGAATAACAGATCCCATACCTGTACTTTTATTGTGGGCAAGGAAACATGGCATAGTCATGGAACATTATGCTATGTTTTTTTAAGATAGTTTGCAAATGGAACAGTTTGGGTGGAGCAGCACACATAGAAACTCAACTATATCTTTATCATTAATACCATTTAAAAATACCATTTTATGAATAAACTCATTGTTAGGTATTTAGTCATCCATACAGGGTGACTACTTGAAAGGGCAGTATACTGCATTAGTGCAATGACTAGGACTAGTCCTGACCATGCTTTTTGCCTGTTGGTTTCAGTAGGAAATATGTATGTTTTGGTTATTTCCTGCACAAAACAGGACAAGAACTAAAACTGAATGTAAAGAAAACCCAAAACTAATAAGCAGTCCACTGAGAAGCAGCTGTAGCTGCAGCCTGTTAGGCTGTGAGATAAGGAACAACTAATTATACAGTGGGCTGCTGATTTGTTTTGATTGTGCTTATAGGGACATTACTTTCAGTTTCAGATTTTTGCCTTATTTAGTACAAGAAATTAAAAAAAAAAGCACATTCCTTATTAAATCAGTAATTTCAGAATCAGCCCTATTTATTAAACTAATGTTGAAAGGGAGGTATACTGCCCTTTTAATAGTACACTTTGCTTGACAGATATAAAAACCCATTACACAGTAATTCAATACATATTAATATGAAAAATAAAGCACACTTGGAGGCACATTTATTAAAGGCTGAATTTCGAATTTATGTGAATTTTTTAAAACGCCCCTAAACTCCCATAAATTCAACCAATCGAAATGTCTTATTAAAATCGAATATTTCAAACTCGGACAAATTGAAATGATCCGAAAATTTAAATGTCAATAAGGCTGCAAACATCTCCAAATTGATTCCTGGACCTCTGCCGTTGACTTAAACAGCAATACAGCAGGTTTTAGAAGGCAAATAGTTAAATTCAAATTCTTAAGGGCCAGAGTATGATATATCTCAAAAATCGGATTCAATTAAAAAAAAAAAAAAAATTTTTTAATTTGCATAACTCCCTAGTCAAATTGTAGAGTTTTGACCATAAAAGAAATTCGAAAATTTTTATTCGAATTTTCAATTAGATCTTTGACAAATTTGTGCATTAACATTTCCTATCATTTTGCATCCTGCCCTGCACTTTTTAAATAAGACCTAATGAATCTTTGTTGGGTTTAGGAATGACATGCAAATGTCAAGCACATTTATGGGTCATGCATTTGCTCTGATTGCCCTTGAAAGCTCTGATGTTGTGAGTAGATTCTTCCAAATGAGTAGGAAAACAGTGACACTATATCTGATGAAGTCAGTATATATAGTAAAAATGCAATGCAAAAAACGCCTTTCCAAATGAGGTACAGGTATGGGACCTGTTATCCAGAATGTTTGAGAACTGTGGTATTCTGGATAAGGGAATAGAATTGTAACAAACAAACAAGAATGACCGCTCAGAGCCCACTCTGTTTTGCAGCTCCAAACATATCCGATCAGGTGCTCAGTCAGCAGCGTCCCTTCTGCTAAAACACATCACAAAGTCCAAGCGAAGAAGGCACTCTGATCAGGAACAAGTTTATTCGGGAATCAAGGCCCTACAAATTTCGGGAAACAATTGTTTCCCGAAATGCGTAGGGCCTTGATTCCCGAATAAACTTGTTCCTGATCAGAGTGCCGTCTTCGCTTGGACTTTGAGAATTGTAACAAAGCCCGCATACGCTGGCCGTCTGAAAGTGAGTGAACCCCAGGTGCCCAGTGAAAGAGGATATGGCAGCCTCAAAATGTAGTAATGAAGAAAGGAACACTGGCACAACGTGGGTGATACTAGCAGGAGTAGCCTTGCTCGTTTATTTGCAGATGCATCCACAAATTAACGAGCAAGGCTGCGCCTGTAGTATCACCCACGCTGTGCTGGTGTTCCTTTCTTCATTTTTGGATAAGGGGTCTTTGCAAAATTTGGATCTTCATACCTTAGTACTAGAAAATCAAGCATTAAATAAAACATTTGCATCCAATAAGGATTAATTATATCTTAGTTAGAATCAAAACAAGGTACTGTTTTATTACAGAGAAACAGGAAATACTGTTATAAATTTGAATGACTTGTTTAAAATGGAGTTTATGGGAGATTGTATAGAATGAATCCTCTTCTGTGTTTGGAAAGTGACATTTCTAATAATATGCCAGGTCAGCATTATTCCTCCAGCTGTTCCACTAACTACTGCCAATATGTTATAATATAAATAACTTTTAAAATGTGATGTTCTGGATGTGTTACTGTGCCTTAAGCCTAACTGGAACATTTTGAAAGTGTACAGTACCAAGTATTATAACAAAAATATAAAATCTCTATGCTGTTTAAATACAGTATCTGATACATAGATAATTGTTTCTTTTCCAAAACAGCCTCTAGACTCGCTTTAATTCAAACCAGAGACTCATTACAGAAATGTGCAAGAAAAGGCAAATAAGCTCTGAAATGTATTTCCTATTCCTATAGTCAGACCCTGATCATGATAAAATCATTGGCAATTCATAGGAAGGTATATGATTTATATAGTGGGAAACAGTATACATTAGACTATGAGGGTTATTTACTAAAACTGAAATTAATTTTTATAAAAACAAACTCAACCAAAATCCCTACCACAAACTCATTTATCAATCATTTTTCTCACAAAAAATCATAGCGACCAAACATTGTTTCATTTGAATTCTACGACTGACCCTCTGAAAACTAGACTTTATTGAATTTTCGCTGCGAAAACTCAACTTTTTACGATTATTGGATGAAAACACAGATTAACCAGCGCACCGAAACATCTTCAGGGACATCTGCCAGTGACTTCTACATGACCTCAACAGGTTTGGATTCAATTTGGATACTAAGCAGCTTGGGGTATGATAAATCTTTAGTCTTTATTTTTCCACGAAAAAAAATTGAGTTTTCCCCCTAAAAATCTCGACCAGAATAAAATGAAATTTTAACAAATGGGCCATATATGTTGAGATTCCCCAATACTGTACCAGCCCAAATGATAAAAATATACTCACACAAAAGGAAAGGCATGGTAAAGTCAACCTTTAAAATATACTTTTTTCAAACTTCCATACACTCCTTGCGTTATTTATTTTATTTATACTTTACATCAATTATTCCCCCTCCTAGGAAGAAGAAGAGGGAGTTAGCCCTTACACGGGACTCTCCAAGGACTCATAGTTTTTCTAGTAGTTAGAATTATATAATTTATGGGATTGTGCTTACTGTTTGTTGCTACGGCTGTGGTTGCAGTGTTACAGGTGCATATATATATATATATATATATATATTTTTTATATATATATGCAGAAATGTGCAGAAATTTATGATTCTGAATTCTTAGGTATGCAGTAAACTGATACATAAAAGAACAGCCCTTGAATACAGTTCCTGAGTCTCATTTACTAAGTTCCTAAGTCTCATTTACTAAGTGCAGGAGCCCTAAGTCTCATTTACTAAGTTCCTGAGTCTCATTTACTAAGTGCAGGAGCACTAAGTGACCTTAAGATCCACTCAAAAGCTAGTGCCTCTGGGTGCAAGTTTTTAATAGAATCATTCTCCAAGTCTGCTTAAAGGGATTGTTCACCTTCCAAATACTATTTTTCAGTTCAGTTGTTTTCAGATTGTTCACCAGAAATAGACATTTTTCAATTGCTTTCTGTGTTTTCGTTTTTACTGTTTTTTTCCCCAAAATCGAATTTTATACTCTTGTCTCTTGTGCAGCTCAGAGCTTCAGAGATTCTGCTCAGCAGGGACAAAGATAAGAAATGTATCAATTAATTTATCCATTTAGAACAGTTACATAGTCAATGACCCCTGCCAGAGCTGCTTATAAAGACATAAGTAGGTGAAAAAATTTAATTTTGAAACGTCAATTTTAGACAATGGTCACAAATAGAAAATGATATTTCTTTAAAAATATTTTTTAATATGAACACATTTCTTAAAATTATCAATAAGAACCTGCAATAAGCTTATAAAAGGCTTACATCTTATAGCCAGCACCCCTTCAAATAATGGACCATCCCAATGCTCAGAGCAGCAGTCTGGATTTAGCCAACCTTCGAATTGAAGGGGAATAGTCCGTATTCCAATCGATCTATTCAAATCAAATCATTGGCCCCCAAAAAATAAGATTTTTCAAAGTCCACCAAATGACTCCATATAGGGTCTAGGAGGTCCCCCATAGGCTAAAACAGCAATTTGGCAGGTTTTAGATGGTGAATGGTCGAATTTGAACTTTTAAGAGAAAGTACATGATAAATTAGAATTTTCAAATATTTGAAGTACACTAAAAATAACTAGGAATTTTAATCTAAAAATTTGAATTTTCAATTCAACCCTAGATAAATCTGCCCCTTAGTGTTAATGTGTCTAAGGGCAACTGTATTTAAGAATGTCTGACAAACTGTGTGTGTGAGTTATGTAGACTATAATCAACTAGTGTATAGTTGTACAACTACATTCATTATTGAATCTTATAGGTACAGGTTGGCTGTGTGTTTTGCCTACAACAAATACAGTTCATTGCCCTGCTACTCCATTGAATCCCCCACCTATCCATGGCCTCACTCTATTCAATGTTCTCTTTTACCCTTTCCCATCCAATTCTGCTGTTACCCCACACCCAGGGCCATATTTATATTAAGGCACCCTATAGTTGTATTTTTAATTTAAAAAAAAATCACCATAGGAAATACGGTGGAAGCACTGGGGGGGCGAGGGATGGGGGGGGCTTTTTGCGGAAGTTACGTCAATTCCACATGTCGCGTGATGTCACTTCCATGTGGCATGTGATGTCACTTCCGATATGCGTCAGGGAGTATTTACGTCTGATGCCTAGGGCAGCATCAGACCTAAATACCGTTCTGCCCACATCCACCTCTCCATTGCTAATAACTCACTCTATATATCTATATAGTTAGAAAAAATCTATAATATTATAATATATATTTTTGTACCTCACTCCCCTCTCCTGCTCCTGTCCTGTATCCACTTCATTGCTTTTTTTTATCTTTTAACCCTTCTCCCACTGAAATATAATGTATAAACACATATTCTAGCAGGGTTGGACTGGGGGGCCCGGGGCCCACCAGGGCTACTGCCCCAGGGCCCCCCTCTTACTGCGCATGCGTGGCACTGAATCCATTTTTCACCACAACCCCCTGACAGAAGATCTGGATTCCTACTGTTGTTACTCTACTTTATTTACAGTAAAACCCCAATTTATATTTTTCAGGGGACCAGAAACAATGGTGTAAAATCAGGGAAATGTATTATGCATTGTAAATGGGTGGGGCCACAAAAATGGTATTACATATGGAAAAACTTAAAATTATATGTAAAATAGGAAATTGTGTCACTAATAGAATGGCAATGATACACATATTAATTACTTAGCTGTTGTTGCCCATGCACCTGATGTTATTTTACTGTACTAGCTCATTCAGTAAAAATTAAGTTTCAACCTGATGTTGGAAGAAGGATAACAGATCACTGTACAACAAATATAGGTACACTGAGCAAACCCTCAAAAAGACCGCTCAGCCATTTTAAACTGCTGGGGTCAGTCAGATATGAGTATATATATATCACGAGAAGCCTATCACCGTGCCCTCCTGTTCATTTTCCCACATATTACTGGGAACTCTAGGGTCAGATGAATTTGCTGTGGCTGCAGTTGAGAATGCCTGCTGTAGTCAGCATTGTGCCCTAGGGTATTGGCACACAAGGAGATATGTAGTATTTTGTTCATCTAGAGATTTATCACTCATAGGGAGGAGAACAAAATGCTATAAAACTTTAGTCAATGTGACTGTAACCTGCTGCAGGTGCAATTCTGATGAGTCACATTCACACTGAATGGGGGACATTTGTAGCTGTTCCCCCCTTCCTCAGAACAATAAATCACTGGGGGCGACAAAACGCTACCTACCCCCAACATCTGATATTACCTTCAGTGACAAACTCCATATTGTCTCTAAGCAGTGGGGATAAACCATTACATATATTACTGTGTGAGCAATGCATACTACTTCATTTTTTTTTAAATTAAGAAGCCTATTAACTAGTATTCGGATTTCCCTATTTTCATGAATCGTATTTTTCTCTATAAATTTGTGTTTTTTAATTCTCGAAAAATTCAAGATTTATTAAGGGAGGTATTTATCAAAGGTTGAATGTTAGAATGAACTCAAACAAACTCTTAACTCAAATGGTATTCTATTTAAAGGGATACTGTCTTTTTCAAAATGCATCAGTTAATAGTGCCGCTCTAGTAGAATTCTGCATTGAAATCCATTTCTCAAAAGAGCAAACAGATTTTTTTATATTTAATTTTGAAATCTGACATGGGGCTAGACATATTGTCAGTCTCCCAGCAGCCCCAAGTCATGTGACTTGTGCTCTGATAAACTTCTTTACTGCTGTACTGCAAGTTGGAGTGATATCACCCCCCCCCCCAGCAGCCTAACAACAGAACAATGGGAAGGTAACCAGATATCAGCTCCCTAACACAAGACAACAGCTGACTGGTAGATCTAAGAACAGCACTCAATAGTAAAAACCCATGTCCCACTGTGAATCCTTCAGTTACATTGAGAAGGAAAAACAACAGCCTGCCAGTTTATTTTCCCTCCTAAAGTGCTGGCACAAGTCACATGACCAGGCAACTGGTAAATTGACAGAATGTCTAGCCCCATGTCAGATTTAAAAACAGAATATAAAAAAATCTGTTTGTTCTTTTGAGAAATCAATTTCAGTGCAGAAGTCTGCTGGAGAAGCACTAAATTGATGCGTTTTGAAAACAACATGTTTTCCCTTTAAGAAAAAACTCAAATGGAAAACACTTTCTGCAAGTCAAACCCAAAAAAACTTGAAATGATCATTTGAGTTATCAGGTAAAACCTTCCAAAAAAAGAATTGAGCATCATGTAGGGTATTAATATCTTCAAGTGGTTCAAGGGACCTCTGCCACTGACTCTATACGACTCAAAAAAATGTGCATTTTATTTTACATGGGAGTTTTGACCAAAAAATGTTCTTGAAAACTCCAATTTTTGTATAAAATGCAACCTGAAGCTTATTATATAAACCCCTAAGTGTACAAACCACAAAAACCATACAAAACAGCTCCAAGTAAAAGTAGTTGAGGTCCCATAAAAGTCCATTGGAGCTGTGCTGATCTTATTGGACCATTTTTAACCAGACTTTTAGAGGTTTTAAGATATGTTTCTTTGTTTAATTGTCCGAATTTTTTTTTAGATTTTAGAGATTTTTTTTGGATAGTTCAGCATTTTTTTCATTCATGTTTTTTATATTCAGATCTTTTATTAACTTCCATGGTATTCGTGGTCAGTGCCGGATTTAAACTTGGTGTGCCTCTAGGCCATGCAAACTGCGGCCCCCCTCATACACTAACCCCCTCTGGGTGCACACCCTGACCAGCTCACAACCAACCCACACACGAACATCCTGACCTGCTTGCGCTTCCCCCCCTTGCTTGCACAGCTCCACCTGCTCTTACCTATTATGTTATAGCTGCTGCAGTTCCCCAAGTGCCAGAGGGCTCAGGTGCTCCATTCAAATGAAGACCTAGGACTTCCCACAAATCCGGGCATATTCATGGTTTTAGAGAAACAGAGTTTAATTGAGGTTTCAAAAAGCAATAATGGCACTAAAATCTGAATTTAATAAATAGGCATCCCAATGTGCTGTACATCTGACCACTGTCTCTACTAGTGTGCGACCCTCCAGCTACTGTTTCCAACGATCAGTCTGCTGAGATGCAACTGCTCCATTATGGATATAAAATCTATATGAACTCAAATAACGTGAACATTCCCAGGGAAGCCTTTCTAATACGAATGGCTTTAATTTCAAAGCAAAGGCTCTGATTCGGAAACACAGTGCAACAGATGATGTGAAGAGGTGGTAACTCTCAGGGGGGATTATGGCATTGGGCTACATACATGGGGTTGACTCAACAAATAGGGGAACAGGACTCAATGTCTGTATCACTCACCACGTAGATCAGGTGGTCCAGAAGCACCAGCCCCTCAGCTTAAAGAGCAAAAAAACCAATAACACAACAAGCATGGTGAATGCAGGTACTTAGAAAACATCACAAAAAAACACTAAAAATTGTATACAAAAAATATTTTTTTTTTCAGTCTACATTGGCAGAATGTGTTTCATGCCCCCAAGGGCACTTAATCATGGGCTACTAAATTATTAACTGGGAAGAGGCAATGGGGCAATTACCAACTGGTTAGTTGGTAATTAACTGTTAATTATCAGTATAGAATAAGAAAAGGGACTGATTGTCAAGATGCAATGGAGATAAAAATGATGACATAAAAAACATACAAGAAAAAGTATTGAGGCTATTACCACTAAAATAATACCAGATTATTTCTATAGAAGAAGCTTCAGTGGTTTCTAGCTACTACATATACACATAACAACAAGGCTACATAAATATTGCTTTGTTTAGAGAAGTTTTTATTACTTTACCAAAGAAAATGCGGGAGTCATATTTATTCAGGCGTGGTAGCAGCCCTTCCTCCTGAGGCAAAATGACTGGAACCTCTTTCCCACACATTTGCACTGATCTTCCCAGGCTGGAGGTTGAGGGTTTCCATGCACATAGGTTTAGTGACATGTCCAATTCTGGTCAGAACCAGAGTTCCATCTGACTCCTTGTGTATGTACAATAAGTACTTGCATTCCCCCTCCCCAGCTTTGGTACAATAAGAATTTGGGACAATGTGGGAGAGTTTGGTTGTTACGGATCTGCTGCTTAAGGGGATAAGCCCCCAAAAAAGTAAAACACGCCAGCTTTTTTTTGGATTTCCAAGCTCCTCTCTATTGTATTGAACTTCGCCAGAGGTAACGTTTAGTAAAGTTAGTAAATCAGCGAAGTTGCGAAATAACGTCACACTGGCGAATTAGCACTAGCATTAGACGCTCCGCGCTTTAGTGAATTTGCAGACTAGCAGCCTATCAGAAGGTCTGAAATGGAGCAAAAATTTAAGAGAACTTGTATTGAATGAGAAACTGCAGCAAATATCATGGAGGAATCTTAAAGAGGATTGAGGAATTTTGCTTGTGTGCTAATTCTCATTATAGAAAACAAGTAGGTAATAAAGTACAGGAATGGTATATTCAGAATATTCGGGACCAGGGGTATTACGCATAAGGGGGGGGTCTTTCCGTAATTTGGATCACCATACCTTAAGTCTGCTAAAAAATAATATAAACATTAAATAAACCCAATAGGCTGGTTTTGATTCCAATAAGAATTAATGATATCTTAGTTGGGATCAAGTACAATATATTGTTTTATCATTACAGAGAAAAGGTAAATAAATTTAAAAAAAAATTTTTTTTTAATTATTTGCTTAAAATTGAGTCTATGGGAGACAGCCTTTCCATATTTTGTAGATTTATGGATAAGGGGTTTCTGGATAACGGATTCCATTCCTGTACCAGTGAAACATGTATTGTATAAATAATAAGAATGTCTGTATCCAGAATGACTGCATATTTGACATTCTTCTTCAAAAGGTCAATATAACTTGTGTTGACAACATAATATGGAGTGGCCATACCACCAGGAGATTTGCTTGTCAGCCTATCACTGATTAGGAAACAACAAATTTAGTGGCCCATTTATCAACATTCTGATTGTAGTGTTTTTAGAGGTTTTGGCTAAAACCACAAATGCCAAGCAATATATTAAAGCTATAAAAAGCACAAACAAGAGGGTGTGGCCTGGATGCTTGGGAAGATGGCTGCCTAAGCTAAAAGCTCCTCTGAGGTTGTCCATCTTAAGCCTACATTAGCACCCTGTTTCCCACTAATTTCGCAGTAAACTGATTTTCCGGTTCCTCAGGAACCACCCAGTACCGAAAAGGAGAAGCCGACCTCCACCAACCAGAAGCAGGAGCTGCATTGTCTCAAACACATGAGGTAGAGCAAGACTGTTCAACTACGTGTCTCCCTGATAGCTGTTTGTTGACCGGCTACAGCAAAGCATCACTCCACCAATACGTAGAAACCAACAAGGTGCACTCTGGGAAAAGCATCTGTTTGCGCCCACACGCCTTTCATTACACGCTGCCCACATGGTAGCTGGGGTCTGGATGCACCTAACAGACAGAGAGCAACGGCGCATACCCAAGGCCTGCAGAGACACGCTCCAAATACTCAGAGCCCAGTTGTATACAACATATAGGGCGCGCTCTGGGAACAGCATCCGTTTATGACCCACACGCATCTTCATTACACACTGCCCATGTGGTAACTGAGGCCTGGACACACCTAATGCACAGAGATCAAGAGCACATACCCAAGGCCTGCAGAGACACTGATTGATAAACTTCAATCACTCTTTACTACTGTACTGCAAGTTGGAGTAATATCACCCCCTCCCTTTCCCCCACCCAGCAGCCTAACAACAGAACAATGGGAAGGTAACCAGATACCAGCTCCCTAACACAAGATAACAGCTGCCTGGTAGATCTAAGAACAGCACTCAATAGTAAAACCCATGTCCCCATGCGTAATAATCAGTTACATTGAGAAGGAAAAACAACAGCCTGCCAGAAAGCAGTTCCCTCCTAAAGTGCACAAGGGCACAAGTCACATGACCGGGGCAGCTGGGAAATTAACAAAATGGCTAACCCCATGTCAGATTTCAAAACAGAATACAAAAAAATCTGTTTGATCTTTTGAGAAATGGATTTCAGTGCAGAAGTCTACTGGAGCAACACTAATAACTGATGCTTTTTAAAAAAAAAACATGTTTTCCCATGACAGTTTCCCTTTAAGTTCCCCTTGAGTGCCCACTGGAACATACCCAAACCTGAACACAACGCCACAATATTATTATTGTTCGCAAATAATTTTCTAACCTGCTAAGGCAACATCCCTCGTGATACCAGGTCGGCAGATAGACGTGGTATTATCCACTGAACAGTTACATCACTTGCCAACACATAGGAAGTTGGTCAACTGGAAACAACCCTATTCAAGGGTGAAACGTGAAACCCCACACATTGGACAGCTACTCCAGTGAGCCGTCATACTGTGACCCACAACAAGCAGTTTAAAACACTTATAATATTTTGCTACACATATAGTGCAAACTGTATTAACAGTGGAGAGAATGGGTCAGGTAGATTGAAGGGATCTGATACTGATCACAAGTGGTTTTAACAAGCTGTGTTCACTAAGCGCAATCATACCCCCCATTTCTTTGTAAAGTGGATTTAGGGACTGGATAAATCTTATCAGACAATATATACTGGTTCCCAGCACATTAACTTGACGAGAGGCAGGCAGAAACAAGCAAATGACCCCACTGAGGGATGTTCAGATTTCTTCAGAAACAGAGGCGCCATAGCAAAAGCTGTGAAACAACTTGCCCTTACTAAGGAACAGGAGATGGAAGCTCCGTGCACTAAAAAAGACATAAACGAACTGAGATCTCTGCTTTTCTGTTTCAAGGATGAGATACAAAATGAAATCCGAAATTAGCTCACTGAAGTCAGAACTGAAATCACGGAATTGGATAACAGAGTCCAGCAATTAGAGCAGGTCCAGGACTCTGTACAGGAATCGTCATCGAACATAGACATTTTGATTCAAGATCTTCAAACACAAGTTAGAGACCTTCAAGATGCTTATGAGGACTTGGAAAACTGTACCAGACGAAATAACCTGAAACAGTACATCTCAACACTTTTCTCCCTGGATAGAGCACATAGAGCACTACGAGCCAGACCGAAACCAAATATGCAACCTAGAGATGTTATAGTTCGCTTTCATTACTTTCAGACCAAAGAAGCAATTATGAAAGCATCTAGAACAAATCAGGTGAAACATGATGGAGTGCTTCCAAAAATCTTTGCTGAGCTAACCACATCCACCTTGCAGAAACGGAAAGACCTCAGACCCTTAATGAATGTGATTCACCAAAAAAAAATCCCATATAGATGGGATTACTTACACGATCAGACATCCTAATGACATCGAAGAGGAATTACCCTACCTTCAAGAACCTCCAACTGCTCCCAAAGAAGCTAACATACAAGAACCACCTGAGCAGGACTAAATAGCTTAATCTGGGGACCGATAAATTACTTTGGGGAGTTCAAAAACTTCAAAAACAACACATGATAAGTGCAGTTGGACAGGATACAGCTGAGACATTGGCCGAATAGTGACTGCTTACACAGGAAGTTATTACGTTTCCCAATACATTGTGCTGAACATTGACTGTGTCAACTATTACAGTATATGATCTTGACGACATCCGAAATAGAAAAAGCTGAAGGGATCTCCCCAAATGTTCACCTTAATGAGAACCTATCTCTAAATATACAGGGGTTTATACTGAACTGTGTTTTTTATGTGGTACACCCATAGATGCATTCAAGTTTATAATGTTTATGGTCGGAATGCCCCACAAAAATGTACAATGGGGTTCTCTGATTGTTCCAAAAAAAAAAATAGATATCTTACTGCTTCAAGAGACGCACTTTAGTCAAACCTCAACGCCCAAATACTTGTCGAAAAACACTATCCTCGGGTATACCTTGCTAGCTCCAAAACCAAAACTAAAGGAGTAGTTATTCTTATTGCCAAGCAAGTCAAATTTCAGCTCCAACAGGAATATATAGACCAAGAAAGTTGATATATAATAATAACATCTCTACTACAGAACCACTTAACTACATTGGCATCAATCTATGCCCCTAACACCTATGTTATACATAAACAATTACATTTAAACTAACACAGTATTTACAATACACATACATTTCTACATAGTTGTTACCAAAAATACATGGGAATAGAGGTCAGCTGAACATGGCTTCCCTCTCTGCTCTGTAGTCCTCACATTCTGTCTTGTCCCAGGCTCCTCTGGCTTCTTCAGCTGCTGCCATCGTCCTCCCAGCTGCCCAGCTCAGGCCCTCAGTCTCCTGTCCATGGTTCTTTTATCCAGAGTTTTCACCTGCCCCCACAGAAACACTCCCAACTGACAAGATACCGGGATAAACCCCCAACTTGAATACATCCTGTAGAGCAAGTTTTCTCACATACAGTAAATTGGTTTATGGTCCCCACAGCAGACATAAGACTTAGTAGTCACAGGAAACCCGTTGTTATGATAATTTTCCTGGACAACTGCTTTCCTATTAACCCAAGATGGCAATTTCTTATATTTCCAACCTAGAGGGCAAACGACTTCAAAAGGAGAGAGCCCTCTAAATATACAAAGACCATAACATTGCCAATGCAGGTACATCCATTAATACACTATTACTGTATGTATTGGTGATGAAAGTGATATGATTACGGAGACCCAAATGATGTAACACTCACAAATGTTTTAAATTTGGGATACCGTGATGTGAAATTGAACCTTATTACACAAACACTCACAGTTGTTCATACTCATAATGTCTAATCCTTTAGCCAGTGATGAGCCCCCCCACACCAACTTTTAGAGGTTTAGTACCCATCTTATTGTGCTGCTTTGTCTGTGCCCACTTACCACCTGACCCTGCTCCACCCAGGTCTGGATCCCATCTTAGGCCTCTGCCTTTAGGAAACCCAGGTCTTTGCACTTTGATTTTTGCAACACCCAACATATTCCTGCTTACCACAGTTTTCATATTAAAGAGACCACACAAGAAAACATTTTATTATTTTAGGGTAGGGTGTAAATATCTGTGGCACATTTTATTTATCAGCATTAGTGATGGGTGAATGTACCCCGTTTTGCTTCGCCGAAAAATGTGCGAATTTCCAGTGAAATTCGCGAATTGGGGAAAAAAATCGCAAAACGAGTCGCGGCACGTTTTTGACTTGTTTTTTGCAGCGAATTTTCGATGGCGTTTCGCGAATTCGCCCCAGGCAAATAAATTCGCCCATCACTAATCAGCATAGCTGGAAAGAGCACCTCCATTCAGCAATAGGTGTTAATGTAATTAACCGATACTGGCCTCAGGGAATTCAGAAGATATACTACACTAAAGGGTGCACCACTATCTTGGCCAAATCACTAGTGAGATGTTTCTCGCCTTTGTCTCCATTTTTATGCCTGTTATTAAGGCTGGGTGCAGGCAGGGAGATTCTGTCGCCTGGCGATTAATCAAGGCGACAATCTCCCCGAACTGCCTTCTACCTGTCCGCCGCCTGTTTAAATTAAAAAGCGTCAGCGCCAATGCACACGCAGCGCGGCGACTTCCGGAATCACACGAAGTTGCTTCATGAGGAAACTTCGGGCGATTCCGGAAATCGCCGCGCCGCTAGTGTATTGGTGCTGGCGCTTTTTGATTTAAACAGGCGGCGGACAGGGAGAAGGCAGTTCGGGGAGATTGTCGCCAGCGATTAATCGCCAGGTGACAGAATCTCCCCAAATCTCCCTGTCTGCCCCACAGAAATTAGCATCAATATCAGAAGACAAATCATTTGGGAAAGACCAACACAAGAGTTATTTAACAACCAAAGAACAACAAAAGAAGTAAACTGCTGTCTCTCGCAGATCTGTTTTGTAAATAACCGCTATGAAGAGCAAAGTAAGACAATGGTATATTTGCATTTTATAGAGAACAGAACACTCTGGTAATTTTAAAATGTAGATATTATATTGGGGTGTGGCTTTTTGTTTTTTTAAACATACTTTCATGAGAACTGTAAATAATTATAACAAATAACTATTAAATGAAGACAGACAAGATTTTGGAAAACGGAAAAAGAAAAACTTTAGACTGAATACTGCTTTGATAAGGAAACACATAACACCCATTGCGGTAATCAAGCAGCATGCAGTCTATGTAAAAATGTAATAAACCTGTTGCTGCTAGAACAGAAAAATTTCACTTAGGCACAAATACATTAAAATCTCAATCTCAATGTTTTAGGGCAAGGCCAGACGGGGAGATTCGGGGGAGATCTGTCGCCTGGCGACTTATCGCCGCGACAAATCTCCCCCGAATCTCCCCGAATAGCTAGTTACCGCTGCGCACCCGCTAGGCGTAAAGTCGCCTGCGCTTGTTCACACGCAGCTGCGCGATTTTAAAAGTCGCTCAAAATTGCCTCGCCAGGCCTCCCTAGAAAGGGAGGAAGGTAAATACATAAAATTTCTTCTTTTCATGGATTGAAAGTCTTGTATACCTACAAAACAAACTCAAAGAAGACATTAGGACAGGTTTAAAGATTGAAGAAC
The DNA here is from genome assembly GCA_024363595.1 of Xenopus borealis. Classification (NCBI taxonomy): domain Eukaryota; kingdom Metazoa; phylum Chordata; class Amphibia; order Anura; family Pipidae; genus Xenopus; species Xenopus borealis. The sequence goes on from CM044437.1 coordinate 81,965,286, forward strand.
TCCTTTCATTAAACCTCAGTTTGGATTGACCCTCAATCCTTTCATCTTAAAAACCTCTGATTTGAGAACTGCATTCTCAAATTTTCTCCATGAAGATTCTCATTTTCTTCAGCCCCTCTTTCTGAGATTTTACATTAGTAGATATATGGAGAGAGAAGCATCCCATAGACAGAGACTATTCATATTACTCCACCATCCATGCTTCATACTCACGTATTGATTTTATATTCACTAAATCCACATTATTTTGTCTATGTCTGTTTGAATACAATACACGATATTACATGGTCTGATCACGGAATGGTAGAAACTGTTCTACAATTGGGATGAAATACGAGGACATGGATGCTGGAGACTGAATGAATTTCTATTATTTAATATTGATCTTTGCACAGAAATTTCTAAAACATTTACAGAATACTTCAAAATAAACACCCTAGAGGACACATCTACAGCTATCAGATGGGACTCCCATAAGGTGGTGATCTGGGGGATAATTAATTCATAATATTAAACAATAAAACATGCCACATGATGGTAAAAGAGCAGAGAAGAGAAAAACCCAGCAACTTTCCCAGAGACTGCATGATCTAGTCATCATCCAAAAACAGAAACCCACCCCAAACAGCTATAGGGATATACAAGGACACAGCTGATTCAAGTGCTCTCACACAAAGCCTCATACACTATGCAAAAAAACTAATGGCTTATTAAAGCACCTGGCCCAGATGGCTATAAATCAAAATACTATAAACAATTTGCAAAACAGCTCTCCCCTCACTTGAGAGATCTTTTTAAATTGTTTCTTGACGGCACCCCCCCTACAAAACATATGCAAACAGCATCCAAGTAATGAATTTAAAGCCAGGAAAGGACCCGTATAATTATGAAAGTTATAGGCCAATCTCACTAATTAACACTGACATTAAGATATTTTCAAAAATAATAGCCAATAGATTATCGACAATGTTACTTAGTCTTATTCACCACGTCCAAGGGTTTCGTACCAGGTCGACAAGTGGCAGACGGAATCCGTAAAGCAATAGACTTAGTTTGTAGAGCACCTAACATGGCCACGTCATCCCTATTGCTGTCACTGGATGTACAAAAAGCATTCGACAGACTGGATTGCACCTACATGCTTGTAGTATTAGACAAAATAAACATACCTGTCACGGTCGGCACCCAAACCAGAACAGATGCCAAGCACCCTGGTCTCAGCTCGTGCTTCACCAGTAGTGTGACCGCCTTTGGCCTCGGGAGGAGCCCTCAGCTACTCAGATGCCACCTTGACTTAACGAGAGGTGCAAGGTGAAAGTTCTGGCTAGCAAGGGGCACGACAGTTGAGCAAAGACTTTGGGCAGAAGGTCACTGGACTAGACGGAGGCAGAAAACGTTGACGGATCGGGCTGGGTCAGAACAGGAGGAATAGAGACGGAGTCAGACAGGCCAAGGTCGAAACCAGGAATCTTAGCAGAGGGATCAGGCAAAATCGGGAGTCAGACAGGCAAGGGTCAAACCAGAAGATCAGATCAGAATGGTCAGGCAGGCAGGGTTCAGAGAACAGAATGGAGAATAGTCAGGTATCAAGCCGAGGTCAGGATCACAGAAGTCAGGAGAAGTCAGTAGCCAGGCAGGGTCAAACACAGGAACCAGATCAAACTAAGCTTAACAGCAAGGCAAAGGCACCAGGAGCAAAACCTATAATGGGCAGTGCATTTACAGCAAAAATCCCTTTAAATATTGAAAATTTCGCGCCAATGCGCTCTGACGTCATCACGCCTTGGCCTTTAAGGGAACCTGGAAGTGCGCTGGACAAGATGCGGCGGGCGTCCCAGCCGAGGGGGCAGCAGGCGTCTCTGCCGTCCACCCACTAGACCACCAGGGTAAGTTCCTCACAGGTATTAGACAATTTTATACAGAACCCACAGCACAGATACTTTGTATGGGCCTTCTCTCTAATCATATTGAAATAAAAGGAGGGACAAGGCAAGGTTGCCTTATGTCCCTTCTGCTTTTTGCTCTATACTTGGAACCACAAGCCCATGCCATCAGAGAAAATCCTAACATAAAGGGATTTTCAATGGGGGAGAAAGAATATAAAACTAATCTCTTTGCAGATGATATCCTCCTTACACTGACATCCCCTCAAACCACATTACCAAACCTATGACAAGCCCTAGAAAGATTCCCACTTATTTTGGGGTACAAGATAAACCCCACAAAGTCCCATGCACTACCATTACAAATGACCACACCAGATTTGAACCACTATTGAAATTCAACTTTGATTATAAATGGGAAAAAGAGTCGTTAGCATATCTGGGAATATACCTCACCTCTTCATATGACACCATATATAAGGCCAGCTACCATACACTAATAGATACGTTAGGATCTAGGATCTAGCCAAATGGCAACTCTATCATCTGTCGTGGTTTGGCAGAATAGCTGCTATGAAAATGACACTATTACCATGACTATTGCACTTATTCCTAACACTGCCAATACATTTTCCTGAGTCAATAGCCTCTTCGCTCCAAAGAGCTATATCAAACTTTATATGGGGAGGGAAAAACCCTAGAATCTAGGTGACTATTATGACTAAACCAAAATCATTAGGGGGATTGGGTGTACCCCATCTATACAGGTATTATCTGGCCAGCAGACTATAAGTAATGATACACATACCTGCCCAACAGAGGAATCATGGAAATAAAGTGAACACCATTTCACAGCTCCATTACGCTTAGCTCATCTTTTGCGGTAATCAAGCAGCATGCAGTATATGTAAAAATGTAATAAACCTGTTGCACACCATCACAACAAGCACTAGATCTTTGGGACGCCATAGCAATCAAAATGAAACTAACCACTCCCACTACCAGATACAGAACCCTCTTTTGCAACAAAAGCTTTCCACCAGGGTGCACGCTCACAGAATTCCAACCATGGATAGCAGCAAATCTGTTTGTTGTGTTTGGTAGCCGAGGATAAGGAGAGTATAACAGTGCTTTATAAGCAGGTCATGCAGCCCTTACATAACAGCGTTAAGACTTACTTTCACTTTCAAGTTGTACAGAAAGTCCTATGTATGCACAGTGCCACCTGCAGGCTATTTGTATAAACACCACATATTCCCCCTATAGTAGGAAAGCATTTGGACAAATATATAAACAGTAACAATTAAACCGTATGTATCTTAAAGCAATATATACATTCTTTACATGACATAGTCCTTGGTCCATGCAGGTAGTTTCCTGATTCTCTCAGTATGCCTTATAGGTTCACTTTCCTCTATGTGTGGCAAGGGATGATTATCAATAACTACTGCTTTATTAGGTTTACGGAGATCAACACACAATCGAATACCTCCAGTTTTCTTTTTTGTTACAACAATTGGTGATACCCATTCAGAGGATTCTGATTTTTCAATCACATCTTGCTCTACCAGTTTCTTTAGTTCCTGTGAGACAGTCTCCCTTATAGAGTAGGGCAATCGCCTCAATTTCTGGCGTACCGGTTTTACATCTGGTCTCAACTTTACTTTGTGTACAAAGTTCTTTGCACAGCCCAGTGATGTGTTGCTTTGTGGTGAAATTGTAGACACTGGGCGTGTGGCAGGTACTGGTGCTGTAGTAATGAGACCATCCACTAATTGTAGGTTTAATGCAGCAAATAGATCCCTTCCAAGTATAGCAGTACCTTTATTCACAATGTAAAAGTCACATTTTGCAGTATTTGATTTAAATTGTACAGTCACTGGCAAGCAACCAAGCACAGGGATTGGATCCTTTAAGTAACTGACCAGTCTCAGGGCAGGTGCACCAAGCGTATCTTTTGCAAAGTATTTCAAGAAAATATCCTTTGGTAGTATAGAAACAGCTGAACCTGTATCAAGCATCAGGTTAATGGAGTGTCCCTTGTCAGCAGAAGCAGTACTGACACTGACAGTGCATATAAACTTGTCTGGAAGAAATGTACCAGCTTTATCCACACTTAATACTGTAACATTTGTAGTAGTGAGTTCATGAACATCTTTAACAGAACTACGGCAGACCCCAGAAAAGTGACCTGGTTTCAAACATTTGGGGCATTTTATAGCTTTGGCAGGGCATTTAGTATAGTTTGCAAGGTGTTGTGTTGAACCACAGCGAAAGCAGTATTTTTTATTTGTATTTGCTGCACGGTTCTGCAGTGAATCCCTTTTCTTAACACTGTATTTTTCCTGTGACTGCGGATTATTAGGCCACAGTTTTGAATTCACAGTCTGTACATTCCCAGCAGTTCCCTGACTGAGAGTTTTAGCCTCTGCCACAGCTGTTTCAATTTGGCAAGCAACTGTAATAGCCTTTGCAAGGGTTAAATCTTGCTCTAGGAGCAGTCTCTCTCTAATGCATGGTGAGTTTGTTTTTTCCACTATTTGGTCTCTTAGCATTTCCTCTGTTAGATTCCCAAACTCACAGGTAACAACCAGCTCTCTCAAAGCTCCTACAAAATGTTCTGTGGATTAACAATTACGCTGTCCACGTTGGCGGAATTTATATCTTTCAGCAACCACATTTACTTTTGGCACAAAAAAGTTCTTTATAGCAGTAAGAGCAGTTTCATAAGTATCATCAGGTAATGGTAATGTATAAAATATACGCCAAACATTTCAGGGCGGCAAGCATTGATATCAAAGATAAACTGGATCAGCAATGAAATCCATTAGAAACAGACTTCAAGACAGAAGCAATGAGGGGGAGCTAGAGTGGCATCCGTGGGCCCAGTACTTGGATAACCTGTAGGCGAAAGGTACCACTTGTTGAGCGCTAGATGTTTTAACCTTTTATTTAGATAGAACCTGATAACTTTCTCTCTTTCTTCCTTTATTTTCTCTCTCTCTCCTATTCTTCCCACTTTCCCTCATTAAGCCCCACCCCAAAATTAACTAGAGATACAAAGTATGCAGAACTAGGAGAAATGGGACAATAGGAGACCCACTCTATCATAAATGGATAATAGTGTATGAATAATACGTCATGATACTGACTAATGAAGCAATTATTATTATTATAACAATTAATTATGTTATACTTAGCACATTAATCCTTTGTTCCATTTGTTGACAATATTCTTTTCTCTGGCAACTGAAAAATCAATAAAAAATTTTAATGGTAAAAGAAGCACAAACAAATAAAAATGAGGAACAAAACTGAATACTAACTAAACACAAAAGCCTTGAAATCTTAATTTTTTTAAAAGCTTGATTCAAAGAAAGATTTTGTAATCACCAAACCAAAAAACAACTATTGATGACTGTCTGTTAATAAAGCGTTCTAGACAGTATAACTAGATTGCAGATACCAAAATATGTAGGAAACATTAATTTACCTGTACGGTACAGGTATGGGATCCATTATCCAGAAAGATCCAAAATCCAGGAAAACCATCTCCCATGAGCTCCATTTTATTAAAAAAAAAATATTTTTTAAAACATATTTCCTTTTTTGCTGTAATAATAAAACAGTACAATGTACTAAGATATAATGAATTTCAAAACCAGCCTATTGGGTTTATTTAATGTTTACATGATTTTCAAGTAATTTTACATCCCTTAACCAGTTAAGTTGCATGTCTCTGCACTCTCTCCAACTCATTTATATCATATTTTTAAGGGCTGAAGCCCAAAACTGCAATGCATACTTAAGGTGAGGCCTTAACAGGGATCTAGAAAGTGGCAAAATTATATTTTCATTCCTTGATGCCCTTTTTTATACAAGAGGGTTTGCTTTAGTGGCCACATAATGAAACTGGCAGGAATTAGACAGGTTGTTATCTACACAAGATTCTTATCAATTAAGGAAACACCCAACATTTAGTGTATAACTTGCATTTATTTTATTTCTGCCAAACTGCATCACAAAGATCAAGAGCTTTGCTCATATGGACAAGCACACCAGTTGAAACAAGAGGTTATGCGTAGGGATGGGCAAATTTATTCACCAGCCGCAAATTTGCGGCGAATTCCCGCGATTCGCCGTTGGCGAAACACCTGCAAAAATTCGCCTGGCGAAAATTTGCCTGACAAAAAAAAAAATGAGACGTGCAACAAAAATTAAGTGACGCACGCCGAAAAAATTACGCACGTCATTTCGCAAATTTCGCAGGAAATTGGTGAATTTTTTGGCTAAGCAAATATGCCTAGATTCGCCCATCACTAGTTATGCGTAGGTGAAGTGGTAGCTGCAAAAATTCCCATAAAATGCTTGTACCTTATCATAAAAACATCTGGCCTCAATAGTGAATTTGCACCCTTACAGCCTCAAGGTAACTGTGATCACCACTAGCATTGATCAGGCTTTAATTCTCACTACATTACATACCAATGGAAAGTGTGTAAAACAATTAAGATGATAATAACGAGGCAGATGCAGCTAGTGAAATATTTAAAAATGGATGCAAGTACTGTATATATATATATATATATATATATATATATATATATATATATATATATATATATTAACCTATTACTTGTGCCTGGTGCAATTATATAAACTGTGTAACAAAATCTGTATTGTTGAAAAAAAAAATTACAAAAATTGCAGACTGCATTGTATTAGTGATGGGCGAATCTACCCAGTTTCGCTTTGCGGAAAAATCCGCGAATTTCCAGCGAAATTTGCGAATTGGCGAAAAAATTCGCGAAACGAGTCGCGGCACGTTTTTTATCTAGGGACCAAAAGGCAATGTGCTCAAATTTCTCTAGAAAGAAGAGCATAAAACTGATACAGCAGTTGTTGAATTTGATCTGATACAGCAGGCCCAACAGCTTCAGGGGGTATGGGCTGGACTATGCAATGTCAGTGAGTTTTAGTCAGCTCTAGTAGATAGTCCTGTTTAGAAATGAGAATGTGACTCACTGTCCATGCATTTCATTTTGAAAAGCAAAAGAATTTTTGTTGGATGTTTGTTGGATGAGGCTTTACCTTGTACTGTGAAACTTGAAAATATCTCCTGTACAGAAGAAAAATAGAAACTTGTTCTGTATTATCTCCAAAGAGGTCCCCTATTATATGCATGTCACGCATACATGTTTTATATGATCACAAAATGATCCCCTGCTTGCACAGAGGATTGAATCAATGTATTCATTCCCAAAGACTCAAACAGCTTTAGATTAGATTTGTCTTCCTCCCAGTTGGCCCCCCCAACTCAAGCTTTGGATACAACATGCTTCATTTCTCATTGGGATGGAAAGGCTTTAGCTCCTTACATCTTTCAATTCCAGTGGCACCTTATTGTCAGACATTCTAGCAGACTGTACATTAGCATTCTACAGACTGTATTTTATGTGCATCATAGCATGTGTACAGGAGATTGTTTTTGTTTGTTTGTAAGCAAAAACACAAGGAACACTTAAGCATGCATTTATAATTATATAACCGAATTTAAAAAAAAAAAAACATTGTGCTGTTTGTCTCTGCCTTTTTCTACAGTAGAACTTTTGAAAATGCAATTTTAAGTATTTTTGCATTTTGGTAACATATTTAGGGGTCCATTTACCAAAGTGCAGTAAAAATTTGCGCACAAAAAAAAAATTAATGCAGAATATGTGTTCGCGAGTTTTTAACCTGCGGTAGATATATATTTGCAAATTTTCTAGTGCAAGAATATGTGTTCACCAGTTATCGCATTTGCTGAAAATAATGCTACGTACACATAAACGCCTGGCTTACTAAACAGCGAAAGTATGGGTTTATATGATGCATATATGTTTGATTGGTGTCACTCTGGTAATGTTCTCGGATGGTATAATCATCAGTCAATAAAGTTTATGAGTTTTGAAGATGCATTTCTAGCCATTAATTGTCACAGTAAAAACTGCCATAATAAACACAATTATTAATGCCATAAAATAAGACTATTTTATAGTATAAATATTTGCAAATGTAATTTGTCGCCAGAAAATTTGCAATCCGCTAAAATTACCACTAATGTAGTTATTGCAAGTGATTGCAATGACTTTTGAGTGCATCGCTGTTTAGTAAACATAGTCGCTGCGAATATTCCGGAGGAAAACTGTTCTCAGAGATAACATGCAGTAACTTATAGTCAAATTTACCACGCTTTAGTAAATGGTCACCATAGCCTCAAAATACTCTGATATCATCCTAGTCATTTACTTATTAAATTGTCTAGGAATGACTATGAAGATTTTCTCTCATCCAGGTCATGGTATATCTTATATACTGGACTTGCTGAGTAAACACTGAAGACGTTTCACTACTCATTCGAGCGGCTTCTTCAGTATAACTGAAATTGAACTGAAAAAGCTGCTCGGATGAGTAGTGAAATTTTTTCAATGAGTACTCAGCAAGTCCAGTTGTTTTAGAATTACTTATATTAGATATTGTCTAGAGATATTGTAAACCAGCTCTCGTGACCAGATGGTGCTTCTAAAGGACTTTTGGAAGGTCAGTGGATAAGAACCAACCTGCCAGGACAGTCAACATCAAGCAGAAACAGGAGGGGTTTCCCCTAGGGGCTGGTTCCACTAGGGGTTCATGGATAGATGTAAGAGAAAGGCTTTCTGTAGTTTCTGGGTCATGGGGTCATGGTGTGCAGCCAAGCTAGTAGCTTTTATCAGCCTGTGTATGGCCACCTTAAGTAGTTTAGCATCCCATAGTTAGAGGTTAGAAACCATGCATGTATGGAGTACACAGTTATTATTATCATCATTATCACTGTATGTATACAGTATATACTGTATACTATATATATATATATATATATAAAACAAAAAATTCCCCAGCACTCCAGACTTTAAACCCCTGAGAGAATATTTGTACAACTGAACTGCAACTAACAAAAAAGACACTTTTAGTTACAAAGTTTGTACAAAGTATGCATAATCTGACACGCCCCATCAAGGCAGTGTCCATGGGTCAGTCCTATCCTAAGTGAAAGAAATACTTTTTTTTCACTTAGGATAGGACTGACGCATGGACACAGCCTTGACGCCTTGTAACTAAAAGTGTCTTTTTTGTTAGTTGCAGTTAAGTTGTGCAAATATTCTCTCAGGGGTTTAAAGGTTGGAGTGCTGGGGAATTTTCTGTTTTTCTTTGTATATCAAGCCTGACCCACGTGCACCCAATTGTTAAGGGATTGAGCTGCATTTTGTTGTTTAAGTATTACTATATATATATATATATATATATATATATATATATACATACAGTATATATATATATTTATATATATATAATATAGAGCATCATCCACAACAGTCTTTGCCCCAGTGGTATATAAAATCTAAGGTCCATATGATGTTTACACAAAACACACCATACAGCCAATCAAACTGACTTATCGTTTTGGACTGGAGGAGGGAACCCATACACTCATGGTTAGGACATACAAACTCGATGCAGATAGTGCCCTTGTCGGAGTTAAATCCGAGACACCAGCAATGCATAGCTAACCATTGCAAGAAATTGCTACAAGTATGTATACAGTTACATGTTTAGTGATAATTCTGGTGCATGGAATTATAAGTGCAGTTTTGAATGAATTTCCAGTGGAGGGTAAAATCTATTAGTTACATACTATGGAATTTTATACCTCTTTAGACGGAGGTGTGACTCAGGTGAAACTCCAGCTGAACTATTAGTAAGAACAGGCTGCTGGGAAAGTTGACATGTCATGTTTCACAAACCTGTAGTCATATCTTGTAGATAGGAAAGTAGATAGAGAAAGTGTGTAGACGTGATGTGTGCTGGGTGAGTAACAAAGATTTTCAACAATGGAAAAAGTAAAAGGTGAAGAATGTATATTTATCTCCAAAGAAAAAGAGAGAAAATGCAAGGTAATCTATAACTGAGCCATTTTAGGTATGTTATTGAAATCCGACACACTGCATAGCCAGTTTCTATATGGTAATGGGTAAGTACTTTCTCAGTAAAATAACATCTGATCTGGTGCATTCACCACAACCCACAATTTAAATGGATATTATCATGATTGTTATGATGTCGTTTTTTTATTTCTAAATTACACTGCTTATAATAAATAAAGTAATGTAAAAATATAAGTGATATAATAATAGACTCTACCATATAAAATTTTATTCCTGAATTAACAAGTGTATTTTTTTAAAATAATGGTGTGGTCATTTTGCCTGATCCTGTGCTTTCAGAAAGAGACAACACTTTATGATGGAACTGCTTTAAGCCAGTGCTGTCCAACTAGTTGCCGCAGGCCAGACCCCTCCCCCCCTTATATGGCCCCACATGAAAGTCTTCCTGCTGTGGTTGCTTACATTGTGTAAGCTTTAAAAGGTATCAGTACTGAGATTAACTGACTCCTGTATCCCTTACACCAAAAATTCAGACTGTAAACTCATGCATTGTTCATACTCATAATGGCCCCTGCATTATTCACATCTGTAGCACCTCTATTGTTCACCCCCTAAAAGTCTGTACTGTTCATACCTTTAAAGCCCTGTATTGTTCATGCCTCAGACTCAAAGTGCCATAATCTGCCTGCTCTATACTCCCTGTGTGTGCCATGCTCTGCCTTCCCAATGCTCCTTGTGTGTCATACTCTGCCTGCCCTATGCTCTTTGTGGTGGCCATATGCTGCTTGCCCTATGCTCCCTGTGTGTGCCATACTCTGTCTGCGGTATGCTCCATATGTGCCATACGCTGCCTGCACTTTGCTCCCTGTGTGTGCCATACGCTGCCTTCCTTATGCACTCTGTGTGGCATACTCTGCCTGCCCTATAATACATGTGTGTGCAGTTGGTCTGCCCTATGCTCCCTGTGTGTGCCATATGCTTCCTGCCCTGTGCTTCCTGTGTGCCATTTTCTACCTGCCCTATGCTTATTGTTTGTGCAATACTCTGCCCCCCTGTGTGTACCATACTCTGCCTGCCCTGTGCTCCCTGAGTGCCATACTCCACCTGCCCTATGACACCTGTGTGTGCCATACTCTGTCTGCCCTATGCTACCTGTGGAACATGAGCCAGATAGGGTTTGTTCTGGGGGATTGTTAGCATTTGGAAATTGTTGTTAGGGGCTCCTAAGTTGTTTAATCATGTGGTGGGGGGCATTGTAGGATACACAGGGAAGGAGGCATATGGATTCAAGTGTATGTTTTAATATGACTTTAATTACTCTCATATGAGTGATGAGTGATATTCCAGTGAGCACCAACCATTTGTTTTTTTTCTGGTGTGCTACCACCATAAATGTGGATATGGTCTTAAAAGTTCTTTTGGGCCCTGCACCATGTACACCAGAAAAAGTCTCCCCCCCAGTACCACAGAAGTTGGACAGCACTGATTGTTTCTCCTAATCCATGTAACTGAAGGAGTTTCAATGGGACTTGGATTTTTACTATTGAGTGCTGTATCTTGTTACCTTCCCATTGTTCTGTTGGGGAAGGCTGCTGGGGGGACGGGAGGTGGTTGATATCACTCCAACTTGCAGTGCAACAGTAAAGTGTGACCAAAGTGTTTTCAGAACATAAGTCATGTGACTGGGAGCACCTAGGAAACTAACAACATGTTTATGCCCATGTCAGACTTCAAAATTAAATATAGAAAAATCTGTTTGCAATTTTGAAAAACTGAATTCAGTGCAGAAGTCTGCTGGAGCAGCAATATTAGCTGCTGTGTTTTGAAAACACTTCCTTTAAGATTAAATTATATAAACAGTAAAAAAAAACTGGTGACATATAGAATAGTTTTTTTTGTTCAATTAAATAGCGCAGCTAGTACATATTGGAAACACTGTTTAGTAGAACCCTGATGTACTTGTGTGTGTTAAATCCCATCCCAGAGTGAATTTGTACCTACGCTTTGAGAATTCAGTGGCATTCATGCAGCCAATTACAGGCTTATCAGCAGATGGCAGCACATTTTTGGAGGGCTAGTGGTTGCTTGCCAAGGAATTTATATATTTATTTACCCTAAACCTTGTCTCATTAGTGTTCTTAAAACAGAAAACTGCACCACCTGTTTTGATTTATACCAGATAAAACCAGGTTTGAAAATCTTTTGGATAAGCAGCAGCATTAACCAGAAAAGGTAGACTCAAACGAAGGAGTTACATAGCACTGAATTGCTAAAACTCGATCACCCGTCACAAAAATCTAATTTCTCTAATATGAAGCCAGCATGTACAAAACTTAGATATTAAAGATTTGTCAGAATTGTCAGATACCTGAAGCTGTATGTCTGCAGCATGTCATACTATAGGTAACATTATATTTTTCCCTATAGCCTTCTACAGTACTAAATGATAAATAAAGGGTTCTCAGATTAAGGTGTTCATTTGATTGTTCTTATAAAGTGACTACTCAGGAAGCTTATCAAGTACAAATACTTTCAGTCTAATGACTGGCCTTTAGCTTAACAGGGGAATTCCAGAACATTGCATGCTATATACAGTATATTATAGCTGATGCAATCACTGTGACACCTACAGACGTTTAAAATGCATTTTTATCTTACTTATGTTACAAGCAGCTAAAAAAATAAACGAGTTGGAGATTTAGACTTTCAATATAGTATTGGAATTTCTAATAGAGGCTTTGCTTCTATTTTTTGTTTTCTGGGATAAATATCCAGTTGGACATTGTATCTAGTCAAATATTTTTCAGACAAAAGATGTTGCAAATTGTTGCCAAAATGTTGCAAAATGTATATCTAGTAATATCTCTATCAGTATTTCTCTATCTCTATCCAGAATGCTTGGGACCTGTGGTTTTCCAGATAACAGATCTTTCTGTGATTTGGATCTTTATAACTTAAGTCAACTAGAAAATCATTTAAACAGTAAATAAACCTAATAGGCTGGTGTACCTTCCAATAGGGATTAATTATATCTTTGTTTGGATCAAGTACAAGCTACTGTTTTATTATTACAGAGAAAAAGGAAATAGTTATTTTTAAAATTTCATTATTTGGATAAATTGGATATGGAAAATGGGAAATGGCTTTTCCATAATACAGAGCTTTCTGGATAATGAGTTTCCGTAATAACAGATCCCATACTTGTACTAGTATGAGAAAACTGATAATCTTCAAATAGAAAGTTAATAAATACATTTATTGTAGACAGGGCTTTCATGAGAAAATGTCTGTGTCTATGGCACATGGGTACTTTGAGTGCTTTAATTTATTAATCAACAAATTTTGAAGGATTTTTTTAAATAAAAGCATCAGTTTTTATTTAATTGCTTCAGATATAGCAGTGGAAATATACAATACTCTATTCAGTGGAATGTGGATTTTACATCTCTTAGGAGACCAGGGTAAACTGTAAATTCAGGGAAAAGTTGAATTAAGTTTGCGGTTTGTGGGACCTAAAATTCAAAGTATAAATTGAGTGAAAATGTAAAATGTAGGATTGTAAATGTGAAGTTTGTCTGCCTCTGTGGTCATTGAAGCAATGTGGGGCATTTGGGAATAATCACTCTATTTATTTGCTTTCGTGCTCCACTAAACAAGCATTTTGGGACAGAATATCATATCCGAGAAGTATCAAATCAGATGCCAAAAAATGTGGGTTTTTTTATTTCAAATGTTTGTTTTTTTACTTTAATGGTAAATTACATAAACACATTTATAACTCAATTTTTTGTATGCCTTTTTAAATGAGAAATCAGTCCAAGAAAGCACTTCAAGTAAACTTTTCAGGAAAAGCATTTTTTTTTTTAAATTGTAAAAAGTTTTTTTTATACTATGGGATAGTAGCATATAGCAGCTCTATAGTCCTTCTTGCACCTATTATCCTATTATCAATCGATACAAATTTTAGTTCCACGCTTCCTCCTGTGTCTAGTGCTCACTCTCCATATAGGCCACACCAGCAGACCTTCATGTATAATTCCAATTTGTAGTGGGATGGAGCACACAATTCGCAGAGTTGTACTGCAACAAACTTTTATTGTTTCACAACATGTTTCGGACCAGCATGGATCCTTTTTCAAGTGAATTTTCAAACACACAAAACAACACATTTATTCCTAAATATGGCTCCACCTCTCAAATTAAGCAATCAGTGTTCAATCCCTTCTTTATCAAGTGTGCAATTCATGGTCTTAAAACCACTTCAACACGATTTATCCAGTGACATATGTCTGCAACTTACTTGCTGCTTTCAAAGTAAGCAAGTAAGTTGCAGACATATGTCACTGGATAAATCGTGTTGAAGTGGTTTTAAGACCATGAATTGCACACTTGATAAAGAAGGGATTGAACACTGATTGCTTAATTTGAGAGGTGGAGCCATATTTAGGAATAAATGTGTTGTTTTGTGTGTTTGAAAATTCACTTGAAAAAGGATCCATGCTGGTCCGAAACATGTTGTGAAACAATATAAGTTTGTTGCAGTACAACTCTGCGAATTGTGTGCTCCATCCCACTACAAATTCCTATTATCCTATTAGTTGTGACTGATGCACTAAGTGCAAGGGAACTCTATACTTTACTGGCACTGATCGCTTATAGGGTTCCCTTTGTGCTCTGCGCCCATGCATTGTTTCTTTCCTGCTAATTAATTAAAACCTAAACAGAAGGTATGTCAGTGAACACCCTAATCATATTCATGTGACTTGCACATTAATGTGCATGCAATTTGCAGATGATAAAGGAGTGCAATATTTGCACTTCATCTCTTGCACCTAACAGGATATGTACGGAGCAGCTTTCCTGGAAAAATGAAGCAAGGTGGGTAAAACCATTCTATATATTTTTTATACACATAAACCTGAACCTTGCAGTAAATATGGCCCAAAATGTCCTTTAAAAAAAACATACATTAGGTGCTATGTTACATTCTTCTTACTCCATATTACATGTGACATATAGCAGCATTGGTCTGGGAATAAAAAGCACTTCCTTATGGGCTTTCCCTTGATTTGACTTAAACATTAAGGTTTTCAAAGATGTAAAACCCTTACCCTTGCCTTAACAGGTGAACAAGCTGTACTTGGGGCTGAGGAAGGCACCTTTAGTAGGAAAGCTATTGCAATATTCCATGCCAATAGTACTCAGAGGCACTGTTTTAAGATGGACGGGGGGATAATTTTTTGATGCACTGCATATGTAACCTCTCTATAACTAGGGGCATTTAAAAAATGAATGTGCTGAAATGTCATCTTTTTCCCATCAGTTTTAATATTATCATTAGTCTTTGCTTATTTTTTAGCAGAGTCATGCTGTGCAGCACTCCACAGACACTATTCATTCACATACTTTGCATGGTAAAATTATTTATATGGTACAAAGTGTTTTAGGCTGTTAATTAAGTTTATTATTTTGAGAAACATGACTAAGACTGATGTGAATTTAAGCATGGAGAAGGGGTTAGCCAATAATAGACAAGTTTAGCTCTGCTGTGCAGTATTATTATAGTTATCATTCATGCCGGTGCCAGAATGGCCTCCTTTACTAGATTCTATGGTTTATTCCTGAATGGGCTGCTTCAAGATACTGTATGTAAGGGAGATGAGGGATAGGGTTGCCACCTCACCCCTTTAAAAACAAAACACCTAAGGAATTCACAGCCTGCGTGGCTAATTAGCAATTTGTTTAGATACATGATACATGGCTACACATAAATAAGTTCAGTCTGCAGCATGCATGTAAACGAATAGCTAATTAGCCATGCAGACTGTGGACTCCATAAGTGTATGGTTTTAAAGGGTGAGGTGGCAACCCTAATCAGGGCCCAGTAATCTTGTAGCAGAAGGAAGTGAAACCGAGACAGAGTTGGTAATGTAATGTGCAGGCGTGTGCAGTTTGTTAATTGATGCAAGTAGGTTAAAAGCCTAGGAAACTATAATTAAGTACTGGTTTCGGAAAGAACTTGTCATCCAATACATCCTAAGCTATGAGTGTGCATGAAGTGTTATCTGAATATTCATCTAGACTTTGCATTAAAGGTAAACCTAACTTATTTGAAACCAATACAATGTATATTACAAAAATAGAATAGACAACATGCAAGCTAAGGATCAGCTTCATAATCAGCAAAATGATGTGGCTGATCAAGAACATGCAACACAATCCCCAGTGCAGAATATAAGATCATGTATATGATGCATTAGGAAGAGACCACCATGGGCTCATATTTCATTAACCTAATGCAATTTGAACTCCCTGAGACTCTCCAATCAGAGCCGGTATTGAGATCGGTGTGGGGGGGAAGACAAGGCAAACAGGACAGGTCCTAGCCTGTCAGTCAAATTCTTGCACTGCAAAAAGTGGGGTCTGATATTTTTAAACAGAAATAAAATATGAGTTGACAGACATTCAATTGAGTAGGCAGGCATTTAATTATTCCGCAATAAATCCCAATTTAACACAAAATTTGTTAGTTTCTTTTTTTAGTAGGGCATGTGGATAGTTGCAAACCGACTTGCCTTCATCCACTTAGGATAACAGACAAACCAACTTATCCCATGCAGAGTATAGTCTTACTGGCTTCATCTCTGCGCACCTTAATGACAATATGACATTTTAATCTCATATAATCAAAATGAAAAGAAGCACTTCTTTGTCTGCAATTTAAAAATTACTACTTAACTAAATGATACATGGAGCGTACTTTTTCCCATCTCCGACACAATATCTGTTAATATTACAACCCCCTTCGATTTAGGTATGGTGGATAATAAGGAAAAGTCTAATTTGCAGGGCATTTATTTCCATAGTGTTCACTCACCTGGTTGTTGAAGTTTAGTTATGGACTTGGCTTTTATATGGCACAGGAAAATCATCTTTTGATGAAGGGAGGTATTATCCCCCCGAAACATTGATGTTATGGTAGCATAAATAAAAGGGGCACATTCCCCGACTGCTAATAATTGTGTGTGCGGACCGTTTCTACATTTGTACTATTGTTTGAGATAGGTCATTTATAGTGATGGGGCGAATTTCCCGAGATTCGCTTCGCCGAATTTTTAGAGAAATTCGCGAAACGGCGAAAAATTCGCGAAACGAGTCGCGGGACGATTTTGTCGCGCGTTGCATCAATTTTGTCGCGCGTCTGTCGCGCGTCGCGTCAACTTTGACGCGTCGCGTCATTTTCGTCGCGCGTCGCGTCGTTTTCGTCGCGTCAAAAACGACGCGCGACTGACGCGCGACTCGTTTTCAGCGAATTTTCGCCAAGCGAAATTTCGCTGGTGATTCGCGAATTTATTCGCCAGCGGCGAATCGCGGGAATTCGCCGTGAATTCGACCTAGGCGAATAAATTCGCCCATCACTAGTCATTTATATTATATATTTCATAGCATTGGATATATTGTTACCTATGGAATACTCAGGGGATATGCCAATTGGGAATAAAGTGAATTAAGTCTTGTTCAGTGTAAAAATAAAAACTAAAAAAATAGATAGGCTATGCAAAATAAAAAATGTTTTCAATATAATTAGTTATCTAAAAATGTCATTTATAAAGACTGGAGTGACCAGATGTCTAACATAATAGCCAGAACAGTACTTCCTGCTTTGCAGCTTTCTGATTGGTTACCAGTCAAACAGTAACCAATCTCTAGGGGTCATTTATCAACACTGGGCAAATTTGCCCATGGGCAGTAACCCATGGCAACCAATCAGATTGCTGTATTCATTGTTCTACTTGCAGCTGGCTTTAAAAATCTAATCACTGATTGGTTGCTATAGGTAACTGCCCATGGGCAAATTTGCCCAGTGTTGATAAATCAGCCCCACTTGAGGGGGGGCATATACAGGTTTGTTTTTGAATATGACCTGCATGCTTAGAATCAAAAGCAAAAAAACTATGTCCCATGTGCCCCCTCCACTTCAAGTCACTGACTAACTAACGGTTAGAGAGCTGTAAAGCAGGAAGACGTGTTCTGGCTATTTAGTTAGACATCAGCCTTTATAAATTAAATTTTTGGCTAACTAACTATATTATAAACAGTTTATTTTGTACAATCTATCATTTTTTTTTTTCAAACTGAGAAGAAAATGTGACAAACCAGCTTCTGAAGTGGTCTTGGGCTACGTTTTTAATTAAATTCATCTACATCCACAGGAAATTCTTGCAAGCTCAGAGAAGGCATGTGGAGAGGCTGGGCCCCTGTTTATCCACTGTAGTGCCTAGAAAATAGGTTGCTAATGAAACAGGGATAGGTGTACAATAACTCCCATATAATATACCCATCAACTTAGTTTACTCTGTGTGCGCAAAGCACATCTGATGCTGACCATATGTAATGTATTGTTCTCCAAATTAATTATACCTTATGCATACCATGTCAAACATCTCATTAGCCTTTGAAGTCATTCAGAAGAAAAATCCAGAAGTCAGTTGGACTGGGTATGAAATAAGAGAGAGGATTCATATGAGGAGGAGAATTGCTGAGGAATGCCAGAGGGGGGGGGGGTCTTTTGTTATATAGGAGTGACCATAGCTGAGATAAGAACCTGCAAAGAAAGGGTCGTTGTTTTATTTATCTCCAAGTTCTTTCAGGGGCTACAGTCTGTGTCATATGCTGTGCATACTCATATGTCTTTTCTCTCCATACACTCTCACGGGGCTCTCTTTTCTATAGAATTCAACACAATTGCCAATGATAAACATCTTTGTCTGCCCCTCCATATGTCTCTTCAAACTGTCTGGTTAAATGTTTACATTACTCATTTTGGATTCTGGTCTCTCAAAATGGTTAAACTGTTCAGGTTGAAGAGGTATATTAAAAATCATTGGTTGCTTCCTAAAACAAATTATGTGCATGCCATCATAGGACCTGGTCTAGAGCCCCTTTGATTCTAGGGGGCCCACCAGGCTATGAGACCATCTTTACTGGTAGGGGCCAAAGGCAAATTATAGTGCAACCTTGAACCTGGTCTTATCACCATTTTAACAGACAGGGATGTTTGCCCCTTTAGAGACAAAGTGAATGTTTCAGATTCTTTTAGTCTTTCTCTAATTCAACTTTAAAGAGATACGGACACCAAAACGTATACCTTTTATGCTACTTATAATTTTACCATAAAGAATTTGCCTGATGCTTTTACATTGCCTATCTCATTTCCCATGTTTGTCTATGATGGGGCTGCCATATTTGTGCAGCAGAAGTCCGTTAGTATTAGAAACTTTAATTGACAGGCTGAGAAGAGACAGTCAGTTTGGCAAAACAGTCAGGTGTACATACTTCAACTAACAAAAACAGACATCTCAGCAAGAAACATCAACATGACCAATAGGTAACTTTAAATGTACATTCATATATTAAAAAGCAGTTTTTTAGCATCAGTATCACTTTAAGGAAGATTGTCTTTGTTTGTTTTTTCTCATTCCGTGTGTGGAGTGTTTAATTTGTCTCGCTCTCTATATAATTTTTTTTAAAGGTGAATGCAAGCATGAAAATACATGTGTGTGATATTCCAAAAATTGTTCAGGTTAACTAACACCAAAAATACTGATAAATATAGTTTTACATAACTTGTTTATATACAGGGTAGTACTTGTGCCATATTGCTGCACTACCACCTAGTGGCAGTTTTTAGTACAATAGAAACAAAATTGCATAAAAAATGAGAAACAGAAGTTTGCGCTGCCATAAGAGTCTACTGTAACAACCCACAATGTGTTTAGCACTCCCAGGTTGTAGAAAGCAGGCACAGAATGTAAGTGTACATTTGGAGCAACATTTTTGCGTGGAATCTCTAAAGTTTCTGTCTAGCTCTGGATTTCTAATGAGGACAACTGGACTTGCTGAGAAATTTGAATGAAGACGTTTCACTGCTCATCTGAGCAGCTTCTTCAGTTCAACTGATTGGTGTAGGGCAGTGATTTTCAACCTTGGTCCTCCAGCTGTTAAGGAACTACAAGTCCCACAATGCAATGAAGGAGTCTGACAGCCACAGTCAGGCAAATGCATTGTGGGACTTGTAGTTTCTTAACAGCTGGAGGACCAAGGTTGAAAATCACTGGTGTAGGGAGTTCTCGGCATATAGACTCTTCCAACAATCTAATCGCAACAGCACATTGTAACTCTTCAGAGAGGTGACATCTGAAATTCACAGAGGTGTTGATTCTGTGTAATTACTGTGATAGAATTACCAATGTGTCATGCAACTCCTAGAAAACAAGTGTTACTTGTGAGAGTTGCATGAATGGATGTGTGAAGAGTTCTGAAACCACAGGCATACAGATGTTAGAAAATCTACATTGTGTGTAGAAGACAGGTGGTGTCGAAGGCCCCCGCCTCTGTTCAGGGATAGTTTCTCCACCTAACCATGAATCGCCTCTTTCACACCTCTTTCAAACCAGCGGTCTTCTTTATCCAAGATTTGGACATTGCTATCTTCAAATGAGTGTCCCTTGTCTTTTAGATGTAGAAAGACAGCTAAGTCTTGTCCTGTAGAGTTCGCCCTCCTATGCTGATCCATTCACTTAGGGGCAAATTCACTAAAGCATGAAGCGTCTTACGCTAGTGCAAATTCGCCAGCGTGACGTCAAATTGTAACTTCGCAACACTAACACCTGCTCTGGCGAATTTACGCTAGTGAAGTAGATAGACTTGCGCAACTTCGCACCCCTACGCCAGGCAAATTTGCACACTGACGAAGTATAGTAATTACACAAATTCACTAAGATCAACTTTTTGCTGAACGTTACTACTTACGCTAGACTTCACTTCGCCTGCTCAGACCAGGCGATGTTCAATAGAAAAGATAGGAGTTGGAAAAAAAATATCAAATTTTTCTAAGTCCCAAAGAAAACGCTGTGGCGTGTTTTACCATTGTGGGTGATAGTCTGAAAAAGATTGTTTTTTGGGGGGGTTACCCTCCTTCACCCCTACATTTCCTAACATGGCAACACAACTATTATAGGGGGCACATGTAGGGCAATAGGACAACTTTATTTTTTTTTATTAAAGGTTTCCTGGGCTTGTGTAGTGCAATGTAGTGGCTGTAACATACACTTCCATTATACTTAAAAATTTGCGCCGTATGCAAATTAGGCTTCTCTAGCGTAATTGCGCTTTGTCTAGTGAAGTAACACTAGCGCAAATACGCTACCGTTTGCCGACCTGAGCGTAAATTCGCACTTTAGTGAATTTGCGTAGCGTTGGTGAAAATTCGCCTGGCCAAGTGCGGCGAACGCTAGCGAAGGCTGCGCTGGCGATTTTTCGGATCTTAGTGAATTTGCCACTTAGTGAACAGTAGTTTTGTCTCCCCAATGTATAGATCAGTGCACTTATCGCTACACTACACTGCGTATACCACATTACTTTGTTTTCCTTTAGGAGTTGGATCCTTTGGGTGTACCAGTTTTTGTCTCAGTGTATTGCTAGGTTTGAAAAACACAGGGACATGGTGTTTGTGGTGTTGAAAATCCTCCTGAGTTTCTCCGACACTCCAGCTACATATGGAATGACTATGTTTTGCCTACTATGTGTCTCCAGGTGGTTATTTCTTTTGATGTTCATGTTGGGCTTGGTTGCTGCTGTTTTGACAAAGGCCCAGTCTAGGTAGCCACAAGCTTTCAAAGCTCCTCTGAGATGTTGATGCTCCTTGTCCTTGGACTCTATATCAGTTGCCACATATTCCGCCCTGTGGCACAGAGTTCTAATGACGCCCAGTTTGTGTTACAGCGGATGGTGGGACTCGAACAACAGATATTGATCCTTATGAGTGGGTTTCCAGTATACCTCCGTTTTTAAGTTACCCTCTCTTGGATGCATATCAAACAGTCCAAAAAAGCAAGTTTGTTCCCGTGGACATCTTCCCTTGTGAACTTGATGTTATTGACCACTGAATTAATGTGTTCTGTAAAGGACGCCACTTGATTGGATCTGATTTTAACCCAAGTGTCATCCACATATCTGAACCAGTGACTCGGTGTAGTTCCCTCGAAAGTAAGTAAAGCCCTCCTTTCCACTTCCTCCATGTACAAGTTAGCTACAATGGGAGAGACTGGAGAACCCATTGCACAGCCATGTTTATGTCTATAGAAAAGGTCCTTGTACTTGAAGTATGTGGTGTTATGGCACAAATCTAACAACAAACATACTTGGTTAGGATTGAGCTTCGTTCTACTCCTAAGGGTGTTATCTTGCTGCAGTCGATTTCTTATAGTCTCAATTGCCTCTGTCGTAGGTATACATGTAAACAAAGATGTGATATCATATGATACCATGGTTTCTTCTGCCTCTAGTGTAACGCCTAGAAGGAGGGGTAAGTAACAAGTTAGGGGCATTTGCCCCGAGGGGGGCCTATGGGGGGGGAGGCATTTGGGGCTGACAGGGTTTACTTCTCCTTTAAAGAAATACTGACACCTGAAATTAAACTCTTTTTTTACATCTATTATAATATTAAAAGATACTTCTAACATTGCCATAAAGTATTTACATGATGCTTTTACATTACCTGTCTGATCCCCCATGTTCCTGTATGAGGGGGCTGCCATATTTGTGCAGCTGGAGTCCGTTAGCATTAGAAACTGTAACTAACAGGCTGAGATGGGACAGCCAGGTTGGCAAAGTCAGAGAGTCAGGCTTAGGAACTTCAACTAACAATTATATACAAAACAAACCTCTCAGCAAAAAATGATCAACATGACCTATAGGTAACATTTAAAGTGGACCTGTCACCCAGACACAAAAATATGTATAATAAAAGTCATTTTCAAATTGAACATGAAATCCAATTTAAAATATGTATTAAAGCATTCAGCTGTTTTAAGCTCATTTAAAAATCCCAGCTGTCAATCAAATATTATCTGCCACTCCTCTATGCCTTAGGCATAGAGGCGGGGCAGATAATTACTTTCACTTTCCATTCAGCACTTCCTAGATGTCACTGCTCCCCACACATTCCCCAAGTTCTCTTAACCATTAAATTGTGTAGCCAGGACATGGGGATAGACATTGGGTCCCCCATTCTGGTGCACAAACAAGATTCTGAGATGATACAAGGCTTGCCTTAATAACAGTGTCCCCAAAATTGCTCCTGCCTGCTTGCTATAATTATGAATTCCCAGACTGAAAAAAACAAGATTAAAATAATTTATATAGAGCAATTAATGTTAATTTTGCTTGACTAAGTGATAAAATATGATTTTGAATATTTTTTTGGGGTGACGGGTCCACTAAAAATTCGTACGTTTAGGAAGACAGCGGGAGCTTAGGGAGCTAAAAGGGTGGCTCAAGTCTTGGTGTAGGAAGGAAGGGTTTGGGTTCCTAGAGCACTGGGCTGAT
>CM044437.1:81988814-82013173 GCA_024363595.1 Xenopus borealis
AAAGGACTTTCATTTGAAGCAGCGTAGGTGGTTCTTCACAGTCAGAATGGTGAGGTTGTGAAATGCACTGCTGGGTGATGTTGTGATGGCTGATTCTCTTGATGCTTTTAAGAGGGGCTTGGATGATTTTTTGGACAGACATAATATCAAAGGCTCCAAAATATAATAGATGAATCAAAAGCAGCTCCAGGCAGTGTTTTTTAACTGCAGTGTTTTTATTTAGCAGTGTAAGCACACTACATGTTTCGGGCAGTGCCCTTTGTCACTTGTTTTTTACTGCAGTTAAAAAACACTGCCTGGAGCTGCTTTTGATTCATCTATTATATTTTGGAGGATTTACCACAAGGTGTGACACAGGCACCTGAATCAGCAGCCATAAGAGGGATATAACTACGGCAATCTGAATCAGAACCCTTCTTTACTAATATCAAAGGCTATCTAAACTCTACAGTTAGTATAGCTATGGGCATATATGGTTTGTGTGAAAGAGTGGAGATGTGTGTGTGTGCTGGGTTTTTAATTTGGAGGGGTTGAACTTGATGGACTCTGTCTTTTTTCAACCCAATTTAACTATGTAACTATATATTCCAGTTTGGTAAGATTCTTTAATATGTCACTTAATATGCTATAAACTATTTGTTCAGGGCCGCTCTGCATGATTTCTCAGGCGGCGGTAGCCCCAGAATCAGCGCTGTATCTGTTGCTTAAGTATTAATTTTTGGGGTAAAGTTTTCCTTAAAACAAAGATTACCAAAAACAAACATGAATACAAGTAGAGTTGTTATACCAGCAACAGACAGTTATACTGTATAATAACAAAAAAGTCTGTTGTCTAGATCTAAAAGCAGCCATGCTTATGTCTGTGTGCAAGAGATCATTTTTAGTTTACTCCATAGTGATAGCTTCCACAGAAATAGCACCAGCTAATACTATACTATCATAAAAACTACTTGAATTGTTTTATAGCCAGGTGCCCTTGTTTCAGAATAAACATATAAACCCCATAGCCCATTTTCCTTTTGGAATGTCAGCTGTATTGGGCAGGGCTCTTTTTACCTCTTTTGTATCCGTTGTATTTTTGGTAGAAATCTATATGCTAAATGTATACACCCATCTATTGTACAGTGCTGTGGAATATGTTGGCACTTTATGAATGTGTTAATAGTAGCATTAATAAAACACTGAGTGCTAAATTCATAGCTGGTACCTCTCTGATAAAAAAAGATTAGTTCAGTACTGTACCCTATATAGGTACTGTGAATTTTGGGGGGATGACATTGGGATTTCAAGCATAAATGAAGTCCACTCCAGACTTTAGAAAAAACAGAGCATTTATTTTTCAACTGAAAGGGGCTTCTCCAGCAGTAGTAAAATGGCAAAGAAAAACAGGCTTGAATTCAGCAACAAAGGTCCAACAGAAAGAGAATTTTGCTTACTTTAACAGATGTGTCCAGTATGCTGTCAGAACCAAACAGACTGGTCTCAGTAAATTCAGTGGGTGAATAGCAAAGAGGTTCCAAGCATACCAAAAATGTGTGACCAAGCCCATTTTATGACCACACTCCCTAAATACCATATCCACTTTACATAATTTAGAAGATTATGGAAAGTTTGAACACATTTCTGGGGGTTTTAGGTTTCTGCATAGATAGTAATGGTTGCACCCCAAAAAAAAGTAGACCTAGTGATGTTTTTTTTAAACATCTCTTTATCTATAATTGTGGAGTTTCGTCCCAGTGATGTTTTAAACTAGATTACCTCCTGCTTTGCCATGGTTTTTACCTGAACAATTTTTTACTTAGTGAAAATCAGATCAGCTGTATCCAGGATAGCCTGTCCTTGACATATGTACATCCTGTCATTCTCCATCTGTACTTGCTAAAATAAGAGTGTCTCAAATTCTAAAGATAGTGAGGGCACTATGCAACTAAAATAGATACAGACATATTCTGCAGCTAAATAACTCCATAAATTTGAGATGTCCCTGTAATAATAATACATTTATTTTGATAGATTTTTAGTTAGAATACATCTTAATAACCGTCTAAAGCATATGGGGTTTTCTTTAAATGGCAGAAGAGGAAATACAGTTTTCAAAGGAGTTTTATATTTGTATGTAGATATACCCCAGTGTTTTGTTCAAAGCAGGATTTTCCACAGCATAGGACAGTTTTCAGTTCAGACAATAGAAGCAAATTAACTATTTGGGGGGGTTATGTAATATAAGACAATAAAGGGTCTATTTATCATACTGTGTAAAAAGTGGAGTAAAACATTACCAGTTCTCTCTGTATAGATTTCCTTAGAAATATCAGCTTTATCATTCATAGCCAAGAGAAACTTAGATAGGAAAGTCATTCATATGTAACCCTGTTCACAAAATAGATTTGTTACTACAATCTTTTGGTTTTATCTGTATAGAAGTATTTTATATTATAATTGAGCTACAACTTGGTGTCAGACTTGCTTGTTTGATTATTAAGATCCTGTTAATGCTTATTACATGTATACCCTATTTTTCCCAACCCTCTACTTTTTTTCTTCTGTACCCCCTTCCCCCTTCCTTGTTAAAATTATAAATAATTATTTAAAAAAAACATTACCAGTGATGTTGCCCAGAGCAACCAATCAGATCTTTGCTTTTGTTTTCTAACTGCTGAAATCGCTGATTGGTTGCTCTGGGCAACATCTGCAGGAATGCTTCACAGAATGATAGCTTGGCACCTGGTACAATAAGGGGCAGATTTATCAAGGGTCGAAGTAAAAAAATTAGAATTTCGAGCTATTTTTTGTGTACTTCTACTAGGAAATAGTCCTGTGGTGTTTATACAAATGACCAGTAGATGTCACTGTGCACAAGTTATATTGTTCATACACTTTACTGTCTATACTGTTTAAAAGCAATAGAGATTTAAAGTTACTGCTGTTGTGTAATAGCTGTATGAACCTGCTAGTAAAGCACTGTTATACTCTACTAATTGGTGACGAGATATCTCTTCTACCTCTGCAACAGACAGCAGCTTTTCTCCCAAACCCTGGTGAGCCTACCATACCTTTTACTGCTTGGATCCATATGTATGAAATTACATTATTGCTGCTGAGGGGAGATTTCTACAGCTACTAAGCATGCTTTACTTATTTACTGCCTGGGAGCAGAGGGACATTGTATATTGTAAACATTACCGTTACCTGATGAAACTTATGAAACTGCACTTACTGCTATAAAGAACTTTTTCATGGCAAGAGTAAATGTGGTTGCTGAAAGATATAAATTTTGCTTAAGTGGACAACGTAATGGCGAATCCACAGTACAATTTGTAGCAGCTTTGAGAGTATTGGTTATTACCTGTGAGTTTGGGAATCTAACAGATTAAATGCTAAGAGACCGAATAGTGGAAAAAACACTCACATCGTATTTGAGAGAGACTGCTCCTAGAGCAGGATTTAACCCTTGCAAAGGCTATTACAGTTGCTAGCCAAATTGAAACAGCAGTGGCAGAGGCTAACACTCACAGTCAGAGAAATACTGGGTAACTGTTAATCCAACACTGATGCTTAATAATGCACAGTCACAGGCAAAATACAGTGCTAAGGAAAGGGATTACCTGCAAAACTGTGTAGCAAATAAAATACTGCTTTTGCTGTGGTTCAACACAACACACTGCAAATGATGCTACATGTCCTGCAAAAGCTGTACAGTGTCGCAAATGCAACAAGGTAGGTCATTTGGCTAAGATCTGCTGTAGTTCTGCTAAAAATGTTCATGAAGTCACTACTACAAATGTTACAGATGCTGGGTTTTCATTTGGAGGGGTTGAACTTGATGCACTTTGTCTTTTTTCAACCCAATTTAACTATGTAACTATGTAACCTGAAGCTTGATACAGGTTCAGCTGTTTCTATACTACCAAAGGATATTTTCTTGAAATACTTAGCAAAAGATATGCTTATTGCACCTGCCCTTAGTCTGGTCAGTTACTTAAAGGATCCAATCCGTGTGTTTGGTTGCTTGCCAGAGACTGTACAATTTGAATCAGGGGTGTTTCTGGGGCTGCTGCCGCCTGAGGCAGCAGTCCCGATGCCGCCCCCCTCCCGCTCTGCGCTTTGAACTTATAGCGTCGGAACGGGTGGAGGAGGGGCCGCATCACTAGTGCAGTTTTAAAAAATGGAAATTGGCTCTTAAAGTTACCAGAGTTATCAGTATCATGATGAGAAATCAATTAAGTCTATCTTACCCTACCAGCAAGCTGTCCATGGGTAGATAAAGATTCAATGAAAAAATCTAAAAAAAATGAATAAGGAAAAATTAATGTTTACAGGAAGATAATGTGAAAACATTCAATAACATTATTGCAACATTTCTTGAAAGTGTTTAAAACAATAGATACACTCACTTTCTATAAGTAACAATTCATGTTAAACTCCTCATTAAGCCCTCTTGGATACTTTGTTTGTAATTGCCATATCCAATAACACTCCTTTTGTAGCAATTTTCTTTTAATCTCTCTTTCATTTCTCCCTTGTATTTTATCTATTATTTGCCATCTTAATTGGGCAATCCCATGTCCTTGTTCATGAAAATGTTTAGCCAGTGTGGTTTCTTTTCTCTTTTTTCTCTGTTTTTTCTTTACTGTTATTTTCCTTGGGGTTTATAATTAAGTTTAACTGATTTATGTTCATGAAGTCTGATTTTCATACTTGTTCGGCCTTCATATGCCAAACTGCATGGACACTTTATACAATAAACAATATTTTTACTATCACATGTGGAAGCCTTTTATTTTATTTTTTGTTCCTTTTAGGGGATGTTGTATTGTTTCACCTCGTATAATGCCATTACAGCGGCTGCAATTTCTACAGGGAAAGGTGCCTGTTACTTCCCAAGAACTCCCCCCTTTACTTTTTTGTTCTCCATAGTTCTCTTTAATATGGTCCCCCACTAATTTTTTCCCCAAAAAAGTGTAAAGGACTTAATATCTGCACTTGGACTTATACAGTATATTTTGGATTGAGTTTCGATACAAAACTTTGGACAATTTGGACATTTTTTGGATTTATGTCAATCACTGGGGATGCATTATGCAAATACTACATAATGGCATGAATATGCAAGTAGGAGGCACTTCCTTCTGTTTTTGTATAATTAACACACAGGAGAGACGTGAATATATGTAAATTTTGTAATGGTTAAATACACGCAACACGTACAATACTGCATGTCTGACGAAGGGGCACACCCCTGAAACGTTACATCAAGTGACAAATAAACATGCAGGGGATTTTCCACGCTTCACTGGCTTTGGAGTTTGGTAACTTTATTTCTACATGTACATGACACTGGGAGAGGTGCCGACCCCTCCAACCATTCTCAAGCCTATCATTCATTGGAGATCTATGGGGATAGAGATGAATCGCTTTATACTCATTACTACAGCACCAGTGCCTGCCACATAGCCTGTGTCTAAAATGTTATGATTGAAAAAACCGGAATCCTCCAATTGGGTTTCAACAATTGTTGTAACAATGAAGAAAACTGGAGGCATTCTATTGTGTTGATCTTTGTGAACCTAATAAAGCAATTGTTATGGATAATCATCCCTTGCCACACATAGAGGAAATATTTTCATAACTCAGAGGAGCAAAATTATTTTCAACCCTGGATCTTCAGAGTGCTTATCATCAAGTATTACTGCATGAGGAAAGCAGAGCCCTCACTGCATTTATCACCCATGATGATTTGTTTTGTTTTAAGCGTATACCATACCTTAAGGATTGGCTTCAGCACCAAGTTGTTTTCAAAGACTGATTTCTTCTATACTCCATGGCATACCTGGTGTACAGTACTACCTGGATGATATAATTGTCTATGCTCCAACTATAGATCTTCATGACAAGTACCTAGAAAAGGTTCTGAAATGCAGGACTGAAACTGAACATTTCCAAATGCCACTTCAGACAAACTCAGCTGTAATTTCTGGGTCATATAATTTCACAAGAGGGATTACTGACTGACCCTGAACATGTCAACGCTGTAACACAAGCACCTATGCCATCTGATTTTCAGACCTTACGAGCTTTCTTAAGTCTTACTTCATGGTATTCTAAGTGTATTCCCAACTATGCATCAGTTGTGGAGCCACTTAAAGCACTACGATGTGGAACTTCAAGTCTGGTTTGGTCAGAGACTGCTCAACATAGCTTTGAAACAGTGAAGCAGTTAATTGTGAACAATACAGCGCTAGCTTTATTTAATCCTGCACTACCCACTATGGTTACTACAGAAGCTTGAGACTATGGCATTGGTGCAGTTCTCATGCTGTTTATTCAGAGAAAACTGTTGCATTTGCATCCAGAACACTTACAGAGACAGAGCGGTAAGTATTCAACCATTGAAAAAGAAGCTCTAGAATGTGTTTGTGCAACAGAAACATGGAGAATAGGGTAGAGAATTTACATTATGCATGGCCTTATGATATTTACCTTATGATCTTAGCACTGCACTGCTTACAACACAGGGACTAGGAAGAGCTGGAATGCGTATAGTTAGATGGTCAGCAAGGCTACTGAATTTCAACTACAAAATGCAATACAAAACAGGTTTGAAAAATGTTACTGCTGATTGTTTGTCACATTTACATTTACCTGCAGCGTCTGATACACTGGATGAGGACATAGAAGTTGTAGCACTGACTGATTTACTATTATCTACAGTTACAGGTGCAGTAACAAGCTTGCCTCACATGTCCAATCCAAGTAAAACTATGGGACATCTTACAAAGCAAATGGTCGAATGCTGAGAAGAAACTCAGTCCTGATCTTCAACCTTAGAAGACACAAACTGTCCGTAGTAGATGGCTATGTTGTTCGTGGAGCCCACCGCTTACTGTTACCAGAAACCTTGAGAGAAAAGCTCATACAACTTGCACATGAGCGTCATCAAGGAATTGTACGTACAAAACAAAGACTGCAAGAACTATGCTGGTGGCCAGCAATGGATGCTGATGTGGTAACTGCCATTCATTCTTGGGTTACTTGTCAGAATCATGACAAAACAGCTATCACACATACACCACCACTTCAGCCAGTACCATTTCCTGATTCAGCATGGGAATAACTGGCTATTGATATTGTGGGGCCTTTTGCTCCTATAGACTGCACCTTTGCTATAAATCTGAATTGCATTTTGTTTATAACATCAGCTACTGTAATAACATTTCTGTCTACAGTCTTCAGCAGAGAAGGTAATCCAAAGGAGTTAATATCAGACAACAGACCACAGTTTGTCTCATCTGAGTTTGAAATCTTTCTGAGAGAGAGGAATATCCTGCATAGAAAATCTCAGTGTATTACCCACAAGCAAATGGAGAAATGGAGCAATTCAACTGAAGTCTGAAAGAAGCTCTACAGACAGCAAATCCTACTGGGAAATCTTGGAAAGTATTTACAACAGAGTTCCTACATAACTACAGAGCAAAGTGCCATGCAACAACCCAATTATCTCCAGCTAAATTATTACATGGCAGACAGATGCACACTAAGTTACATGTTGCAGACATCAAACTTCCATCAAATACTGTTCCTACAAAATCATCTACTGCTGACATTGTCAAACGACAACAAGCCAAATGCAAGGCTTATAATGACAGAAAACATGGTGCAAGAGAAATGCACTTTCAGCCTGACTCTTTAGTCAGAATTAAGAAACCAGGACTACTGAAACAAGGACAATCTAAATTTTCTACCCCACTTGAAGTGAGACGCCAGCGAGGACCATACACATATGAACTGTCTGATGGACGCATATGGAATGCAAGTCGTCTTGCTCCTGCTAGATATGACTTTGGAGACATTCCATTTGATGAAGTACATTTTCCTACTCTTGATGCCAACTGCAATAGGCCTGAAGAAGGTGAACCTATAAGGCGTACTGAGAGAATCAGAAAACCACCTGCATGGACAAAGGACTATGTGATGTGAAGAGTGTATAATATTGTTTACTGTTTGCATACCATTTCATTGCAGTTGTTTATTACATTTGCACAAATGCTTTCCTACTATAGGGGGAACATGTGGTGTTTATACAAATGACCTGTAGAGGTCACAGTGCACATGCATTATACTGTGCATACACTTAACCTTCTATACTATTTAAAAGCAATAGAGTTCAAGTTACTGCTGTTGTGTAATGGCTGCATGATCCTGCTAATAAAGCACTGTTTTACTCTACTCATTCTCGGCTATCAAAACACAAGTCCAATACTCTCAAAGCTGCTACAAATTGTACTGTGAAGATTCGAGTTTCAAAATTTATATGTACTGTCTCTTTAAAAATTGAACTTCGTCTATTCACCATCTAAAACCTGCCGAAGTGCTGTTAGCCTATGG
Organism: Xenopus borealis; assembly: GCA_024363595.1. NCBI lineage: Eukaryota > Metazoa > Chordata > Amphibia > Anura > Pipidae > Xenopus > Xenopus borealis. Next base: position 81,997,200 of record CM044437.1, read on the forward strand.
AGGACCTCCTAAAACACATTTGGAATCATTTGGTGGACTTTGAAAATTCCAAAAAAAAATTTTTTTTACATCCTTCTAATCGAAGTTGATTGAATATGGCAAAAATTAGATTTGAAAGAATCAAATACAGCCTATTCACCCTAAGTTAAAAACAATTTTTTTCGATTGGTCTTTTTTTTCATCAAATTTCGAAGTTGTGGGAGTTGAAAAACCCATTACTTCAAAATGTGACCCTAGATAAATCTGCCCTTAGAAATATACAGTATAACACTGTTCCTCAGCAGTGTAAAGGATAGCAACTGACTCTGAATGCATTTTTCTAGTGTAGATACTGACCACCCGGTGGCAGCCAAGAACAGTCTGGAAGCAATAAAAGAAGGCTGCTTTGTTTTGCACTATTGCAAAATACAATTTTTTTTGCAGCTAAGTGTAATTAACTGAAAACACGCATGTCCAGTGACAGATTATGTTGTCCCATTAAATTGTTTTGTCTGAGGGGTGGATAAAATCTAAGAAGATCTATGAGAAATGTAATAAACAGCACTCTAAAATGTGCCAATATAAATTGACAATGTATGAAAACTTGTTCCTTTTGTTTTGGAATTATCAGTGTTCATATAAGGTGGAATTGCACTGCTGATTTCTGCAAACTCAATTTGTGTTTTGTTATGATAATGGTATTATTATAATCTTACTTTAACAAACTCATTGTGAAGTGTCATTTTTCACTTTATAAATCAGCCCTGGGAGGGGGGGGTCACCAATTGTCCCTGCTGAGCAGAATCCCTGAGTTTCATTACAGGCAGCTTTTTGAATTGATACAATAGTTGTCAATACTCCAGAGATGCTGCTGAGAAATGTATCAACTAATGTTGCAAAATTGTAACAGTTTAGAGTCTGCACCTGAATTACGGAGCTGTCAAACTCAAACACCAGAGACACACGAGACATCAACATTCAACTTTAAACTTAGATTTTGGAAAAACAGTAAAAAAATAAATAATGGAAAGTAATTGAAAAAAGTCTTTATTTCTGGGGAACAATCTGAAAACAACTGGATTGAAAAAAGTCTTTGGAAGATTAACATCCCCTTTAATAAATAATGAAACTAAATATAACATATTGTACGATCTCCATTTCCCCTTTTTGGTTCAGGAGTCGAAAAACTGATCCGTTTTGGTAGTTTTATTTAGGGAAGCTTCCAACCAGTCCATGTGGAACAGAAAATGCAGTTTGTTCTTAACTAAGTTTATAGATGGTGGTAGAAGAGAGCCATTCCTGCAATATGGCTTTTCTGGTTGCTGCAACTAGTCTTTCTGCTTGTGCTTTGTTAGCTTTAGATACTTGGGGGCAAATTCACTAAGTGGCGAAAAAGCGCTAGCATTGCCTTCACTAATGTTCGCCGCACTTCGCCAGGCCAATTTTACGCAAATTCACTAAAGTGCGAAGTTATGCTCAGGTTGGCGAATGGTAGCGTAGTTGCGCTAGTGTTACTTCGCCCGGCAAAGCGCATTTAGGCTAGCGATGCCTAATTTGCATACGGAGCGAATTTCAAAATGTAATAGAAGTATATGTTACAGCCACTACATTACACTACACAAGACCAGGAAACCTTTAATAAATAAAATAAAGTTGTCCTATTGCCCTAAACATGTGCCCCCTATATAGTTGAGTTTCCATATGTTAAGAAATATAGGGGGGAAGGAGGGTAACCCCCCCAAAACATTTAGCTCTTTTTCAGACTATCACCCTACAAAAGGTAAAACACGCCAGCATTTCTTTGGGACTTTTGCAAACTCCAAACTATTGTATTGAACTTCGCCAGGTCTGACCTGGCGAAGTAACGTCTAGCGTAAGTGGTAACATTCAGTAAATGGTCATCTTAGTGATTACGATCCTTTGTCAGTGCGCAACGTTGCCTGGCGTTAGTTGCACTAGTCTATCTACTTCGCTAGCGAAAATTCACCAGAGTCTGTGTTAGTGAATTTGTGAAGCTACGAATTGACGTCACGCTGGCAAATTAGCGCTAGCGTTAGACGCTTCGCGCTTTAGTGAATTTGCCCCTTGTTTTGTCCCTCTGATTTTACTAAACAGAGTCCACTCTATATTGATTAGCGAGTGCCAATATTTGTATACTTCTAGCCAAAATGCTTTAATGATTGGACAAGACCATATACAGTTTATTAGTGATGCTTCCATTTCTGAGCATCTTAGGCATGTTGAATTGGATAGCATGCCCATTTTAAATCTCTTTAGCGGGGTCAGGTATGATTGGTGTAACAGTTGCAAGGCCATGAACTGGTATTGACTAGATGGAATTATTCTCATGGAATAGGAGTGGAGTTCAGAAATGTCAGATGTGGTGATGGTTGATTTCTGACCATTTTCTGAAAGGAGTGTTGTTTGTCGATGGGCACATTGTGAACGTTGTGATTGTGGATACATTTCTCATCAGCATCTCTGGAGTATTAGCAACTATTGTATCAATTCTAACAGTTGCCTGCAATGAAATTCAGCAATTCTGCTCAGCAGGGACAAAGATAAGAAATGTATCAATTTAGAACAGTTTACAGGGTCTGCAACCCCCCCCCCCAGCTGCTTGGTGAAAAACAACACTTTACACTTCAATGTTAGAAAAACATTGACACAAAAAATAATTGGAAAAAGCCTTATTTCTGGTGAAGTATCTGAAACCAACTGAACTGAAAAAAGTGTTGAAAGGTGGACAACCCCTTTAAGCTGAATTTTGGATATTTGGCGCTGAGAAAGGTTCAAGAGCAGGCATTGTTTACAACCACAAGTGCAGTGCAATTGCCATGTTTTTACTCACAATGCAGTTCCCCCCATGACTCCAGTGTAACTGTAGTGTGCTTGAAGCAACTGCGGTGGATGCTCCAAAATGGACACAGTTGCGTTTGCATTTCAACATGCAATTGCTCTGAAAAATCCAGTTGGTGTCAAGTGCAACGTGCCATCAGAATTCATGGGCCCTGTCCAACAACATTTTCTGGGCCTCCCTAAAAGTAAAAAAACAACTCTCAATTGCCCTGAAGGTACATGTCTATGCTGTCTACCCCTAGTTCTGGCCCCATTTTTGCCACCAAGCCTTAGATGAGCTTGAGTAGAATACGTCAGCTATGTATAAAGAATAAAACATGTCTGTGCAGTGGCTGTACTTCCACAGAACAATGTGTTTTTTTTTTTTTTAAATAATGCATGCCTGGTATACGCTGTAAAAAGAAAACCTCAATCTTATCAGAAAATGCGAACCTGCAGCAACACAGGTTGTGTCTTCTAGGGGGCTTGTGTGTTCATGATAGGCATATACTGCAAATTATGAACAATAATCAACGGACGTCACGATCAAAACAGCATTGTCTTTGGCATTTTGCAGAAAAAAAATAAGGTTGTCAAAGAATGCTTTTTGGACTTCCAAACAAAGGAAGAATCATTAATTATAGGGAGCTTTTCCAACCAACTTGACGTGGCCCATTGGTAAACTAAGGCTATGGCTTGCAATACATGACATGTGCCAATATCACCAATTTGTCTTCTTCTAAATTAGCCATTTTTTGTCCTTAAATTGTGGTCCTAGTTTTCACATAAAACACTGGCATCCTCTGATGCAGTGGCGTAACTAAGGGGGGTGGGACTGTGCCCGGGCCCTGCTGGAGCAACAGATTAGAGGAGATTTTCATTGTGCAACCAGCACGTCTACATAGAGTTGGGGGTGCACCGTAAGCCCTCCAAGATTACTAACAACTCTGATGCCAGACTAAAAAAAAGCCAAAAAACTCATGATTAAATTAATTTTGTCAATGTCACATATTGTCTCCTAAATAAGCCTTTTTTTGTTCCTAAACTGTAAAAATAAATCTGTCCCAGACAGCTATAGGGACCTTCTGATGCTAGCATGAAAAAGAAACTCTAAAAATATAAACTTACATTTGTTCAATTTCCCACATTGCCTTCTCATACATTAGCTTGTTTTTTGTAAATTGGGAGAGGAAGCCAGCCTTTGCTTGCACACAAAAACACACTAGGACCCTCTGATGCAAGTGGGAAAAAATCTCACCTGGCCCTAGTTGCAAAAACAAACAAACCTATTTTTGGTTAAACTAATAGAAGAGTCTGTGATGGAGAAAGTGGTGGTTTTGGCTCCTGGGAGCTCCCAGTGTGGCTGGCAATGTTGGGGCACACACAGCTCACTCATTATGCACACGTGAGGCAACTGATGAAGAGAACAGTTGGCGAATCCACCAATCCTGCATCACATTGCACATTACCCTCCAATTTAGTCTCTAGGGTACAAATGACCCTAGCAACCCTGCATTGATTTGAATAAGAGACTGGAATATGAATAGGAGATGGACCGAATAGAAGTAATAAAAAGTGACAATAACAATACATTTGTAGCCTTACAGAGCATTTGTTTTTAGATGGTGTCAGTGACCCCCATTTGAAAGCTGCAAAAAAACAGAAGAAAATGGCAAATCATAAAAAAACTATGAAAAATAATGAAGACCAATTGAAAAGTTTCTTAGAATTGGCCCTTCTACAATATACTAAAAGTTAACTTGAAGGTGAACCACCCCTTTAAGTCTAATTCAATTAGAATGGAAAACTCCTGATAAAGCCCCAGTCTTAAATAAGAGATTTAAGTCTTTATTCCCTATTGATGATGAGGCAAAGGCTTGGGAGGCTTCTCCAGTGGTGGATGTGGCAGTGGCACGTCTCTCTCAAAAAGAACTACCATTCCAGTTGAAGATGGTTCAGGACTCAGAGATGCTATGGATAGAAAAGCCGAATGCTCTTTAAGATGTATTTATTCTTCTGCCTCGGCCCAATGCAAGCCATTGCTGGCTGCCTCCAGGAATATGAGAAACTGGTTGACCCAGTTAGAGGATGATATTGAGAATAAAGTCTCAAGAGAATCGCTTCTTAAATCACTGAATGTAATTAAATTATGGTCTGAGTTTTTGTGTGACTCATGGCCTCTAGGACCATGGCCCTTTCCACCTTGGTGAGGAGAGCGATATGGCTTAAACCCTGGTTAGAGGATATTACTTCCAAGGTTAAAGGGGTTGTTCACCTTTGAGTTAACTTTTAGTATAATGTAGAAAGTGATAATCTGAGACAATTTGCAACTGGTTTTCATTTTTTATTGTTTGTGGTTTTATAGTTATTTAGCTTTTTATTCAGCAGCTCTTTAGTTTGCAGTGTCAGCAATTTGGTTTCTAGGGTACAAATTGCCCTAGCAACCCTGCATTGATTTGAAGAAGAGACTGGAATATGAATAGGAGATGGACTGAATAGAATGATAAGTAATAAAAAGTGGCAATAACAATTCATTTGTAGCCTTACAGAGCATTTGTTTTTAGATGGTGTCAATGACCCCCATTTGAAAGCTGCAAAGAAACAGAAAAAAATTGCAAATCATTAAAAAACTATGAAAAATAAATAATTGGCCCTTCTACAATATACTAAAAGGTTAACTTGAAGGTGAACCGATATGCAATATGCCCTATGAGCCAGGTCACCTTTTTGGCCCAAAATTAGATAGGCTCATGGAGAAAATGTCTGACAATAAGGGCAAAACTCATTCCCAGGACAAGCAGAAGTCTAGGTGGAGGCGTTCCTTTTTTTCGTCGTCAAAAGAGGTCTCTGGCAAGATCTATTCAAGACAACCAAGCTATGGTGAGAGAGAAAAGGAGAAGAATCAGCTCAGAACCCAGATTGGTGCTAGACCCAATAGAGGAAGGAACAGGTCTTTTCCTGTCAAGCATGGCTGGTCAGTGAAAGTATTTGTGAGCAGATACCTTAGGATGCCCACCATAGGCAACGGCAACGCATGTACTAGCGCGCCGAGTGTAAAACCTATAGACTGTGCACTCGTCACTGCCTCAGACTCCGGCGCGCACCGTGCAGAGTCATTGCGCTTATATATACCGTGTCCATGACGTCACATTCTCATCACGCGAGACCGTGACGAACCTCAGGGAGAGTGGACCGGCTGTAGCCGAGGAGCTGGTCATTTAAACGGCGATGCGGGATGATTAGGCAGCTGTTTTCGGGATGTGTTATGAAATCGGGATCGTGCCGCTGAAAGCGCGACAATTGTGAGGCATGCCGCTGCCCGGAGATGAAGAGTCCATTGGCAAGTGTTATCTGTGCAGGAATCTAAGCTCTGACTGGTTTAGCTGCTGTAGCAGCACTGACAGGGGAGATATGTGCTGATTCGCCATTGGTTTGCGCCTTTTTTTAGCTGCGGTGAATAGGGGCTAAGGGCAAGACAGGGGGTTCGCCTCATAATCCCTAGACACTGCAACCCTCCCTCTGTGGGGAGCTGAAGGTTTCCGACATGGAGAGAAGGGAGGAGCAGCAGAACCTTGACTTTACAATGGACAATGTGGAAAAGGTAAGTAGTCGCGATTATCGGCAGATTTGTTCTACTGAAACACCTGTTAACATCGCCATTGCTCGTTATTTATATATATTTCTCCAAACCACTGTGTAGCAGCAGCATTCCGTTGCACGTGAGCAAGTGTCCCTCAGCGCAGAGATTGAGTAGAACTGCATCTCTCTGTCCAGTGGCTGACCGTGTGGCCCAGGCAGCTGTCTTGTTGGTTGAGTTGCTGGGAATGCTCAGCCGGGGCCATGCAGTGTACAGCTGTGCTTTGCTCTGACACTACTGGAGGGGGATGGGCTCAGCATGTTATTTTCAGGACTCTCTGCAGTTGCTTTGTTGACAGCACTGACCCAATAGTATAGACTAGAGAATGCACAATGTCTCTTGAGATTTCCCCTTGGCAGTCACAGCTCAGTGGTTTGTCAGATGTCTTCCCTATAACGTCAATACACTTTCAGCAATTTACCGTATGGATGTACTTGTACCAGAATAATACAAATTAAATAATAATAAATATATATATATCTTTCTTATTAAAAGCATCTCAGGTGGAGTCCTAGGTTTCATTCCAGCCAGGGCTCTGTCTGCAAGAAGTTTGTATGTGGGTTTCCACCAGGTACTTTGTTATTCAAATGCAAGCAGGAAGGTTAAATGCACTCTGAAGTATTCTTTTACCAACATCAGGATTACCCTGAACTCTTGATCATGCTTTGTTTACCCTTATTCTCCTATATCTCGTTAGAGAATTTTTAACATTTATTATAAATAACCCACCGAAATGCCACTGCCGATCCTCTTCAGAAAAGGCGACAGAGCGACGATCCGTTGTGCAGTCGTTGATTTCTCCTACCTGGCTATCTCCTGTAAGGAACCAGGGATAAGAAATCGTCGCCCTGTCGCCTTTTCTGAAGAGGAGCGGAAGCGGAGTTTCTTCTGTAAGTTATTTCACAATGAAGACTTATCAATTTCAAAGTTTAATTTATCTTTAACTTTATTTTTTTTAATTTGTTCCTCTACAACAACAAAGAAAAGAAGCATTGAAATAAATACACAAGACGGCAACACATTAAAGAAACCATAACACCAAAAAATGAAAGTGTTTTAAAGGAATGACCATATAATGTATTGTTGCCCTGCACTGGTAAAACGTACCAGTAATCTATGTGAGATGGTTTTCGGATAATTTGGATCCCATACCTGTATTTCTAAAAACGTATAATTTTATGCAACCGTTTCTGGGTAAAGGGTGGTGTCTTCAGGGCAAAGAAAGGAGCCTAAAAACTTGCAGAGTGTCGCTGCTTTTTACATAGCATTTTGCACATCTTTTCATGCTAGCGATTCTTTTGTCATTTGAATTTGTCCGTAGGTGATACAATGTGTAAAATCTGTTTACAACTAGGGTTGCCACCTGGCCAGTATTTTACTGGCATAGCCAGTAAATATGATGGTTTGTCCCTAATGTTATTAATAGGGTAAAAAGATAAATATATAGGAAACCCAGTATTTTTTTTCCAGAAAAGAAGTATTTACAACACTTCAATAAATACACTAATTTATTTTACATCAACTGTTAGTGTTGTGTAAAAAATTTTTTGCACACCTGTATAAATATGTCCATATGAGTGGCAGATTCAGTTGAGCTGTGGGATAGATTTACTCTCTCTATAGAAGAATCAAAAGGGAACGACCTTTTCCTCTGATAAAGTGAGGCAAGAAAATGTTTGTTATCCATGTGTGTAATAAAGGGGGTGAACCCCTTTCTTAATATTAATTTGTATGAATTGCCCTTAATAGCAAATATTAATAAGAATATGCAGGGTCGATTATCAAGCCTTCTGATGAACTGTTGGTGAGAAATAACTTTCACACGCACGCGCAAGATCTAATTTACATACATTTACTTAACTTTGTATCATGGTTATTACAAAAAATCCAAGCTCAGCATGCATTCAGCACATTCGGGAGCAATGATCGAAATCCTGGCACCCACTCATGGGTCCAAGGCAAAGCACCTGATGCTGAGTGTGGACTCCCTTTTATACCAGAGTTCTCAGTGCAGATGCTTACCTGTTCAATAATGTGTGCAAACCTTTGTCATAAAACACAAAATTCTAAAGCTGGCCATAGACACAAAGATCCTCTTGTTTGTTGACCTCGCCAAATGAGCAGATCTTTCCCCGATATGCCACTAACTGTATTGGGGTTAACGATTGTATTACGACGAGGGCAGTGTGCTCCGTGGAGAAAATCAAACCTTCCCGATCGATATTGCGGCCAGGTATCAATTGGGAAGACCTGTCAGAAACACCCCCCCTCCTCCCATACACGGGCAGATAAAATGTCAAATTGGTCTAAACATCCGATATCGGCAGTTCTAGGGTAGGGACAGACAGGGAGAAGGAAATTCAGGGAGATTGTCGCCTGCTAAAAACGCCAGGCGACAAAATCTCCCCGAATCTCCCTGTCTGCCCCTACCCTTATCTGCCATGTGTGGCCTTTAGCTACTTTGTAACCAGCCTTATTTGTTGCTCAAGTTGTCTATCTGCTGTCTGTTTATTCCAAAGATTTTTGCTGGGAAACAATACCTACTGCATGTTTACTGGTTTACCCAGCAATATACATAGACAGACATTGTAACCTGAACAATGGACAATAGCTATCCCAGAATCTATGCTACAATGTGTTAGCAAGTCTGTTCCTAAATGTTTATAATGCAGACCAGCAAACGAGGTAAGGTTGCAAAAATTGGAATTGTGCTTATATCACGGTGAGCTGCTTTGGCTCACTTTGTCTTTTTTGGAACTCCGTTTGCCTCTTCTTGAGAGCCTTGCTAATGTAACACAAATTAGTGGTTCCTTTCAACTGACCTGTGCATTGCTCTGACCTCAGAGGCTGCAGTATTCCAGGATGTGAATGAATCTCGCTTGGGATTTATAAACAGATTGTGAAATAAAGAATGCTTGGAGGATGTTTAAGGGGAAAGCAAAATCAATATAAATATTTTTAATGGACCCTTACCGCATGCATAAAGCACATTGGCATGCCAGACTGTAAATGTGGTTATTTGGTTTAAATATTTATTTTATTGTGAATGAGTAGGTTAAAAAGTTAATTCTGTAACTTTTTGGACATCACTCTGCAAAACCACGGAACAGTTTTCATCTCAATAGAATTGTGTTACAATAATCTATTTAAATGCAGTGACAAGATGAGCCACATGTCTAAATAAACTTTACTCCAACTTTAGGCACATTCATATGAATTCTTTATAGAGTGTTTACTGTTTACAGATTACAAATGGGCTGCTATTTTATCCTCACAGTTTGGTATATTTGTGTTTGAGAGTAACATCAGCAGCCACCAAAAGCCAAAATGTATATTGGCTTCATTTGCTATACAGTAGCTTCACAAGTTCCTTTCTCACTTGTATATAGCTATGACATAAATTTAAAAAAAAAATGCACACACATTCTTCTCTATAGTGTTATTTGGTTAAACAATAGCTGTAACACTACAATATCAATGCTTAACACTTATTATATAAAGTGCACTTTTCATGATCAATATTAAGGGGCCTTGATTGATATGATGTTGCGTAAAACACTGGAGAAAAACATCACTAATGATGTGTCCTATAGCAACCAATGAGCAATTTGTTTTCAATTGCCTACAAATTAGAAAACAAAAGCAAAGGTCGTATTGGTTACTATGGGCAACAATAATATCAAGAAAGTTCTGAATTACGAAAAGGCCATATCCCAAAGGTTCCATTTTATCCAAATGCAGTAAAACCCCCATTTTACATTTTTCAAGGGGTCAGGAAACCATTATGTAAAATCTAGGGAAATGAAACTGTGGGAAATTTGTTGAAGTAACTTTTTCTTCAAGTACTGAAAGGATTTAAGCCAAGGAGTCTGTTTTACTTTGATATACAATATTTACTGTGTTAAGAACTGGTCAAGCATGGCAGTGCTAATATAACACTATGATGGCATGTGCAAGACCTCTCTGCCAGTCACATACATAACCTAAAGCAAGAAGTGATTGGTGCAGACTAATTAGAATTGACCATTTACATGCAGAATTATGGTACTCCTGGTTAGTTTTTCAAACCTCTTCATTTCACAAATAATAACATTCATAGGAAAAACGCAGAGAAAAAAAAGCTGTTTTTTGGGTACATCAGGACAAAATGTTGTTGTAAAATCTGTGAAAACAACTTAAAATCTGTGAAATACACCCATTGAAATGCATTATAAACTGGTGTGGCCACAAATAATTTAAATTGCAGGAAAACTTCAGATCAGGCGACTTAAATGTTTTACTGTATTCCAATTTTTAAAAACAGATTTCCTTTTTCTCTGTAATAACAAAACAGTACCTTGTAATTGGTCCAAACTAAAATATAATGAATTATTATTGGAAGTAAAACCATTGGGTGTATTTAAAGGGATACTGTCATGTGAAAACATGTAAAGCATCAGTTAATAGTCCTACTCCAGCAGACTTCTTTACTGAAATCCATTTCTCAAAAGAGCAGATTTTTTTTATATTCAGTTTTGAAATCTGACATGGGGCTAGACATATTGTCAATTTCCCAGCTGCCCCTGGTCATATCACTTGTACCAGCACTTTAGGAGGGAACTGCTTTCTGGCAGGCTGTTGTTTTTCCTTCTCAATGTAACTGAATGGAATGCAGTGGGACATGGGTTTTTACTATTGAGTGCTGTTCTTAGATCTACCAGGCAGCTGTTATCTGGTTACCTTCTCATTGTTCTGTTGTTAGGCTGCTGGGGGGGAGGTGATATCACTCCAACTTGCAGTACAGCAGTTAAGAGTGACTGAAGTTTATCAGAGCACAAGTCACACGACTGGGGGCCCCATGTCAGATTTCAAAATGAAATGTAAATAAATCTGTGTGCTCTTTTGATAAATGGATTTCAGTGCAGAATTCTGCTGGAGTAGTACTATTAACTGATGCATTTAGAAAAAAAAAATAATTTTCCCCATGACTGTATCCCTTTAATGCTTACGAGATTTTTTTTGTAGACTTAACAGCAGATTTACGAAGTGTGGAATTGCGAGGGTAAAAAACTTGTTTATTTTCGATCGAAAATTGACCTTATTCGTTTAAATAGGTCTGTTTTCGATCGAATAAAAATCATTTGAATGCACTGTTCGATTGAAAATCTTTTTCCTAACTTTGAATTTAAAAAATTTCCAAAAACACTCCTTAAAGGTTCCAGGAGGTCTCCCATAGGCTAAAATAGCAACTTGGCAAGTTTAAGGTGGCAAAGGGTCCAATATTTTTACAGAGACAGTACTTCGATTTCCAAATGGTCGAATTTTAAAATTCAATTAAAAAAATTTTTTTCAACTCGAATTTCGGCCTATTCGATAGTCAAAGTAGCCAAATATTACTTTGAAATTCAAAATTTTTTTTAATTCGAATTTTCATTTCACCCGTTATTCTGCCCCTTAAAGTATGAAGATCCAAATAACAAAGATCCGTTATCCGGAAAACCCCAGGTCCCGTGCATCCTGGATAACTGGTCCCATACCTGTACCCGCATATTGTATATTGTCCTGCCTTTGTGCACTGTATGTCCTTAATCTTCTGTTTTCTTTTATTTGTAGGCACTTCATCAGTTGTACTATGATCCTAATATTGAAAACAAGAACATGGCACAGAAATGGTTAATGCAGGCGCAGATTTCCCCTCAAGCTTGGCAGTTCAGCTGGCAGTTACTAAATGGAGGGAAAGTGCCTGAAATTCAGTACTTTGGTGCCAGCGCCCTTCATATCAAGATATCCCGTTACTGGGGAGATATCCCTGCAGAGCAGTACGAGAGCCTAAAATCACAGCTTTTTGCACAGATCTCTGTATTTGCCAGTGGCTCCAAAATAGTGCTGACTAGACTATGTGTTGCTTTGGCTTCTTTGGCACTCAACATGATGCCGGATACCTGGCCACATGCTGTTTCTGATATGGTACGGGTGTTTCAGAAAGAGGATGGCCAGACTGATGGCGGGTCCCGTTGCTTGGCACTCCTAGAGCTGCTGACCGTACTGCCAGAGGAATTCCAGACTAGTCGCCTGCCACCTTATCGCAAAGGAATTGTGCGTAGTTCCCTGGCACAGGAGTGCACCTGTGTGTTCCCTCTTTTGCGTCAGTTATTAGAGCAAAGTGACACACCAGGGTTTGTCAAACAGAAAGTCTTGAAATGTTTCTCAAGCTGGGCTCAACTTGAAATACCCTTAACAGAGTGTGAAGAACTGACAGTTGCTGCTTTCTCTGCACTGCGGGATCCTGAGCTCTTTGATTCAGCAGTAGAGGCCTTGGTAAACATAATCTCCCAACCTGACGCGCAAAGGTAAGACTCTTAAATGCAGTTTAGTCTTGTTTTTGTCATGACCTGTAGCACCACAATAGGCTTTACATAAAGGTATTTGCTAAATTAAGGTGATAACATTTGTAAGGCTTTTATACTGAGAAATGCTTACAAAAAAATAAAAGCCGTGAGAAGGAAGACGCGAACAACATAAGGTAATGCTGTACAGAAACTACAGGGAGTCCTCCTTATACATGCTTGGGATAGGGAATTGCAAATACATTTTTTTTTATTTGTAAACCACATCTGTAGTTATACATGTTAAAACTGAACATTTTTTTTAACGATGAAATTATTCAGTGCCCAAGTGTGAATCTGTATTCTCACAATCTCTCACTGGACCTCACAAATGAGAAATCTTGTCTACCATATCCCGTGTTTTCTACACTTTGTGTATATACGATTTCCAACATTCATTTTTTTTTTCCTGAAAGGCACCTGAGAAAAATCACTTTGAATTGCTCAGGTTTTTTAATAGTCTTCTAGTAAATTATTTTTTTAAACCCAATTTAGGAATTCTTTATTACAATAGTCCATTGCTAAAATTATTAGTGTGCCCATTGGATGGAATGGTTCTTGGCACATTTTAGCTTTTGAGTGATTGAGGTATTGACTATTTTGAGTAATCCAGCACCATTAGCTCTATGGGGGCATTAAAGCTCCTATAGCAGTGTTGCGCTGTTATCATGGCGAAGGAAAGTCATTAATCAGCATGTCATGGCGGGGCTCGCACTGGGAGGTCCCTCCCGATGCGAGCTTGCCTGCGCTGGCGGGGGGCATTTAAAAAAAAAAAAAAAGTACTAGTACCCCCAACCCCTTTGGTTGGGGGTAACTTTTTTTTTTATTTTTTTATATGTTAGGTGCCCTTTAAACATATCAGCCATTATAGTCATATTACCATAGTCCTCCAGTGCAGCTTTGCGATCTATAGTTTGCCTAGGAATTTGCAAAGAATCCAGTACCTCTACTCATTTAGTGCAGCTTCCTTTTCTCCTGTAGCAGTGATTTCCAGGGCAAACACATGCGTGCTGCATTCTGAGTACTTTTTTTTTTTAATTCTCTCATTTGCACACTGTGCTGTGACACGCCGCCACTGTTATTCTTGACTCTAGAAGACAGCCTGGCAAATTCCAAGGGTGCGGTGTCTAGCGGCCTAGTGGTGCCCAAGCCCGGAATCAGGGAAGGCCCGGATTTGTGGAGAGGCCACCTATGCTGGTCCTAGGGCGGCAGGATTTTAGGGGACGGCATGCTGCCCAACTACACCCACTTTGGTTCAGAAATGAAAATTTCCTGTGTGCCAATTCCCATTGCTCTGTCCTGATGATGAAAATTTGAGCAAATAAAAGGAAGGGGGCAGGGGCGACAAATGACAGCAGACCTATTGGCGCCAGCTAGGTAATTCCGGCCCTGAATCCGGGCCTATAAAACCCCAATGCCAAAGTAATTTGGAAAAATATTGGAAAATAAATTGCTAAATGTGAAATCGGCACAAAATGTTACTAGGTGGTAAGCATAATTACTATTTGGTAAAGAAAATATTTAGGCTTTGTAAATGATCCCATTAGTGTTGCAATATACCTAGGTAAACAAATACCTGCAAGATGCAAATGCCGTTGTTTTTGGATGTTAAACCGTTGACTTGCTGAAGTGCAACTAGCAGCGGATCTCCGCCTGCTCTCGCCTCTCACTTGTCCATCTCCCCCCTCCATCTCTGAGACCGGATTTAGGAGAAAGTATCTGACGGCAGGAGCATTTTTTTTATTACTTGACATATAGGCACCCAAGAACCACCCCTAAAGCTGCCACCCTAGGTACAGGCCGGACATGCCGATATGGTAAATACCATCATGGATTTGGACAAATCCTAAATGTTCAGCAGAAACAAGACTCAACCCTTAAAGATATGACTTTTTTTCACATTTCGTATGGTCCCACGACCACAATATGTGACGTCCATTATTTCCAGTTGTGAAATTCACAATAGTGCAGATGTGAGCACTTTTCTGCTTAATAATGCTTCTCCAGGGCAAAATCACTTGTGCACATTTCCAGTTGAAATTTATGAAACCTGTTAGATGTGGTCATGGGCTTGAAGAATATGCTGTCTGGCATTAGCATTAGATTTGCCTTAGTTTGGTTTGATGGGAATGGTCTGTGATTGGTAACATAATAATCTCATTGTGCATCTGTATGTGTATCATTATCTTAAAGAGATACTGACATCAGAAATTATTTATCATAATATGTCCTTTTAAAGCTATTTATAACTTTGCTATAAAGTATTTGCACAATACTTTTACATTACCTGTCTGTTGTCCCATGTTCCTTTATGAGCTGCCATATTTGTGCAGCAGGAGTCTTTTAGTATTCGAAACTCTAACTGACGGGCTGAGATGGGACAGTCAGGTTGGCGGGACAGTCAGGTTGGCAAAACAGTCCGGTTTAGACGTTTCAACTAACCGTAACTTACAAAATAAAACCTCTCTACAAAGAAGTGTCCAGATCACTTTAGGTAAATATTGCCCTTTTACATCTCTTTCCTTGAGCCACCATTTTGTGATGGTCTGTGTGCTGCCTCAGAGATCACCTGATCAGAAATATTTCAACTGTAAAGGTGCCCATAGACAGGGAGATCCTCTAGTTTGGCGATATCTCCAAACGAGCCGTTCTCTCCCCGATATGCCCACATTGAAGTGGGCGATATCGGGCTGATCCGATCGTGGTCCCTAGGGCCCAACGATCGGATCAGAATGGAGGCCCATCGGATGGCCCCACACGCCGGCCAATAAGCTGCCGATTCGGTCTGTCAGCAGCTTTTATCGGCCTGTGTATGGGGGCCTTAACTGTAACAGGAAGAAGTGTGGAAGCAGAAGACGGAACTCTTTTTAATTTTAATTGGCTCGTGACCTAACAAGTATAGTTTGTTTAGAATGATGTTGTGCACCGTGAATCATACTGTCTCAGGGGGCTGTCCTTATATTTTAAAATGGCAATTATCTATTTATGATACATACTACCAAAAAGTATTATTATGAAAATTTTTTTTTTTTTTTTTTTTTTACACGAAGCAGGTTTTTACATGAGCTGCTTTGTATTAGACCTACATTGTTGAGGGGTATTTTCCTTTAAAGGGAAACTGTCATGGGATTTTTTCAAAACACATCAGTTAATAG
>CM044437.1:82013183-82052394 GCA_024363595.1 Xenopus borealis
ATATAAAAAAATCTGTTTGCTCTTTTTAGAAATTGATTTCAGTCCAGAATTCTTCTGGAACAGCACTATTAACTGATACATTTTGGAAAAAAAAATTTTTCCCATGACAGGATCCCTTTAAGTAATTTTTCTGACCTTAAAGTGATACTGACACAATAAATGTCTTAACATATGAGTGTACATTAAATGTTGCCTATGTCATGTTGATCTTTTTTTGCCGAGAGGTTTGTTTTTGTATATAATTGTTAGTTGAAGTTCTTACACCTGATTCTCTGGCACTCTGACTTTGCCAACCTGACTGTCCCATCTCAGCCTATTAGTTACAGTTTCTAATGCTAACGGACTCCTGCTGCACAAATATGGCAGCCCCCTCATACAGGAACATGGGGGATCAGACAGGTAATGTAAAAGCATCATACAAATACTTTATGTCAAAGTTAGAAGTAGCTTTCAAGGCCAATATTATAATAGATGTAAAAAAACTGTTTAATTTAAGGTGTCAGTGTCTCTTTAATATTAAGATGCTAGTCATACCTCTCAGGTGTGACTTATTCTATGTTAAGTAGTAAGCTGTGTATTCTACATGATGCCTGGAGAAAAGGAGGCAACCCCTTAGGGCCAGGGCATACAAGTCTACTGGTAGAGGTTATTCGCCCAGCGACAAATCGCTTCTTCTTTGTGCAACTAATCTTCCCAAACTGCCTCCCCGCTGGCTAGAATTTAAATCGCCGGTGGGATGGCACACGGAACCCTTCATTTTCTAAAGTCACCCAACGTTGCCTCACAAGGAAACTTCGGAAGAGTTCTGAGTGCCAATCCAGCCAATGATTAACATTGTAGCTGGTGGGGAGGCAGTTTGGGGAAGAAGAAGCGATTTGTCGCTGGGTGACCAATTCCCCCTAGTAGCTTTGTGTGCACAGAACCATGTACTGCCTATAAGGAAGGGCTTATTTGCCACCCATAACTGCCTCTTATAACTTTTCAGCTGCAGTAGATCTAACAAACTAAAGTCATTGTACTTTTTAAAATCATTCTGCACCCTGTAAGCATTATGCATAGAGAATACCTAGCCCAGTTTCTTCACCTTGTATGGCAGAAGAGTGGAAAACCTGAATAAATAGGAACGTAAATAGAAACATAACATAAATAGGAACACCGCCCACCACCCAAGATGATTTATAATTGTACATTTGGCAGGTCTGCCTTGGAAATGGTTAAATACATATGGACTGAAGCTCGTGTCCCTTTATAGATCTGGACTTGCTGATGTTTCAAACCAGAGTACATTACATTCTCTGCAGTGTAATAGGGCATAAGGGAATTTACCTACATTTATTTATATATTTTTTCTGTTCAGTTTAACTTAATTTTCTAGGAGGCAAGGAGATTTAACCCAGTAAGCATTTTTTTTTGTTTTGAATAAAATCTATTTTTATTCTTCATTCCTCTCAAGCTTCCATGCATCTCCTGTGCATTATGTATGGATACAAATATTTTAGGCATACACCAAAATATTTTGATTCATGAGAGCTAAAGGTTAGTGCAAAGTAGACAAAACCACATCATCTGCTAAGACAAATGGCCAAGCCAGCTACATGTTTCGTAAGTGTTGTAAAGTTCAGTTTGGAAAGGCATAATTTTTTTTCTGCTCCCATGTTTTCCTTTATTTCCGATGCATAAACGACTATTTCTGTTGTCTTTCACATCTTCCTACAGATGATAACTTTTCTGTTATATAGGCTGTTTTGTCATCATGTCTGTATTTTATTCTTCTGCTGTGCATTTTTGTCCTTTCCACATATTGTTGTTTTCAAGTTTAATCTATGTTCATTGTGTATGATTTTACCATTGTGTGTTGCTTCTGTATGTAAGTATTTAATTCACTTGCTCTGTGTGCTGTCACTGTATATAATGCTTCTTCGTCTATCTACCCTACCCCCAGTCGTCAGTCTTTAGCATTCATGCCGGGGCTTTAAATGTGTGAGGTATCGGTGTGGGGGGACAGAGGCTTGTGCTTCTGGTTTAGCAGACTGCCTAAACCATCCTTGGGAATTGATACCCATTATGATTGCATTGAGCTGTTCAATTGGTTGCTCAACCTTCTAGTTGCTTAGCAACCACTTATCCTCTCCTCTTTGCTTTCTTGACTGCTCACTCCTGGGTTCACACTAGCAATAATAAAGGGCTTAATTAGAGCTCAGAGCTCTTATATTTTCATCTGTGTCTTGAGGGAGTAGCCTGTTAAACCCCTTCATTTCCAGAACCATCTTAAGATCATATCCCAAAGAGCTTTTATACGAGATGAGACTGATGAATAAACTGATTCACGTGCATCCTTGGCTGCATTTTTGAATGGAATACAAAAATATTGAAATTAATTGCAATTGAAGTTTCTTTTACTAATAATTATCCTATATAATAAAGTTCAAGTGTCTCTGCGTCCAGTCCCTGTGTCCGTGGGATTGTGCTACTGCGCATGTGCCGCACGGACCGTCTCTGGCGAATTTAAAATTGAAAATTTTTCTAAGTCCCAAAAAACGCTGTGGCGTGTTTTACCATTGTGGGTGATAGTCTGAAAAAGAAGTGTATGTTACAGCCACTACACATGCCCAGGACACCTTTAATAAAAAAATAAAGTTGTCCTATTGCCCTACATGTGCCCCCTGTATAGTTGTGTTGCCATATGTCAGGAAATGTAGGGGGGAAGGAGGGTAATACCCCCCCAAAAAAACTGTTTTTCAGACTATCAGACACAATGGTAAAACACGCCTCGGCGTTTTTTGGGACTTTCAACCTCCTATCTATTGTATTGCTCTAGCGTAAGTGCTAACGAACAGCAAAAAGTTGATCTTAGTGAATTTGCGTAATTACGATCCTTCGCCAGTGCGCAACTTCGCCTGGCGTAAGGGTGCGAATTTGCGCAAGTCTATCTACTTCGCTAACATTAATTCGCCAGAGTCGGTGTTCGTGAATTTGAGATTACGATTTTACATCACGCTGGCGACTTTGCGCTAGCGTTAGACGCTTCGCACCGGCTGTCCGTGGGGCACATGCGCAGTAGCGCAATCCCACTGACACAGGGACTGGACGCAGAGACACTTGAACTTTATTATATAGGATTCGTGCCGTATGCAAATTAGGCTTCGCTAGCGAAATTGCGCTATGCCTAGCGAAGTAGCACTAGCATAAATACGTTACCGTTCGCCAACCAGAGCGTAAATTTGCACTTTTGCGTAGCGCAGGCGAAAATTTGCCTGGCGAAGTGCGGCGAACGCTCCCGAAGCCTGTGCTAGCGATTTTTCAGATCTTAGTGAATGTCCCACTTGGAGCGCAGAGACTTCCGTATAATCTGCTGCCTTCAATCTATGGAAAGACCGGCGCTACATAATGGTGTGCCGCTCCTCTGCTCACCGCTACACCGCCAGCTGTACACATGCCCAAGCACCATGTGACAGAGGAGCAGCTCGAGCTGTGGGATGTGTGACCTGGGGAGTCCGCGGCGCAGTCGGTAAAGGTAAATGGGGGGTCGGGGTAGAGAGAGACTTCCACCAGCTCCTCACATAGCGTCTTGCCTCTTTATTTATTACCTAAAAGCCCCGCCCTCACGGGAGAGCCACAGCCAATCCCAGTGCGCTGCCCCGCCCCTCTTTGTTGTGCTGCCCAATGGCAGAGGGATAGAGCGTTGCTGGCCGGCGGGTGACAGAGGAGCAGCTACTGTCTGGCCTCCCATAGCTGTGAAAGTACCTCTCTGACTCACTCAACTTCGCCTACAGGACGCCAAGGAAAAAATATGATTGGCGGAAAATGGGCATGCGCACGTGAAGTGTGAATGATCAAGAGGCGGTGCCAACTGTTACTATCTTTAATCTCGCGTTGTTAGAAGCGAGACCCGCTCACTCAGCGCATGTCCCCGACGTTGCTACGGCAACAGGGATGCTGAGCTGACAAAGTCAGGCTGCTCTTTTTCTAAAAGTAACATTGAGGCAGATTCGCCTCTGAAATTCTGTAGGACAAACATTTTTTTGTGGAAAAAAAACACTGGTGTGATCTATACCATAAACAAACATTGCCCAAACTCTTTAGGAAGCAGTAGTTTCCTACTGAGAAGTACTCTAGGTGTCCACCATGGTTGTCCACTTTTTTTTGGACTGGAACAAGTCTGTTTTTATAAATGTTTGACTACATATGTTCTAGCGCCCGTTAATTTAACGGGCTTAATGTCTAGTAAAGTAATAATTTATATGTATTTTCTTGTACTGATGTATAATGTTTTTTGTTGTTCATACTTTTACTATATTTGTCTAGATAGGCCTTAAAGGAATACTGTCATGGGAATTTCTTTTTTTTTTTTTCATAAATGCTTCTGTTTATAGTACTGCTTCAGCAGAATTCTGCACTGCAATTAATTTCTCAAAAGAGCAAACAGATTTTATTTAATTTTGAAATCTGACATTGGCTAAACATTTTGTCAGTTTCCCTGCTGCCCCCAGTCATGTGACTTGCGCGCTGATCACTTCAAACACTATTTACTGCTGTACTGCAAGTTGGAGTGATATCACCCACTTTCTTCCCTCCCCCCCCCCCCCCCCCCAGCAGCCTAACAATAGAACAATAGGAAGGTAAACCGATAGCAGCTCCCTACCACAAGAGAACAGCTCCCTAATAGATCTAAGAACAGCACTCCATAGTAAAATCCAGGTCCCACTGCGACACATTCAGTTGCATTGAGTAGGAGAAACCACAGCCTGCCAGAAAGCAGTTCCATCATAAAGTGCTGAAATAAAATATGCTTGCTGGTTCAGGAATTACCTTTTTTATTGTAGAGTTAATTATTAAGTGTAAACTGTAATTTAGAAATAAAAACATCATAAAAATCATGACCAAATCTCTTTAAACTTAGTGGCATGTCACTTTTAATGCTCTGCCTGGAGTATTGACTTGGTAAGATCAAGAGTTGCCTACCTAAATACACTTGTATGCCCCACTTTTTTTTTTTAAACAAACACTTGCTACATAAGGTGTAGACATCCTGGGCGATGTTTATTCAGGTAATCTTGGTTAAAATGACACTCTGAGCCAGTAAAATAAAGAAGCTAGGAAAAAAGGTGCAGCTTAAATAATTTTAACTGTTTTCCAGAATACTTTCAATAGACGGGCAAAAGGGAATAAAATGTGGCCGTCCTTTCACTGTATTGTCATGCATGTTTAGAACCATTTAATGAATGTCTGATCAATACCTCAGGTATGTCAACACTCTCCTCAAGCTGATCCCTCAAGCCATGAGTTTGCAGGACCAGCTACATCAAGCGGTACAGAATGGAGATCTAGAGACATCGCATGGGATCTGTCGGATTGTGGTCGCATTGGGAGAAAACCATTCCCGGTAAGCCTCGCTAATATTTTCTGCTGATTATTTTGATGCACTGTATTCTAATGTGATTCCTGAATGAAACAATATATTGTTTTAGCAACTGTATAACTAGTCCTTCTAATGTTTGATTCATTATGTTGTGAGGATTTCCAAAAATCATTCACTATTGAGAGGTGATGGCTGATGGACTGTTTTAAGATCTGTGCTGTGCCAGGACAAATTCTTGAAGCATGTATTTAATGTGCTTCCCACAAAAATTAACTGGGTGGGATATATTTTATTACATTTTTGAAAGCACTAGAAAATGCATTTGTATAAAGAATAAAAATTGCCCTTTTTCAAATGGGGGGAAAAATGCACTTAACAAGAACATACAAAACATTGGGGGGAAAAAAATGAATGGTAAACCTGAAAATGATCCTGTATATACAGTAGTATGTTGCTGTGCTAAACATAGAAATAAGTGGTAGCTACATTATTAGGTGCCATTTGACCCTAGTCTGACAATTTCTGTAATAGTGAGCCTTCATTGTTGTCTCTGGCAGGGCTTTCTTGGATCAGGTGGATCACTGGCAAAGCTTCCTTGCACTTGTGAACATGATAATGTTCTGTACTGGTATTCCTGGGCATTATCCAGTCAATGAAACTACTAGCTCGCTAACGCTGACATTCTGGTACAGTTTGCAAGTAAGTGGCATAAACTCCTTCCATTTCATGCAACCGTGCAGTGTGCACATTGAGTGCACATTTTGACAAAACTTTCTCTTAAGGATAGTAAAGTGTTTTTCTTTCTGTGGAGACAATGCAGAATTAATATAATGACAGTATTTGGAAAGTGTAAAAAGAATCCTATCCATTGGTTAGACGGCTTGAATGAACACTTTGCCATTTTTCCACTTAGGATGACATCTTCTCATTTGAGGCAGAGAAACAGGCAGTGTACCTGCAGGTGTATCGGCCAGTCTACTTTCAGCTGGTGGATGTGCTGCTACAGAAGGCTCAGTTTCCTGCAGATGAGGAGTATGCTTCCTGGTCCTCAGATGAGAAGGAACAATTTCGTATTTACAGGTAACTGTTGCAAAAAAAAAATTTTTTTCTCTTATCGCTGCATAATAAGCTAGTAAATATAGATACCATGCATTTTCATTGAAAGTTCCTTAAGAACCAATTCCTTTATTAAGACTGTGCTGGGTGATATCTCTCCTCAGGGTGGATATATCGGACACACTCATGTATGTATATGAGATGTTGGGAGCAGAGTTGCTCAGTAACTTGTATGATAAACTTGGACGACTTCTCACCTCCTCGGACCAGTCTACCTCATGGCAGGTATATTTCATACAAAGAATACAGCAACAAGCATTTAAAAACTGATTTCCTTGTCATACTGTTTAGCAAAACCAGCTTGTGTTTGTGCATAATAATTGTCTCAGTATGCTAGCAGGAATAGGTATTTTTATTATAGCACTCATCATTAATAATTATTTATACCATAGCTAAATACACATCATGTTGTGAGTCTCTGTGCTATACTGTATTTTCTGCATTTTATAATGATGCAGGTATTGAAGATTAACAATTATGGTTTGTTTTTTCATTTTGGAGGTTTTTTAATTATTTAGCTTGTTCAGCAGCTCTCTCCAGTTCAGAATTTCAGCAGCTGTCTGGTTGCTAGGCTATAAGTTACCCTAGCAATCAGGCACTGGTATGAATAAAAGATGAACAGCAGAGGGCCTGAATAAAAAGATTAGTAATAAACAAGTAACAATAAAAGTGAAGTCTCACAGAGCAAAGCTAAAAAGTGGCAGAAGAGGAAGGCAAATTTAATTAAATTAAAAAAATTAGGACCATTCTAAAGCTTCTAAGAATATAACATTCTAGAACACCCCCCCCCCCCCCCCCCCACCCACTGGAGTTGTGGGTTAACCAATTCTACACTCCAGATGTGTGTAGTTTTGTTTGTTTGTTTTTTTTTTTTTTTTTAAAGAATCCATGAGATCTGAGCCTCCTGCACATGTGAGACTTAGTACTGGTTGCCATACCCCCTGATCCTACATCATACACATCATAATGAACAATTCATTTTGCATATACATATGCACCCCAGCATGGCAGCCAGCACCTGGAGTTCCCTTTTGGTGCAGGGGGCATATCGATACAATCTGCATTGATTGAGAATATGTCTGTAACCATTGGAATACTGAAATACATTATAACTTTATTGTAGCATACAGAAGCCTTACTGTATGGCTTCCAGTCAATCGCAGAGACCATAGACGTTAACTATTCAGATGTTGTCCCTGGACTTATTGGACTCATCCCTCGCATCAACATCAACAATGTGCAGCTCGCAGACACCGTCATGTTTACTATTGGTAAGATAGAAGAATGTTTGCATGTGTGTTCTCCCCTCTTTTAATGAGGTTTATGGAGAAAGCCTTAGCCTCTGTAAGTCACATGGCACTATCCTCAATATTTATTAAGAGGAGATTGCTGTATTGTATGCAGTCAGCCCAGCAAACTTGCCATTATCTAAAAACACCACTGTATTTCCCTGAATGAACTGATCTTATAACAAGGTTGGGTATTTTGTTCAACGGCGTAAGCTTTTGTCTCCACTTATTTGTAGAATGCATATATATTTAAATCTTGCCCTTCCAAAGAAAAGATCAAAGTGTAAGGAGATGCACAGGTCACGGGTTCATGAAAAAGTAAATACAGTCTTGATTCCAGGATTAAATATCTACAACCGTTATGGGAGGATAGACTAAGTTGGAAACCTTTATAATGTAATATGTATAATACATTTTTAATAAATATTAAGCTCACAGTAACTGTAATCCACAAACCAAAGTCTTGTAAACCCCATATAACATACAGTGTGAACATGAAATTAATTAACCTTGATCAGCCTTTCAAAGCTATGATAGAAATTCCATAAAATATGCTGCATTTGTTAAAACTAAGTTACTGTATTTGTTTGTGCTTAGGTGCGTTGGCTGAATGGCTGGCAGATCACCCTGTTATGATCAGTAAAGTGCTGCCATTAGTTTTACATGCACTTGGAAACCCGGAACTTTCAGTCTCAAGTGTGTCCACTTTAAAGAAGATTTGCAGAGAGTGCAAATATGATCTTCCGCCATATGCTGCAAATATTGTTGCTGTCTCACAGGTAAGAATGATATTCTTGTAGCTTAAATGTACAATAGACTTCACTGTTTTGTAGATTCTTTAAAATAATATTGCTAGAAATGTTGAATTATTTATACTGAACTGAGGGGCAGATGTACCAAATGTCGAATTTTAGCGTTCTTTTTAATTCAAATGACCTTGAAATTTGAATAGTATCTTATTTAAAGGGGTTGTTCACCTTTGAGTTAACTTTTAGTATAATGTAGAGAGTGATATTCTGAGACAATTGGTTTTCATTTTTTATTGTTTGTGGTTTTATAGATATTTAGCATTTTATTCAGCAGCTCTTTATTTTGCAGTTTCAGCAATTTGGTTTCTAGGGTACAAATTACCCTAGCAACACTGCATTGAAATGAAGAAGGGACTGGAATATGAAAGGGGACGGACTAACTAGAATGATAACTAATAAAAAGTAACAATAACAATACATTTGTAGCCTTACAGAACATTTGTTTTTAGATGGTGTTGGTGACCCCCATTTGAAAGCTACAAAGAAACAGAAGAAAATTGCAAATCGTTAAAAAAACTATGAAAAATAAATAATGAAGACCAATTGAAAAGTTTCTTAGAATTAGCCCTTCTACAATATACTAAAAGAAAGTTAACTTGAAGGTGAACCACCCCTTTAAGAAAAATCTCTAGTCGCTAAAACTCAAACGAATATTACCTATTCTAATAAACTTGAATCAAGTTTTTCTCAAAAAAAAAAAAAAACTTGAATGTCAGGAAGGCTATTAACATATTCAAATGGGCTGCTAGACCGCTGCCATTCTCATCTACATGAACGCTGCATATTTTAGGTGTGAATAGTCTAATTCAGCTTGTTCCCAGGGTCCAGATATGATAAATCTTGAATTCGGATTGTTCCCAACTCAAATTTGTTTTTTGACCAAAAATCCAACTCGAAAATTCAGATTTACAATTTGAACTTTAATAAATTTGCCCCTTTAAGGAGAACTAAACCCTTAATTAAAAAACCTTACTCCCCTACCCTACATAGACCACCTCCCTGCTACCCCTCATCCTAGCTGGTACCCCTGATAAATGCCACTAACGCTTTACTTAGCTCTTGTGCAGATTCAGGGCATCGGAGTTCATGGGCACCATCTTCTTCTCTTTGGTAATCTTCAGGAAGAGAGCTGCATATCGGCGCATGCGCAGTTGGAGCAATTTTCCGTTCCATGGCAACTGGGCATGCGCTGGAGGACCTGTAAATTGACGAAGCGCCAGAAGAAGACCCGAAGATTACCCAAGAGAAGAAAATGGAGCCTGTGAACTCTGATGCCCTGAATCTACACCAAAGGGCCAAGTAAAGAGTTAGTGGCATTTACCAGGGGCAACAGCTAGGCCGGGGGGGGGGGGTCTATGTAGGGTAGGTGGGTTGTTTTTTTAAATTAAGGTTTTAGTTCCCCTTTAAGACCTAGTTATATCACTAGGGCTGTACCGTGCCTGTGTTAATCTGTAACATTTAATGAATAAGGAAATGGGCAGCTAACTAAGGAGCACTAAAAATGTAATTTTTAAAAAACCATCCTCTGAGACAAGTAGAAGATTTACTCAGAACAGAATGCATGGAACGTTTTTGGACCTTATCAGCACTATGCAGAACTGTCTTCTCTGACCCCAAACTGTTTACTGATATATCCTAGCTACTGGTCACAGCTTTGGTACTCTGTACTTTTGTGTGTAAACATCTGTAGCTCAAGATATTATTCCTACCGGTTCACCATAACAGAACCTCTGCCAGATTAAATTATAAGTGAGGTATATAATATTGTCCCATCATGTGTCTTTTACAATGTGCAGCACTGTCTGTTTGCATACGAATCAGAGAGGATGTATGAGGTATAGTTTGTGTAACTGTATGTATGCATCCCTTTCTGTTCTAGTAAATCTGCTTGAGTGTGCCTAGTACAGGAAAGGTATCTGTTCTTCGGAAACCCGTTATCCAGAAAGTTCCGAATTACAGAAAGTCTCCCATAGACTCAATTATAATCAAATAAACCAACATTTTTAAAATGATTTCCCTTTTCTGTGTAATAGTAAAACAGTCCTTGTACTTGATCCACACTAAGATATAATTAATCCTTAATGGAAGCAATTATTGCTTTATTTCATTTTAAAATTATTTTCTAATAGACTAAAGGTATGAAAATCTGAATTATGGAAAGACCAGTTATCCAGAAAACCCCAGGTCCCAAGCATTCTGGATAACATGTCCCATACCTGTTTTTTAAATAATTCAAAGAATGATGGATTTAGGAGAAGTCTGTTTCCTCCTTACATTTCTCGGATGTTTATTGTGCTTGACTAATTACTGTACAAATATGATTACTTTTTTCAAAATTGAGAATATTAATTGAAAATATCAATCCTTGTCTTTCTTCACAGGAGGTTCTACTTAAACAAATCCACAAGGTAATGCTGTTTTCAAAATAACATTTTATTTAATACAGTTTGTTTTACAAAAATGTGCAGTACATGTTTTAGACAAAAATATATCTAACAAAGCCAGTGTGGTCATTGGTTTAGTAATGTGACTTGCGTCACGACTTGTTCATGGCCTCCTAAAAACACACATTTCAACAAGTAAAAAAATTGGATTGTTTTGGAAGTAATCTTTGTGTTGAATGAATGTATAAAGTTTCACAGCCCATGGTCTCCAACTAATGTACATTTGTGCTCATAAGTTTACATACCCTGACAGAATTGATGGTTTCTTAACCATTTTTCACAGCGTATGATAAAACAAAAACTTTTCTTTCAAACATGGTTAGTGGTTGGCTGAAGCCATTTATTGTCAAACAACTGTGTTTACTCTTTTTAAATAATAATCACTACACAAGCTACCCAAATGACCCTGATCAAAAGTTTACATACCCTAGTTCTTAATACCATTTATTGTCCCCTTTAACATCAATGACAGCTTGAAGTCTTTTGTGGTAGTTGTGGATGAGGCTCTTTATCTTTATAATATTTAATAAGAATATTTATAAATGTCTTTTAGGGAATGTACCAACTTTGCATGATATTCAGACTTTTATAGGAAGTTTCTCTTTGATGTAGCTTTTATATTCACATTGTCCTTACAATTCACAAGCTAGTAATAAAAGTTTAACTGACCACTGATCTAGAAAATGTTAAATTATGCAGACTAGATATAAAATAACCGAGTCTTTGTTTGGGCCACCGATTTTACCTTTGATATTCTGATGGAGACAGAATTCTAATGCAAACCGCATTTTTCTGGTGAACTCCTGTCAACTTATTAAAGGGGAATGATTTCCAAAATGAAAATGTAATATAAGATTTGTCACATGGATGGACCTGATTTTGTAATTGATTTTACCAAGAAAAATTCTTATTTTAGTATGATGAATCAAAAATTTTAATTTTTATGATAGTTCCCCTTAAATTAATAAAAAAAAAATGGTCTTCGGTGTTTGCTTTTAAATGTCATTGTTTGTTCATTAACCCATTTCAATGTTTATTTATCCTGCAGACCAGTCAGTGCATGTGGCTGATGCAGGCATTGGGATTCCTGCTGTCTGTTCTACAAGTAGAGGAAATTCTCTCAAACTTGCACTCTCTGATAACACCATACATTCAGCAACTGGAAAAACTGGCAGATGAAACTGTAGGTGGAGTTTTTTTTCATTATTGTGTAGTTTTTATGATCTTCTTGCATTGTATGTCATTTACACTTGTCTATTTTTGCACCTGTTGGTTTCTTTGCCTAACGTTATTTGGCCTTTTTCGTAGTCTTCAAAAGTAAAGGTTGGAAACTTAGACTAAATTGGTTTAAAAAGACTGTATTGAGTTGGATCTGAGGAAAATATAAGCAGTTTTCCTTCTGCCTTTACTGTTAAAATGAGTTCATTATTAACAAGGGCAGATAAATGAGTGAATGGCTTTTGACCGTGTCCATGTTCGCTTTGTAACATTTTTGTGTGCCTTAGCATCTGCTTTGTGCAGCAACCATAGCCACCAGAAATGCTTGTATTCAACTGGAGATTTCTAAATGTCTATGAGCAAAACCCCAATAATAACGGGGAGGAGCAGTAGGAGAGTTTTATTGTTTGATGCATACTTTTTTTTTTGTAGGTGCATCTAACATCCTCATGCTGAGAGTCATGGACAGATAAAAAAAGGATATTTGCCAATAGTTGGGTGTTTTTTTTATTATGACTGCAGCAATTTTCCTTTAAATAAATTCATTTGTGGCTGCTAGATTGAAATAAGACAGTAAGCTTATGTCACTATTTTTGTTGAAAGTGTGCATTGAGAGAGAGAGATCTTTATTGTATGTAAATATCCTTGGGGAATTACTGGGATTTTTCATGGTAGCTGTATATTCTCTGTACAATTCAAGTGTGATGGGGCCATGGCTTTCAGAAAGATGCAATTCTATGATTCTGTGAATATATTTTGCAAAGTATTGGATGGGTTTAAGGAGCTAAATTTGCCCAAGATTATGATTACGGATTCTGACTTGATTATAATTTTACTGCCATGATTCATTTGTCTTTCTTGTGCTTCAATTAACGCATGCTTTACACATTCCGTTTTTGGGTTAGTGGTTAAAGGGGTTGTTCACTTTCCTCCCTTCAGTGGTTTTCAGATTCTTCACAGGAAACCTTTTTTTTTTTAATTGCTTCCCAATTTTTATATTTGACATGTTTTCCAAAATTGAAGTCTAAAGTTTAATGTTCCTGTCTCTGGTGTTTGTCAGGCATCCATTCCAAAAACAATATTTGAAATGATAATCCTTTACTTAAAGTGCATTTAGGCTAGGGACAGACAGGGAGATTCGGGGAGATTCAGTCGCCTGGCGTTTAATAGCAGGCGACAATCTCCCCGAACATCCTTCTCCCTGTCCGTCGCTAGTTTAAATGGAAAAGTGCCGGCTCTGTGCACACGCGGTGCGGCGATTTCCGGAATCGCCCAAAGTTTCCTCACGAAGTAACTTCTGCCGATTCCGGAAATCGCCGCACCGCGTGTGCACAGAGCCGGCGCTTTTACATTTCAACTAGCGACGGACAGGGAGAAGGACGTTCGGGGAGATTGTCGCCTGCTATTAAACGCCAGGCGACTGAATCTCCCCGAATCTCTCTGTCTGTCCCCAGCCTTAGGCAACGTTTCGGGCTACACAGGCCCTTTCTCAAGCCATAATTTAACAATGTCCACACGTGTTTAAATACTCACTAAGTGGGAGGAGTTACAATTTCCCCCTCCATATAAAATAAACAGTGTTTGTCTGGCAGCTCAGTAATCCAGGTGCAGATTCTGAACTGTTAAAAGTCCTGTGCTGCTGAGAAATGTAATTGTAAGACTATTGTATCATTTCTAACAGCTGCCTTTAATGAAAGATAAGAAATATATTAATTTAGAACAGTTTAGAGTCAGTGACCCCCCCCCCACAGCTTTTTCAGGCAGACCTAAAAATATTAAAAATTAATCTTTACACTTTCATATTTTAGAAAAACGGTTGCAGATTAAAAATTTTAAGTACATGGGAAAAAAAGTCTTATGTCTTGTGAACTATCTGAAAATAACCAAACTGAATAAAAGTGTTGGAAGGTGAACAATCACTTTGAAACTTCTGTTTGTAGTTTTGGCTGGTTGTCTGTTAAATTTGCTTTACATGGATGTTTTGAGACTTGACTTTAGCTTTTACCTTACAGCCGAATCCCTCTAACAAGGTGGCTATAATCCATATTCTTGGCTTACTCTCCAATCTTTTCACAACACTTGATATCAGTCACCATGATGATGATCATGAAGCAGGAGAGGTTAAAAAGCTGCCAGTGGTACAAGGTCCCAATCCGGTGAGTGTTTCAGTGTAATTCTGAAATCAAATCTGGTTGTTTGCTATGGGTATATATAATATTAGCATTAGATTTACCAAAACTAAAAATCAAATATTTAATTCAGTATTGCATTATGTAGAATATCTAAATGCTCAATTCAAGCTAAACTATCTTGTACTCCACAAAACAATTCTATTTGAATAGAAATCAATGGCTAACTTTTCAGTATTTTATTGTCATACTTAATAATATCAAACTTAATATGTCCTCTCCATTCAGGTCGTGCTTGTTTTACAGCAGGTTTTTCAGTTAATCAAGAAGGTTTTGAGCACCTGGCTTAATGATGCACAAGTGGTGGAAGTAAGTGTTTCATTGGACATATTCTTACCATTTTATTTAAAACAACCTTTTGCATAGGGTTTTTAATGCAGCAAGTGACCCTTCTTTATGCTTTGTGACATTGACCCTGTGTCTTTATATCATGTAATGCAAGCTCTCAAACTAATTTTAATGTGAATTGCAATAACTTTGTTTGTTTCTAATATCTTTAAAGGGGTTGTTCACTATTACCTTTTAATTTGATGTGCGATTCTGAGACCATTTGCATTCATTTTTTATTATTTGTGGTTTTTGAGTTACTTAGCTTTTTCAAGGATACAAATAGAATCAAAACTGTTTCAGGCAGTAGTTTTAAACTGCAATGTGTTTAATTAGCAGTGTAGACATACTACATATTTCGGGCATAACCCTTTATCAACTCTTAGAGGGTTATGCCTGAAACATTTGCTTACACTGCTAATTAAACACATTGTAGTTTAAAGCTACTGCCTGAAGCTGTTTTGATCCTATTTATATGCTTGGATTATTGCATATGATGTGTAACACAGACACCTGAATCTGCAACTACAAATGTAATGAACTTTGGTACTTGTATCATACTTTGTACTTATATTTACTTAGCTTTTTATTCAGATGCTCTCCAGATCTAATTGCTAGGGTTCAAATTACACTAAGAACTATGCATTATTATGAACAAGATACTGAAATACAAAAAGGAGTGGGCTTAGTGCAGTGATCCCCAACCAGTAGCTCGCGAGCAACATGTTGCTCCCCCAACCCCTTAGATGTTGCTCTCAGTGGTCTCAAAGTAGGTGCTTATTTTTTAATTCCTGGCTTGGAGACGAGTTTTGGTTGCATAAAAAGCAGGTGTACTGCTTCTGTAGCTGCCAGTCCACATAGGGGCTACCAATAGCCAATCACAACCCTTATTTGGCACCACGCAGGAACATTTTTCATTCTTGTGTTGCTCCCCAAATCTTTTTACATCTGAATGTTGCTCACAGGTGAAAAAGGGTGGGGACCCCTGGCTTAGTGGGTTAGGGTTGTGTTGGGGTCAGGGTGCAGGGGAAACCTATTAGAGCATTTGTTGTTAGATGGATTCAGTTCTCCCATTTAAAAGCTGGAAAGAGTCAGAAGAAGAAGGCAAATAATTAAAAACTATTAAAAAAAAAAAAATATGAAGGTCAATTGAAATGTTTCTTAGAATTTGTTATTCTATTACATACTAAAAGTTAACTTGAAAGTGAACCGCCCCTTTAACTGGAAATGTCTGAAGCAGAATGCCAATTGTACCCAATTCCAACAGCTATTAAATCTCCTCTTTTTTTTTTTTTGTATGATAAGATTCTGTAGGTTGTCCAGCCGCAAAATGCAACAAATAGCATGCTGAATCAAATTATAAAGTGCTAGTACTTTGATTAAGACAGAAATATCCTACAGTTCTGGAATTCCATTTCCAAGTGTACAAAACCATATACAGTGTTGATGCATGCAGTTTAACTCAAGTGTCAGAAAACATGCAAACCATATGTGCTGTTTCTTTTTCTTCATCTTCTGACCACTACCCGATCCAGGTCAGAAAGTACATTCTAAAGGCTTTCCACAAAGCCTCTCCAGTTGATAAAATTATAGTCTATCTAGTGCCACCACAGGAAGAGTCTTCTATTTTTTTTTTCTCATGGTATATTTTATCTTAAAGGAATGTCATTTGTTTTGGATGCTACTGTTTTTCCATATTTTTCTGCTCTGTGTGTGTGGACTTAATTCGGACTATAATGCACTTTGATATCCCATACCTTGATCTGTGTTTCTAGTAGAGATCTTCATATGGTAAATTGTACAATTCATCTTTACAGCAGCTGTGAATTTTTTTTTTTTTCTCTTTTGCAGGCAGTGTGTGCAATATTTGAAAAGTCTGTGAAGACACTTTTGGATGACTTTGCCCCCATGGTTCCTCAGCTTTGTGAAATGTTGGGCCAAATGTACAGCACAATACCACAAGCTTCAGCGATTGATCTAACACGACAGGTAATTCTTCTTGAATGCCAAATTTAAAGCACTAAGCCCCCCTCCACCCAAAAAAGGTTTTATTTTAAAAAATGTATGTATAGCTCAACATATCTCATGTATTTGCCAGTTCATAAATGGTAATTAATTCTATGTGGTGCAACACTTGTTTCTGTTGGGGTTGCACATAATCCACTACTTTAAGATTCGGGGGGATTGGTGAGAAAAGGGGTAAAAAAAAAAATTAAAAAAAAGATGATTTTTTTTTTTTTTTTTTTTTTAAATTCGGTTCAGCCAGGCACATGAATTCAGCTGAATCCAAATCCTGTTGAAAAAGGCCAAATCTGAACCGAATCCAGAACTGAATCTTGGATTCGGTGCTTCCCTAGTTTATGTGCTATCTAAGCTCTCGAGCATGTTAAACATTGTTGATTTTATACAGTGAATAGTAATAACCTGGAATGAGTAACCCAACTATATATTCAACTTTTTCTTGCCTTAGGGCTCTTACAGACGAGTGTCTTTCCCTGTGTTCCAGTTTCATGAGTTCAGTGTGGCTGTACTCACGCAGATGCATGTATGTGCCGAACGCAGGTAAAATGCAACATGTTGCGTCCCATCCTGTGTTCAGCGCTCACATGCTGTGATTACAGCCACACTGAAAAGAATTCAGTGTGTCTACTCCTGTGCTCCACTGCGCCTGAACACATGAAACCGGAGCGCAGGGGAGTGAAGGTAAAAACGCTCATCTGTAAGAGCCCTAAGACACCTCATAGGGAGTGTTAAAATAGTTCAGCTCACAAAAACACAGGCACAAAAATTTCACATTATGCACACAGGTGACCAGTATTTCTCTTTCAGTCTACACTCAAGAGCTGAACAGAGAACAGCAGCATTCATATGGTAATATCATATGCTTACTAGTTGCCATTTGTGCAATAAAACGTTCTTTACCAAAGACCCATCTAGCCCTTTTAATCCACTTCAGTGTTCATTTTATTTAAATCACTCTGTTTAAAGGGGAAAAAAGGCCAAAAAAGTCCCAGAATTTTTTTATGCATGTTTAAAGTAATCTTAAATTTACACTTTTCCATATTAATTAGTTTCCACAAAAAGTGTAACTTCTTCCTTTCTTTTTCCAGCTTGTTCATATATTTACCAATGAGCCTGTTCATTTCCCTCCAATCAAGTCTCTATTCCTGTTAGTTACCTCACTAACTCTGTCGCTGTTCCAGCAAGGTTAGTTCCTGTGTGTGATGTACTTAGGCCTATAGCTAGTTCTGTTGTTTCACTTTTAGTGTCAATCCAGTAGCCTAACGTGAGGCACAGATACATTATTTCTTCTCAGTATGTGGGTGATATTGCTGGACTGTACAAATAGTTCTTGCTCACGTATTCTGAAGATGTGCAACTGTTGCATTTGGTTGTTTAAGCTAAATATTAAAAATGCAGGGTTGAAAAATATTATGTACCCATGGAAATTCCACTGTGGGTAGATAAAACTAAAAATGTTAAGGGTTGCAGATTTCTGTGGTTCTGTGAATTTTTAAAGGTTGTTCCACCTTAGCTCCCACAAATCACAAACTAATAACATTGCCAAATACCTGAGTAAATGCTTTGAATTGGAGATGGTTAAATAGGACAGCTTATATTTGAGTGCAGGTACAGAGAGCCTAACGGAGTGAAGATTGGCCTGAAAATATGTGCCTGCATGCAAGTGCAGATCAATGGAACTTGGGAAGGATGCAGATCCACTTCTCTCTGCCTGCAAAGAAAACACAGGCCTAACTTGTGCCCTCAGCCTAATGGTCATTTTTAAAAGAAGCACAAAAAATTATATTCATTAATTGTAATACACTGGATAATCTAGGACTGTACTTTAAATATTCCAATTCTAGCAACAGCACATGTACTTTTCCTGCAGAAGTGACTAAATTAAGTTTTAAACTATTTTTGGTCTCTTTTTCGACTTCCATTGAAGTCCAACCTTTTACCCTTAGCACAACCCTCTGATTGAACACACTGCACTGACTTTGTACATTAAGCAAATAATTCTTTAATACAAATACTGTTGGTCACTATCACCACTAACTATCTTTATAGGCTTCGGTTCCATTCTGGTATCAACAACTGGACAGATATGTCTCCATACAGTAACCTTTTGCAACTAATCTATAAATGGCTTTCATCAGTCTACTGTTGTTCAAATAATAAATCTCTGACTGGATTTACATTCTATTATGTATTATATTAGAATGCAAATCTGTTTTATTTTGTGGTTGCTAAAAGGCAAGGAATCATGTGAATACAGGCATCTGTATAATAGTGTTGCTTCTCAAAGTATTATTTTCTGTATACTTTATGGTGATGATACATGGAGGGGAATGTTTTTGTTCACACATGGTGATATAAACTGACTTTATGCAGACTGTGTGCCCTCAGAATTCACATTTCCTCATATGGGAACTGTGATGCAAGTTTACCTATAGAGTTTACATCTTTATATTTTCTTTCCTTGCTGCTTATTGATATATATTGAAATATCTCATAAGTCACAAATAACCTTGACTCCTGTTTTGCTGCTGAACACATTTAAGGCAGCACAGAAATATTATGAGTTTAGCAGCTTTTGAGGATGCAAGTCCTCAAGATGCTAATACCATTGATGGTCAGCTCAGCAGTTGCCATAGGACGAGAAGGGAAACGCTGCTGCAAGTGAGTTTATAGAAGAACTTATGTGTATATAACTATAACAAATGATGTTTATTTTATTATTTTTTTTAATAAAAAAAGCATTCATATAGCAGAACATCAGCATGGCCAATAATATGATTCCATACAAGAAACAGCCCTGTGGCTACAAATATATTACGATTTGTAACAAGAACAAATTTGAACTTCTCTCTCTTCTCAAAATAAAAACAATTTCAAGCACATCTGCTAATGTCGATTGTTTTCTTTAGTCAAAGGAGTGTAGGGGTAGTTAGTTTAGTTTTTTTTTTTTTTTGTTTTTTAAAGCAAGTGGAGAAAATATAACTTTTTATGGTCACTTCAAGGCTGAACATACTGTAACACAAGCCACTGCTGAAAGCAAGGAAACCATAACAATAAAATGTGCTTCACCCAGTCTGTTCAAGTGAGACTGTAATTCTTTCTAGCTGGAAACAATCTACTGTATCACCTACAGACTGTAGACCTACAATTTTTAGGAAGATTAATTCATTGTTCACCTTTAAATTATTTTTTATTATGGCATAGCCATTGATATTCTGAGACAATTTACTATTGCCTTTTCAGTTATTTAGCTTTAGCTCTCCAGTTTGGAATTTCACCAGCTATCTGGTTGTTAGTGACTTGTTTACCTAATCAGCTAGACAGTGGTTTAAATTGCAGCCTGGAATATGAAATGGAAAGGGACTGAATAGAAAGATAAGGAATAAGATTAAAAAAATTAACAATTGTAAGCTCACAGAGCAATAGTTTTTTGGCTGCTGGGGTCAAATAATTGAAAAAGGAAATTGTAAAAATGAAGGCTAATTGCAAAATTACTAGGTATAGGACATTTTTTAGCATACTTAAAGTTAAAGGTAAACCACCACTTGAACTGATGCTAATTATTGCAGCTTTATACCTGAGATTGTAGCCTAAATCTAAATTGCTGCAGTAACCAGTAATAAGTCTGTTTTATGGAATGGTGAATAGCATTGTGACTAAAGAAGTAGCCAGGAACACTTTAAAAAGCGTCGTGATATAGTATATTTTACATTTTTTAATTATACAGCTCTATATATGTGTCCCTAAGTTTCATAAGTTTATATTATTTCATTTAAATTTTGACATATTTATCCTGTTTTTACCCTTGATCCAGTTTTCTGCTCCTGTTTGCTATAATAGCTATTGCACAACGTATGCTTCTTTAGATAGACTGATTTTAAACTAGGGGTCTTTAGCAAACAAGTGTCAAACAAGTTCTTAACCTGTCTTAGCATTACAAAGACAGACCGTGTCAAATGGATACAGTGTAGGGGGCTAATGTTTCTACATGCATGCTGACGTATGAACTGTGGAATGTGAAACAACACAAAGAAGGTGATATAATTGGAATAAATCACAATTGCAAGAGTCCCCTCTCTTCCTAGGCCTATAAAGGTAGCAGTTAAACTCCATTGCAGTTAATGGGATATGTGGGGTGGCAGGGACAAAGGCATCCTTCTTTTAATTTATTCTTTCTATTTTTGGGTTCTCCAAGTTTCATAATTTTGTTTCTTTAACCAATTTCAAGTTGTTCATGTCTTTCTCCTACACCTCGCTTCTCCGACCCTGTCACCCTTTACACCTCCACCTTTTCCCTCCGTAAATTCTTTCTGTATCACATGACTTATATGAGATTGAGTTACTGTTTGTATAATTTTTTCTTAAGTTACATCTTTATTATATTTTTAGGACCCAGGGACCATCCTGATATTGTTGATTCATTTATGCAACTCCTGGCACAGGTGTGTTTTGAGTTTTTTTCATTCACTTTTCTTTCCTTCTCTTTCTCTTCCTTCAATTTCCTTACGCCTTTTTTGATTCAATTTAGCTTTCTGTTTTCTTACCTTTTTTTCCTCTTGATATGATTTATTTCAGTTCTGTAGCGTTTCTCCATCAAGTTTTTTGATCCAGATTTTAATTTTGAGATGGGAGTTCATGAAAACATAGGTCAGAATCAATAGGTGTTTATTTAGGTAGGGGTCTTTATTTAACCAACAAACCTCCTATAACTAACCGTGCGTCATTGCAGTTCCTATGTTCTGGTTGCTCCGGTAGTCTTATAGTTTGTGCATACAATATATCCTTCTCCAAAGGTTTTGTACTGGAGTGGTTTGCTTTTAACAGTATTTGCATTACTAAGAAGCCTGTCTTTGTTATACCCTTTAGGACAAGTATTTAAACAAAATTAAGCAGGTATTGTCCAACTCAGTCTGCGATATGAGGTCTCATTTCTAAATGTTGTTTTTAGTTAGCACAAGTACAGTTGCCCATGGCATTTTTAGTCTTGTATCAGTTAAAAATTAAAACAATCATCTAATATATTGCTGTGGGTACCTGCACTGATTAGATTAGCTCTGCACATATAACCACCTTGCATAATGGACTCCTGCTAACAACACAGACACTGCAAAGGTGAAGGTCTCGTTGTATACAGGTAATCTGATTACCTATCTTGCAAAAACCAAAACTAGAGTGGCTTCAGTTTCCCTGTTTGCCCTATTTAGCTCAAGAAATGACAAACTATAGATTTTTTTGTGTGGTTAAAACAATGGGCATTGTTTGTATGTTCAATACAAGCACTATTTATTGAACTAATGCTGAATAAAGGAGAACACTGCCTCTTTAAACATGTCTGCCCAGCAAAGGCAATAGAACAGAGGAAAGGGCTTGTGATACGACATTACAAGTTGGCAGTACAATATACTGATCAACTGCTCTCAACTCCTTTAAAATCCTTACAGCTGGCATTTCTCCTTGGCTCAGCATATCCATGAGTAACGCTGATCATTTCTCACCCAATTCTGCATCTGATGTGGTAAAGGAGAGAAATTGTCTCACTGGTGAACACTTATTTGGGTTAAAAAAAAAAAGTGTACTTGAATTAATGTATTACTGATCATTGAATGCCTGTGTTATAGCCATAAAGTGTCTAGTAGGAAACAAACACGCATACTTTTGCAAACACACACACAAAATACACAGCACTTGGAAAACTAATCTACCCTTTCAGAGATGAAAAACAAACCAGATCAGCAACCTCAGTGGATCACCGGTAAGTGCCTGCAGTAGTAAAGACATTTATTTCTTTTTTTAAAGTTGATTTTATTGCATGTCTGTTACTCCCCAGGCTCTAAGACGCAAGCCCTGCCTATTCTTGTCCAGTGAGCTGGATGTCAAAGCAGTCTTTCAGTGTGGTAAGTTCACTCATCAGAAGGAGACTTCTATTAATATGAATATTCTATCTACTTTTGTAGAAACTCTGAGCAAAAATAATGAAGTAAGGTGGCCATGATGCTGCCATTAATTGATGGATGTTTGTGAACTGTAAAAGGTAGCATGGTGATCTGTAGATTCATTGCTCACTTGTTTCTTTTGTCATTCCCTCACCATAATGAACCCACCACACTTCTAAGCAATTCATTCTTTTGGATGTGTGGGGTGTCTAAAGCAACAGTGTTTGAAATAGGCAATGTATAGA
This sequence comes from Xenopus borealis, assembly GCA_024363595.1. Lineage (NCBI taxonomy): Eukaryota > Metazoa > Chordata > Amphibia > Anura > Pipidae > Xenopus > Xenopus borealis. Next base: position 82,036,135 of record CM044437.1, read on the forward strand.
TATTAATAAGAGGGGGTTTGGTGCTCCGCACGTAAGTGTTTGTAATATTGCCAGACAGAAACCTTTAACTTAAAATGATGCAACTTGGCCTATGGATAATTTTAAAAAATCTGGTATACAGTGCCTTACGTATTCCCCTGGAGTTTAAATTGACTTAATTGGAAATTTTAGCATTGATTAATGTACCATAATAAATACTTTGAAGGTGCAAATAAAGTTTTCATTTTTCCAAAATGTTTTATATTAATAAGAAACTTCAGGGAAAGCAAGAAGGTAGTAGAGTCCAAGGCGAATCTGGGGAGATAATCAGTACAATAGTGTATTCAGGTGTTAAGTGGTACAGAAGACCAAAGAACATTCACATTTTCAGTGATAGCCAAGCATCCCAGTTGGCATGGAATTTATTGGGGTAGCCTCTGGCGATATATTTAGTTTCTTATATGGTACTGCGTCGTCAATACTTTTGTCCAAAAAGCTAATGTGGGTGCAGAATTCTGCTTCCAGTACCTTTTCATTGTAGAATATTGAAGGTGACAAAGTCTGGTGTGGGTGTGAGGTATTCCTTTAATACCCAAGAGACAGAGAGCAGTTATATTTGGAAGTGCCAGGGAATCCTATGTACATTTTAATATACAGTAGTGCTCCAGAATCTCTGTATAACAGGTCAGTCCCAGAACATTTGAAAATAGGTCTGAACTACAGCAGCACATTTAAGTCACAGATCAAAACATGTAACTTAGATAAGTGTTGTGTGGTGAGTTATGCCCCATTAGAAAATGTAATGGCTATAAATGTATGCATAACTGAAACAGTAAATCCTCAAAGTGGCCTTCCACATGTCCTCTGGCAAGTTAGGATAATCTTTGCCATTGCAAAGAGCAGCCCACAACATGATTTTACACTGAAGTTTTGAGGGTCCATTTACTACAAACTTGGGGAAGAAGTACAGCACAAATAGGTGCATGGGCAGGTGGTAATGATTGGACCCTGTTGCAGCCCATGCACTTCAAATTGGGAGATGGAAAGAGGGGAAACCTATATGCTTCCTGTTGCTCATTGATCAAGCAATGCTGAATAAAGGCTGTTTTGTATTCAGGGTAACGCAAGTCCGAGTGCAGGGGGCAGTTCTGTAAGGCTGCACCTGTTTTTTTGCACGCCTACCTTAGAGCTTGTAAATTAACCCTATAGTGTTTGTTTAAGGCAATAGTATATTTACACTCTATATTTTGCTATAAACTTTGGCCAAAAACTTAGTCATCGTTTGACATTGAAACTGGCTAACACAATTTCTGGCAAACTCCAGATTAGGTTCTGTCATGGTTCTTTTTGTTTATATGGCTTCTTATGTGCCACCCAACGGAACAGGCCACTGTTATACACAGATCTTGATTTGGCTAGCCTATACCTACAGAGAAGTAAGATGGTGATAGTATTATGCTGTGGGGTTGCTTTTCAGCAGAGGGTCTGGGTATCTTGTTAAAACAAAAGAATAGATGGTGAAAAAGTTAAAAAGAACCTGTTTTCAGTCTGCTGAACAACTAAATCTATGTATGTTTCAGCAAGACAATGATCCTGGAGACAAGGCTAAAGTATCACTGCAACAGCTTAAAGGATTGGTAAACCTTGAAAAAAATTATGTAAAATGGATGAGAGTGCTATTCTAAGCACATTTGCAATTAATTTTTTTTTTTTTTTTAATTCCAGGATATTAAAGGGCACCAATCACAGCCAAAATCACACATATTAACAACCTGACCAGTATAACCGAAACATGTTTAATCAGACTACATATACAGTTTTTTTAAAAGAAACTGCAGTTTTTAAAAAATCCCATACTTTGTCAAATGGGTTCTCTCACTGTCCATACTGTGACTACAACATGTAAATGAGTTCACGAGCATGCTCAGATTGTAGCACTGCCCTGAGTATTCTACCCAGAATGCCTAGCTTTAGCAAACTCTAGAAGTATCACAAGAAGGGCACATACCAACTTCCACAAGGTGGCAGCACTAACACAGAAGTTTGGCAGATTTCAAAATAGCTTAGGAGGTTCATTAGGCAAGCAAGAAATTTCAACTGAGCATGTGTGAGATTTCAGAGTTACAGTTGGCTGTGAAGATATAGGTAGGAGAAGTCCATGAAATCCAAGATGCCTGCCTCAGCTAGAACTGAAGTGGAGATAGGGGAGATTTTGCACAAGGTATAGTGAGCTGATGATTTACATTATACAAAAATTCTAACTGTTTTAAAAATCGGATTACTAGAACTTTCACATAGTGTATTTAGATAGTAAATGATTTTAGTTATGATTGGTGCCCTTTAAGGGAAACATACTCTGTATATAAATGTTGTTACAACAGCATCACCTACTGGGCATTTTCCAGCCATTCTGAACATGAAGTTGTCAGGAGAAAAAAAAGAGCTGCAGGGTCACACCAGGTAGAACCCCGCAATGTTGCACCGATGTTCCTCTGGATAGGAAAGATGTGCAAAATACTATCAGAGGTTTCTTATGATTGTGTTAATGTTTTTCCTAACCATAAGAACATCAGACCTGCCCTCTTACTTTCTAATGAAAACTTCCTTGACTACTTGGTCAGAAACTGAGCAGCAGGTGGCGCTTTTGTAATTCTTGTTAGCGGTACATATTCATCAATACTTTTGAATAAAAAAAAAAATGCAAAAGTGCTTAAACTCTCATCAATTTTACATTCACTCATTGGGAGCAAAATACTAGCTGCACTGTCTTATTTAAAAAAAACTAATTGCTTTGATGCAAGTAAATGATCAAGCATAAAAGGACATAGTATTGGACATAGTACTGCACTTATCATTCCATGCAGAAAGTGAATTACAAAAATAAACACATGTAGCAACTTCCCCAGGAAGAGCAAACTCTCCCGGAGGAAGGTAACTGTCTGTGAGCTAGGAAGGAAGATTCCTTTAAAGGAACAGTTCAGTGTAAAAATAAAAACTGGGTAAATACATACAATAAAAATGTTTCTGTATCATTAGTTAGCCAGAAATGTAATGTATAAAGGATGGAGTGACTGGATGTCTAACATAAAAGCCAGAACATAACTTCCTGCTTGTCAGCTCTCTAACTCTGAGTTAGTCAGCGACTTGAATGGGGGGGGGCACATGGGACTTAACTGTTCAGTGAGTTTGCAATGGATCCTTAGCACACAGGTCCGATTCAAAAGCAGCAGTTATGACCCATATGCCCCCCCAAGTCAATGATTGGGTACTGTCTGGTAACCAATCCGTGGAAACCAAGAGAGCTGCAAAGCAGGAAGTAATGTTCTCGCTACTATGTTAGTTAGCCAAAAATTTAATGTATAAAAGCTGGAGTGACTGGATGTCTAACATTTTATTTTTATACTGATACTTGTCTCAATTTTTTAAACAATCATATTTCTTCTATTTTTCTATTGCTCAGATATTGTTTTTCTGTGACTAAATGTACATTTTTATTTATATTTTATTTTACCCTTTAGGAGTCATATCTCTAAAATTTCCTGAGGCGCCAACTGTGAAGGCTAGTTGTAATTTTTTTGTAAGTATTTTGCCCACTTTGACATTGTTTATCTTATGCTTATCAGCCAATCTTTCCGAATAAGGGTCCATTACTCCATCCCCACTTTCATTTTGATTTGACCCTTTTTGGTCATTACCTGAACATGTGGATCTGTTCTGTGGGCCTATACAACAGTTAAATTCAAAGGGAAGGAATAAACTGAAGGTAGGACAAGGATTGCCAGAAAGTGGTACAAGTGTGGAATCTGTAGACTTGTTGTCCAGAAAGCTTCAAATTAACGAAAGGCTGCGTGCCATGAACTCCATTTTGTACAAGTAATCCAAATTGTTAAAAATCATTTCACTAATTTATGTGAATGTAATAGGGACCATCGGTTGTAAGCTCCACTTTTGTGAATGATGTACAATCACTTTACAGGTATAGGATCTGTTACCTGTTATCCAGAAAGCTCTGAATTATGGAAAGGCCATCTCCCATATATTCTATTTTATCCAAATAATCCAAATTTTCAAAATGATTCAAACTAGTATATAATCCTTATTGGAAGCAAAACCAGCCTATTGGGTTTATTAAACATTTACATGATTTTCTAGTAGACTTAAGATATAAAGATCCAGATTACAGAAAGATCCATTATCTGGAAAACCCCAGGTCCCGAGCATTATGGATAACAGGTCCCATACCTGTAATTATGTTTAATACTGATAGACTCATATTTTCTTACTTAGAGACATTTGATACCTTCCTGCACCTGTTTCTCAAACTAATGTTTGTGCTAAAATCATGTGTTCAAATATAGATAGACTCTGCGCTTTGTGCTGCTGAAATTCGTGTAGCAACCCTGGTTAAGTTGTGGGACCCACTAGTCCCTGGGGATAATAATATAAAGAAGCGCATTCTATACTTTATATCTGCAAAAAAGAAATGTGCTATAGTTTGATACCGTTGCTTTAAACTAGATGATTAATCTAATTGGATCTACCTACATTCAAGTAGAGTAGTAGCGCCCGTATATATAGTTGTACAGTTAGGATCTTCAAATGACCCCCACTGGGCTTTTACTTCTGTGACTCGATACGTTCAGTGTGTGAAGGCTGATGAATTATTTCATACGAAAGGCGTTGGGTTTTTATGACGAAATGAAAGTTTATTTATTTAATTAATTAATCCTCAAATGGAGAGTCTCCTTATTGAGGAAAAAATTGTGCACTACTACTCCTACGGATCCATAATTCATCACGGTTTTGCAAAGTTCAAACAGTAGTGAGCTGAATTGAAGTCATCTGAGACTGGAACTGCAGGGAAAGAAGCTCCATGAGGCAGACAACCTCCCTCCCTGGGAAGACGAATGGCAGCCTTCACACACAGAACACATCGAGTCACCGAAGCTGCTGGACCTGACACCTAACTGTACATAGTGATCAAAAAGCTGTGTGGGCCATCCCCAGCATACATGTATTTATGTATGTATATGCGCTACTACTCTAATTGAATGGAAGTAGATCCAATTACTTTAATCATCTAGTTTATACCAACGGTATCACACTATAGCACATTTCCTTTTTTGCAGATCTATACTTTATATGTGCTAAATTCATACCTGTAATACTATATATTTTTTTGTTCTATAAGAAATCAGATAGACAGCAATGCTCAAATTTTTTTTTCCAGATTGAGTTTTTGCCACGATGTGGGGAACTGGCCCCAGTAGGACAAGTGGTCCATGAGGAAGGGAAAATTCTCCTTCAAGCCACATTAGAGGTAAATATGCTATTTTTTTACATAACACGAACATTTGTATACACTGTAATGTATTCCAACCAAGAGCTTCCGACCAATTGGTGCTCTCAATGACATCAAGAAAACATGTACCCTATGGGGCAATTTGCTAAGCAGCAGTAATAATGCCAATGCCATTGTACTTTCACATTACGAAGATGTTTTGCAAATTTTTAATAGTGATATTAATTAGCATCAGGTATAAACAGCTAGGAAATCCTTAGCCCTAATTACTTAGTACTGCAGTAGAACAGATTGGATTTCACTTGCTTAAAGCTAGTCTGATGAACTGACATGTTCATCTTATTTGATAAATGTTCATTAAAGGATGAGTGCAGGTGTACCAGTAAGGAACAGAAACTGTCCAGAACCATTTCTATGAAGGTGGCCATGATGTGGCTCAAACTTCCACACAAGCAGCACTGAGGTATAGCTTTAAACTGAACGTCAGAGCAGTTTAGGAAACCACTAGCACCATATTCTGTATATAGTGTTTATTCATATGAATATTGCAGTGCACATATAAAGACACATTTCAAAACCATGGGGTTTGTTTGAAAATACAGTGCTTAGATTTGAATGAATTAGACTGTTGACTCCACATGCTGTGAGATTCAGGTTAGCAGGGATCATAAGCACAGCATTGATATTCGCACACAAAGGCAAGTCGAAGGCCACCTTAAACAGTTTTCTGCAGCTTGGCTGGCTATTGTACTAAACAGATTGAGCAGGTTCAGCTCACCACACAGCTACTTACCCCAAACCATTCTGACAGAAACCTATGACAGATATAACTGCGTCCAGGATTTTCCCAGGTACAGCCATACTGTTACAATGTGCATGAAAACATTACCGGGACCTGTTGCTTTTAGTATATCTTGGGGGACAGAGCGGGTGGGAGGTATGGCCTGTGTCAACTCATGACCAATACAGTATAATTATATCTCTTCTCTACAGGGAATTGGGGGACAGGCTTCACGCAACCATATGGATCACTTTGCAGACATTCTTTTCTCATTGAACAAGAACTGCTTTGCGTACCTGGTAGTCTGGTTGAAAGAAGCAATGCAACAAGATGGCTTCCCTTCCCCGCGCCTTACCCAAGAACAAAAGGATAACTTCAGCCAGCAAGTTGTGCGGTAAGAAATACTCTGCATAGTAAAATATAGATGGAGTTTTTTTTTTGGGGGGGGGACTGGCAGAGAACATGGTAAGCCTTGTTTTAAAGGAACAGTTCAATGTAAAAATGAAATTGGGTAAATCAGCTGTGCAAAATAAGTGTTTCTAATATAATTAGTTAGCCAAAATTGAATCTGTAAAAGGTTGTCTAACAATAGCCAAAACATTACTTCCTCCTGTGGAGCTCTCTAACCTCACAGTTTGTCAGTGACTTGAAGGGAGTCACAATTAGTTTATGTCCCATATGGCACCATTTGATTACTGAGTAGTAACAGGTTAGAAAGCTGCACAGGAGGAATTAGTGTTTTCAACCGCTGATATTTCTCTTAAAGGAACAGTAACATTATTTTTTTTTTTTAATTTGTTAGAATACAACGGAAAAAAAACACAGACAACTTAAAATTGAAAAGCCTTTATTAAGAAATAACTCACCAAAACTCCATTTCCTGTCCTCTTCAGAAAAGGCGACCTGGCGACCATCGATCCTGCAGCAGTTGATTTCTCCTCCCTGGCTGTTCTAGTGAGAGTCTGCAGCGCTTCCCCTATTCCCAGCAGTAGGTACCGGGAGAGACGGATCAGTGTGGTGTGCATGCCACTTGCCCCCATCACTGTATTCATCTGAGTGTGTCCTGGGCTGGCAGTGCCCGCTGCTGAATCCTCCCAGCCGGTTAGGATTCAGGATATAAGGACAGAAAACGGCACCTTGTCTCCTCAGTCCATATCTCCTGCGCTCAGCTGTGTGCCAAAATAGAGTCCAGACAGCAGTAGCAGCATGTCTAGCGGCAGCCCCCACCTCTTGGTAATTATGCCCGTGTAGCCTTCACCTGCCGCCCTGTAGTAACTCTGCTCCAGCTGAGGTAGGGCACTGGGTAGTGCGCCTGCATGGCTCCTTCGCCTTCTCCTGCAGCTGCGGGCAGCCTCCTCTCCCCCACTGCTCTGTGCCCTCTCCCCTCAACTGGAGCTGAAGATCTGTCACTAGAATAGCCAGGGAGGAGAAATAAACTGCTGCGTGATCGATGGTCGCCATGTCGCCTTTTCTGAAGAGGACAGGAAATGGAGTTTTGGTAAGTTATTTCTTAATAAAGGCTTTTCAATTGAAAAAAAAAAATTGATGTTACTGTTCCTTTAAAGCCTATCTTTATATTTGTAACATATGCCCGGGACACTAGGTAAATAGGCATACAATTACTGTTACTTGTTACAGGGCTCAGTTACTCCATAAGGCAGTGTTTTTGCCTCCCAAAAAAAACTTTATCCCTCCCTAACAGCTCTAATATATAAGCAAGACCAGGAACATTGGGTGCCAGAACTGCACAAAGCCACAGCCCATGTGCTTTTTTTTTTTTTATGCACAGGTCATTGGACTTTTTGCTTGGCTCCCATTCTCCTTTATGTCATGGGTGTATAGATAATATATCATTGGTCAGCCAACAAAAGTCTAGTGCGTTTTATTTGTGTATATATGAGAAAAGATATTTTGAATTGTGTGCACATCTCATATTGCAACTTTTTTTATTAGGGAACGTGTGAACAAGAGACGGATGAGGGATATGGTGAAAGACTTTACCCTGTTGTGTCGGGGACTTCATGGAACAGAGTACACTGCAGACTACTGATTATGTCAGCAATTCATCTTGTATAAAGGAGGGGCACCAGCGTACGAGCTTGCCTGCATTTCAAGACTGCATCAGTCCCCTGTATCTTCAGCCCGAGCTGTTTTCTTGTCTGTAAATGGCAGAGGTTGGACTGTACTCTGTTGTCTGTTAGTGCTGCTGGAGTACCTTGTGCTGTCAAACACACAGGGTAGTGGTCATTGCATCTGGGGAAACCCCTTGCTGAATGCTCTACACATCTTCAACGCTGTGTCTAGCCCCATTCTTCAGTGACCTTGTTTCCTCTCTGTGAATGCCTGTGCACACATTTGCCTTTGTGGGGTTAATGACGGAACTTGTTTGCTGCTTGTAGGACATTTTACAGAGACACACGGACAGTATGTTGAGATTAGCGAGTGGACAGAACAATATATCCTCGTCTGTGCTGCTTTCCTTCTAATTCTATATTATTATTAATGAGCATGTGTGCAGGTTTTAATCCTACTTATCCTCTGTAGGGGCTGAAAATGGACTGTTAGAATAACTTTACCAGTGATAAAGAGGACTGAATATCTATCATGAACAGAGCAGCAGTGGCAGCAGTTACAGTAACCTTTGTCTCAATTAGAATCCAGGGATGTCTTATTATTCAACTCAAAAATGTATCCTTACTCCTCTTTAATATTACCTTATGGCCCTTGCCAAATGCAAAAGCATGCACCGTCTAAACTGCTGTTTGTTTTTTTTAACATAAATACAGTCACAACTCCGTCAACTTTGGTTTCCCATAAAGAGCAAAAACAGAAAGATAATGACTGATCTTTTAAAACTTTACTCCTGTAAACATAAAATAAATTAGGAGAGCCGTGAAACATCATGTCTGTCTGTATGATGAACTGGCGACCTCTCGGGCCAATACCAAAAAAGCGCTTGTACTGTTTCTAACTTGGGCCTCACAGAGGTCTTCCTCTGTTTGACTGAATCCTTATCAGAAGTTACACTGAGTAGATATACGGTCTTTTCTAAACCTACTATGCTGCTCTTAATTATATTCTGTAGCTCGAAGGGGACTATTTATGAAAGTGTGTTAAATACAGTTATCTCCACTGCTTCATGTAAAACACTGCCTATCCATTAAGCCGTCTGTATAAGATTGTGTTAAAGGCTGCAAAAGCTGGTGTAGAAACTGGCGTAGCTATTAAGATTGCTTAAAGGGATAGTCATTTTTTTTTTTTTTTAATGAATCGGTTCATAGTGCTGCTCCATCAGAATTCTGCACTGAAATCCATTTCTCAAAAGAGCAAACAGATTGTTTTATAATTCATTTTGAAATCTGACCTGGACCTAGACATATTGTCAGTCTCCCAGCTGCCCCTGGTCATGTGACTTGTGCTCTGATAAACTTCAGTCACTCTTTACTGCTGTACTGCAATTTGGAGTGATATCGCCCCCTCCCCCAGCAGCCTAACAACAGAACAATGGGAAGTTAACCAGTTAACAGATCCCTAACACAAGATAACAGCTGCCTGGTAGATCTAAGAACAGCACTCAATAGTAAAAACCCATGTCCCACTGTGACACATTCAGTTACATTGAGAAGGAAAAACAGCCTGCCAGAAAGCAGTTCCGTCCTAAAGTGCTGGCACAAGTCACATGACCAGGGGCAGCTGGAAAAGTTACATGGGGCTAGACATTTTGTCAGATTTCAAAATTGAATATAAAAAAATCTGTTTTCTCTTTTGAGAAATGGATTTCAGTGCAGAATTCTGATGGATTAGGACTATTAACTGATGCATTTTACATGTACTGGTGGGAATTTTTTAACTTGTAAGGGGGGCCCTGGCACCAATGTTTTTGTAAAAAAAAAAAAAAAACTTTTAGGGGGACCTGGCACCAATTATAATTTTTTAACCAATTAAGAAAAAACTTTTATGGGGGGCCCGTGGGGGGGTAAAATTTTTAAGTGCTGATGTCTGTGTAGTGTAAATGGTGTTGGTGGGGCCCCAATTTCTAATGGCGGGAACTCTCTCTATCTCTCTCACAACCTGATTATGAAGAACCACTTACGCTGCTTCAAATGAAAGTCTTTTCTTCTAGTCTGAAGGGGTGGCCTCTGGTGCGGTGATCCTCTATGGGTTTATGGGTAAAAAGGTCCCCTGATATGTGTCTATAATGTCCTCTAATGTATTTGTAAAGTGTAATCATGTCCCCTTCCATCCCTCTAACCAGTTGCACATCTCTGTACTCTCTCCAGTTCATTTATATCCCTCTTAAGGACTAAGGGCCCTTACACACGGACGTTTTTGACCTGCTCTCCCCTGTTGTGTTTGGCTGCGTTCAGCCGCAGGGGTTGTACCCACGAGATGCGTGTAAGCGCCAAACTGCATTCCGGTTGGGGATAACAGGAGTTATCTTTAAATGCCCCCCGCCGCCAGCTCTATGCCGCGGCTTACTCGCATGCGCATTAAGCGTGTGTGACGTCACGCGCATGTGCATAATAAGCTGCCTCCATTAGGGACCACTTTTCATTATGCGCATGCGAGTGAGCAGACATGGCTGCTTGCACCGGGAGCTCCCTCCCTGTGCATAGTGCTGGGGGGGCCATTTAAAAAAAAATGTATAACTTACATTTATTTTTTTCGCCAAAGTACATAACCTTGCATTTATCAACATTCAACAGCATTTTCTAGTTTGCTGCCCAGTTTCCCAACTTAGACAAATCACTCTGCAGAGTGGCATCATCCTGCATGGAACCTATAGTTCTGCACAATTTAGTATCAATATGTCAATGCCCACATTCAGGTCATTAATAAACAAGTTGAAAAGCAAAGGGACCCAGTACAGAGCCCTGCGGTACCCCACTAACAACACTGGTCCAATTAGAATATGTCACTAGTGGGTTACAAATCTCCAGGCAAAAGGTATTTTCAGGTAGTGCACATACGTGCCAATCATTACTCTCTTTCACCAACAATGGTGATTTCTACACAAGGTTACCAGACTTTTGTCAAGTCCTTTGAAGTGTGATTGTTTTGTGGAGATGTAGAAGTATCTCTTATATACAGTGCACACATAAGGGGTTACTAAACCTCAAATTTATCTGCTCAGGCTTTTTGGGTTAAAAACTAAAATTTTTCTGCAAAAAGCCAGAATCTGAAAATCAGACTTTTTCAGGGTTTTCGGGCAAAAACAATATAGTAATTCGGGAGGAAAGCCTGAAAAATTTGAACAATTCAGGTTTTCATTCAATTTGAGTTTTTCTACAATACCCACCCACCGTAGGCCCCCCTTCCTCCTCCCCCCGGGCTATTGCCCCTAAGTCGCTACCTACCCCTCTGTGTAGATCCCCTCCAGCAAAGTTCACAGGGGCCATCTTCTCTTCCATCCGCAGCTCTTCTGCAGCTTACCTGCCTGTGTATGGGGCCCTCCAATAGGCCCACCTAACTGATATCCAGCTGGTTGATCAGGCAGATTTGATTTTACCAATGGATTGGGAAGAACATGGGCTCAAACAAGGGGATCTTCTAGTATATGGCTGTCCAAGTCAAATGCAATAACATCACCAAATATAAAAACCAACCTGCTGAATATGGCCATTTAAAAAAAAAAAAAATTCTTATTCACTTAAGCTGAAAAAAGAAGAGATGTGCAACTGTCTGTAATGTACTCTAGAGGGAGCTTTTACTTTACATATTTTTGTCAGCAGAAAAAGACAGACTGTTCAGTATTGTTGTCGATATGTGAAGCGTTCTTATCGTTAAGTTCTAAATCGTTTCTTTAGCTGTCTTATTAGTAAGAATGCGTATTTTATCACCCCATGGAGCAGTAAACCAATAGATGTGTGACAGATGCAAAATCAGAAGCCACATTTCACACAATAAGGCTGGGGACAGACAGGGAGATTCGGGGATATTCAGTCGCCTGGCGTTTAATAGCAGGCGACAATCTCCCCGAACATCCTTCTCCCAGTCCGTCGCTAGTTGAAATGTAAAAGCGCCAGCGCTGTGCACACGCGGTGCGGCGATTTCCGGAATCGCCCGAAGTGTGCACAGAGCCGGCGCTTTTACATTTCAACTAGCGACGGACAGGGAGAAGGACGTGCGGGGAGATTGTCGCCTGCTATTAAACGCCAGGCGACTGAATCTCCCCGAATCTCCCTGTCTGTCCCCAGCCTTAAAGTTGAATTAGACTCTGCTGTTTTTGTTTTTTTAACTAATAGTCCCCCTACCCCCTTCAAAATCTTATCAACCAGACTGCTTAAGGCTTAGTCCAGACGGGGAGATTCGGGGGCGATCCGTCGCCTGGCGACTTCTCGCCGCGACGGATCGCCCCCGAATCTCCCAGAATCTCCCCGAATAGCTAGGCACCGACGAGGCTTAAAAATGCCTGCGCTTATTCACACGGAGCGGCGTGATTTTTAAAATCGCTCCAAATTGCCTCGCCAGTGAAGGGTTCCCCCATGTCTGTTGGTCAAATTGGGAGCTTCTCTGCAGGCTTGGCTGCCTCCGTGTTTGGCCGTGTTACATTCAGTTCTAGGCTCTACATCTATCAATGGCAGCATTTGCAATGGAAGCCAGTGTGCATGCTTCTTCTTGAAGATCACTACCATGGATCCAGGGGCTGGATATAACCCAGCCTAACATGCTGGCACAGAATGAAGAGGTTTCTATTCTGTGCTCTTCTCCTGAAACTCTGCAGTTGGTAAATCCTTACAAGCCATTGGTGCCCAGGACTTGGAAAGCTTGGCTGGTAAAGTTATATGCATGTAAAGGACTCATTTCAGAATATTGAGTCCTTTATTGTTGTCAAATACTTTCGCTTAAATTTGAAAACACCGTTTCCTGAAGTGTGTAAGTATTTACTGCATGCTACATCACAGAACCAAAATTGCCCATATCTAGAAAGTGAGAGAGCACTCTAATCTTTATGAAGGCTTACCACCCGACATTTACATTTTATTGAAGCCACTTTGTCTGTTAAAATAAACTGCAATTATCAGATTTATCTTTCCAGATGTCTTAGCCTGCATTAACTCTTATATTTATACACTTTCATTTTACTTTTCTGTATTCTTTATCTCTAGCAGAGATAACCTGAACAGCCCCCTGATTCTTCTGACCTCTACTTCCTACCCACAAACTGGAGTCACAGTAAATAAACTGTTTTCAGGCATAGTTCAGCAATCTTAAAGGGAAACTGTCATGGGAAAACATGTTTTTTTAAATGCATCCAGTAAACTTCTGCATTGAAATCCATTTCTCAAAAGAGCAAACAGATATTTTTATATTCAGTTTTGAAATCTGACATGGGGCTAGCCATTTTGTCAATTTCCCAGCTGCCCCTGTCATGTGACTTGTGCCAGCACTTCAGGAGGGAACTGCTTTCTGGCAGGCTGTTGTTTTTCCTTCTCAATGTAACTGAATAGTATGCAGTGGGACATGGGTTTTACTATTCAGTGCTGTTCTTAGATCTACCAGTCAGTTGTTATCTTATGTTAGGGAGCTGTTATCTGGTTACCTTCCCATTGTTCTTTTGTTAGGCTGCTGGGTGGGGGAAAGGGAGGGGGTGATATCACTCCAACTTGCAGTACAGCAGTAAAGAGTGATTAAAGTTTATCAGAGCACAAGTCACATGACCTGGGGCAGCTGGGAAATTGACAATATGTCTAGCCCCATGTCAGATTTCAAAATAAAATATAAAAAAATCTGTTTGTTCTTTTGAGAAATGGATTTCAATGCAGAATTCTTCTGGAACAGCACTATTAACGGATGCATTTTGAAAAAAATTTTTTTCCCATGACAGGATCCCTTTAAATAAACAGCCAGGTACATGTTTCCAATGTACCTGTCTGTCCTTCTTTACTCATACATGTTTAAATTTGTGAGAAATATGACCACATGGAGATGAACTCCATGTTTTTAAGAATCCATGCATTTTCTTTTATGGGGATAACATTTGGTAAACTGACCTTTCCCTTGTCAAACTCCATGTCAGTACTCATTGGGATATCCCCTCCTCCTTTGGTTTGGATTTTGTTCCCATTGGAAGCAAAATTTTCTTTTTAACCTTGGTAAAGCATAGGCCTGCCCATAAGATGTCCTAGGGACAGGGGTTTTGGTCCATGGGACCTTTTGTTCCCCAGCACACTACCTCATATCTTGGAGTCTCCTGTGCTTCAGCAATGTTTGCTGCTCCTTGTCTGCCTGTGTTTCAGTTGCCTTCCTGTATTGCTTTGGAGCATTTGGTGGCAAGTGCTTGTCCCCCATTCATGTGCCCTCCTGGTCTGTCCAAAAGACGTCTGGTGGCAGTGGTGTATGTGGTCCCTACACCCCATTTTTTCGGATGGGCGAGGGAGGTAGCAGTAAATAAATAAATATAGGCATAATTAGTTAGGGTTAAAAGAGGAGAGATTGATCAATGCACATTCCATGGTCCCCTGTCATACAAGTAATCTATGCAGTTGCATGTGTACAAAGACAGGGGTTTTTTAGTTACAAAATTATGATTATAAGATTGATAAGCCACCACACCATGTCAAGGTAAAACCCATATGGCGGTCCCTAACTATTTACCTCTGGTCATAAAATCAAATGCTAAAGCCTCCCGGCATGAGAGCATTACCTGAAATAAAGGTCTCCCGACCTGGGCATTGGTTTCATCCATTGGGCTTAGTCCTCCCCCGCCATTAGCTTTCAAAGAGGAGAGACAACCTAGACCCCAGATTTGGTTCCATGAGATTAAGAGAGAAGCTGCCTGGACCAACACCCATTTCCAAAGGCATTGTTACACCATTTAAAGGGACTGCTACAACCACATGGAAGCCTGGCCTGCAGCATAGCTGCTAAACTTCCGAACAGAATAAATCTGCTACACACCCATCCCTTTAAATGGTGTAACAATACTTTGCATTAACTCACAATTTTGCACCTGCAGATTATCTTTATTAGATTTTATATGTTCACTTATAATAATGATATGTTTATGTAGAATAATGAGTATTCGTGAGACAGATGAAGCCACTTACCTGGGTGGCGCCATTTTTTATTTAAATGGATATCACATGTGTGTTTTATTCACCTTCCTGAAGACGGCCCGAGTGATGGTGCCGAAATGTTGAAATAAACTCATTTTTTTGTTTTCACTATGCGTGTCCCAGGAGTGCCGTTTTTTGTTCTGTATATTTATATATAATACACGTGGCCATGAATATCCTGTAATTTAGTGCTGTCCAACTTCTGTGATACTGAAATTTTTCTCTTGTCTATGTGGTGGAGGGCCAATAATGACAGGTCAGTGTTTGCCACTCTCCCCTTTAAACCACACCCACTGTAAACCACACCCATGTTACCACAAGAACTTCAAAGACCATATTCACATTTATTGTGGTAGCCCACCAAAAAAACCAAGTGGTTGGTGCTCACATTTGAAGACATGCCCTTAAATCCATACGCCTCCTGCGCCCTGTGGATAACACAGCACCCCCAGCACATGATTAAACACCTTAGGGGCCCCTAACAACAATTTCCAAATGCTAGCAATGCTCCAGAACAAACCTTCCATTCTCACATCCCACAGTTAGTGTAGGGCAGGCAGAATATGGCACACAGGGAGCATATGGCAGGAAGAGTATGAAACACACAGGGAGCATAGGGCAGGTAAAGAATGGCACACACAGGGAAAATAGGGCAGGAGGCAGGGAAACTTATCAGGACCACTCTATGGGTGAGGTCACACATGGCGTTTTTTACGTTGCGTTTTTAAAAAGTGCACCCGAACGTAAATACACATAAAATTAAGCCCCTATTGAAAAAACTGGAATTCACACTATAGCAGTTCCCACAGGGTCCATGCAAGCCAACATGTGCCATGTAAAGCCAGTATTTGCGTTTTTCAGCAGAAATGTCAATACACCAAGGAAATGTCATATTATTGAACTCTATGGGATCCGCAGGTTTGGAAATACACCTCGATAAAATATGCTGCGTATTTTCAATATGGCAGCCAAACTCTCACAAGATGGATTTGTGCATATACATATTTGTGGAATTGTATACTGGTGACATAATTACTTTGTGTACTGACAATCAGCACGGCTACATTGTGCATGTAAATATGTTGGGAAAAGAAAATTTCATGCAGAAAAATGTGTGTGTATATATATATATATATATA
>CM044437.1:82060902-82086006 GCA_024363595.1 Xenopus borealis
CATGAAATGGTGGTTCAAGGCAAGAGATGTAAAAGGGCAATATTTACTTAAAAATATATTTCCGTTTGGTAATATTCTTTAATATGCCATTTAATTTGGTATAAACTATCTGTTGCTCAAGTATTCATTTTGGGGGTATAGTTTTCCTTTAAAAAAGGAAATGTAGATCTAATCAACATGAATACGCTAAAATGTTCAGTGGTTTTAAAATTATTTGTAAGTGGTTCCAACATCTATGGTTTTGATGGAATACAAAACACCACGGTATCAAGGTATTATATTGGGAATTCTCTGATATACCAACACATCTTTCTTTTAGCAATTTTTGTCATTGTTGCCTAATGCTTCCTGCATCCTGGGTCCCAACTTGCAAGAAATAAGTAGATAGTGTTAGGGTCATCCAGTTTCACTGCATAACCTGAAATAAATAGGAAATAGAACATTTTGAGTATGTTAATAACTAGTATTAGCTATATGTTAGAAAGAAAGAAGTCATGAAGTGAAAATATTAGCAATGAACACAAACAAATAATGATATGAGAATAGTACAGGTATGGGATCCGTTATCTGGACACCCGTTATCCACAAATTATGCGAAGGCCATAGACTCCATTTTAATCAAATAATTAAAAATGTTAAAATGTATTTTCTCTGTAATAATAAACAGTTCCCTGTTCTTGACCCCAGCTAAGATAAAATGAATCTTCACTAAAGACAAAACAATTCTATTGGGTTTATTTAAAAGTTAAATGACTTTTTTTTAGTAGACCTAAAGTATGATGGTGCAAACTTAGTAAAGATCCCTTATGCAGAAAACCCCAGGTCCGAACATTACTGGATAACAGGCGTCACTCCTTATAGAGTAGCCCTATATTTAATATAGCAACTACTGCATTATATTATATCAGCTCCCAATCATAGGCCCCATGAAGCAAACACTTTTATTCACGAAAACAGAATTCTTATGGGCCTCTTTATCTTGCTGTTTAACAAGTGAAACATTACCGGTGATGTTGCCCATTGCAAACAATTAGCAATTAGATTTCAGCAGTTCGAAAACAAAAGCAAAGGTTTGCTATGAGCAACATCACCAGTAATGTTTCACTTTTTTACACATCATGATAAATAGGTCCCTTAGGGCCCTTACACACGGGCGTTTTGGACCTGCATTGCGTTTGGCTGCGTTCAGCCGCAGGGGAGCACAGGTCCAAAACGCCCGTGTGTAAGGGGCCCTAAAAGATCCAATAATTCCTATATAAGCAAACATTGTTGTGTACTGGGAACCAGTTGGAAAAATTATATGAGATATACAAAAACGTGGTCATAGTTGATTATGTTTTACTTGAAATCAGTTATTCCCAGACTGTGGAGGGGGCCCAAAAGCACTGACGGGGGGAGGGGGTTAAGGAATGATTTGTTATCAAGATTCAACTGGAAACTCAGCTTGAAGGTCAGTAATAGTTATCGCATTTCCTGCCCTTGATTTTATTGGAACAATTGTTGATTTTCAGAACAGTACACTGGGCAGTACACCTACTTTTATAGCATTTGTTGAAGAAAAGTAAACAGAATGTTTGCTTGTTGTACTGGTTATGGTTAAACTGTTAATAAAGTAATTTCATTTTCCATCTTACTGATGCAGTTGAACTCTCCTGGTTAAAGGGGAGGCAATAAGGGTAAAAACAGAACTATCTGATACTACTTTACATTTTCTAAATATACCTGATTCTGAAAAACATAGATATCCATAGTACATGGACATCGGTTGGGCTCAGAGGGGCACTATACACAATAATTGTAGGAAACTTTGTTTTGTACAAGGGCTACTAACACAGACTTGACCAGATATGTGGCAGCTATTTGTGGATAACATGACCAACTTGTGGTTAATAAACAAACTACAAGTATAGCACAGTAGCTTTTTTCATACAATATTGTAAATCAGTATGTACATCTATAGGGCAAAAAAAAGTCCAAATAAAGACTTACTTGACTAAGGTAGGTTGTATATGCGATTGCTTCCTAGAAAATATCTACTCTTCAGTTTCACAGTACATAACTGAGCAGCCATACTCTACACTGCTTGCCTTACTGAATGAAGCATGTTTAGTAAAAGTCACATACTAAGGCTCATTTATAAGTATTGGGCACATTTGTACCTGGGCAGTTAACCATGGCAACCAATCAAATGTGTGTTTTCATTGTTCAGCCTGTAGCTGAACAATACTAGTACCTGATTGGTTGCTATGAGTTACTGTGAATGGGAGATTTTGGCCAACTCTTTATATATGTTATATATATATTTTTTTTTTTTTTTCAATTGTCGCTTTTTTTGTGTGAATTTGTTTACCAAAAATGTAAACATTTCCATTGCACCTTCTTAAGATTCAAGTTCACATTTTAAAAGGGGTGGCTCACTTTTTAGTATATTTAGTTTTCAATTGGTCTTTGGTCTTTTTTTATATAGTTTTTTTAATTATTGCCTTTTTCTTCTTTTCTTCATTTTTCACTGACCCCATCTAAAAACAAATGCTCTGTACGACTACAAATGTATTGTTATTATGACTTTTTATTAGCAGCTAGATTTCTGAAATTGCAAACTGGATAGCTGCTGAATAAAAAGCCAAAATAACAAAAGCACAAACTAATTGGAAACTAATTGCAAATTGTCTCAGAATATCACTCTCTACAAAATACAAAAAGTTAACTCAAAGGTGAACAATCCCATTAAAGATAAAGATTTTTGCCCTAAGAACAATAACTTTTATTTAGAGTGATTTTAATGTACTATATTCTGCATTGGTTTAAAATGGCTACAGTTTCAACCAAAGATCAGGCCTGGCAGCAGTGATATTCATTTAATGGATGCCAGATCCAAACATCAATAGTAATAAATGTTATTTTTTTCAGCAAAGGCCCCATCAAATGAGGTAAGAGGCTAAAATCTAGATTATAATAAAATGTCATAAGGAATATTTCTGGGGCAAAAAAGTGTCTGAGACAAAAAAGTCGCTGCAAGAAAAATGCCCATTGACTTTATTTACATTTTGAGTGAGAAATAACTTAAGGTAAAAAAAAGGTAACAGTTTTTATCGAGATATATTATACTCCAACCTTGGAAATATCTTGAATTCAAAAATACACCATCTAAAACCTGTCAACGTCAAGTAGAAATCAATGGAAAAGGTCCCTTGAACCATTTGAAGATGTTAATAGCCTTCATGCTGAGTTTTCCCGGTAAATTTTGCTCAAAATCTCAAGTATCAATTCAAGTATTCCAGTTTTTCACCCTGACTAAAGTTTTTTACATTTGAGTTTTTTCTTAAATTACAAATCATACGAGTTGTGAATTCATTCGAGGTCTAGAAAAGTTCACAAAGCTGTAAAAGTCGACCGATAAATAACCCCCATAATGTCTCAATGTGGATTTATAGTATTCATAGTACTCATCTTCACTGATTAGGGAACAATTGCAATTCATCATTTTCTGCTATTAGCACAAAGAGTCCTAAGTTTAGTCCTCAATTATGTTTTCTGGATCTTTTGTTAGGAGTTACCGTGATAAAGACATCTGAGGTGGCTTCAACTAAGATGATGTTGGCATGGAAGCCCATAGTAAAGGTACTATAAGCTATATTAAGACTGTGTGCAGTACTTTAGTTTATATTGCCCATGAAAAGTGTTTTTATTACTCTTTTATGGCTTGCCTACATTCACAATTTAGGTCGGTTCATCCTCTTAGTAGACATTTTTGTTCTAATGGGAATGCCATGTTTCAGGATACATTTTTTATGCATACAAATACTTTCAACACTTTAAAATTCTTTTTATAATGTGACAGGGTCATCCCAGTGCCAAGATCTTAACCCAAAACTAAAATCCTGAGGCAGTGCCACTCCCAACAAAGTATCCCCAAATTTCTAACAAAGTAAAGAATGACTTGGTTAGTATAGGTTTTGACAGCTTGACAGCTTATTGCATGGTTATGTCAGGCAGTGTGGTAATGGGAGGGCCCACTCCCACACAATCAGTGCTGTATGTAGACGGTGCTAAATGGATTAGGTGTCATACAGACCCTAAGACAAGCTGTATGAAAGGATCAATCTATATATTTATATAGCAATAATGATATTGCAGCCCTGTTATTATAAAACCTTTTCTGTTTGGATAACATGAGCTTCAGACAGCTGCATACTTGCTGTTTATATAACACATGGTAAACAGAAATTTCAGACACAGGGTAATAAACAGACTGTGGATAAACGTATATCCACACAGTAAACAGAAGATCATGTGTCAAGGAAGATTAGTATTACACAAGGTATTTGAGCAGCCAGATAAGTTACAAGGTGAAACATAAAGGCATGGACACAGGTACAAAGAGCAGACTAGTAAGGTAAATTAAATGTGTGCCGTGTGGTAGCCCAGTGTCATATCCAGGGATAAAGCAAGATCATTTCACAATATACAAATATGGCAAGCACAATGATTTTTATATATGCATTTCAAACATTTGGTGTTTTCTAAAGCCATGTTTATCTCACCCTAAGTCTGCATTTTTTTTTAAAGTCAATTTATACTTTTACTGTAGCTTTAATTACCACACACATATATAAATGAGACCCTTTGCCTTCAGGTTGCATAAGTGCATTCTTATAGTAAAATATTATTTGAGTGTTATTGTTATAACACATTACTAGGATAACTGACATTAAAACAATGCATACATATCATATTTTAAATAATGAATGAACAAACAAACTATTCGGGGTTAACAAGGAAGTTATACGACCTTTAGCCTGCAAGCTGGTAACAACAAAACATGTGACTAGAAACAAAAATGACTGCATACAAGCTCTGAATTGAATGCTTAACATCCATCCAGCAACTAGGTAGCAAGCCAGCCAGTTCAGGTTATGATATTGTTGCGATCATAACCTGAACTGGCTGGCTTGCTACCTAGTTGCTGGATGGATGTTAAGCATTCAATTCAGAGCTTGTATGCAGTAATTTTTGTTTCTAATGAATGAACAAACAAACAATTCAGCATAATGCCTTATTACAGCAGGTTTACCATCAACTCATTTAATGGACCAGTACAAGCCAATATAATGCACATATTACTGTTACCTTGCAATGATAAAAACAAAGCATTTGCACAAGAAGCTGAAACATCACTTATATAAATAATAACAAAATAGGGAAAGTTGTGCTCAGCACTAAATACTAACCCACTAAAGGTACAATGAGGCTGTGACCATACTATTCATACAGACCCCTTGTTTTTTTTACCTGAATTTACATAAATAGGGTATGTCACTGCAGGGGATACTATTCAAGTTCCAAAGCTGCTATATGGCAACATTTGCACAGCAGATGACAGATAAGCTTTCTAAAAAAACTGTTTAAAATTATTGTTTTAGTGGAGATAAGCTAGGGGACTTTGATTCAAAGTAGAAAAAAATCCCTGCCTTACCTTTGGTCTCAAGTGATCCACCCCCTTCCTCATCTTGTACCATTGTAAAGTGATGGATTGTGGGACTTGAAGTCCCTCTGCTTTCCAGAGAATCTGTGCACCACCTACTATGGATATCAGAGGGACTTCGAGTCCCACAATCCTTTACTCCACAACAGACCAAGGTAAGGGACACTGTCAACCTAATGGATTCTGGAAAATGGTTCATTAGAGTAATATAATGACTCAGTTTGTGGAAACTTGCACCCCCCAAACAAAAGGTTACTTGCCACATGTGCTGAAATTAGTGGGTGAAACACTCTTGGGAATTTTCTTTCTAAAAATTTGGAAATTCAGATATTAAAATTAGCAATAGCCAGTCAATCACACCTAAAAATGTGCTAACAAAAACAAGGCTCTAGAAATTGTCTCATGGCAAAAACTCCCCTGTAAGCACCCTCTTGTTACTTATTTGCCTCCTTGTTCAACATATTTTTGACAAGCCCTGGCACATGTATTTGCAGGTGATGAACATGCAAATGAACAAGTCAGTGATGGAGGTTTTTGGCACTCTGGTGCCATATTTTTGGACTACTTAAAAAGTTGTAGCTTAAACACCTACAATCATTCTGTGTGGCATTGTTATACATGCAAAGATATACATATGTTTACCAAACAGTGTCATTGGTCTCTGAAAGGTATTTTCTCTACTCTTCAACTTTTTTAGGGGAACCATCTTTCGGTTCGTCACTATCATCTACAATAATGCTCATGTTTGTGATGGGATAAACCAGTTGTGAGAGCACCTTGCAAGAAACTGGTTTGACAAAGTCAAACTAGTAGTTTTTGTAAGCTCGTAAATCTTTTTGTGAGCCAGCAAGGTGCAATGTTCATTGCCGAATATATTTATTGACATGGGAATAGAGGCATAAAGGTAGGTGGAATTAATGGATTTCTAAGAGGGAAGATCTTTATTGAAAAAGAGTAAACTGTGGGTTTGAAAAATGAAAATTTGAAAAAGATGAAGTTCACCTTCAGGTGGTCTTCACTTGGTCTTTTTTAATGTTTTTATTTAAGTGTAGGTCCCACATCTGCTTTCCCTGGTGCTTAGACTGGCTGTGTGTTTGGCAGCTATTGTGCAGGATGGAAACTTTAGGTGGTTTTGAAAAGAAGAAATACTGAATATTTCATGCGTTTTTTTCTGCTTAGCTTCAGGGAAAAACAGCAAGCTGTGGACTATTAAGAGAGGAGCCATGGTATCTTATCCCTCAGCAGACATTGCATCAATACCACATGAAAGGAGAGCTGTGGGGGTGACCATGGTAGCCAACTACACAACCATCCAACGTACATAGGAACTGCTTTGCTCTTTTTTTACCTGCTGCTCAAAGATAGCCATTTCACAAAGATATTCTTCAAATATGCTCCTGATTAATTCAAAATAGAAAAAAAAAGTTTCCTTAGGAACCCAAAAATGGTTCAAGCTGCTTGGACCATATTGATTTTCTTTTATTGGGGAAAACACAAACAGACTTTGTGCATTCTTTTCACTTAACAACTAACAATATATCACTTTATAATAAACTCTAGCACTTGAATTATTCATTGCCTTTTATGTTCATTTCTGCAGTTGCTCCAACATTTCCAGATTGTGACCATCCAGTTAAAGGGGCTTAAAAAAGCTAAATTATTCAAAAAGTAATTATAATTGAATACATTTAAAATTTTCTTAGAATTTCAATGTTAACATAACACTAAAAGTTAATTGAAAGTGAGAGTTTGTGTAAAGGTACCTTTATAAAATGCTAACGTGATCCTTCCCTGCATTATAAAAGGGTGATAATACAAGTGGTGTTTTTACTAACTTGTCTGTTCATTGAATTATGAAAAAACGTCAACTTGTTTGAAATTCTGTGCTCACATTTTCCTAAGATTAGTGAAAATGCCGTGTGCGGTTACTTCCACATATATTTTAATTCGCTGTAATAGAGAGCACTATCATGTGAATCTGCTATATGACCAAATTAAAAACAAGGCTGTCAGAACACCACATCACCTTTATCATTCAGTGAAAGATCATTCATCCTTATTCAGCCAAGCTCTTTGGCTTTTGCCCATTTTTCTTCACCGTCGAACGGGCAAAAGCCAAACGTTTTTCGATCAAACACCATATTACCTGCACCACCACTCTGTGGTCTACTTAATCACATGCCCATGCGGGCTATCATATGTGGGGATAACTGACCAAACGTTGCGGTTAATACAGGCACCGCTCAGCCATCAGTACAGCCTTCAGAGATGGTCTAACCACTAAACACATTGCGAAACATTACCTTGAAATGGGCCATAGACTTCCCACCTTTAGACATTGGGATAGACCATATTCCCCCTTTACAACAAGGTGGTGACAGATCTAAACTATTTCTGCAGCGTGAATCCTTCTGGGTATGCAATTTAAATACTCTTGCCCCTTCAGGTCTGAATGAATACTGCTCTCTTTTGTGCTTTCTAAATGTACGATTTAAAATTTCTAACTCTGCATATGTAGGGGTTGTCCACCTTCCAAACATTTTATTTTGTTCAGGGGTTTTCAGATTGTTCTCCATAAATAAAAACTTTTTTCAATGACTTTCCATTATTTATTTTTTTACTGTTTTTCCAAAATCTAAGTGTAAAGTTGAATGTTGGTGTCTGTGGTGTTTGAGTCTGGCAGCTCAGTAATTCAGGGCACAGACTCTAAACTGATACAATTTTGCAACATTTAATTGATACATCAGCAACATCTCTGGAGTATTAGCAACTATTGTATCAATTCTAACTGTAATGAAACCCAGAGATTCTGCTCAGCAAGGACAAAGATAAGAAACGTATCCATTAAATGTATCAGTTTAAAACAGTTGGGGGGGGTTGATGACCCCCCCTCCCAGAGCTGCTTTAGAACGTGAAAAATGATACTTTACACTTCAAGGCTTAGGCCAGACGGGGAGATTCGGGGGCGATCCGTCGCCTGGCGACTTCTCGCCGCGACGGATCGCCCCCGAATCTCCCCAAATAGCTAGGCACCGCTGCGCACCGGCATAGCTTAAAAACGCCGGCGCGTGTTCACACGGAGCGAGGCAATTTGGAGCGATTTTAAAAATTGCGCCGCTCCGTGTGAATAAGCGCAGGCGTTTTTAAGCCTCGCCGGTGCGCAGCGGTGCCTAGCTATTTGGGGAGATTCGGGGGCGATCCGTCGCGGCGAGAAGTCGCCAGGCGACGGATCGCCCCCGAATCTCCCCGTCTGGCCTAAGCCCAATATTAGAACAATGGTTACAAATAGAAAATAGAGAGTAATTGGAAAAAGTAGTTATTTCTGGTGATCTATCTGAAAACAACTAGTTGTTTGAAGGTGGACAACCCCTTTAAGACCACATTAACACATTGCCATTGTTATGATCTGATGGGTGTCCTGAAAGCCAAATAATCATTCTGATTAGGCTCAGCATGTAAATGACCTTGGCAGAAGATTAGATATTTAGGTGCATGGCCATCTTAAGAGCTGTTGTATTGAAATACTTTTTCTTTTATGTGTTAACTTTACTCTCTCTTTGGTGGATGTGTATACTGTATATAAAATCCTCAATACTGGTCCATCCCTATCACCCAATGAAGGGGTAGCCCCTGAAATATTGTGTGTAACTGGATATGGTGAAATAAATTCAAGGGATATTATCTGTACACGTGGCTAGCCTAATCCTGTGAGGGAAGCCTTTTTACTTACAATGAGAGCTCTTGCTCAAAGGTGTAATTGCCAATAGAAAGCTATTTTCTGCACTGCCACTAATAAGTGGAGGTAACACTTAACTGTATATTTATTAATAAGTAGGTATATTTTCATTTTATTTTTAATAATTAGCAATCTGATAACCTTCTATTTTTGATAATGCAGTCTGCAAGAAAATCATCTTTCTTATAATAGTTTTAAACAAGCCAACAGCATGAGGTAGTCAGAAATGTGATACAGTAAGTTATGTGTATATTCCATTTAATATCACCCCTCCATCTTTTAATGTAGTTAAAAAAAAAACAAAACTAAAGGCAGACATGATCCTATCTTCATCCTTATCTAAGAAAATTGTCTGAATGTTTTTCACCTTTCGGAAAACTTTAAGTTTATTTCAGACATTCCTTTGCTGTTTTATAAGCCCTTGCCAATGCATCCGGGAGGACAGAGGAATTTCAGCATGAAAAAGTACTTTCGGCATTACCCGAGTTCTTTGTTTCCACTTCAAGACAAAACATCTGTTTTAGAATTTCTGATTTTTCTATACAGGTATGGGATCTGTTATCCGGAAATCCAGAAAGCTCTGAATTACGGCAAGTAGCTCATAGACTCCATTTTATCAAAATAATTGAAATTTTAAAAAAGTATTACCTTTTTCTCTGTAATAATAAAACCGTAGCTTGTACTTGATCCCAACTAATAAATAACTAATTCTTATTGGAGGCAAGACCAGTCAATTGGATTTATTTAACGTTTACACGATTTTCTAATAGATGTAAGGTATAAAGATCCAAATTATGGAAAGATACATTATCCAGAAATCCGAGCATTCTGGATAACAGTTCCCATACCTGTACTACCTATGTATTTTACATGATTCCCTGATTTTTGGATTTATTAAACCGGATTGAAAGGTGCAGGTTTTTCAAAACAGCACCTCTTAGTCTGGGCTACACATCTATAAGCAAATGGATGTAATTCCCACTTCTCCCTAGATGGTCAGTGTTTTTATTAACAACTTATTGATGTGACCCCAAGGGGTAGGGCCCCCCATCATCTTGTCTCAACAATGTGTAATTATATTTTATATTTATGCAAACTGTATTTATAATAATGCACTTATTGTTACTGATTAATGCAGTGATCCCTTGTTTGTACTACTAAATTATTGTTACTGTACAGTGCTTTGCCCTCAAGGAGCGCTATATAAATAAAAATATACATACATAAAATATACATACATACAGAATTACTTACACATTTCAACTAGATATTTTTCAGTTGGCCAGTTTTAAAGCTGTAAAAACTGTAAAAGTTAGTTAGATGCTGCAAAATATTTGAAGAGTGGGTGGGCTGAACAGTCAAGAAAAATACAATCTTCAAAATATGCAAAAAAATAGTTACTGTATATATTAGTGCCAAAGTTTGTTATTAGTGACTCCGTCCTGCATAATACTAGTGAAATGTCAACATAAGTTCTCACAGACGCCTTTCTCAATAGCCCAAAATCAAACAACAACTGGGGTTAAATACACCAAAGAACAAACAAATGCAGTGTATATGTGTGTGTGGTAGTTGGGAGGGGGGTATAAAGCTTTTATGTACTCATTTAAGCGAATTTCTGGCACAATGTAAAGTTTTAGCTTCTGCCCTCATTATGAAGAAAAAAATATCTATTTTTCATAGAAAACAGAGTATTATTTAATTAAATGGATTTTTGACCATTAATTACAGCTTTCAATGCAAAGGTTTTACAAAAAAAAATGTACAGCCTTGTTTAACATTTGCTTTAAACACCAAATTGTAATCAGATTTAGTTTTTTTAATCCTAGGTTAATTTTACGATTTGTAGAAGTGATGTGTGACTAGTTATTCCTGGGCTATAATGAGGTGTGACATTCCTAATGAGCACCTCTAAAATTCTTTTGCAGCCACATATGCTGGCAGTATAGGATTGCATCCCCCATATGGTATGATGTGAGCAAAGACACAAACTGAACCTTTAAATATCACTGAAGAGTTTAAAATTGTGTTATTTTGTGCAAGTGGACTAGTAAAATAGTTCCTTCAAATGAACTTCCTTCAAATGAATGGGACAATAAATGCTGATTTATTCGGTGAATTATAATACCCCCTGTGATTATACTCAAGGGGTTACAAAGATGGTGTTAAGAGCATATACTTGTCGCTGCATTTGTCAATAACTTCTGAACTTGCTCCAGCATTGGGAAGAATTAAGTAGGGGGGACTGGTACAAAATTCTAAAAGTATTTACATATGCCTTCTTCATTAAATGCCTTATGCATGTATGCAGGCAGTTATGTACAATACGAGTTTAACAATGGCAGCACATACAACAATTAGCCCAAAGTCTTATAATTTTTTCAGTGCAATTATAAATATCATGAAAGTGTATGCAATAAAGCAACAACACATATCTATGTAAAAATGTAGTGATATTTTACTATTACTTATTTCGAGAGGGAAAGGGGATATGAATCACAGTATTCAGAGTAAAGTAATATACATAATGACCCAAATTAACCAGCAGGGATGCTCAGTCTGCTGCTCCTCTAGTGAACTGCAATTCCCAGAATCCTTTCATAGCAGAAGGCTTTACCTACTGTACATGGCAGAAGTTTCTAAAATTTGAAGTGGGTCATAGTTTGATAAAACGTCTATGAATATTTTTATTCATCCAGGTCA
Organism: Xenopus borealis; assembly: GCA_024363595.1. Lineage (NCBI taxonomy): Eukaryota > Metazoa > Chordata > Amphibia > Anura > Pipidae > Xenopus > Xenopus borealis. The sequence continues at coordinate 82,072,827 of CM044437.1, forward strand.
TGGTATATCTAATATACCATTAGATCTATATCTATATCATATGTCACCTATTTGAAGAGTTACAATGTGCAATTGTGATTAGATTAGTGGAAGAGTTTATATGCCGAGGACTTCCTACAGCTGAACTGAAGAAGCTGCTCGGATGAGTAGTGAAACGTCTTCAATGATTATTCAGGAAGTCTTTTTGTTTCAGAATTGCTTATATTAGATAGTTTGCTAAAACCTTGCATAAATCAGAGTGTTAAGCTCCCCATAGACGCAACGATATTTCCCTGCCGAACGACCGATCTTAGGGAAGTCCTAAGTATGTATTCCAGTAACAGACATACAGGGAACCATATGGAAGCAGGTTGTGCACTTAGCATCTTTCTTCTGTGTGTATTTATGATATACTTGGCTACACAATGTACTTGCAGTAAGCTGGGTATAATTATTGAGCATCAGCTTGCACTGAATGGAACACATTATCTACTTCATTATCTTCTGGTTAATAAATGTAAAAGGTGCCACTAGCATTCCCTATTGCTTAGTTTAAATACAGGCAGATCTTAATTGTAGTCAGGGGTGATGCAGGCCAATATGCCGCCTGAGGCAGTCTACTTTTTGCCACCCCAACCCCTCCCCATGGCTGCACTAGAAGAGACGAATTTCCAGGTTAAAAGAATGGAAATTCGGCTCTTAGTTACCAGGACTGGCATTTTTGCCACCCCTGGTAACCAGGGGGCGCTGCTGCCTGCGGCGAGTGGCTCAACTCGCCTCATTGGTGGAGCGCCCCCAAATTATAGTTAGAAAGCTGCAAAGTCATTGTGTGGCCAGAATTTATAATGAGCAGTGATCATGTGGATGCATGGTTATATAAACATTTTCAAATAGTGTCATGAAATGCTAGTTTGAAAAAAATGCTTCATAAAATGTGTCACAGGAATCATCCAATGAGTCACTAACTGTCATAACGTTAACCCTTAAAGGCCAGGAAGCTTCATCGACTGAAACAATATAGTCACGTAAAGCCATTTCTTGTCAGTTACGTATGTGTAAAATATTCACTTTGTGTGGAAAAGGCCTCTGTTTGCATCTGGTAAACTATTATTTTTACAAAAGCCCACCAACCATCTTTTACAACCTTCCCCAAGCATTCAGAATACATACTATGTTATAGGCCCATGTCAAAGAACAGCATCCAATTGCAACCATAAACACAACTCACCCTCCATCATTTTCCATTAATGCGCCTCCTATAAAATAACATCCATTTCCATTTCTTCTGTGTCTTTGTGTCATGAAATCTATTGAAACGGTCTGAAAAGTGTCAGATGTAATGCAACTACTAATTGTATGCAAAACTGAAATTGCAACAAGTCTCAAACATTAAGGGATTATTTCTCAAAGGTCGCATCAGATGAACTCACAACTTGAATGGTTTCTAATTTAGGAAAAAAGCTTGAAAGTAAAAAACTTGAATCAGCGAATTTGTGTTGAGAAACCTGAAAACCCAAATAGAGTTTCTAGCAAAACCCACGTAAAAAACTCATCATGAAGGCTATTATCAAATAGTTCAAGGGACCTCTGCCACTGACTTCGACATGACCTTGACAGGTTTTAGAGTAGATTCGGGGAGATTAGTCGCCCGGTGACAAATCTCCTCTTCTTCAGGGCAACTAATGTCCTGGAACTGCCTTCCCCCTGGCTAGAATGTAAATCACTGGGCGGGACGGCGCTTGGAGCGCCTAGTTTTCTGAAGGTTTCCTCGTGAGGCAACTTCGGGCAACTTCTGAAAACAAAGCGCTCCGAGTGCCATACTGCCCTCCGATTTACATTCTAGCCAGCGGGAAGGCAAGGGAAGGCAGTCCTGGGAGATTAGTTGCCCTGAAGAAGAGGAGATTTGTTGCCGGTGACTAATCTCCCCAAATCTGCCCATGTGTCTCTGCCTATAAATTGTGTATTTTCAATTTGAATTATTTCCAGCTTTGGGGTATAAAAAAATCTTGATAAATTATAGTTTTTTTTTTTACTTGAAAAATACATTTTTGACAAAAAAAAATACCCTAGAAAACTTGAGTTTTTCATGGGAAAAGAAACTCAACCTTTGATAAATAACCCCCTAAGTATACTTAATTCTCTTTGTGCCTGGCAACACGAAATTAAGCAGTTGCAGTTTTAATAAGCACCACAAACCTTGCTGTGAAATCTGGCTTTCTCTTGATGTCATCTGACCACAGAACCTTTCTCCCTTGTTGTATCTGGGTCTCTTTTGCATTATTATCACAGTCTAAACATGCCATTTCTTTGTTCCTTTTGATTAATCCCCCCTGTCATACAGGCCAGTGAGTGTTCTACAGAAGTCTTGCTATGAATGACCCTTACTAACAGAGAAGTAAAGTGATGCTAGTGTCGTGCTATGGGACTGCATTTCATCAGCAAGGGCTGGTACTTATAAAATAAAAGGAAGAATGGATGGTGCAAAATAGAGAGGAATATTGCTAGAGAACCTGTTTCTGTCTGCTAAAATAATCTGAAGTTTTAGCAAAATTCAGCAGGACAACAATACCAAACACAAGGCAAAATAATGCTGTAGTGACTCAAAAGCAAAAAGGGGAATGTCCTAAAATGGTCCAGTCAAAGCCTGATTTCTTCCAAACAATGTGCAAAGCTGGTACAAACTTTCATCTAGATTTACAAGGTAACTCCACAAAAGTGTGGGGCCTGAATAAATTTGTATATTTAAAGCATATTGAAGTTTTATCTTTTTTTTTGTTGACAAAATAATGCCATGTGAAAAGAAAAAATGTTTTGCAATTTAGTGATTTGAAATAAAAATGTTACAAAAAACATTTTAGATTTAGTTTTTCAGTAAAATAGCTTTGCAAAGCGGTTTATTAAAGTCACGTACCGACAGACTATTAACTGCGTCACCATGGGATAATAATAACCTTAGCTTTTTAATGCACTCTGTGTTCTACAACTTGTCTAAGTTACTTGAGTGTGTGCTGCTGTTTTACACTGTCCATCCAAAGTAAAAGAATTTATATATAAGAATACAAAAAGGTTAATGAAACACGAGAGGAAAATTGTTACAGAAATTTGTACTTACGTAACAATAGGCGAGACTAGGTCCATTTCTCAGTAGACATTTTAGCAAATGTAATTCGACAACAGAGGGAAAGGTGACGGCAGTTAGTAGAAATTGTTGTTTGGTCAAGGAAGAACATAAATGGGGTAAGACAAAGAGCCTGCATGGAAAGAAAGAGAGTGCAAAGAGGAAACAAGCAAAGCTGAGCTTTGGTTTAGTTTATGAAGAAGTGAATGAGTAAGAACAGCCCATGTGCCTCGCTCATCCAACCAGCATAAGCTGCAACCCACATCTCATAAATCATTCACAGACATACAACACTACTTCCCTCACTAATCTTTCCCTCTCTCCCCCTCTCAAAACACACACTTTTTTTAGATACATAAAAAAAAAAACCCACCACACCCTGGCCTCTGCTTTACAGTCCAAATCAGCATAGCAGCCTGCTTGGCAGACAATGCTCTCATTCTGTTTGACAAGAGGGAAAAAGGGAGAGCCTGTGGCTGTCTGTGTCTGCCTTCCTGTATTTCTACCTTGTATAGATGAGTGTGTCTGAAGGGTGTGGCAGTGTAATCATAGGTAGGATGTGCCATTGGGACACAAGATGGAGAATTGAACTTATCTGTAAGCTGATTTATACAGTAAATGCATGAATAATGCGTGTATAATGTTTCTTCTAGGGATACCCACTGTAAGTGTATCAGAGTGATAAGGCTGCATCCTAAGAGCAGCACAGACATATATGACATTACCAGGATGTCTAGTTACATTAGGTAACCTTGGGTAAGTAGTTCAACCAACATCACTTCCTGACCTTTTAGCTAAAATCAAGTTAGGATGAAGACACCGCTTGCTGCTGGTTATATGGCGAGGCCCTTGATCCTCTGGCCAAAAGGATGGACTCTAACAAAGCATGCTTTTAAACAGGTGACCAGTAAATGCTACTTGCTGATTTGTTGCTATGGGTTACTGCTGCTGGGTAAACTAAGTGTATTTTATTATATAATCCCCTCTCTCTCTAGCACCTTAGCAGCAATGCTCCTTTACTCCAGACCTTTTGGCATTGGGTGTAATTCACTTATTTAATCCGGCCAAAAAGCTGGAGCTCTCACAGCCACTTTTATCTTTATTTATTTTATCTTCTATGTCACCCTACACTTTATGTTTTCATATTTTTTTCACTGGTGCAATCTGCAGGGGTTGGCATTGATCTAGTGGGGCACTGTGTGGCTATTAGATTGGGTGCATTAGACATGGGACCTCTTTGAAGGTCATTTGTTTTTCCTTTTCTGCTCAAAAGCCATTGGGCTGTGGGGAATTGGATAAAGGGACCCTCCCAAAAGGCTAATCTTTTATACCAAGAGGTAGATGTGACCAGATATGAATCAGCCAGATCCTCAGTGGGATGTTAGTTTGGCTTAGGTAAGGACAAAATAGTGGTGTGCTCCTGGTTTGGGAATTTTTTTAATAAGGGATAAAACATTTAGCAATTTTATTGAAAGGTACAAGATTCTGAAATTAACACCTGTTACGAGTGATATAAATCTGCAGTGTGTGCCACAAGTTCCACAACAAGGCTCAGTTACCAAAGGATAGTAAGGTGCAATCTGCACTAAGAAGAAAACTATAAAGAAAACTATTGCACTGTCACTAGAAAGAGCACCTGCTGGTGAAAAGTGTATTGGGAGCCCCATACTAAATGTATACTTACTGTGTCTTCTTTGAGACATTCTTTGATTGGCTATCCATCAGTCTGTGCCGATATTACAGCATTGCATGACTAGCAGCACTGAACATAGGTAGTGAATACGAGTCATTTACCAACACAAAACTATATTTTTGTGCAGAAACAGGGGCAGACAAAACATGTCATTACAGCTCTGGTTCAATTTACCTCAAAGACTATATGGGTCATTTACCTTACAGAACACATTGCATTGTGCAGGCATCTGTACTCTGAAGCAGACAAGCAAATTAAGAATTGGCATACGCACAGATAACAATAGAACTACCGTTATTGACTACTGCAGATGGAAAGGACAGGGCTGGTCAGCTCCCCCTGATAATGTTCCCTGCACAATACCTAGAGTTATTTACTAAAACTCAATTCTTTCTGGTCAGGATTTTGTGTGGGAAAAAAAAGTAAAATTTTTCAAGATTTATTATAAACCAATGCTGCAAAAAGCCAGAAGCAGAGATCTACCATCTCAAACTTGTTGAGGCAGATGTCCCTATGCCAATTTGAAGCTATCATGGTTTGTGCTAGGTTTAGTCCAATAATTTGAACAATCTGGGGTTCACGAGAAAAGTCCAAAAAAAATCGTACGGTTCAGGTTGTTGCTCAATTTTATCAAGTTTTGCTCCAGCCTGATTTATTCGAGTTATTTTAATGATAAATAACGCAAAATTGTGGAAGGGACTTTGTAGCTTTTGGGGCTTTTTTTAATTAAAAAAAATGTCATACATTCGGATTTTTGTAAATAACCCCCCTTGGTGTTTACTGCAGCATTTCCTAGGGTGCAATTGTTTGTTCATTGAGCACTATGGTGCATGCCTTAGCCCTCTATACTGTCTGGGATCAGTGGCGTAACTACTCCCTGGCGGGCCCTGGTACAGGATGGGCACCTGGGCCCCCCTGTTGGGCCCTTACCTCTATAAATCCCATGCTGGAGTGTTGGTGGCATGTGTGCTGTAAAATCTCCCCCTAGATAACCACCTGCCATAACTATTTTCGTGGCTCCGATGGGCCCCAAGGGGGTGGGAGCCCTGGTGCAATTGCACCCCTGGTAGTTACACCACTGTCTGGGATAGGAAATTGACCACTGATAAATGTGAAATCCATGGCCCCCAAGCTCCCTGCATAATAAGCTATTGGCTAAGAACACAGGCAGCCTGAGGCACTGAATCAGCATTAGCCATATTTATATTTAAGTAAACCTAGACATCCACATGATAGGCCAGTTGGTTACTGTCACAAAAAATAGTACCTTTCAGGGGAACAAGTGTACTATTCTGTAGTGAAAAATGTACTGAGAAATACTGTACGTCTATCCAGAAAAGAGATTATTGCACATCCCTATCAGGAATCTCCTTAGCATCTCCTCTGGCATGAAACATACACCCCCCCCCCTTCCCAGCCTAAAGCAAGCTCTCCTCCCAAGCATCACAACCCTGTAGCCACATGGCTGCGTCAGAAGCAGCAGAGTAGGAAATCCTGCAGATGAGTCACAGAGACTCGGGGACCACACCCAATGTGGGAGGAAACTGGCACTTGAGTTCTGCATGCCTGACACGCCACATCTTCAAGCAGCATCTTTCAGTGTTGTTATAACTAAGAACTTATATATTTGTACTGTCAGACAAATATAAGTGCAGGAAGTGTGGCATTGCACCCTAGCAACACATCTCACAGCACAAAGAAATGTCACTTTCACTAATCCCTATATCCAATGCATATCTCCCAACATTGTGAAAGTAAAAAGAGGGACAAAAAATGTTTTTGCATGCAGCGCAGCTAATTTTTTGACCACGCCCATTTTGTGACCACACCCCCTAATTACCATGTTCATTTTACAAATTTTGCCAGATTATGAAAGTTTGAAAATATTTCTCCTTATCTTAGCTGTTACAATGACTTATTTCTTATCTCAAAATTGTTACAAAGTATTTTATCTGCACCTGTTAGCTGTTCTGGGCTTAAGCCAAATAAGTTAGACACTTTGTTTCTTTTTCTGGCTCTTCAGTGCAGAGAAAATAGGGACTTTTCAGTACAAATGAGGGACTGCAGGTTGAGCTGTCAAAAGAGGGACTGTCCCTCTGAAAAAGGGACAGTTGGGAGGTATGACCAATGTATAGCTCTGTGAGTAGGAATATTCCATTACTGGAAGGTGCCATTCATGTCACCGCATAAAACTTTAACCTATCAGTGAACTAAATTACAGTGAAACAGCAATTTTAACTATCCTGATTTTAAGTTTTCCCACATTTAAAATTTTTATAATGCCTTTCCCTGATTTTTTGTCATGTTTTCCCGGATTTTACATCAAAATGTCCTGATGTTCCCACAAACTGCTTTTTTTAATTTGTGAAATAAAGAGGTTTAAAATACTAACCAGATGTATATTTTGCCATAGTTCTGCCTGTAAATGGTCAATTCCAATTAGTCTGCCCCTTCTACAGTCCTGCACCAATATCTTATTACTTTAGGTTGTGTATGTGAAAGAGAGACTTTGCACATCCCCCCATATGCAAAACTTAACCCTTGTTATTAGCACAGTAAATATTGTATCTCAAAGTAAAACTGACTCCTGTGCTCAGGGCTGCCATTAGAAATCATGGGGCCCCGCACAACAAAATCGTTGGGGCCCCGCCCACCCAGGCACCAAAGCCCAGCCCCTGATCCCCACCCACTCCGCATCAAAGTTAAAAGACCACACAGACATCAGCGCTAAAAAAGTAATCCCCCCCCATGGCTCCCTTATAAGTTAAAAAAAATTGGCGCCAGGACCCCCCCATAAAAGTTTTTTTTTTTAAAAAGCATTGGTGCCAGGGCCCCCCCATAAAAGGTTTTTTTTAAAAAAAAATTGGTAGTCAGGACCCCCCAACAAGTTAAAAAAAAATAATTGGTGACCAGGGCCCCCTATAAGTTAAAAAACAAACCTTGGCGCCAGGGCCCCCTTACAAGTTAAAAACCAGGATCCCCTTACACATTTTAAAAAAATTGGGGCCCCATAAAATATATATATATTTTTTTTAAATTGGTGGCAGGGGCCTATAGAGTATTAAAATAAAAAATTGGTGGCCAGGGGATTAAAAAAAAAAACCCACATTGGTGTCAGTAGAATTGAACTCATGGCTTCAAGACTTCAGTTATAGCTGTTTTCATGACTTCGGTTCTTTTCACCGCTTCAGGACTTCAGTGTCGGCTCCTTTCGTGACTTCGGGTATTTTCGCCGCTTTAGGACTTCAGTGTCGGCTCCTTTCGGGACTTCAGGTCTTTCCGCCTCTTCAGGACTTTGTATTTGTTCGGCACTTCCGCATTCTGCCTCTGGACATCGCTACGAGCGCACGCCCTGGGCCCGGGACACTTGTCCCCCCTGTCCCCCCCCCGATGGCGGCCTGCCTGTGCTTATATCCTTTCAGTACTTGAAGAAAAAACTTTTCCCTGATTTTACATATTCAGGGCTGGATTTACATAGCGGGGTCCCCTAGGCCCACTGCCATTCGTCGCTCCCATACTCTGCCTTTATTTGCAAATTTTCATCATCAGGACTGGATCAATGGGGATTGGCGCATGGGAAATTTAAAAAACTATAGTATCTCCTATGTATCCCCAATGTTTCTGAACCAATGTGGGTGTGACTGGGCAGCATGCCGCCCCCTAAAATTCTGTCACCCTAGGCCCGGGCCTATGTGGCCTTTCCACAAATCCGGGCCTGTACATATTCGTGGATTTTACATACTTTTTTTACCTGGTCCTCTGAAAACGTAAAATGGGGGTTCTACTGTATATTTATACAGGACATCTGTACAATGTGTGTTAATATGCACTGTATGTATTCCTTGAAAAAGGTCCCCATCGTGACCAAAATGGAGTGCTGTATCATTCTCTAAAGTGTGTATACAGAGAATGATGTACTCCCTTTTGAAAAGTATAATAGACATTATAAGTCACTGACTTGGTTTTGGTGAGTCATGTGACAGAAATTAGATAACTAAGCACTTTATATAATAAAGTCACCAAGCAGCGTTTATAAGGACATCCTATCAATTATATGTCACAAATATCCTCTAAATTATATCCTTGGAAACAGTGCTTATTTATGTCAACAGTTATACTTAAGTTAAACTTGCATATTATAAAAAATAAAGTACCCTCTATTAAAAAATGTGAGGATATAAGAAGTGCCATGACCTGTATAAAAGCACTTGACTATCTCATACTTTTATATGGTCACTGAACTTATGGCAGTAAATATGCATCTATTCACTCATACTGTATTGTCAGTTTGTTTTCAATCAAATAACCCATGACAGCTCATTAGAAAATAATTATTAGGCTAGCTAGAAAATCCCTAACTGGATTGCTACTATACTGAAGTAAATCTGCACCTACAGTATGTTAGTGATTTTCTGTACCATTGAAACAAAGTAAATATGCAATGTTACTTCAGCTTTGAGTAGTATGTCCAATGAATACAAATCTCCTCAGTATATCAACCTCTGTTACTCAATCAGTTGAATCCACTTAAAGGGCAACTAAAGTCTAAAATAGAGTAATGTTAGAAATGCTGTATTTTGTATACTAAACATAAACATGAACTTACTGCACCAGAAGCCTAATAAGACAAATAATTTATGCTTTCAAAGCTGGCACAGGGGGCTGTCATCTTGTAACTTTGTTGTGACATCTCTGCAATACCAAGACTACGCACATGCTCAGTGTGGTCTGGGCTTCAGTTGGGAGGTTAAGCTTAGGGATCGTCATAAATGATCAAAACAGCACAAGTCAAATAATATCTGCCATAGAAGCTAATACAGCAAGACTGATTAATAATCAGAATATACAGACTGCACTGGGTCTGTGGATACAAATCTCTACACGTTCACTGGTTGTTTTACAGGGAAACAGACAAAGCTGCTGGAGTTCTGGTAAGTAAGGTGGGGGGTCTCCCCCTACTATTTGAGAGTATAGCTGTTTCCCTGCTATATGCAGTACATATGATGCAGTTTGGGTGGGGAAGATATGCCCAACTTATATACATGGGAGAAAAATGTAGGCTTGACATGTCCTTTAAGGCTGGACTGAGATTCAAAATAGGCCTTGGTGTTTCAAGTACGCAGAAGCCCAAACAAACCCCCACCAGCCCATGAAATAGTGAGTGCCCATGGCATACAACATCCCCTCACAAACATATATTGCCAGTCCAGACTGTAATCCACTATAATTTCTGTAGTGTATTTGGAACTCTGTTTGTCTCTCTTGTTGCCTTTAGTCTCTCTCCCACTCCTCCCCCTCCTGTAACTGAGCAGGTGGCGAGTCAGTCCTGTTTTCCTGTTGTAAAAACTGTCATCCTCCTTCTGTATCTTTTAGCCACATGACTGCTTTATAACTCCACAGGATGGACAAGGGAAAGAGAGACCATTTCAAATGATTTTGAATTCTAGGCTTTGCTCCCATCCGGCCCCGCCTCTCTTTAATGCCAACAAGTCTTTGCCAGAAGCCTTTCCTGCCAGATGAGAAACATCTGTCTCTTAGCACAGCACATCTGGCTGCCAGTCCCCTTACTGACTGGAACAACTAGGTGTTAACATAGCTATTTGGCTTTTATCAAGTCAAATGATTTCCCTGTTGTCTCACAGGACTGCCTTGAATGACGTGCTTGGGTGGGTTTCACCTGGGTCACAGTTTGTGCTCTTGTCCTGTAAAGCAGCATTTCTTGGCCTTCATGTCTTTAAAGATTATACTGTAGTTGTCACTTCTTTTAGTGGCTGAAAAAGAAATCTTTCAAATCCATTGTGCTTTAATTCAGGGCTGTCCAACAGTTTTTTTTAGTCTATAATTTCCTTTCTATGTCCAATGTCCTAAAGTCACAAATCCATTCTGAAGTAGCTATTAAATGACTTCATATCACAGATACAGTAGATAGATAGATAGCTGATCAATAGACAGACAGATACATAGATAGATACAACATCTGTGTTGAAGCACCTGCTTTAGTAATAACAGAATGCCTTACTCATTTAGTATACTTATTTTAAAGTGGTTTTTAAGTATATTTTAGTTGCTAATTTAGGGAAAATTGTGTTTTTTTGTTGAGGCTGGGCAAATGTGCACCTTGGTGGTAATCTATAACGGCATATTAGTGATGGACGAATTGGCGCGTTTTGCTTCGCATAATTTTTCGTGAATTTCTAGAGAGATTTGCAAAACTGAGAAAAATTCTCGAAAAGCTGCGTCTCATTTTGGATGCTGGTGAATAAATTCCCCATCACTACAGCATATAATTAATAAGCTTTTTTTCAACCAACTGCAGGTAGAACAATGAAAGCAGATACAGTATTTTATTGGTTGCCGGTTACCATCCTGGTACAAAATCTCCATGTCTTGATAAATTATATATATATACATATATATTTATACAATCCATGGAGGAGTTAAAAGGTTTAAAGGTGCCTGGGTGCAGTGTCTGACTGACGTTTATATATATATATATATATATATATATATATATATATATATATATATATAAAGGATAATAATTAGGCACTATGCTGCAGAATATGTTGGAGCTAAATATATATATATATATATATATATATATATATATATGATAATAATTAGGCACTATGCCCACCCTCATATCATTATAGCATATTTGTATGAGCTGCCTCCTAATTAGGCACAGAGAAAGAAATAAAAGGAATGCATAAGGTAAATGGCTAAGGGTCACAGTACATGAATATGAAAATGCAAGTTTACAAGTAGCACTACAGTATATAATTCTATAAAACAAATAACGAACCTCCTATTATATAGTGAATATAAGGATACCGAAGTGTTTCATGACCTTATAAAAGCATGAGGTCAAGGTGACTTATAATATCCTCATATTCTGCAACAGGAGGCAATTTATTTAATAAAATACACAAGTTTCAGTGACTCATGTGACAGAAATTACCCCACTACGCTCTGATTATAACAATAACATCACTAAGCAGCATTTATAAGAACATAATTTACAGGATATTCATGGCTCTTGTGTAGGGATGGGCCAATTTGACCAATTTTGCTTCGCCAAAAATTCACCGTGAGCAAAATGTCACAGACGCCCATTAAAGTCTATGGGCGTAAACAACTATTTTGCGGCGAGGTGAATTTGTTTTGAAAAGCGTCTTTCTTTTTTTGACGATCAATGCCATTCAAGTCTATGGGCTACATTTTCACAGCGAAACAAGGCGAAAAAAAGTCCATCCCTACTCTTGTGTATTATATGGATATTCTATGTCAATGAGGAATTCCATGACCATCAGGGCTGGACTGAGAATTAAAATAGGCCCTGGCCTTTCAGGTACACAAGAGGCCCATCAGCCCACATAGAGGCCCGAACAGCCCCCACCAGCCCACTAAACACTGACTTTCTATGGGACCTTATAGCAGCCCCTCTGGCATTTGCCCTAACCCACAAATGGCCAGTCCGGGCCTGATGACCATACACTGTTGAGTCATGTGACAGAAATTATAGCACTGAGGACATCACTAAGCATCATTTATAAGTAGAGGTATGGGACCTGTTATCCAGAATGCTCTGGACCTTGGGCTTTCCAAATAAGAGATCTTTCCATAATTTGAATTTTCATACAATAAGTCTACTAGAAAACCATGTAAACATTAAATAAATTCAATAGGCTGGTTTTGCCTCCAATAAGAAATCAGAGAAAAAGTAGTTTTTAAAAATGTGGATTATTTGGATAAAATTGAGTCTATGGGGGAAGGCCCTCCCATAATTTGGAAGTTTCTGGATAACGTATCCCATATCTGTATAATATAATTTACAGTACATTCATGGCTCTTGTGTAATATAAACACATACACTGTTTATATATATATATATATATATATATATATACATCTATTTACTATATATATGTGTCTGCACTAAATTGCGGTCAAGGTGCACTGTTAAAAATATGTACAGTTTTGCAGGTAGGACCAGTACACTCTAGATAAGGAAAAAATGTTTATTTACATACCATTTGTATCCAACGTTTCAGTCCTTAGGACCTTGAAGGTCAGACCAGTTTTGTAATAGCTTCATCTCTCTGTGCACACTTGGTTTTAAAGTTTACCCTGATTTTGTAACTCACAGTAACCAATCAGCCATTAGCGTTGTAACAGTTACATTTTTTATTTGTCGCCCCACAAATTTATAATGGGTGTATTTCCCTGATTTTACATCTAAATAGAGTCCTGATGTTCCCAAAAACTGCTTTTTTTCCCCTCTATCAATATTATTATTTGTGAAATAAAGATACAATACTAACCAGATGTATATTTTGCCATGATTCTGCCTGTAAATGGTCAATTCCAATGAGTCTGCCCCTTCTACA
>CM044437.1:82088048-82105658 GCA_024363595.1 Xenopus borealis
CCTATAGCAACGTTGCACCTTTTTTTTTTTTTTTACATTGCCCCAGACAATGATAACAGAGCCAACCTCCAGTCATGTTTTGGAACCTTATCTAATGATGCAGAGTTACCGTTTCACCCAAATGAAATTCATACTCCTGTCACAGCAATTGAGCAATTTTTACTGATCTGCATTTTAATCGTCATAAATGTTTATACACAGGGAAGTACTGGAAATCCCCAGCTTTAATTATTTTGGGTTTATATCTGCCACTGAGTATTTAGAAAGTATATGTATTGGATCCCTTATCCAGAAATCCATTATCCAGAAAGCTTCAAATTAAGGAATGGCCTTCTCCTATAGACTCCATTATAATAAAATAATCCAAATTTTAAAAAATTATTTCCTTTTTCTCTGTAATAATAAAATAGTAGCTTGTACTTGATCCAAACTAAGATATAATTAATCCTTATTGGAAGCAAAACCAGCCTATTGGGATTATTTATTGTTTACATGATTTTCTAGTAGACTTAGGGGCAGATTTACTAATGGTCGAATTTCGAAGTAAAAAAAATTCGAAATTCGACCATGGGAATAGTGGGGAAGTAAAATCCTTCGAATTCGACTATCGAATTCGAAGGATCTTACCGTAAGTCAAAAAATTGGAATCAAAATTTTTTTATTCGATCTCAGCTAATGATTCCCAATTTGGTAGCTTGATCCTGGCGAAGTAGGTCGAATAAAAATTTTAAAGGGGAAGTATTCGACCATCGAATATTAGAATATTCGAATAAAATTTTATTCGAATATTCGATGGTCAAATTTGCCTAGTAGACTGGTAATTAGTGTTATCAGTTCCTCCTAGTTTCCTTGGGACCAGAAGTAACGAAGTACTAAAGTGAAACTAGCTTCATATTCTTGTTTAGTGCCAGAAATAACAGAAACCATAGATATGTCTTAAAACATTAGGTAAAAGTATTGTTAGCACAAGCCCTATTCATTCAACTAATGTAGAAAAGGGCGTCTACTCTACCTGTAAAATCTCTGCAAGCCTTTCATCTTTAAGTTAACTTTAAGTCATCTTTAGTTACAGAAGAATTTTGCATCTTGAGAATAGTAGTGGCATTTGCTTTTTGAACAAGTTACACCGGCAGAAAGAGTAGAGAGTATAGTATCTGCTTCACATGTCTTTGATAATACAGGGTTACTATTAATAAGGAATTTCATCTTTATTCAGTTGCTGCAGATATGGAATCTGTTAGCTGTAAACCTGTTATTCAGAAAGACCCTGAAGGCCATCTCCCATAGACCACATTTTAATCATTTAATTCAAAATATTAAAACCAACTTCTGTTTTCTCTGTAATAATAAAACAATGTCTTGTACTTGATCCCACCTAAAATAAAGTGAATTCTTAACTGGTGGAAAAACAATCCTATTGGGTTAAATTAATGTTTAAATGATTTTTAGCAGACTTAAAATATGGAGATCCAAATTACAGAAAGACCCATTATTTGTAAGACCCCAGGTCACAAACATCTTGGCTATACCTGTACTGGATATTATATTTTGCTGCAGAGGCCCATGTCTATGTCTGGGTTTGGGTATGTCCCTCTTGACATTCTGGCTACTTTAGTTGGCTATGGGTCACATCCCAGAGGAACCCACTTAATAAAGAACCAAAGCATTTCTGACAGTTGCATTCCTACTACTGCCAATGAAAAATGGTTGGCATTGTCATTTAAAGGGGTGATTCACCTTTAAGTTAAAGGGAAACTGTCATGGGAAAACATGTTTTTTTTTAAATGCATCAGTTAATAGTGCTGCTCTAGTAGACTTCTGCACTGAAATCCATTTCTCAAAAGAGCAAACAGATTTTTTTATATTCAGTTTTGAAATCTGACATGGGGCTAGCCATTTTGTCAGTTTCCCAGCTGCCCCTGGTCATGTGACTTGTGCCAGCACTTCAGCAGGGAACTTCTTTCTGGCAGGCTGTTGTTTTTCCTTCTCAATGTAACTGAATAGTACGCAGTGGAACACAGGTTTTACTATTGAGTGCTGTTCTTAGATCTATCAGGCAGCTGTTATCTTGTGTTAGGGAGCTGTTATGTGGTTACCTTCCCATTGTTCTTTTGTTAGGCTGCTGGGTGGGGGAAAGGGAGGGGGTGATATCACTCCAACTTGCAGTACAGCTGTAAAGAGTGATTGAAGTTTATCAGAGCACAAGTCACATGACCAGGGGCAGCTGGGAAATTGACAAAATGTCTAGCCCCATGTCAGATTTCAAAATGAAATATTAAAAAATCTGTTTGCTCTTTTGAGAAATGGATTTCAGTGCAGAATTCTTCTGGAACAGCACTATTAACTGATGCATTTTAAAAAAAAATCTTTTTCCCATGACAGGATCCCTTTAACTTTTAGTATGTTACAGAAGGGCTAATGCTAAGCAATTTTTCAATTTGCCTTCATTTTTTCTTTTTTTTATAGTTTTTGAATTATTAGCTTTTTTTTCTTCTGACGCTTACCAGCTTTTAAAAACGAGTCAGTGATCCCATCTACAAAACAAATGTTCTCTGATTCAGAGTATGTTACCTTACATGCAGTTATTTTGGATACAGTGCCTTGCCGAATACACTTACATGCCAGTTGGCCTGGTTTAAATTATAGCTTTAAAAAAACGGTATTTCGCAATGACGAATCCCTGAATCCTTTGTGAAATACCAAACAGAATCCAAACCCTAATTTGCATATGCAAAAAATTAGCAGCGGGAAAGGAAAAAGTGTTACATTTTCTTTTCACTTCCTGTTTTGTGATGAAAAGTCATGTGATTTCCCTCCCACCTCCAATTTACATATGCAAATTAGGATTAAGATTTGGTTCAGCCAGACTCAAGGATTCTGCTTAAGGGCAAGGCCAGACGGGGAGATTCGGAGGAGATCTGTTGCCTGGCGACTTCTCGCCGCGACGAATCTCCCCCGAATCTCCCCGAATAGCTAGTAAGCGCTGTGCACTCGCTAGGCGTAAAGTTGCCTGCGGCTGTTCACACGCAGCGGCGCGATTTCGCACCGCTATGTGTGAACAAGCACAGACGATTTTACTCCTAGCGTGTGCGCAGCGCTAACTGGCTATTCGGGGAGATTCGGGGGCGATTGGTCGCGGCGAGAAGTCGCCAGGAGACAGATCTCCCCCGAATCTCCCCGTCTGGCCTGAGCCTAAAATGGTGTATCCCTACATGTTAATAAGCAGTATTTAAATGCAGCCCATCATTGGCATTTAATGAGATTGTATGGACACCTACTGCCAATGCTGAAAAATGGTGAGTGTTAGCATTTTCATTTAAAGGGAGTGATTCTCCTTTTAGCATAACTCAAAAACCACAAATGCTAAAAATGAATTTACCAAATGAAAAGTGTTGCACTAAAAGTGAATTAAAAGGTAAATTGCAATGGGAATGCAATGGCAGGCAAGTTGTGACTTTTTTGATTCTGCATTTTATGAGTTAAAAAATCCACAGTCAAAGTGCCATGAGCATTAGAGTGATTGTGTCCTTATTGTTGAAGATGTTCTAGTTTTGCATCTAAAAAGCCCATTTGTCATTCAGGAATCTCTCCACCCTATAAAAGAAAACGACCAGTTCCACAAACAGGTGTCAAATAACTTATTATATTGCTTGCTCTGGCAGGCAATGCGATTTCCTAGTAAAAATTCCTCTGTGAGTTGGAGTCATTCATTATTGCAGAGACATGAAGGGAGAAGGCTAGCCATGTAAGTGCTTGACCTGACATAAACCTGAAAACAATCATTCTTTATTCCTTTATCTGGGCTGTAACATCAAAGTGGATAGGATTATATTTGGATTCTGTTACCCTGCCTCCTTGCAGGTGTGGGCAATTAAAGTAGGATTATATAAGGAAAATATAAACACAGCCACAGAGCTGATCATCTCTGTCCTTATACAGATAGAGTCACTTGGATTTGTAAGTTAAATGCGTCGTGACTCATGGCTAATTGAAGAAACTGTGTTATCTAAAGTTATCTTAACTCATTTAATGCATTTAACCTTTTCATTAGCATACCAAAGCACCATTGTTTTCAATGGTGAACTCTTTAATTGGATGGGATGCTGTGACACAATATTCTGTGCTAAGTGGGATAAATGAGATAAATGAGTTAAGTCACGACGCATTAAATTTACAATCCAAAGTGACTGCATCTGTATCTGACACTTGTATATCTGATATTATAACTGACAGCTGCACATTAAATTCTTCTGTACATCTTTCCACTATTGTAACTGTTTTAACTAACTAAACCAAGGAATATATTATGGTTACCCTTTATTATTATGGTTATTATTATAATCTTTTATTTATATATTGCCTATACATTCCACAGCACTCTCTTTACAGAGATTATACATCACATCAGTGATTAATCATTCATTTCAACAGTAAAAACTTCCATACAATATTATACTTTGCATGAAGAGAATTACATTTATTCTATGGAAAATGCTTTTACCATGTTAGTAATCCTCCTCCTGTTCAGTTATTTTTATTTGTTTATTTCCCCATTTATATAGCAGTTATATAGCACTTCAGTGATTTGCAGAGATCAAACATAATTATTACATCAGGCCCAGTCGAGTTTATGATCTAAGGTGCCTATCATATTTATACACAGTAGAGTCAATTTTAGTAGTAGTCAATTAAGCTGCATGTATGTTTTGCAATGTGGGAGGAAATCAGAATACCAGGAGGAACCCCATGCAGAGACACTCAGTGGCTAGTCCCGTTTGTATTCTTGAAGTTATCATTTGCCTTCTATCAATTCTCAAATTTTTGGCACATTTGCTGAATTAAATAGATGGAGCTGTACAGCTGTTCAATATGCTGTGACAGATAGACCAGTTCTTTAGAGTCAATTCCAGGTCAGATAAGGTTTTTATGGTGGCTGTTTACTAAAGGTTATAAAAAGTGGCTCTAACAAACCAGCCATGAATGCTGTGAAATGATTGTGCCATATTTAAGGCAGCTGCCTCCCAATTAACTACCATCCAATATGTCTGGTTGTCAGCCATCCAAAAGCACTGCATACTGTGACCTGGCACCTGGGTACAGAATTTTGCATGAAAATGCACACGTATGTGTTTTTGTTACCAAATTCCATTCTGTTTGTCTGTACTCCAGGCAAACAAAGTGCTTCTGGGTGCAGGAAAGCACAGATTTTTCAGAGAATCAGTCCCATGTGGCATAAAACTGATCATAGATGCAAAGATAAAGTCGGATGAATCTTCATTTCAAAAGATTTTTGGACCTTGTGTGGATTGTCCCGACATTTGCCATAGCTATCGATCATTTAGTCTATCAGATAAGTTAGAAGATTGTCAGCCAATCTCTGCATGTATTTCCTATTTGACAATATCAGTTGGTGACTGTATTTGTTTTTCTATTTGTTGTACATAACTTTTGTACAATTGTTGTGGCCAGAACACAAGACCATTGTCTGAGTTGTTTTTTTGTACTACTTTATTTAATCTGAATGGCTAGTTGTAGGTGGGTAGATTGCAAGGAACGATTGTGTGTCAGACATAAGGATATAGTTGCACCCAGCTTTAGCCTAAATGTTACAACAGTCACAACAAAGGAGTAGGGGTGCATCCTAATTATCTACCTCCCAAGAACCAAACAGAGTTGTCTCATTTTCCCCTGTTTGCCCTATTTATCTAAAGAAATAACAAAACCAAAAAGTATATTTAGCAGAAGCCCTATTCATCGGCTTGTGTGTGGACCAGGGTTGCAACAACCCTGTTCTGATGACTGTGTAAGACAAACAAAAAGTAAATGAGAATAAGAACAAAAAATTGTAAAATACATACAGTACATAGGACGATCCAGACAATCTGGAAACAAATGGTTTGCTTACATCATAAATGGCATTTTCATTCTACTGGTGGAATGCTTAGAATTATTTGTAAACGAAGCTGCTTATTGAGACATACCATTTATATGCACTTTGATACTGGATAGTCTTATAAAAGTATTCACAGCCTGCAATGAATCCCATCACAGACATAAACACAGACTCAACACACAGCAGCACTGCACACATACCCAGTCCAAACACGTCGAGGAGATACTATCAATACAACTTGCTTAGCTCCTCTAATCCCTTTTTGCTCCAGCTCCTATTACACTTGTTAGACTCGTCATCATATAATAGACATACATGCAAAGTAACGTAGTACAACTTATAATTAGTTCAGTAAAATTAGTTCATTTGGATAGTACAACTTATAACATTTATGAAAGTGCCCAGGTTGCCCTAAATCATCGCCTTTTAAAGATAAACAATTTTTATTTAACGCATAGTGCTACTTTTGTTTTGAATTCAAGATTGAAAAAGAAACACATGAAAAATTAGTTAAAATAATACCTACTTGGTTAATTTCTGTTTTATTTTAGACATTCCATTCTCTAAAATTCTACTTGTTTGGCACAGTTACATGTAAAATTGGCACAGTTATGTGTAAAATAAAAAATAGACTGTTTGATTATATAATGCCAGTGTCTCTCCAGTATTATCGGAGTTCTTATATAACATTTTTTTAATGCTATATATGACTTATAGACTTTCCAGTCTATGTTTGCTGCCTAAGGTGACTGTCCCACTCCCAAATAAGCTTGACATGGACTCTAATTGATGGGAGCGTAGCAGAGTAGTTCAGCGAAGCTCCTGGGAACCATTTCTAGATCTTCCATCTTCTTCTGTAAGGGACTGCTGTATTTGGCGCATGTGCAGTTGGAGCAATTCGATATTCATACCAACTGCGCATGCACCAAAAAGTTCAGCAAACTGCCAAAGGGAAAGAAGAGGATCTAAAGAAGACCGAAGATATGGAAGATGGCACCCCTGAGTTCCACTGCGCTACTGCCTCCCTCATTAGCCTCCATTCCACCTTCTCCTCCCCCCACTACACTGGCCCCAGCCAGTTTTTGCTCTTTGAGTCTCCTTTCCTCTACCACGTTTGCTGCCACTTTCAGTGCTGCAAACGTTCCCCCCTTAGAATCTGCAGTTCAGATTCCAAGATGAAAACCCATCTACATCTCTCACACATAAATCCTGAATGGAACTGCTGCTCCATCACCAAATACATGTGACGAGACTCACACCGGTAAACGCACTTGCACTCATATTTACTTTAAAAACACCTTTTTAAGCTTGCCTTTTGGTTTTTAATGCTGCTAAACCAATTGATTCAAAATAGGTTCTAGGAGGTCCCCCATAGGTTAAAACAGCAATTTGGCAGGTTTTAGATGGCGAATGGTCGAATTTGAATTCAAAGTTTTTTAATTAGAATATTTACTTCAACCCTTGACAAATCTGCCCATTCGAAAATCGAAGTACTGTCTCTTTAACAAATTCTAATTTGACCCCTTGCCACCTTAAACCTGCCGAATTGCTGTTTTAGACTATGGGGGACCTCCTATAACCTATAAATAGTGTTTCTGAAATTTTTGAAAAATCTAATTTTTGGAGGAACGTTCAAATCATTTGAATCGAACAATTTTAATTCAATCGAAAATGGACCTATTCGACTGAAAATGGTCCGTTTTCGATCGAAATAAACACTGAAAAAAATTTGATGGTTGAATTCACTTCGAAATTCGACTCTTGATAAATCTGCCCCTTAGATCACATGCAACACTTGCTTAGCAGCTCCCACACTCTGTGCAGACAAAAACGTATTGAGGTATCAAACCAAGCAACACCAAGGCTGGTGAGAATTTACTCATCTCCCTTAATCAGCAGGCTACTAGCAGCAAAAAAACAACTCCTTGTTAAAGGAACTGTAACACTAAAATTGTTTAAGTGAAAATCCATTCTACTGTCCTCAAATAATAGTTTTATCTTGGACAAAGTTTTTAATTGTTAATATTTTATTAAAGATACCATGCTTAAATAGTGCTTCCGGTCTTCTCAGAAAAGGCGACAGGGCGACATTCAATCTGCAAAATCCAACTTGCAATATTCCATTTCACCTCCTAGCTCCTGCAAAACCGGAAGTCAAAGGTCAACCTCTGTACTGAGGGTTTTTCATGCTGCCGTGTAATGCTCAGTTTGATTTACGTCTTGTAAGCCATAAATCTAAGGACCACAAAAGATCCCAAGCCAATGTGCTCTTCCCTGCTTGCAGCTCTCACACAAAAACACTTGGAAGAAGTAATGCTGCCTGCAAGCCATTCCTCACAGAACTTAAACGAAAAGAATTAAGAAGGCAGAGAACTATTAGAAGGCAGTTAGAAAATCTGTCTGTACAGCGGCAACAATGGACTTCTGGTTTTGCAGCCGGGCTAGGAAGAGAAATGGAGTACAGCAAGTTGGATTTTGTTGAATTTCACCCTGAAGCAGAGCTTTAGCATTGCATTTTTAAGAATATATTACCAATCATAGCCTTTTTCCAAGATAGAAATATAATTTTAGTGTTACTGGTCCTTAGAAACTATATTCCAGATAAAATAAATGCATTAAGTGTATACATCAGTCAGATATTTGCACTCACTCCATCCTTACTCATGCCTAGTCAGGACAAGTATGGTTGTGGAAACCTCATCCATTATAGTAAAGCACAAACACAAACCAAATTAAATGAGACATGGTAGGATCCTTGCCTGGTAAAGCAAGAACCTGTAAACAAAACATCTTTCACACCAAGAAGCATCTTAGTTTTACCATGCAAAAAAATTTTTTTTTCAAAATGTACTGTTTTTTCTTTATTCATAACTGGTCTATATATTTTCATATACAAATTCACTATATGTTCATGTTTATTGCTGTACACTTGGCTGGTAGGAAATCTGGTTACAGTTTAGGGGTCAGTACATTTCAGTTGTTTGCATATACTGGAACAATACATGATGATATTTTAGTCTAGCGATAGTCTTGTTATGAAGTAGGAGGGACCTGGCCAGTTGTGGATAGAAATGTGATCTTAAAACCAAAATGTCTAGACCTTTGCTTTTGATCTAATCCAAGCATACTATTCTCTAACTGCAATGCCCATTTGTGTATCTAGTTCTGGATGTGATCATTGCTAGGTGCAAGTGAAACACAGAAATAGGGGCTATTTTTGTCTTTGTAAATTGTGTAGCACCTGCATTTGCATTAATATTGGTATCACATTATCAAACCTTGTGCAAAGGTTCTTACCATCTATTTGTACACTTTTATGGTGGTGCAATAAATTGTGTGTGGGCTCAGGACACAAGAGGAACCATTTATTTAACAAACAGTGCATTGGGTTTCTTTAAACCCATAACTCTGTGTGCTTTAGTCTTATAAGGCACACTAGCTTATACAGTATTGCCAGTAAACCCTATTAGGGAATAGTGCAAATGTTTTTTATGCCTGCTGCTGTTTTTTCAGAATTATACCCTGTAATTTAATGCGTTAGCTAAAATTGTCTGCCAGTATATCTCCCTATCATGATGCTAGTGTCTGTAAGGTAATATCCTGAGTTGCAATAATCTACCATTTGTCTCAGTCTAATAGTAGGGAGTCGCCAGCCAGCCCCTTTATTTATGCCATCTTATTGTGTGACCTTTACTGGGAAACTCAACCAGCAGTTTTTGAAGTCTGATATTAGGAATATTTTTAGTTTTACAATCCTTATTTGTGTACCTAGTGTTGTACTCGATGGAGAGTGACCTATGCTGTGTTTGGTACTACGGGTGTGTATGATACACCTGACCCAAACCCATAGCTGCACTGGCTAGTGCCCACTGGTGGCTGAACTAAATATAGGCTAAACTACACTTTGAAAAAAAAAAATAATGTTTCACTTCCTTACACATTGGGGTGGATTCAGTTCAGTGAGAAAAGGGTTTATCATGTGAAAAGCCATGGACTCAATTCAATCTGAGATGCAATTCAATTCAGAAAAACTTATCTTTTGACATATTACATGACAACTCTATTGAAGTTATATGGGGAAAAAACTGGAACTGAATTTGGAGAAAAGTTTTTTCTCCTCAAATTGAATCTCGGCCATGACTTTTCAAGTGATTAACCATGAGACTTTCTTTTACTAAATCTGGCTCATTATGGGACAAAAAAAGCATGGTTCAAAATTGTACTTTGCTCACTGCACTTGTGGTTGTAAATGCAAATTGTTGATCAATATCGAGAAATTCAGTTTGCAGGTACTGGGCTAGATACAGTGTTATAGTTGCCCACAGACTACAGTGCAGTTTTTGCTATTTGGTCCATGAGATACACCGCTCTCCTCAATATGGACCAGTAATGCAGATCCCTGTTTCCCATGTGCAATAACCCATAGCAACCAATCAGCATGTATTATTTATTGGTCACCTGTTTAAAAACAAGAATCTTATTGGATGCTATGTGTTACTGCTCCTGGGCAAACTTAGTGCCTTTTATTACCTTTAACGGATTGTAAGTTATGCCCTCTGTTGGCCTATTTGTAAATTAATTTGTAAACTAACATTTTTGCTCTTAAGAATTCCATAAAATAAAGCATGTCTGCTTGCTCTGATTGTAGATTCCAAAAGAACAAAATTAAGTTTTAACTAATTTATAGTACAAGTAGACTTTATATTTGCCTGATTTAAAAAACTAGAAAAGGATTTTGAATAATTTAGTAGAGTGGCCTTTAAGTAAAATCCCCAGAAAAATTATTCTGTAAAAAAATAATTGAAGACTTACAAACCTTTTAAGGTTGGAACAGTTTAAAAATTTAAGTTGATGGCTTTAAGTAGATGCTTGAGCTTTAAAGGAGTAAATAGATAGGCTGTGCAAAATAAAAAAATGTTTCTAATATTGGTAGTTAGCCAAAATGTAATGTATAAAGGCTGGAGTGACTGGATGTCTAACATACGAGCCAGAACACTACTTGGTTTCCACTGATGAGTGACTTAAGGTGTGGACCCACATTTCATAGCTGCTTTTGAATCTGAGCTGTATACTAAGGATCAATTGCAAACTCACTGAACAGTTATGTCTCATGTGGCCCTCCTTTAAAGTTGCTGACTAACTCAGAGTTAGAGAGCTGAAAAGAGGGAAGTTGTGTTCTGTTCTGTTAGGTTAGACTTACAGTCACTCCAGCCTTTATACATTACATTTTTGCCTAACTAACTATATTAGAAACATTTTATATTTTGCACAGCCTATCTATTTACCCAGTTTTTATTTTTACACTGAACTGTTACTTTAAGGACAGTAATGTTTTACATGAAGACTATAAGCAATATTCTTACTTCACATTAATAGAGAGTTCATATTTCCAGCCATAGAGGTCTCATATACTAATCAGATGGCTAAACTGCAAAAAAAAGCACCACTGGGCTAATTTATTAGCACTTGTATTATCTCTACCGCACACCTTCCTTCCACTGACCTGCAGAAGTGGTGCTGGTCCACCGTCGACCCGGCCGGGTCCCTTAGCAACCGTAGAACTGAAAGGACGGTCCGCACACACAATTTTAGCAGTCGGGGAGTGTACCCCTTTTAATCATGCCACCTTTATATCAACGTTTCGGGGGGGGAAAAACCTCCCTTCTTCAGGATACAATCAAAAAGTGTACAGAGTTGCTTTATATCCTTAGTCCCTCCCATCTCACCTGGACCCCTCCTCATTAGTGAAAACATTGATTCAATTAGTCCATTAAAGTCCAATATACATCAGTGTAGATAATAATTATACATTCATATTCTACTCACTGCCCAAGGTTGCGATTATTATATCTCAAAAATGAAGTACCATAGTGATTCTTATCTGTGAAGGAAAAAAGGTTGAATAAAATGTTCATTTAAAACAGTGTTTAAATATCTAAAACCTCTAATACCACACACATTACAAAAAACAAGTCAGATTAAAATTTTCATTAAGGCCTTTTGGGGAAAGTGTTTTTAACCGCCAAATCCAACAGGATTCCCTCCTTAATAAAGATCTTTTAAAATCATTACCTGCTTCTTTATTTATCACTTCCAGAATTTGCCATCTGATTTGTGAGACACTATGTTTTGTTTGAAAAAAATGTCTAGCCAGCAAGGTTTCTTTCTTGAACTTCTTTTTACTTTTTTTATCTCTACCCTCAGTTTCGGTTTCATTATCAGGTTTATAATTTCTGATCACACTTTTGTGTTCATTCAGGCGGGTTTTAACAGCTCTTGACGTCTGGCCTACATACCCCAAGCCACACGGGCATTTCAGCAAATATATCACCCTTTCTGTATTGCAAGTAGCCATGTGTTTCAATTGAATCTCATGGCCTTGGCTCGGGTGAGTACACTTATCTCCCTTAATAATCCCATTACAATGGCCACAATTATAACAGGGGAAAGTACCTCTCTTATTAAATGTTAAACCTCTGGTGATTTTTTTCTTAAAATCTGATCTTATGATCCCATCCGGCACATTCCTGCCCCTTTTATAACTGAAAAGGATTTTTTTAGTAAATAATTTCCTGTATATCTGATCCTTCTGTAATATATGCCAGTGTTGTAAAATACTTTTTCTTATCAAGCACACGTTTTCACATGGGCAGTAAATCATGGCAACCAGTCAAATGTTTGCTTCATTGCTTTACCTTCAGCTGGCTAAACATGCTAATTACTGATTGGTTGTTATGGGCTACTGCCCAGGGTTTATAATTGACACTCGGTTTTTTTTTGCTTATATTTCTTTGAACCCTTCCCATGGAATTGTGAAGCATAAGTGACCTCAATCAGCTCTCTGCCTTGTGACACATTTTCTTAAATAGATTCTGACACCTGAAATTAAACTCTTTTTACATCTATTATAATATTGGCTTTGAAAGCTACTTCTAACTTTGCCATAAAGTATTTGCATGATGCTTTTACATTACCTGTCTGATCCCCCATGTTCCTGTATGAGGGGGCTGCCATATTTGTGCAGCAGGCATCTGTTATCATTAGAAACTGTAACTAACAGACTGAGATGGGACAGTCAGGTTGACAAAGAGTCAGGCTTAGGAAATTCTAATAACAAACCTCTCAGCAAAAAATTATCAACATGACCTATACGTAACATTTAGGGGCCGATTTACGAATTTCATGTGAAATGATCGAAGTTCGATCGAATACCAATCGTACAAATTTTTCTTGAAATCGGATGTGCAAATTTGGCCTCTTCGACCATCGAATATCGAATAGATCAAATGATCGGATATTCGATCATTCGATCATTCGATGATTGAAGGATTTAGAATTTTAAAATGATTCGACTGTCTACTTCGCCAGATTGAACCTACCGAATTGTAATAGAAGCCTATTGGAAGCTCCCCATAGGCTTCTGAGGCTAAGTCCTGCTCGAATATCATTCGTACGATCGGAGCATTCGATCGTTCAAATTGTACAAATCAGACGCTTGAATGAAATTTCGCGATTTTTACGTGAAATCAAACGTTCGGTATCCGATCGTACGAATTCATCGAGAAGTTGGATATTGAGCAAAAATGATAGCCTAAAACAATTCGATAAGCATTCGATGGTCGAATACTTGTCGAATTGTGAATTTGGTCGAATTTATTTTGGGTAATAATAGTAAATTTGCCCCTAAATGTACATTCATAGGTCAAAATTAATTTTTTAGTGTCAGTATCACTTTAACTTAACTTTGTAAATGAGCAAAGTTACATATGATTTGCAAAGTGCAAAAAAATTCAATCAAAGCACCCTGTCATTTTTGCATGTTGCTCCACCTAGAGGCCAAACTCTAAATACAGTGCTGCCTGTGTCTAACACTATTGCATTTGGAGGGTGGATGTTGGAGCCAGAGGGCAGCCTGCAAGAACCTTTATATCAAACAGAAAAGCTGCCTGTGTATCTCAGTCAAAGAATTCTTGTTTGCTTCTTGCTCAAATGTAAGTTTGAAAGGTGTAGGAACTCATCCCAGGTCATTTCAGTAATGTTGATGAGATATACATACTGTAAGTGAAATTGTCTTTATATGTTTTTTTTTAGTGAAGAAAGTAGTAGTGTTCTGGGTTGGCAATCCAATTTCAAACACCATGCAAATGGATAATTCTGTGAAACAGATATTGTCATTGATGATACCACTTAACACCTGTATGGCCAACTAAGTCAGCAATTGGTAAAAAAACAAATCTTTGAAAAAACTATGTAAATTCACTGTAATCTGTCCTGCTGTCCTAAAAGAATATATATATATATATATATATATATATATATATATATTCAATTAATCTTGGTAGGTGGTGGGTGTTACATACAATATGATGCCTTCTTTTCATCACACCTTCCCATGATATACAGTTTTTTCTTGAGCACATCCGTTCTCTTATGTCTGAGCAAGTGTATGTGCTGATACTGCAAGTGCAACAAGCTAAAAAATAAAATAATAATGTAAAAAGGTAGAAATAAAGTGAAATTAGAATTCCAGCTGTACATGAGTACAAAATAATGATGTAAATGATTAACAGCTCAGTGATTATGCTGGTGCATAATTCTTTATAAGAATCACCAAACTGTATGCTTAAAGGGACTGCCCAAGAAGTCTCTTTGTTTACTGGACCTAACATGACCCAGCAAGCCATATTTGGTACAGGATTGCCTGACCCTCAGAGTCATGTGCTGGGTGGCTTCCTTTACACTGCTGATGTCAGCTGAGAGCTGCACGGGTGGTTTTGATTTTGTTTTAAATTAAAGTCTGCTTTTTTCCTTGAGCTAAACTTAGAAACAAGGTTGGCTTTTTCAAATGGCAGGAAATGAATCCGTAAAACGGCCAAGTCATGACGCTAGGCTACTGAAAACAAGTACTCATTCTCAGAAACACTTCTTAACCCCATCGCAACTGGCAAATGGATTGGTCAGGAAGATAATGTAGGCTAAGCTGTTATAAAGCCAGATAGAAATATAAAGTACAAGTAAATGTTACCCTTAGATAAGGTTTCCAGATGAGTTAAATGCAATGCACTTAATTTCAATGTAAGATGAATTTCCTAGAAGATTTCTGCTTTTTTTCCCTAGTATAAATACATGATTCTATTCCCTCCTGTGTCTCATAGACCTGGGAGTTTCTTTAGTTGCTACATAGACTGTATCTCTGACAAGTCACCCCACAGGGTTCATACTGCTGGAAGACTGGGGTCATACTACAATGTGTACATACACTGTATGTGGTGGGTGGGATGCAGAGGCGCTCAGCCAATAAGCGGCAGCGCCCCACTAGGTACAGGGGCTGCAAAAATGCCGCTCCTGGTACTTCAAGCTATACTAGGGCAGAGCGCAATTATGTGCTCTGTGCTGGCGTCCTGGCCCTCTCTGCCACCCTCTTGGACCCCCCTCTGGTGCAAAAATGTGAGTGAACGGGGGAGAGGGGGGACAGCATCAATGGCAAGCTGCCTCAGGCTGCAGAGGGGCCAGGATCGCCTCTGTTGGGATGTCCAAACAGCATATTGCAGTGTAATAAAATTTGATTAGGAGAAAGCCTCAATTATATTACTTCTCTTTTACTTTTATACTGTAAACTAAGAATTCACCTGACATAGATAAGCCTATGACTAAGGGATTGCATCCCAAAACGCGTTAGGTGTACAGCCATCTGCCCGAATAAACCAGTCCAGAAGTGCCGTCTATTTTTCATTTAATAGAAAGAGATAAGACATAAATTCCTTATGAACGTTAGCCAATTGCACAATATCATTTTTACTTGTATTTAATACAGACCTATGCAGGAATAGTTGTATGTTATCTCTTCACAGACTATGAACAAACAGGGTTTTTGTTTCAGAAATGATGTGACCATTTCATAATGATGTGACCACTTTTGAGTGGCAATATATATATATGTATATTCCAGTAACAGAAAGCACTCATGGCACAAAAATTCATAAAACAACAAGGCAAAAATCTTTATTTTTCCATCCACATATCCTCATGTTTTGATCCACAAGGGACCATCATCAGCAGGTGTTAAAAAGTAAGACACACATTTTATCCTGTAAACCACCAATCAGTGCAGTATTCAATCATGTCAATATGTGGTTGGAGCAATAAAGATTTTTTGCCTTATTGTTCTATGAATATTTGTGCAGTGAGGGCTTTCTGGTACCAGAATGCATTTTTGTTGGTGAGCACCTGGGCTTTGCTAACACAAGTGGTGAGCTATATTTTCCCCTCAAATTGTTAATTACTGTATATTAACCATGGAACATAAAACTGAATTTCCTAATTGTATGCCTTAGAAATAATTTTACCTTTATTTTCTACAAAAATCAGTTCAATCAAGGGAAGTCTGGGAAGCCAGAGTCATAATTTAGGGAGTGACACTGCCACAGGATTTCTAAAAAGGTTTTCTGTTTTGGTAAATGATGATATACAGTAATTATATCCTGTGATATCTTTAAATCACAGTCATAAATAAGTCTACAGCTCATAATGATCTTTATATGTTGTATGTACGATGTATGTTTAAAACATTTCTCTGTGAATGTAGAATAAAGAGGTTTTAAAGCACAAATACAAAAAGTGGAAAGGAAGGGGCGCATCTGTATTGTTTTTTCCTATTCTATTTTCTAGATTCTTGGAGCAGTGTGGCTTTTATAGCAGTATTAGGAAAACACTACTAAACCAGAAAAAGTATAAAACAGAGTAGCTGTAACCAGATTAATATATCCCCCATTGATCTAAAGCAAAAAACTACATTACAGAACAGGGGGGTGTATAAAGGGAACATAAAATAAAGTTACTAGATCAGATGGTGAATTGGGGACACTAAAAACCATCTTGAAGGGCTGTACTGATTGCACATAAATTAGTTTCCAATCAGTTCAGCCTAGCACACTTTATTATAAGATGTGCCTCTGATTCACCACATTACCTCAAAACCTCAAAATAAAACATGGCAAGGGCCTCATGTGGTCCCCTATATATCCTGGGTCCCCAGCAGCTGCAAGCTCTTGAACCCCTGATCTCGCCCCCCTCCCCTTATGTTTACTATTTATATTTATTTACAATAAAATATGCCGAAAATGCTCACAGGAACACTTTTGCAGTCTACTTACTTGATATGATAGGGTTTGTGGCAGCATTCAAAGCAATGTGATGGACTATGAGAACCCTCTGCGTCTCTCCACAGAGCTTAATGCAGTAATTGTTAGAACAAGTACTGTGGAGTACAAATTGCATTTTACATAGGGAATTAACCCCTGAACAAGCCTCATAAATCCAGCAGAAGATGTCAGAGACTTTTAAAATGTTTCTTTTTTCTGTTAAGTAGTAAAGGGGAGTAAGTTTACATTATTTCCTTTAATATTCCCCTTCAGATTCCGGTGTTGGAAAGTATATACTGCAACATTTCTACTTTCTGCAAAGCACCTCTTATTCCGTAATCAACAAAGAGCTTTTTGTGCATTTATAGAATGTTATCT
Organism: Xenopus borealis; assembly: GCA_024363595.1. Taxonomy (NCBI): domain Eukaryota; kingdom Metazoa; phylum Chordata; class Amphibia; order Anura; family Pipidae; genus Xenopus; species Xenopus borealis. Next base: position 82,105,461 of record CM044437.1, read on the forward strand.
TGTAATTGCGAAAGCAAACAATGTCACACAACATGACCTTCCAACTGTGTGATTTCATCTGATTAGACTGCTGAAATCTGACACATTGCCATTATAAAGGTGTGTGTGTGCATGATCATAATTTTACTATACACAGTATAGTTTTTACTAAAACTACACTGTGTGTGTGTGTGTGTGTATGTGTAGATATATATATAT
>CM044437.1:82106274-82203059 GCA_024363595.1 Xenopus borealis
ATTATTTTACGCTGCACCCAGGCATTATTTGCAACTTTATCGAGAGTGCCGGCAACCCATATATATATATATATGTATGAAAATATTCAATGGCGAGCATGATCATAATTTTACTAAAACTATACTGACATTTTCAAGCATACTTGTAGTTTCATATCTTGCTGCTGTGGACTCACATTGGCCTTAGAAAAGACAACCATGAAACAGTGGCCAGCAAGTGGTTAACATTTGGATAACAGGACATTTTCCCAGAGAATATACAGTGACTCACTAAATCCAGAATGGAAAACTGTTTCTTAAGGGTGGTTTGGCTCAGTTTGTGGGTTTACAAGAGAAAGATTAGAACAGCTTAAGGCACCACAGGGAAAGGAGTCAGAAAATATGACACAATGACTGATAGAGGGTAAATGGGTGACAGTTTGGATTGAAAAAGACAAGTGAGAAGTAGCGAGTGAGATGCATGGAAGATAAAGGAGACAGCTGCTAAAATATGGGAAAACATAGGGCCACAGGAAAATATACTGTAAAAAACAAGGGAGCGGAAATAAACTAGCAATGAGAGAGGGAGAGTTCTACATACCAGAAGAATACACTATTCTTGGCACAATAAGGCACAATAAGCTTAAAGAGATCACTTCCATTTCATAGGATAAGAAGCTGAGTTTAGTGAAAGCAAAGTGTATTGCAGTCATCATGGAGTAGTCTAGGATATCCATGTGACAAAACGCTTCGGCAATAGATACTTAATACATGATGTGAACACTGGAGCTTGAAGGATTAGCATGTGACAGTGAAAGAAAGGCTTGGGGCTGCCAGTGAGAGTGACAGACAGGCTCAGACAGCTGCCTAACATGAACTATTAATGGAGAGACGCCGGCGGGTAGTGGTGACTGTATCCAGCAGCCCCTCCTGCTCTGTCCCTGGTCACGACACACCCGGCCAGGACATGACAGCATCAACACCCAAAATAGAATCGTTGCCTTGGAAACAATAACAATATTTGAAGTAGGCCTGTTTAGCAAGGAAATAAAGACTATGTGGTGAGACAGAATGTGTAAGTGGGCGAGAAGACAAAAGGCAAATGGGCACCAGAAAGGAAAAGAGATCAATAAACAAATCAATGTAGGTTATCCGCCTTTTGCTACTTCACAGCTTATATTTCCTACCTCTTCTTTGTTCATTATATGCTTTGAGAGCACTTCTCTCTCTCTCTCTCTCTCTCTCCCTCTCTCTGATAATCTCACTGCTCCAGAGCACTCTATAAAATGTTGACATACAAGTGCCAAATAAGGAATCTTGTTGAATATAAATATAAATATTACTTTTATTCATAAAGCTCAGTATATCCGACTGTAAATATTTGTAATAAAAACCAAAATGTTTCCCTTGGTTTAAATTTTTCATGAATGATGTGCCCTCATGGTTTCATCTTGGCTATTTGGTCTATTATCTCCTTAGGGGATGGGAATGTAATAAAAAGTCATTAACAGAAAAGAATTTCACATACATAAGAACAAAAATGAGCATTTCATAATGTATTCTTTATTAGCCAGGTATTGCAATTCAAATTCACCGTAAATGTTTTGCTTTTTTCACTTTTAAGTCCCTCTTAAATGTGGCATGCCCTTTTTGAGCAAAAATAACATCTTTATATATAAAACGTTTTAATACACTGCATTGTTCATGTTAAAGGAACACATTTTTGAATTGTGAATATTTTTTCCATTAACTACTTTTATTACACCCCCATGTTGAGACCACTGCTCATCATTTCTGTGAGTCCCCAAAGTTTAAGACAAAGAGAAGAAAGAACAAATAATCTGAATAATCAAGCAACATGTTCCTGCTGCTCATAAGGATGAGAAACAGTAAATGGAGTTTCAATGAGAGCTAAGATGCAATGAGAACTAAGCGCTCATTAAAAAGGGCTTGTGCTGGGCATACTTTTTACCTATTGTTTTAATCATGAAAATCTATGTTTTTTGTTATTTCTTCAGCTAAACAGGGTAAACAGGCAAAGTGAAGTTACTCCATATTTAGTCCTTGAAAGGTAGATTATTAGATTGCCAAAGCTCATCTCATACCCCTGCATAATGGCTTTTCATGCACAAATTAGGCAACAGAAAATAAAAGGGAAGAGGGTTGTATACTGATACCAAACAAGGTACATAAATACCTTTACAAGGACAAAAACATGGTTTACCTCTATTTCCCATTTGCCCTGTTTAGCTCAAGAAATAACAACAACAAAAACCATAGATGGTTTGATAACTATAGGCAAAAAGTATGTTCAGCACAAAACCTATTCAGTGAACTCATGCTGAACAATTACGTGATTCTGTTGCCTTTAAAAAATTACATTAAGTATATTACATACATTTTATTTAAACAACAAAAAACGCATTTCTAAAAAATGTACTGTATGTCTAAATGGCAGACAATTGACCAGTTTTAGGATTCTGAATTAGAAAGCCTATTTCTCATGCTGTTTAAAATTATTTATGCGAGAAAAAAGGTATAAATTAGAAAAGACTGTATGCTATATTTTCTTTTAAGCTCTTATATTTATATTAAGGAGTATTGATACACACAATGAGACACATGATATGCCTCAGCCCACTACACCATACCATCTGAGAACACCTTTTTTTCCATAGGTCATCTGCAATGCAATGATAGATGGCCTAACAGCAATTATTGAGATAAAGGCATGTTTGGCCTGTGGTTATGACAGCAGAATTTTGGAGTCTTTAAATAAATGGGAAAAAGGGGCATTTGTCCAGGGCCCACCATCATACTTTTTGTTTTGTAAAATGCTTTTGCAAAAAACATCCCCTATACATGACATGCCCTTCTCATTTTAATTAATTAGAGAATCTCAACAACGTAATAATTTTATCTTAAATGTTTTTTGAAAACAAGTGTTCCAAACAGATATTTCTAATTAAAAGCTTATTACTAAAGAGGAAGTAGACCTTACAATTGCAGGTGTGCCCAGGAGCACAGAGAGCTTCGCAGAATCCTACTTAATGGGCAATTTTGCAGAGTGGGGTGCCCAGTCAGACCCGATCTAACCCCTCCATTCAGGGGCAATACTGGCCCCATTGTTGCCCTAAGGAGGCAGGATCATTCTGCCATTTCCCCTATCCCCTGGCACTAACCTTTTCTAACACCAGAGGGGGTGCAGTGGGGGTCGACATCTCTAGTGATTCGACTCTCAATGTTACCAAATGTGTTTTTTTGCTGCCCCTGGTAACTTGTGGGTGCTGCTGCCTGATTTTCTCAATTCACCTCACTGGTGCAGCGCCCCTGCCTCTAGTGACATCAGCAATGGGGTGGGCAATCTGGGTTTAGTTGGGTACAGATTGGAGGACTTTGAGTCCACCCACACAATACAATTCCACCACATTTTTGACCCACTTTAACCACTGACTATTTACACAAGAGTGAGAACATTTCATCTGATCTTCTATACTTTCATTCTTTTTACAAAATGATATTCAATGCCTGGCAATACTCAATCCCAAACTTTCAGTTGTTAGGCTTGATGCTTTAGCGGGATTTGAAAAGAATGTGTTTTGAAGTACATTTGTAGCACGTTTTTTTTGTTCCCACAAGATTGCTAAGAAGTATCTGTTTCAAAGGCCTCACTCTGTGATTTTCCATCTTTGTCTATTTATATACTTGCAAATTGTTAGGGGTTTAGTATTGCACTTGTTGGCAATCTTTTTTTTCCATTTTCTGCTTTTCAAAGCTAAAATTACAAAATCTCTCTTAAAATAGGAATGTCTCTGTGACACTTAAAATGTACTAAACTTTACAAGGAATGTAGCAAAATAACTTTTTATATAACATATTGTGTAGAGAGTTGAAAATTATAATTTTCAACAAAACTCATTGCCTTTTCCTGTGCACTTTTAGCAGTAAATTAACTATATACTAAGTTTCACTTCAGGATATATTTTTACAGACATTCCCACAATAAAACATATTAGGGGTCATTTGCTGATCCCTGGGGTGCAAGAACATGCCCCATGGTGCTCATGTAGAAAGCACGTGTACCCCGGGAAAAGCTGTTCTCTCCACAGAGAGTGGATTTTTAAAATCCAGTGGGATCCAGTGGGATTCTCAGCATATTAAAGGAGTTACTCTCCTTCCAACACTTTTTTCAGTTCATTTGGTTTCAGATAGTTTTCCCAATCCCTTTATATTTTCTATGTGTGACAGTTTTGCTAATATTGAAGTGTAAAGTGTAATTTTTCACCTTCTAAAACAGCTCTGGGAAGAGGGGGGTCTCTGATCCTGTAAACTGTTCTAAATTGATACATTTAGTATCTTATCTGTGTCCCTGCTGAGCAGAATCCCTAAGTTTTATTAGGGTAGTGACACATGGGCCGATTCGAGGCGACTATTCGCCTGCTATTCTGGGCGACAATCTCCCCGAACTGCCTTCCATAATGAAAAGTCACCTGCACTAAGCACACGCGGCACTTCGTTTTCTGAAGTCGCCCGAAGTTTCCTTGAAAACGAAGCGCCATGTGTGCAGGTGACTTTTCATTATAGAAGAAGGGAAGACATGAGAAAGCAGTTGAGGGAGATTGTCGCCCAGAAGAACAGGCGATTAGTCGACAGGCGACTAAATCTCCCCGAATCTGCCCTTGTACCAATATCCTTAAAGGTAGCTGTTAAAATTGATACAAAAGTTGCTAATATTCCAGAGATGTTGTAAGAAATGTATCAACTAAATTTAGCAAACTTGTAACAGTGCGGAATATGCACCTGAATTACCGAGCTGCCAGACTCAAACACCAGAGACAGGAATCTCAAACTTTAAACAGTAAAAAATAGAAGTTAGTTGAAAAAAGTCTTTATTTCAGTTGAACAATCTGAAAACAATTGAACTGAAAAAAAGTATTTGGGAGGTGAACAGCACCTTAAAACCTTCCAAACAATTTTTTCAGTTCAGTTGTCTTCAAATTGTTCCCCAGAAATAAAGACTTTTTTCAATTACTTTCCATTATTTATCTTTTACTGTTTTTCCAAAATCTAAGGGGCAGATTTACTAAGGGTCGAATTTCGAATGGCAAAAAAAATTCAAAATTCGACCAGGGAATAGTGGGAATTAAAAAAATTTGAATTCAAATTTCGAATTCGTAATTTTTTAGCGCAATTCGACCGATCAAATGATCAAATAGGGAAATTCGATCAAATTAGATTTGAATCAAATTTTCGAACGATTTTTAACCGATCGATCGAATTTTTCCTATTCAATCTTAGGGAATGATCCCCATTTCGGTAGGTTTAATCTGGCGAACTAGGTGATCGAATTTAAATTTAAAGGGTAAGTATTCGACCATTGAATTTTCAAATATTCGAATAAAATAAAATTTGAATATTCGAATCATTCGAATTCGAATATTCGATGGTCGAATTTGCCTAATTTGCATATTCGAAATTCGAATCTTTTTGAAAATTCGATCGAATATTCGAATCCTTCATGTGAATACATGTGAATTTAGTAAATTTGCCCCTAAGTGTAAAGTTGAATGTTGGTGTCTGTGGTGTTTGAGTCTGGCGAGCTGCAGTAATTCAGGTGCAGACTCTAAACTGATACAATTTTGCAACATTTAATTTATACATTTCACAGCAACATCTCTGGAGTATTAGCAACTATTGTATCAATTCTAACAGCTGCCTGTAATGAAACCCAGAGAATCTGATCAGCAGGGACAAAGATAAGAAATGTATCCATTAAATATATCAGTTTAGACCCCCTCCCAGAGCTCCTTTAGAAGGTGAAAAATGACACTTTATACTTCAATTAGAAAAACTGCTACAAATAGAAAATAGACAGGAATTGGAAAAAGTAATTATTTCTGGTGATCTATCTGAAAACAACTAGTTTGAAGGTGAACAACCCCTTTAATACTTTTCCCATGTATTAACCCTTTTCTGACAGTGAATGAAATTAAACACATATCAATGAAAATATATTTGTCAGTTTATTCAGAATGTGTCTGACTGCTTTGAGGAGTTGAATGCCCTTCTGCTCAAAGCTGAGATCTAACATTTCTCAGTTTGTAATCCCGACTGCAAATGAGGGTTTAGGATTCAGAAGGGTGTTGTTCATACTGGACAGATATTTCCCCTTTATGCTTCAATGCACCTTCTATTTTCCCCTACAATGTGTCAGCTGGATCAACATATTTCCCTAAATGTATATGATTTTCAGTTGGTCAGTAGAATAGATATAGATAACTGTGAATTGGCTATCCCTATCTTTACCATGTTCCTTTTGCTTATTAACATCGGTATCACATTTATTTAAAATGCAAATGATAACTTCTTTATAATTGTCTGTAGTTTGCCTGTAGTTTGATAGACAGTTTGCATTTGCATTAGGGAATCTAATGGGCTCCCCTTAACCTTACTTTAACTGCTTCTCTTTTGTTTTCATTAAAATCATCGTTTTTGCCTGTGTTTGAGATCATGCTATAAAATTCAATAGCTCTGGCCAGGCTCCATAAGAGTGTTTGACATGACTGTAGGCACTCACACCATAGCAGGGAAGACAATGAAAATGCTGCTTAATGGGGTTTACACACTACGACCCATCTGGAGTTTTTTTTTAAATTAATTTAGAAGGTGGTTGCATGATACAATCCAGGGGGGAAATGAACAGAGGTTCATTACAATGTTCCTCAAGGCAAACTTTAAATGGATTAGTAAAAGCTGGAAATGGTGATGGTTATGGAGTTGAGATAATCATCATATAAACAGAAGCATGGTGATATTATCTCATTTCAAATGTGCATGAAGCACCAAAGTTGCAGTTTATTTACATGTATCAACATTTTCAATTCTACACTAAAAACACAGTTAACTAGGTTGCAAAAAAGCTATTTCTCCTGAAGGATTCCTTTGCCGAATGCTCAGAAGAAGGCAAAGTACCTTTCCAAAGTAACTAAAGTACTTAAAACTTTACCTGACATCACTCAAGGTGCCCATGTTTAAATCAAAAGTCACGGCAGGAGTTAATAAAGTTTGTAAGAAAAACACATGCAATTGCAATTCAAGAAGTATTTCTGCAGAATGTACAGTATAGCGATCTTACAGTATGCTAAAGGAAGGCTCTTCAGAGTCATTCAACTCCTCCTTCATCTTGTTCCACTGTGAAGTGATAGATTCTGATACTTGAAGTCAATCTGCTTTCCAAAGTAAGTGGTTCATACTGAGTGGGCACAGATTTTTTTTTCAAGCAGGGGAACTTTACTAGTAACTCATCATCTCATCCTTGCACACTTTTCCTGCTCTGCTGCTTACCTCTATTTCATGACCTGTTTTGCAGGTCTACCTGCTCAGAACTGCTCAGGGCTAATCACCTCATATTTCAGTCTTTAATAAGCCACCCCTCATTTCTGAAGGCAATTTATGCCTTTTCCCTTTAATAGTAATCAAATATAGACCTTATCCACCCAGTTATCACTAACTAAAACCACATAAAATATTTCATTTTCCAGGCTGCATAGTGTCTGTTGTAAATTAAGTTATTTTCTGTTTGCCTTGCACTTATTCCCACTACCTCCTGTTTTTCTCAAATCAGCCTTTCTGCTCATGACTTCACACTCTTACCTGTGCTTGCCTCAAAAACAAATAGCCAGATAATAATTTTGTGCAACACTGTGCATTTTCTACTTAGTTGTCTGCAGAAAGTCTTATTTTTAATTATTAGCCATGTTAATACATTACTTCTCTAATTACATAGATAAAAGTGAAACTGAAGAAAACGTGGGACTGGGACAGGATAAGTGCCTATGAAATCTAAAAGCTAATCAATAGCAACACTCAGACTCATGCACTAATCACATGCTTTTAAAAACATGCTTTTAAAAACAGCTAGAAACATTATAAAATATAACATTCACTGAAAATGTGTGTCTCCAGTTAATAAAGGAATTCTGAAAACAGTGTATTGTCACCACCATATTATCGAGAAACATGCTGGTACTTGCCATGGGAGCGATTTTATTTTAAACTTTTTAAGAGAATTTTTGTAAGTAAAAGGTTACATAAAATCAAGAAATTAAATTTGTTGTAGAGCTTTATCACGTGCTTAAAATGCCCTTTCTGGGGGATACGTCAGTCATATATTACAGCAGATAAAAAAAGTCTGACAATGGCCCCTGTCCTGATGCCCCTTTTGCCAATTTAAACATTTAAAACATATTTGATTGATATTTTACATAGTTTGTTGTATATGTATGTAGGAGGGTAAAGGTTTTTTCAAGCCTTTAATTCCTTTAATCCCTTGAGAAGGTTTTGGCCAGCTATATTTGGGCCTATATTACAGTTGGGCTGTGGGAGCAGGTCCCTTAGCAGTTCAATATTTAGTCATATGGTGTCAGGATTTCTGTAGTTTATAAAAAAAAAAAAAGGAAGCACATGTGTGCTTGGTCTCGTTTGGTTTCCGCAGTTGCTGGAGGAAGTGGTGTGTCATGAAGGGCTTAGAACAGAGGTAGGTTCCAATAGATGAAGTAGGTGACAGCTAAGATTCATAATAGCAGGATCAGGGTTGTTATTAGAGCAAGCTCTGAAAAAAAAATATATATATAGATTATATAGAATATATAGATTCCTCAAATAATTGACCACTGTAACTTTGCCTAGTGCTGGATATTGATTCCCCAATGCAGGTAGTATCACCTCTGCATGCTGTGGAACCCTTCCTTCAAGAGTAAAGCCAGAGCTGAGAGAGGAGTCTCTGTGTAACATGTGAGACCACTTTGACCAGGTCTGCAATAATCCATCTGGGGTTGTTGACATATTAGGTACCCCCCAGCTCCAAAACAGTAGGCCCTGATGATGACTGAGTAATGCCTTTGTACTATCATTAATATCACTACCTATTGTTCTGAACTGGACATTGCAGATTGTAATAAACATGCTTTATGATGTTTATATCATTGTGGAGTCAGGGGAATAAATGTATCTCTAACCTGTTTAGACTTGAATAGCAAATGTGAAAGGTCATCACATTTCTTATTGTTTACACAACTTTGTATGGCAGCCTGTGAGCATTATTGCTTTTTACTTGTTCTGCTTCTAAGCCTATCTATATCTAATATAACAGCACAATGCACAGTTAGTTACCTACAAAACAGATGGGCACTTTCACTGTCAGAATTTACTGGCATCTCAAGGCACTTGCAGTAGTAGTAATATGAAAAATGGCAATAACAATTACAATAACAATTCTTGCAGCTGAAGATGTGAAATAAAGGTGTAATTTTATTTATTCAGGGCTGGTACAATCATGATGAGCCATAGTTATACTCACTGAGGTCTAGGACAAAACTATGGATGTAATAATATTATCTGATCCTGGTACATTAATATCAGCTCTACCCAGATGGCATTAAGAAGCTGATCACATGGATTCAGATGAAGGATCAACTCTAGTGTTTCAGCAGAAAGAATTATGTAAGGTTTAGAAATGTCATACAGAATAAACCATGTCTGTAATGGTATTCAATAAATAAAAATCAATACTAATTTTAGTTTAACCAAAGCTAGGCATTTTTTAACACGTTTTCCCCAGGCCTAAGCAGAAACCTTGCAGAAATCAATATTAGTGAATGTGTGGAGACGAAACCAACTCTTAATAGGAAAATGGTATGTCTGCTGGGTGACTCACCCAAATGAATCATTTTCAGCTCTTTCTTTGGTGAGTGGCAGGGATTACTAATGGGCATATAATAACTGCCAGCAACCATCTACCTTTGAACATTTAATGTTGTGCTTGGCTTGATTATCCATATATAAAATAGTCTCTAGCGCCAGCCACCCATGGAACAATGACTCAGCGCGCCAACAATGGGTGTTACATTTATTTGTCATTTCCATTCAGGTTCCTTAGTTCATAAAGTGAAACAATAAGCATTTTTTTTCTACCTAAGTTTTTTATATAAGTCTCTTCCCTTATTCTGCAGAATAGGAAACTACTCTTGGCCTTCTATATTAATGCTGTGCTAACACACAATAGGGTATTGACTGTAGTGATAAATACTTTTAGATTTTTTTTCTTAACCTAGAACTAATTATAATGTGAAAAAATTTTTGTCAATAAATATTTTTAAAATTATCAGGGATTGTTTTTCAAGCAGTATGTATTTTAGATTTAACAACTAAATATCGATCTCAGGCAATGCACAAAAATAGTGATACCATAATGAAAGTAATGTATGTGCATTTTCCGAATTCAGTACTTGCAAAGGTCTGCCAACTCTATTCAAAAGATAATTTCATCCATTTAGAATACAGGTTATTAGCAGCAACTGTTGTGTTTTGGTAGCCGAGGATGAGGAGAGTTTAACAATGCTTTATCTTTCTGTACAACTTGAAAGTGAAAGTAAGAGTTACTGCTGTTATGTAATGGCTGCATGAACCTGCTAATAAAGCATTGTTATACTCTCCTCATCCTCGGCTACTAAAACACAACTAGCAACACTGAAATCAGGAGTGATCAATACACCTTGAACACATGCAGTAATTTCCCTAACAGATTTACAAGAAAAGGCAAAGATTTGTGTAATCTTGTAGTCATATAATTAGTGCTTGAATTGGGAACAAAAAGGAGAAAGGATGGGGGTGTGGCAGATATAGCCCTGCCCAAAGGCAAAAGGTGGAACTGGAGGAAGGTGGTGGCGCGTGTAGCGAGCAGAAAAAAAAATTCTAGAGGCCATGCCCCCAACTAAACCAGGATGGCATAGTGGCAATTTCATGTATAAATACCCCAGATCCTATAGCAGGGTGGGACAGAGGCTGCTTTGTTAAAAGAAATAATGATGGCATAGTGCAATTCCATGTATAAATGCCCCAGGAAATCGATAGTAGAATGGCACAGGCTCAATTCCATGTATAAATACCCCCTGAATTGATAGTAGGATGGGCCAGGCGCAATACCATGTATAAATGCCCCCTGAATTGATTGTTGGATGGGCCAAGCGCAATACCTTGTATAAATACCCCCTGAATTGATAGTAGGATGGGCCAGGCGCAATACCTTGTATAAATACCCCCTGAATTGATAGTAGGATGGCACAACTGCAATTCCATGTATAAACTCCCCCAGAATTGATAGTAGGATGGCACAGGCGCAATACCATGTATAAATAGCCCCAGAATTGATAGTAGCTTGGCACAAATGCAATTCAATGTGTAAATGCCCCCAGCATTGATAGTAAGATGGCAAAGGACAATTCCATGTATAAATACCCCCAGAACCCATAGCAGGAGAAGAGACAAATAGAGCAGTACATTGACAAATGTAGGTAGGTAGGTAGAAATTGCCAATCAGGAGGATTCCCAGAAGCCAGTCACTAATATGGCACAAATAGGCCAGCAGGGCACTGCTTATGATGCGCCACGCATGCTGCTCCTTCATCCGGGCCCAGGATGTTCACCAGTCAACCCCCCCTCTAGTTTCACGTGATCTCCGTTGGGGTTTAGTAAAAAAAAAAAAAGAAGTGGCGGGATGGCATCCTGCCCCAATTCAAGCACTGCATATGATCCATAAACTGTGTTGTTTGAATAGAGTATCATGTGCACTGGCTCTAAGCATATGATTGTTGCATTGCCTTAAAGAGGACCTGTCACCTTGAGACATGACTAAAATATTTCTTTTCCCTCCTTAGTTAAACCCTTTAGTCATCTGTTTTTGTCTATATCTGAAACGGATTAGAAAATATCCTACATGTAAAAAGTGCTTCATAGGTGCTGCCATGTTTAAACAGGACCCCTTTGTTTTCCGTGTGTGGGCTGTGCCAAACTGCCAAATCTCATTCATGCTTAGTCAGAGTAAACTCTGTGATAGACAGGCTCTGATATTCTATGAGAATTATTTGAAACACCTTTTATTGTTCTATTCAGATTGTGTGGGCTACTCCAGCCACTGACAACTGCACAAATTGGTGATATCGCGGAGTCTGCAGGACTTATTCTACCCATGATGCTTTGCTCTCCTGACTTTCTGGAAAGTCAGGGCTTCAGTTAGTGTCTCATGGACATTTTGAAAAGTAGTTATAAATTGAGATTTAGTGAGATTTGAGCATAATAAATAGGGGTATGTGGTTTGTTTTAAAAGTTTTATTTCCTTCCTAGTGTTAACTCAGTGTTAACTCAATCATGACAGGTTCCCAGGGCTGTCAGCAATTTCCAAACTAGTTTAAGCAAGTATTTTATATTTCACTACCAACTCATACAATACAAGGGTTGTTGCTTGATTGTTACTGTAGGTGTATAGCTAATACATAGGTTAACTGACTGACCTCATGATTAAGTCCAATAAAGATAAAGAACACTGCACCAAGACATTTTTAGACATTTTTAACTGTTTATGACTGCATTCTGCAAAGGAAGGTGTTTCCAATCTTTGCATATGGTTACAAACAAATTTTCATTTTCAAAAATTCAAATGTTTTCATGTCGTTCAACAGAAATAAAGACTTATTTCAATGACCTTCCATTTTTTACAGTTTTTCCAAAATCTAAGTTTAAAGTTTAAGGTTCCTGTCTCTGGTGTTTGAATCTGGCAGCTCAGTAATATATGTGCTGACTCTGAACTGTTGCAATTTAGCAGCATTTAGTTGGTACATCTCTCAGAAGCATCTCTGGAGTATTAGCAACTATTGTATCAGTTCTAACAGCTGCCTGTAATGAAACCCAGAGATTCTGCTCAGCAGGGACAAAGATAAGTGATGTGTCAACTAAATGCATCACTTTAGAACAGTTTACAGGGTTGGTGACTCCCCCTCCCAGAGCTGCTTTAGAAAGTTAAATATGACACTTTACACTTCAATATTAGAAAAACACATACATCACCAGAAATAACAACTTTTTCCGATTACTTTCTATTTTCTATCTGAAAAAAACCTAGTTGTTTGAAGGTGAACAACCCCTTTAACACAGAGACATCACTGACCAACTCTTTGGACTTCCCTGTCAAAATAACAAGGTTTCTGGTTGGTGATTTTGAAGGAAATAGGATAAAATTAAATAGTTGGAAACAAACAGCTAATATGAAAATGTATTCTTTATTGAGTGAGTTCATATGGCTATAAATAAAAACATTGGCTCTTTTTATCATATTCACTTGCTCATTGCCGACTGGTTGGCAACAATGCCCAGTTTTGAACTTACAGAATAACTACGAATGATTGAAGCAATATGAATCACATGAGGCCAAAGCAATAATAAAAAGCGTATACAGTATCTCCCCTTCCATTAATAGAGTAATAGATCTAATTAGCATAGAGAGCATGGGAATGTTAATCACTAAGACATTAAACAAAGGTATGCAGTATGCCTATTTCACACAGTAGTACCAACCATTTGTAATAGTGTTTTTAAATCCAAATATATTAACCTTACACATCTGATGTTTATTAGATAAATAATGATCAGTAACTATTATACCTAGCACTCTTATGTCTTTCACCCAAAGACAGTACAGACTTGTAAATGTTATTTTGTTTTGTTCTGGGATCTTCTCTCACAACCAAGGCAATTGGTGTCTATAAAAAAACCGATAAGAAGACGATATATTATTTTACTGAGAACCACTCTAATGCAATTCCACAGCCAACTTGTCATGCAGCTTAGGCTCTTCCTTTCACATCCTGCCCTGACCCATGTTAATAGAGCCTCATTAAAGAGAATGAGAATGCTGGAAGGGTGTCCTAACAAGAAACATATTTTGTAAATAAAAGCACTTTTGCAGTTACTTCTGCTTGGTCTCGCTTCCTCTTGATCTTCAATAAAGCACTATCAATTTAATTGGAAACTGATGTTAGATTGCCAAGATTACAGAAAATACTCAAGATCTGGCCAATACTTACTTAATATTTACCTGCTACAGTAAAGCCAAGAAAATATTATTGTTCTATTCTAAATGTAAGTTCTAAAATTTTATCGCTTTGCCAAATTTGTTACAGGTACATATTCTTCATGCACTCATGTTCTCATCATATAAAAATACTGAAAGGAAAAAAGATTTTCTCCAAAACTCTAAAGCATGTTTCATTTGAAATGAGTATGCTATAAGGTCCAGACTGAGATTCAAAACAGGCCTTAGAATTTAGGATACACAGAGGCTCAAAGAGCACCCACAGGCCCAATAAACAGTGACTGTCTATGGCATCAAACAGCAGCTCCTCTGGCATTTGCCAGAATCCACAGATTTTAATTCCAGCCTTCATGCTATAACCATAAGTTCTTCTCTTCAATTTAACCAAGTCACCCCGAAAGCATCCAACTTGATATTAAGTGCATGGAAAGAATACAAAAATCTGTTTTACTTAAGCTCATTATTGGTCGACTCCATGGCAACAAACTTCATCTCATTATTTGCAGTTGCAGATGTAATACTTCCATCCCTTACTTTGTTTCGAAACATAAAAGGAAAGGCTTTCTTGAAAGACTTTCTGAAGCTTGCTCCCATAAAGCCATAGACTATGGGATTGATAGAAGAGTTTGCATAGGACATGCAATTGGCCCAAGTTTTGATTTTGTAGGTTGCATAGTTGGCTTGAAAGCCTGGGTAAAATCCTTGAAATAGGCTGAAGAGCTGAATTGGACCCCAGCAAATAGTGAAAAGCAGAACGATCACTATAACCATCTTGGAGATTTTGCTTCTCATAGCAATAGTTCTCTCTGATAGCAGCTGGACCTGGCATTAAGAAGCAAGAGAAGATGGTGAAAAACAGGAAAATGGAAGAGAAAATGGGAAATGTAATAATAACATCACATTAGGTTAGAATTAACACCTGCTCTGGAGTTTAGTTAAATACGCTGTTGCAAAATACACTTTGCGATTCCGACATTTTATTACAACTACATGAGGAAGTTGCTGAGGTCTGTAATTGGTCAGTAATGGGGGAATGTAATAAAAGTTGGCAACGGAAAAACAATTTGCAATGCGAAAAGTTATGCCTCTGTGCGAACAAATTTTGCTTTGCGCAAATTTAATATAGCTTTTGCGAACCCAGAAACTGTTTAGCGGCCACTTCCGAAGGTGAAAGAGATTTTGCGAATTTTACTGCTTGCAAAAGATTACGAGACCTTCAAGCACGTCTTAAGAGTGTGCAATTAAAATTCTCACTGCACAATTAAAATTCCCAATGCAATAACAGATTAAGGAACAATATTACATTGCGAGATGTGCATTTTTATTCTTATTGGTGGGAATTGTTTTTCTCTTTGCGTCTATAATTACATTCCCCCAAAGGACGCAAATGGTCAACTTTCGCAATGGTCCTTGCAAACTTTTTTTTCGTGCTAACAAATCATGTTACATTGCTCCATATGACTCTTAGATTCCTCATCAAATACCAAAACCAGTAAATCAAAAAATGTACTAATACTTTCTTTGACATCACTTTAATAATAGTAGCTGTTGGCAGGAATATAAGGTATAAGGTACTGCAACTGTAAAGTATAATATACAGTACTGCAACTGATCTGGCCAAAATAGCTTCCAACACACAGAGACATACTAAAGGCATGGGACCTGTTATCCAGAATACTTGGCACCTGGGGTTTTCTGGATAAGGGGTCTCCATGTAACATAAGTCTACAAGAAAAATCTTGAAAATTAAAATAGGGAATTTTTCTGACCTACGAGGCTGAGGGCAGATAATGGAAGCTAGTGTTGACCACTCCCATTTTAAACACACCCACTTAAACACTACTCATGTTATCACATAAGTAGGTTCGTTTACTAATGATCGGTAAAATTATGTGCACAAAATATAGACAAAATTAAAGCTGAATATGTTTTTTGCCAGTTTACTAACTTGCGGTAAATTTAAATTTGAGAATTTTCTTGCGCAAGAAAATGTGATCCCCAGTTATCGCATTCGCTGAAAATAATGCTATGTACACATTAACACAATTGCTAAACAGCTAAATGTGTGAAAGACAGTTTACGAAAGTTTACGTGAGAATATTTGCAGAATTTTACCGCCACCTATGTAGTGGCGTAAAAGTATTTTTTCGCCCGAAAATTCTCAAGGGGCAGGAAATATGCCATAATACTTTTTCCCCCCATCATTATTTGCTGAAAGGAGAGAGATCTGAAGCTATTGCTGACAGGATATTTTGGCATCTGCCAGTGTCGGACTGGGATGCCAGGGGCCCACCAGAAAACCATTATACCAGGGGCCCAACTTTCCAAACTATTATTCCTTCTCTCCTCACTTAACCTCTTTATTCTCCTATTCTTTTAGATCTACTTACTACAGTCTATTCTTCCATTATTAAGCCTCGTTTTCCACATAAAGAAATAGGGAATGAACATGAAATAGGCCAAATTTTTAGAAGCAAGAAAGGCCACTGACACCTGGGCCCACCGGGAGTTTTCCTGGTATCCCTGTGGGCCAGTCCAACACTGGCATCTGCTTCTATCTGATGCAACAGCAGCAGTTTCAGCTCAGAGGTGTATTACCGGCAGCGGGCATCACAGTCCAAGGATTCATCAGCCTCAAAGCTTTTAGCAGGGGATTTGGTTTCATTTTGATTGGCTACATTAAACTTTGTATTTATATGATGAAAAGAGATTGACTGATATGATTGCTTGTCCATATGATTCTATTGGCAGAAGGGGTTGAGACTGGATGGATGAAGTATCAGATTATAAAATGCATATATGTTTGATTGGTGTCACTCTGGTAATGTTGTAGGATGGTATAATCATCAGTCAATAAAGCGAAAATTTGCCAGTGTGACATTTCGTTACTTCACCAATTTACTAACAAGCGCAGGTGCCCCTTTGTGTGTGAAGGAGAGGTATTCTAGCATTGCTTCAAACTCTAACGCCAGGCAAATTTTCGCTCTGGCAAAAGAGTGTTACTACGCCAATTCCCTAAGATGTGGATTTTACTGAATGTCCCCTCTTGCGCCGGACTTGCCTTCACCACCTCAGACCAGGCGAAGTGCAATAGAGTAGATAGGAGTTCATCAAAAAATAGTTGAAAAAAAGTGTCTATTCATATTTACAGGGTGATAGGCTGAAAAAGATAGTAAATTGTTTTTTGGTGGGTTTCACTCTAAAAGTGTATTCATTCAATCAATTCAATTTTTTTCCAGCCAAAAACTTGATCAATTTGAGTTTTCTGGTTTTTCACCCCAAATTCAAAACTCTGCTTTGAGTTTTTGAGTTGTGAGTTTATTCGAGGTAGAAAAAGCCTCACAAAGCTCACAAACACCACCTTTGATATTTAACCCCTAAGTATATCTTAGTTTCTAAGTACAAGGTATTATTTTATTATTACAGAGAAAAGGATATCATTTTGTAAGAATGTGGATTATTTGGATAACATTGAATCTTTGGGAGATAGTCTTCCAATTATTCAGAGCTTTCAGGATAACTAGTTTCCAGATAATGGATCCCATACCTGTATTTTGGTATAATGGTATTTCCCTCATATACCTGTAACTAAAATGCCACGTTCATTTCAAAACAAATACATGCAGTGCTGTCCATGCTTAAACACTTTGCAAGTTAGCATTTTTTTAAATTATGAGTTTGATTCCTCATTGATCTGCTGCTTTATGTTTCTGGCACTCTGTAAATTAAATATCAAAACTGTGGATTTTATGATCTACGGCACATTTTATGTTTAGGAAATCCAACATTTCTGCATACAGGCAAGTTCAAAAATGTATTCCTTTGCCTTGCGACTGATCAAAATGCAATGTATTTTCCAGCTAGAAAAGAAAAATCAAAATAGGATAGGGATTTCTGCCATGTCTAAGATGGTTGATTTTCGGATTCAGGCTTTTTGCTTCATCCTACTTCATCGTGCTTCAATAATGTAAATTTTTTTAAAAAAGAAATCTTAAAACTGTGTGTTTTGCCCCAAAACGCCTAACCAGAATTTAATAATTAACCCCCCCTAAATGTCCAGCTGCATTTGACTTAATTGCGCTAGATACTGTATACCATGACCTGGATAAATGAGAATCTTCATAGACATATTCCTAAACATATTGATCGATGGTTAATGACTATGACTTAAAGGGCAATGAAACCCCCAGGCGCTAACTCCCTCCCCCCACCCCCTGTAGACCCACCTCCCCCCGGAAGGGAGGAAGTTAGCGCCTGGGAGGTTTCATTGCCCTTTAAAAGAAAGGGAAATAGCTTACCTGGTAATTGTTGTCATTTGGCTCCACCACTGGCCGGCCAACCCTTTTCAGCATCAATGAGTAACATAGACATATGGTCAGTAACGGCAGCAAGTAGACAGCTAGGAACTGGTACAAGATGCAGACCTTCTTCATAATATCGGATGGGAATTGCTCTATGCAGTAAGTCCTTGGCCCATACCAGTAACCCTTTTGGATCTTTTGATAAGGTATGATTGGTGTGGACAGAAGCAGTGATCCTGTTATGCAAGGACATGGAAAGCTCATTCTATTTATATTCATTATAGATAATGGGTGTTGAAATCACTCAAGTTGATTAATATAAAATCAAAAAAATCTTTTCTAATTAATTCAACAATGTGAAACTGCATGAAGATAATCCATCCATTATTATCCAAGCTAAAATACCTGTTCAGTGATACTTACTCATGGAAAGCTTTTATTGCTAAATTTAACACACTGCCATGCAGGAAACTAGTTAAAGTCTATAAATGAAGTGGTCCATGCAAATTACCTGAGATAAAAAATCTGGGTATTGTACACAAAGAATCTACTGCATCATTTGTGCAGACTAATCTGAAAAAGGAAGGGTTAGTAATGCCACTACTAGACACCGGATTTTTGCTTCAGAAACAATGTTCATAAATTAGCTTCTGTGTAGCCATGGGGCAGCCATTCAAGATTGAAATTTTGCTTAAGTTTAATGGTAGATAAACTGAAATCCTGGAATATCAAACACTTGTTTCATATTCCAATTGCAAATTGTCTCAGAATATCATTCTTTACATCATACTGAATATCAACACAAATGAGAACAACACCTTTAAATGTCTCTCCACAGAATTACAGAAAGAAAACCTCCCCCAAATAAAAAAACAAATAACTAACTTAAATGTAGGTACTGAACTAGCAGAAACACACTTTCTGGTCCTCTAACTATTTTCAATTTCAAACATATTTGTAGTCTACTTTGGTTATGGTTGATGTGCCTACAATCATATTTTTTAATGATCACTCTGCACAAAATAATTGTGCCTCCCTTACCAATCATTTAAGATACTCTGCAACTCATCCAGTGATAAAATAATATATTGTATTAAAGTTATAAAAGACAGAACTGGTTTTTGTCTTAAGGAGTAAGAAACTAGAATGAAGAACTGTAGCTAATCCTCAAGTTACTGCTATTAGAAGTCCAACCAGTGATAGTAAAAGCAATGCTAATTTCCCAGAAGTGATTCGATCAAAATCATCGATTTTGTACTGTTCCCGGGATAAAGCAGAAGATATACAGTATATGCTCAGTGTTCTCCGTAGACAAGTTAGTAGTAAAGGGATCCTGTCATGGGAAAAGTCAAAACACAAGTCACATGACCAGGGACAGCTGAGAAATTGACAAAATGTCTAGCCCCATGTCAGATTTTAAAATTGAATATAAAAAAATCTGTTTTGAAAAATGGACTTTAGTGCAGAAGTCTGCTGGAGCAGCACTATTAACTGATGTGTTTTGAAAAAAAACCAAAACATTTTTTTCCATGACAGGATCCCTTTAAAGTAAATTTACTGAGTAGTGGCGGAACTATGGGGGGAGAAGACCCCCAAAGCGTAAGTACCTAACATGAGAATATTTCATTTTAATGGGGGGCCTGGTGCCAGAAAACAACACCCCTGCTATTGAGAAACGTAGGAGAAAACTGCTCTGATCTGATGACAGAGTATTCAGTATGGGGAGAACAATATAAAGTACAGTGCTGCGCATAACAATCTGAATATTTAAAGTTTTTGTTGAAAACTTGGGTTAAAGTTTTTTTATATTTTATATACAATTCATGCAAGCACAATTATTATATTTTAGTCTACCTTCATCTGTTAAGACACTTTTTTTTATTAACATGTGTATGTTTGTACCTATCCATATGCAGATGCTAACAAGCATGGCTACTTTTGGGGTGCGATGACGCAGAGATCTCAGCGGGTATAGTGTGGCATAGCATCGGTCGGCACTCATTGCTGTCAGGGTGATACAAGTGGCTTGCACTGTTACCTAGATGTAGAAATAAAGGAAATAATTACTGTAACAATAGTGAAACAGAGACTCTAAATTAATATTTGCTTTGGATTGTAATTATCTAATATTACTGTATGGTTTTATGCTACGTAAATGGTTTCCCTTTTAAAGACTGGAGATGGTGCTGTTATTAAATTGATATAAAAATTATATCTCAAGCCAGATGCGTGTGCCATTCTTGCTATGAGTAAATGGTCCAATATATATTCAGTCTGTTATTAGCTCAAACCCCAGTTACAATTATATCAGAACATTATTGTAAATCATACAGCTTCTTTTCATAAAGCTTGGCAACCAAGTAGAAAATTGGGGCAAAATGTATTTTTCTTTTCATTTATTTCTGTTTTCAATGTACAAACCAACAAAAGAACTTTCAAATATTATTTACTTACATAAGTTTATTCAGAATTCAGAGAGGCACACCATGCTCTATAAGACATTTCTTTAAAAAAAAAAATGGATTGTTACCATGGCAAAGAAGCCTTGAATTTAAAAGGATTTTTTAGTAAAAGGACTCCAAAATAGCCCTCTCATTATACTCTGCTTCACAAGCATGGAAAATAAAGATATCGTTATTCCAGACAAAAATGCACTCATAACCCAGCCAATGCCTTAGGATCACAGGACTGGCTGGTTTTATAATCATGGAAGCCAATCAACTTGTAAATTAGTTATGGTAAAGAAATGTATCACATGCTGACAATCTGTTCTATATTATGTAGTAATTTCAGAATAAAACATGTGTTACCTGCTGTAAATAGGCTACAAACTTGCACATGAAGTCTCCAAATATCCAGCTGGGAAGAGGATAGAGTGTTGCAGTGAAAGGCACACAGCACACAAGGAACATGATATCAGTGGATGCCAAGTTTGCTGGGGGCACAGCGATGCAAAGACATTAGGAACCATGCTATAAACCAAACATCAATGATTGTAATATACATTCTGTCACCTAAAAAGGCATATAAATATATATATATATATATATATATATATATATATACACACACACACAAACATGGTACTTTCTTGTTATATCCACATTGGAGGAGCTTCTTTGTAGAACCTGTGATGCTCTCCAGTAAGCTAGGGAAATATATTTTATTTACTTTAGGCTGTATCTCTGAAACAGTCAACCATGATAGTAGTTCTACATTATATGATATATGTGTTTGCTTGGATTTGTGTCTGGCAACAGGTACTGTAAACTTATTAAAATCTGGCAAATAAACCATACAAACTTTGCATACACGGGACACTCTGAATTACCTTGGCTGATATCTTTTATAAGACATTTAAGTTCACTAGAACTTCAGTTTTGTATAGTTACAGCTCAACCAAATATATCTAACAGTTCTAAAGAGAAGCAAAAATAAATATTGTGCAGGGCTCTGTCGACTGAGAAATATGGAATCCCTCCTTTAAAATATACCACCATCTGCTGGTCATAGTTAGAATAGGAAATTTGGAATTGGACTTACCTTTATTATTATTATTATTATTATTATATAATTATTATTAACATGTATTTATAAAGCACTAATCTATTCAGCAGCACTGTACAGTAACTGAGTATACACTGACATACAGATTTACATACAAAAATGAATAACTGAATGGGAAATGGATAGGAAGTAACTAGGAATTGCAGCCTCACTGCATATTTGTTTTTTTTACCTCCTTTTAAAGGTGATGAATTTGAGGGTCAAATGTAAAAAGGACAGTATTTGTTACCAATTGTTACCATTTCATGAAATAATTTATTCATTGAAGTTTTCATTGATTATAAAGCTATTTGTAAATGTAATTGCTGTTGTAAGCAGCTATCTGAATCTTGCTATCAGGGGTTCTGACTGTTGAAGCCAGCTGATTAACAGACCAGTGAACAAAGATACAAGGGATTGTATGCAGTATTGGCTGTTAGAGAAGTAACCTGGGACAGTCAGATCCAGGAATGCAGGAAAGTATTGATAAACTAATATCAATTTAAATAACATTTACACATTATAAATAACTTTTAATGACAATAAACATTTTTTATGAGTCTGTATTGGAAAGCTGGTTACAAATGTATCTTGTTTCATTAAGGGTTTACATACCCTTTAAAGTGCAAACTGCTCTACATAAACTGCAGGAGGCATTTGTATTAAAATTATGCTAGGTTTAAAGGAGAAGAAAAGCTACTGAAGCAGTTTATTGCCAATAGATTAGCCACAAAAGTTATAAAAGTCTCTCCTTGCTCACTTATAGCTCTGGGCTCAGATTACAGCAGAGAGGGGAGGAGGGAGAGGGAGGGAGGAACAAACTGAGCATGCTCAAGCCCTAGCCCTGGAGGATTATGCTGAAAATTGGAAGTCTGATACAGAAGCCCATGTGTACACAATAGAAGGGAAGAAATGTGGTGTTTCTCTTGAAAGAGGACTCAGAGCAGCATTACTTTGAGGGTTTACTGGTGTATGTATATAGGTCTTTCTGATAAAGCTTACTTAATTTTAGCCTTCCTTTAAAATTGTTGTTCACCTTCCAATCACTTTTTAAGTTGAGTTGTATCCAGATTGTTTACCAAAAATAGACTTTTTTCTATTGCTTTCCATTTTAAATTTTTTACTGTTTAAAGTCTGAGGTTCCTGTCTCTGGTGTTACAGTCTGGAAGCTCAGTAATTCAGGTTCTGAACTGTTACAATTTTGCAACATGTAGTTGACACATTTCTCAGCAGCATCTCTGGAGCATTAGCAACTATTGTATCAATTCTGACAGCTGCGTGTAATGAATGATTCTGCTCAGCAGGGACAAAGATAAGAAATGTATCAACTAATGTAACAATTTAGAACAGTTTAGAGGGTCATCGACCCCCTCTCCAAGAGCATCTTTAGAAAGGTGAAGAAAGGTGAAAACTTACACTTTACACTTCAATATTAGAAAAAACCTCACACATAGAAAATAGAAAGTAATATGAAAAAGTCTTTATTTCTGGTGAACTATCTGAAACCAACTAAACTGAAAAATGTGTTGAAGGTAAACAACCCCTTATCATCTGAATAGGACTGTAAAAGAAACGAGGAGAAGGAAATTGACCATATACATGGAGACTGATAACCTCAAGCCAGAAAGAGCAGCCTGTATTTTTCATGGACACACACACTGTCAATAGTAGTTGTCATGATACAGGCCTGTAATAGCTAATAAAACAGGCCAGGGTCTAATGAAGTCTTAGCTAAATCAGACACATAGCAGGCCTCTCTTCACTAAGGTCTGGAGTTAGCCATGTGTAACAAGATCACAACCTTTTAGGGTAGGGACAGACAGGGAGATTCGGGGAGATTTTGTCTCCTGGCGTTTTTAGCAGGCGACAATCTCCCCGAATTTCCTTCTCCCTGTCTGCCGATCGTAAAGGGACAAAGCGCCAGCGCCTGTGCAGACGCGGCGCGGCGATTTTCGGAATCGCCATTAGTTTCCTCACGAGGTATCTTCGGGCGATTCCGGAAATCGCCGCGCCGCGTCTGCACAGGCGCTGGTGCTTTGTCCCTTTACGATCGGCAGACAGGGAGAAGGAAATTCGGGGAGATTGTCGCCTGCTAAAAACGCCAGGCGACAGAATCTCCCCGAATCTCCCTGTCTGTCCCTACCCTTATGCCCTTCTCCAAGCCCTGGCTGATAATAGCCATAAAATAAGAGGAGAAAAAACTCAAGGAGAGAGAACTTAAAGTTCACACAAAGGCTTCTCACAGGTGAAGGGAAGGTCACAAATAATACAACCAAAAACATATTCATCCTCACAGAACCCAGACCTGTTGTACCAACAGTGTTAAAAACTGGTGATGGGTTCAAAGTAATATTGGCTTTCAGATGAGTCCAAACATGACTAGGTTTGGTACTCTGTGTATCAGATGTGAATATCGGGGCAGGGGCAGGTCACACAGTATTGATGTTTAGTATCTATGGAATCCAGGAGAGAATTCATAACCAATGAATAAGTCTATTTTATAATGGTTTTTAAATTATGCTGTAAAACCCCATTTGTACAGACAATATACTGGTATATTTGGAGAAAAATCACACAATGTATATCGTTCAGATAAACAGGAATGTGTTCCCTTTATGTCACTCATCTAACTCAAGGGAAGAACAACACTCAATCCATCCCTTTCAGCTGTGCAGCAGTACAAAACAACATGAACATGCTTGTTTCATCCTGATAAAGTTAATTACTGTTTCTGGTCTAGATTATAACAGGCCATTAATTTAAAAAAGCCCCTCATGAAACTACTATATACAAAAGATTGTGCTAAAAATACTTCAAACACATAATATCCAATCTGAAAGCAAGCTAACCAGTGTCGGACTGGCCCACCGGAATACCAGGAAAACTCCCAGTGGGCCAAGGTGTCAGTGAGCCCTCATGCTGCTAAACTTTTGGCCTATTTCATGGCCATTCCCTATTTCTATGAGAACAAAGAGGCTAAATAGATGGAATAATTGATTATAGTATGTAACGAAAACAAACTAGGAGAATAGAGGTTGATTGAGGAGATGAAGAATATTAGTACTGAGAGTAGGACCCTGGTCTAAGGTTTTATGGTGGGCCCCTCGTCTAAGGTTTTTTGGGTGGGCCCCTGGTGTCCCAGTCCAACACTGAAGCTACCTATCATTACCCAGTCTAGTGGGCACCTCAGCCTTTATTAAAGGACCACTATACTCCCACATTTTTCTTCTGAATTGAGATAAACACACAATAGTATCCAGTAGAAATATATGTAAAACAGCTGGATCTTGAAAATGCATTACTCATCCAAGTGGTTTCTTCTATTCAACCAAGTGTTAGGGTTTTTGTAAATGTAAATGCTGCTGAAAGCAGTGTTTGTTTGTCTTGCTATACCAGCCAAGGATGGATCTGTATTCAACATTTTTGTGGCACTGTATTTGCTGCTAAATTTGTAATAAAGAGTCCACAGCCTGCCTTCGATCCACCACAAGCGCAACTAGAATCCCTCTCCAAGCTCCCCCTTTCTCCCACAGCTATTATTATTATTATTATTATTAACATGTATTTCTATAGTGCCAACATATTTCGTAGCGCTGAATATATAAATGCCCTGTGTAAATGACTGTGTCCAAAAATTCATGTTGTACAGTGCACTATAAGTATCCAAAAGGTTAAACAAAAAATATAGTATTGCTCTTAATGTCCTGGGATATAAAACAAATGATGCCATATATTTTAGTTTCACCAGCAAGGATAAGGAAGCTGAGAAAGTCCTAACATCTTGAAACTGAACCTTGTGCAGCACTCGTTGTTTAGAATATGCCTCCATCTACTGGCAATTTTAGGAAACTCACCTAGCATATAAAGCTTGCAATTTAGTTGTTGCAAATAAAGAAGAAACCAAAAATGATTCTCCTCTCTCTTTTGACTCTTATTTTGTGTGCCCTTCTGTTTCAATATTGTGTTTGTAGCCACATGTAAGAAATGCATAAATTTGCAAGAGATGATCTCAGTTTTTTGTTCTGTGCTGAGGACAGGAAACAAAGTGTATTATGTCATGGGCCCCCATTCAGTGTGGGATGTTAAAACTGAAGCTGTTTCACATGATATATTTTGTAAATATACATCCCCTGGCTTCCTCTCTGCACTCAGTTTAAAACTAGATTGCTGTGAGCTGTCACTGTCTCCTGCTTGTCCTGACCACTGATAATGTTAATGCAGGTGTATATGTTTACTATGTTCACAATGCTCACTAAGTGGACATGCTGGCACTCTGAAATTGCTGTAGGTTCCTGGGAAAGTTATGTTTAGTTGGAGGTGATGTGAAAATTTAGTAATCTGCAGTATTGCTTTCATTTGGCTTGCAGTAGGGTGCATCAGTTTCACCCCAAGAACATACTAGTAGCATACCTCCCAACATTTTGGAAGTAAAAAGAGGGACAAATAAATTTGGTGCATGTAGCGTGGCAAAATTGTTTGACCATGCCCATTTTTGTGGTCACACCCCCTTATTACCATGCTCATTTTACAAAAGTTGGTAGGTTATGAAAGTCTGAATAAATTTCTCCTTATCTAAACTATTACAATTACTTATCTCAAAATTGTTACAAAGTATCTTAGTTGCAACTGTTATCTGTTCTGGGCTCTCTGCCAAAAGCCAATTGCATTCAGTACAGAGAAAGTAGGGACTACTTTCCAGGACAAATGAGGGACTGCAGTTTGAGTTGTCAAAAGAGGAACTGTCCCTCAGAAAAAAGGGACAGTTGGGAGGTATGTAGTAGGTAAGCTGGCTTCAGATGAAAATGTGCCCTGGGGAAATTAGAATTCAAACGTCACAGGGGTATGGAGTCATGTGAATGATTAAAATATCTGTCCATATATTTAGCTTTAGAGCTCCATTTCCAATCCAGAGAGGATCGGTACCTATTTACAGTATGAGTAAGATATAGGTTCAATTCCACTGAATGCCATCAGGACCAAAAGCCTCTCCAACTCTCTGGGGTAGAAATAGTCCCCTACATACCACTTAATTGTACCACTAGCATCACTTGACTAAGTCTGTGCTATACAGGTATAGGATCTGTTATCCAGAAACCCATTATATAGAAAACTCCAAATTATGGGATCTCCCATAGACTCAATTTTAATCAAATAATTCAAAATTGGAAAAGTGATTTCCTTTTTCCTCTGTAATAATAAAAAAGAACTAAGATACAATAAATCCTTACTGGAGGCAAAACAATCCTATTGGATTTCATGTTAAAATTATTTTTGAGTAAGCTTCCAGAAAGACCCTCTTATCCAGAAAACCCCAGGTTCCAAGCATTCAAAATAACAGGTCCCATACCTGTATTGTGCATATAAACTAACTAATTCCATACTGTATGTAATTACACACACACAGCTCCTATTACTGACTAACTTCTCTCCACTACTTCCTATGTACTGGATGAACCAATTTTGTCTGATAGCACATACACTCACTCACATGATGACATACAAGCTGTATTCCTAGGAAAACATGATGATAATATAGCTGAGTGAAATATTGCACAGTAGCCTTATCTTGCAAGCTGACATTATTACATTATTAGAAGCCCATTGTGCAGACACATGTATTACAGCAAATTGTACTTACTGGAGAAGAAAATCTCTCAGGAACAAAATACCTGCATTTATCACAAATGTTATTAGATTATTGCAGCTGTATGTGCTGTGCTTGCCAAAGGAAGGGGCTGATTTGCAGTTATTGGATATTGCTATGAGTTATATACTTACGAGTTTTATGTAAGCAATTTTACAATTGTTATAGTTGCATACAGCAGCACAATGAATGTTAGTTTAAATTATAAGGTTAATGTCACAAGCCATCAGCATGTTTCCCAAAACTGCCCTGCTGTCCCCCATTAACTTTAATGGAAACTGTCTGACACAGCAGGTACAGGCACTTATCAATCCAACAATGCTCTGATCTCTGATGCACATTACCTATGATTTGGTGTCCTATGAGAACAAATACAGCTTTTTTGCTAATTAAATGTATTATATAATAGAAGAGAAAATAAGGCTCATTTACAGACACACGTACAAAGAGCAAAAGTACATGCAATTTTCTGTTTTTTTTTTGTTTTTTTGTTTTTTTTTAAAATCACAATGCTGTTTTCCGTTTTTAAAATCCCAGCAAGAGGCATCTGAAATATTACAATTTTTGAAACAAATTATAATTTTTTGGGATTATGTAATAAAAGGCATTCAGTTTGCCCAGGTGCAGTAATTTACAGCAAGCAATCAATAGGTAGCATATAGGGGTTATCTGTTTAAAGACAAACATCATATTCATTGCTATTGGTTACTGCTCCAGTGTATAGAGGCAAATACATTTGTTCATATTGTCTAAATGCAAGCAACTTTGTAGGCATTGTTTACACATATCACTTGCATTTATTAATGAGCCCTAATAACCACTGTAAATAATATAAATCACCCAAAACTTAAATCACACAGTACAATTATATACTTACTCTATTTATGTAAAACAACTTATGTTGACGAATCTCTATATTACTTCCTGATCTGAAATATTTAAGTGTTGGGTAATATATAATTTGTACAACATTAAACTCCTATAGTATGAGTACCAGTGTTGGATATTCCCTGTGTTCAGTTACTTTTGCTTACCTATGTAAAAGTTGGTGGCAGTCCTCATCTGTCTGTGTTTGGAAATAACATAAATAACAAGAGAGTTTCCAATCAGCCCAACCAACATGATCAGGGCGAAGAAAAGAGGCACAAGCCAGGCATCAGTCAAGAATGGTGGAGGTCCAGTTTCTGTCCGGTTCACCAGGGATTCATCGGTCCTGTTTACATCCCCCAACATGCTGCTGTTTATTGTCCCCCAGGACAGATTCAGCATCTCATCAAGTATTTCTTCTTCGAGAGCCATCAACAGGTAGGAGGCAATTTAAAGGGTTTAAAGAGCAGAAGCTCAGCTGCAGCGTTAATAGAAAAATGCCCTTCTTTTTAGCAATATTTATTTTACAGATAAACAACCATATTGTAATACTGCATGTTGTAAAAGAGTAAATATACTTATTCTTTACAGTAAAAAGATTTGCAGATGAGATGATAAAACCCCTTCCATGTTGAAATCACTTGCTTTGTTTCATTGCCTTGTAGGATCTTTCCTCTTGATGGTCTTGTTTGTACATTTCCAGGACTGCGAGAGGTTATGTTCTGCTTCCACAAACAGCGCAGAAGTGCCAGATAACTCTATTCTGTGCTTTATAGTGCAAATGGAAGCACGTGGAATCTGCAGAGTGAAGAAAAATCCTTGGTGTACAGTTGCCAGGCAGCAAAGCACATCCCAGTTACTGTAATGTTTTCTTTTTTTTTCTTGGGGCTCTGCATGAATAGAACCTTTATTCAAATGCTCATCACACATGAGAGCTAAAATTCTATGTATCATTCCCTAAACTAGTACCCATTACTATGTTTTCCTGTCACAATTTCCAAAATCAAACAAGAGTCCTTATTGGCACCTGATGAGTTGCCCCTGTTGTGTGCATAATCTGAATGAAGTAGAGATGTTAGATCGCAAGCTCCATGGGATAGTGCTCTTTAAAGTACTACCTAACATGTTGGCACTATATGAATAAAGGATAGTTGTTAAAGAATGATCTGATCATGACATCTGTTTTATGCCCAGGTATAAAGGATCTATTATCTGAAATGCTTGGGAGCAGTTTTAATATGTGATTTTTTTCATAATATAATGAAGAGTTATTTTATGTTAAGTTTATGTATTCCAATAACTTTTACATGTTTTAAATGTGTTGGTGTCTATCAATAAACTACCCTTTGCTCAATGTTTCTGAAGTCATTACTTTAATGACTTTCGGGTTCCTAGGGTCACTGAGACTATCAACCAAACAATGGCTTGATTAAAAAGGCGGGGTAGAGCAGAAGAATACAGGATTACATATATGAGTTGTGTCTATAGGGGATCAATGATTTGTAAGTTGAAATGCACACTACTGAAGGTTGGCCATGACCATGACCAATAGCTTTTTCACTTATTTAGGGTCTGATTTTTTTGACCTTGAGATGTGTTCTGGGGACCTTTTTGTAGTAGTTATGGATAATTTACTTGCACTGCGCCCAGGCAAATTCAAGCTACTTTATCGAGAGTGCTTTATATATATATATATATATATATATATATATTATATAAACAGCAACAGAGAAGAGCTAACATATAATAGATTAATAGATGATATAAAATATGATATACTACAGGTATGAGATCCTTTATCTGGAAAACCCATTATCCAGAAAGCTCCAAATTACAGGTAGGCCGTCTCCCATAGACTTCATTTTATCCAAATAATCAAAAGGTTAAAAAATGATTTCCTTTTTCTCTGTACTAATAAAACAGTACCTTGTACTTGATTCAAACAAAGATATAAGTAATACTTATTGGAGGCAAGGCAAGCCTATTAGGTTTATTTAATGTATGAATGGTCTTGTAGCAGACTTAAGGTATGAAAAACCAAATGACATAAAAAGTCATTAGGCAGAAAACCCAAGGTCCCAAGCATTCTGGATAACGTGTAATACCTGTATATATCTTTGCACCTAAATATTCATTTGGAAGGTTATTTTTGTAGAATGATGTTAATTACATTTTTATATATATGCAGAGCTACCAAAACATCCAAGTATCCTTCTCACGGCCAGCAATTCTAGGCAGAATGTTTTTTCAAAATCCAAATTCCCCAATAAATTTTACTATTGTTATGACATATATATATATATGGAAGTTTCTCTAATTGTCTAATTTCTTCTACAGCTCTAATCCAATCATTGTATGAGGGAGGCTCCTCTAATTTCCATTTCTTGGGAATAACTGATTTGGCCGTTTGAATTAACAAGAAAGTCAATGGGTCTTCCATCAATTTTTGGTTCTCAATATTTACATTCAATAAAATTAATGCAGAATCCTCTGCCCTTATTCTGATTGACGTGATTTTGTAAATACTCTCCAGTATTTGAGACCAGAAATCTTTCAATACTGGGCATGCTAACCAAATATGGACATGGGCGCCTTTGCTTAATTTACATCTCCAGCAGAGATTAGTGTTTTGTGAATTTATTTTTTTAAGCCTAACTGGAGTGTAATGCCATCTCGTTATCATTTTGTATATTGCCTCTTTTATCCTTGAGGACCTTGTCATCTTATGTCCATATACAAAACATTTTAGCTAAGTCTGATTTGTTATATTCACTCCAAGTTCCTTCTCCCATTTTTTGCAGAATGAAAATGGTTGGAACTGTTCTCTCTTTAAAATAGTCTCATAAGTTTTAGACAATGATTTATTTGTTTCTATATCAGTTTCTATTATCTGTTCCCACTCTGTTAATGCTCTTTCCCAATTATTTGTTTTATGAGTAGTTATAAAATGGTTCAGTTGATTATATTCCCACATGTCTCTGGGGTGTTTCCCCCACCTCTCTTGAATCTCCTGTAGGGGTATAATTTTACCCCTTCTAATAAAGGGGTCTGTTTACTAAACTGCGGTAAAAATTTGCGCACAAAATATAGACAAATTTAACGCAGAATATGTTTTCACGAGTTTATTAACCTGCGGTAAATACAAATTTGCGAATTTTCTTGCGCAAGAATATGTTTTCGCCAGTTATCACATCTGCTGAAAATAACGCTACGTACACATTAACGCCTGGTTTACTAAACAGCGAAATGTGTGAAAGACAAATTTAATGCCAGAATATTCGCAACATTTTATAGAGTGGCGTTAACTTATTTTTTGGCCAGAAAATTCTCATTGGGAGTTTAATTTTCATTAAACTGTGCTTTTAAATGATACAAAGAGATAACTGATATGATTTCTTGTTCATATGATTCTATTGGCAGAAGTGTGTGTGACTGGATGGATGAAGTATGGGTTTATATGATGCAGACATGTTTGATTGGTGTCACTCTGTAATGCTGTTGGATGGTATAATCATCAGCCAATAAAGTTTATGAGTTTTGAAGATGCATTTCTGGCCATAAATGTCACGGTAAAAATTGCCATAATTAACGTCATTATTAACACATAAAACAAGACTATTTTCTAGAATAAATATTTGCAAACGTAATTTGTCGCCAGAAAATTCGCAAATCACTATAATTAACGCTAACGTAGTTACCGCAAGTGATCGCAATGACTTCTGAGCACATCGCTGTTTAGTAAACTTAGTCGCTGCGAATATTCTTGTGGAAAAATATTCTTGCGGAAAAATATTCTCAGCGATAACATGCAGAAACTTATAGTCAAATTTACCGCACTTTAGTAAACGGACCCCCAAATCCCATATTTTAGTTTTCTCTCTTCCCAACTCATCCATTTAACAAATACTCCCCTTTCCATGCTTGGCATGAGATTTGGGTTATTTATAAGTGGTTGTAAAATGTATGGCCCCATCATCAAATGCATTGTGTTTTTATTCTTATGCCATATTTTGAGGGTAGTACTTATCAACAGGTGTTGTGGTATTATCTTTAAATTTTCCCATTTATCTACCAATAAAACATTTTCTATTGGTACTTGTCCCCATTCCTGTTCCAGCCAACACCAATCTTTTTTTTCTTTTCTAGTTGTCCAGTTCAATAACCTGGGCATCCCTGTCTTGTTCCATTAAATATTTGTACCCTCTGCCATAGTATGCCGTTGATTCTTATTCTAGCTGAGGGTCTATCATATAAGACTAAAATCTACCAAAACTTCCAAGTATCCTTCTCACGGCCAGCAATTCTAGGCAGAATATTTTTTCAAAAAATGCTTTTTAGGGCTGCTGCCATCTTCCTTTCATTTTAATGGTAAACAAGCAACTGCACTAGTAGAGGCAGTTATCAGTCCAAAATGGTTCTAGTGCATGCCAGAACTTGAATATTACTATAAAGAATGACCTGCCTTGTGGAGCAGCACAGATATTCATGAGAAAAATAAAATTCACAAGTCAATCGTAACAGACATGTAGGCCCATGTATACATGCAGCTGCATGACAATAAGCAAATTTTCTCATAAATAACTATATTTATGCCCATGGGAAAAATTGTTCCTATTTAATGAACAAGGCATAATTAAATTATTTTAATAGCTTTGTTTGTGCTGTCTGGTTAGTAATTCTATTAAAATGAGGGATCAGTCTGCCTTTATTATGAAAACTATACCTGTCAATTACATTCCTCTTAAAGGATAATTAAAGACTCAGTTAAACATTATAACAGTGAGTAAACTTTCTAAAGGGTTTACAAAAGCCTCAAGCAAATGACTTAAAGTTTTGATGTGACCAAGTTACTCAAGTTTTAATGGCAATTACTGAGCTGGAGCAAAAGATTCTATTGTTCTGATGTGATTAATTCCCTTCTGTTTAATAATTCTACATAATCCCCCAAGATTCCCTGCCCTACTGCACTACAGGCCTCTCAATACTCATGAGGCATTGACATCTAGCCTATGCTAAGTGCAATACACTGATTGAAAATTTGGTTTAAAGGAAAAGTAAATGTTTTTCTTTTTCTTTCTGTAAATTTGCTCTAAACAGCCCCCCAGATTAATGTACCTTAGTCCCTGCTGCAAGTCTGCTCTGGTTTCTGTGTTATCAGCAGCTTGTTTCCCCTTCTTCCTGGTGCAGAGTGAAGCCCCGCCCCTTAGTTTACTGAGCAGTCCATTTGCTGCTGTTCCACAATAGAGAGGAAGAGGGAGCCAGTGTGTGCATTAGTAAGCTAGTTTCCCCAAGCAAAAGCTGCTAAACACACTGCTCTCTGCTATGTCATAGTATGCAAATGATCTTCTGGACTAGTCCAAGATATAAGGTCAGCTCAGTAAGCTAAGGGGCTGGGCTTCACTCTGCACCAGGAAGAAGGGGAAACAAGCTGCTGATAACACATAAACCAGAGCAGACTTGCAGCAGGGACTAAGGTACATTAATTTGAGGGGCTGTTTAGAGCAAATTTAGAGATAGAAAAAAAAAACGTTTACTTGTTCTTTAAGGCAAGAGTGCAGTGCTGTGTAGGACTATAATTTAAAGTAAGAACATAGCTCCCTAGAACCTTGAATCCCTAGGTCACTTGTAGGCTAAGTAGTGCCAACAGATTCACCTGCATCCCCACCTCTTGCCTCTTTGTGTGCAGTGCCAAGATTGAATTTCATCAGGATAAGGTGTATTTTTTTTAAGGAAGCTGTTTAATCCAAATGGATTAATTATAACTATGATGTTGATATAGACTCGCAACTTGATTAAATCCAGACATGTCATTTAAATAACACAATAAAGATGCAAAATGATGACGGTGATGGGCACTCAAAGGCCACTCAAATGAAGTAAAAAAGCATCTCTGTAGCCTTACACATTTCATGCGCCAAAACCACTTAATCATAGGCCTACGATTAAGTGCATTTGTAGTACGAAATGTGTAAGGCTACAGAAATTTTCTTACATAAAGGATTTTATTTTTTACTTCTTTTTTTGGTACTGATTTCTGGTTTCCTGGCCAAGGGTCTGGGGCTGATGCAGTGTTTTTTTAACAAATTAATTCTTTTTTGAGGCATGTTGTAGATATGTTACTGTAGATATCTGCTTCTTCTCTCAGCAGATGTCCAACAATAGAATGTTTAGCTACACAGTTACATGGGGTAAATAACTAAATAAAATCAGGAGGGAGCAAATTTAACTATTAATCAAATGTGTCTGCAAACCTCCATTCCAGAATGGAGTGTGTTGTGTTTTGAAATAGCCGAGGATGATCTATAGGCCATTTGTATAAACACCACAGAGTGAGTAGACCATGGGGACTTAAAAGAAAAATGATATAAAAATAGAATACATATGAATTATGTTAGGGGGTCATTTAGAGAGTATTTTGTGGATAATTGTCTTACAATATGCCCTTTCATTTTATTTTCCAAACATAAAATACGAAACAGGAAAAATGTATTCCCATAAAATGTTTTGCCTGTCATTTCATATTTGTATGTTTTTTTGAGAAAACAAAACAAAAACATCCTGCCATTGTATTCCCACACCAAGCAGATTTCTGTATGGTAGTACTATAGCAATCTTTTATTTCATATCACTCCCAATTCACTTTACTGATGTGTCGTTCTTGTTTTATCTTCTCTTTCATATTTACTATTTGAGTCACTAAAGTAAATATCAGCACCTAGGATGTGTAGGCTTTTCTGTTCTTTTATTCATGATCCTAACTTGCTCTTCTCCCAAGCTGCCATGATCGTAGCATTTACTTAGCGAATTGTTTGTGCTCTGTGATCGCAGAAATGTGATTACTTAACTAGACAAAAAATGTGCCTATAAATGCTAAAATACACAGTTGCTTTTTCATTGCCAAACTGATTAATTAGCTAGCACAAAATAAAGTGCATTCTTGCTCTACTGCGAGGAAAGGATTAGGAGAGAATTAGCTATAAATGGTTTAAATGGTTTAAACCTAAGAACGCTACATGGTTTTGCTACCAAGCACATATAAATAAAAGGAATGGAAAAAGTATAAGAAACCATTGTTTTACAGGCATATCACCAAATGAATACATAGGATAATATACCCTCTACTAGAAACTGTAATAATGTTATCATCAACAAGTTGTTGTGTAATTTCACTATTTTGTTGTATTTGACATTTTCATTAGCAGTTCATAAGATAGCATCAAGAAGAGATTGGAAGGCTTTTTAGAAAGTGAGAAAACACAG
The DNA here is from genome assembly GCA_024363595.1 of Xenopus borealis. Lineage (NCBI taxonomy): Eukaryota > Metazoa > Chordata > Amphibia > Anura > Pipidae > Xenopus > Xenopus borealis. The sequence goes on from CM044437.1 coordinate 82,141,796, forward strand.
AGTTATTAAAACTCATAGGACATAGATGATCCAGGGGCTGCTCTGATTGCCATCTTGGAGTAGGGAAGGATTTCCCCCCCCCTTTCAGGCAAATTGAAAAACATTTTTTTTGCATTCCTCTGGATCAAATAGCAGTTAGGCAGGTTTTATATAGACAGAAAAGTTTGATATTGATATTTTTTCAACCTAACTATGTTACTATTAATTATTTTCAGAGTATATCAGTTGTAGTTTTCAATAAGGTAACTCATAATTAGGGCATTATGAATTAAGATAGAATATTAAGAAGCCTTATTTCTTCTTTTAGCTGATTGCAGATAACATTGCACTCACAATTACTCACTTATTAAAAAATAAGTTGGAGGATGTTGCAAAAAAATTGATTACTAAGTGACCACATACTTGCTGTGCTTAAAGGTATTGGAGTTCTGGTGCTTTGTGAGGCTTTTTGCTCTATGTTGTCCTATGCTGTGGTGCTACCATTGATTTCACAAACAATTATTGTATACACCTTATATTTTTGTATATGAACACCTTAGATTTCAATGATGAACACAAGCAAAACTGTGTAGTACAGGTATGGGAACCATTATCCTGACACCCCTTATCCAAAAAGCAGATATCTCAAGACAGATATCTTAAAGAAAATGCAGAGTGAGGATACTTTGTAGTCCAGGTGGATAGTAAAAGGGTTGGTGGTTATTTGCACAATATCTAGCTCCAGAAACTTCCAGCAACTCCCGGGACATACTAATATAATTTGACTCTGTATCCTCAGATGGGCCCTTGCTTATAAAGGAAGGGATACCACTTGGGTATGGGCACACAGCATTCAACTTTGAGTGCCAGAGGTTCTTAAAAACAATTATTCAATTTATTTAACAGATGATTCTTTTCAGGATGCCAATCTCTTCCGATTTGCAGGGTGTTTAGTTGTTATAACATGCAAGCGACAGCAGGCATATGCAAAGTACTCACAATATTTGTTTGTTCCTTCATCAACTTTCTCAATGGGTAATATTGCCTACATTTTGGTCACCAACTCCCCATCCCTAGGCAACACCTGCAGAGGTTTACTACTCCTGGACCTACCTAATCCTGACTGATGGGGTCCCTATAATGGCAGAAGAGGTGCCACAGGTTACTAACCCCTCACTAAACTACTTGTTGGAGCCTTAGCTGCTCACTAACTGTCCCAATCCTTCCTGTCCCTCCTAGAGTTATGACAATGTCTGTCCTGGCACTTCTCCTATACTGAGGTCTACCTCCATCTCAGGCCCCAACAGCAACACTCTACTTTGTCCAGCTAGTGGGTGATTTGAAAGAGGCAGAGCACATGTGGGCATCCCTTTTTATAACCTCAGGGGACTACTCCCCCTTCCATCTGAGAAAAAGGACCCAGCCTAACTGACCAACACAATTCATGGGTCTTAGATAAACCTTTGAAAAATCTTTATTTATAATTTTTATCACAAGAAAAAAGTAGGGTACAGAAAGAAGGAAGGGAAGGGGGCACAAGGAGTTAACCAGCAAGTACCAGCATAACACAATACAACTACAATTAAGTAACCTTTCATTATTATTTCTACTACCAACCATTTTTATGAGGCATTTAAGGGTATTATTATCACATTGGTATATTAGTCCATCCCTCTTACTCAATTCATCTAGGCCTCTCTTTACTTGTGTAGTTTCAGATATTTCATCCAGGGGTTAAAGGTTTCCCAGTACTGTACACTTTTATTGTGACTGATTGCTGTCAACCCCTCCATTTTCCTAGTTTCTTCCATAAGCTGTACTCATTCCCTAAGTGTTGGGGTTTTACCTTCTTCCAAATCTTGGGAATTAGAGATTTTGCTGCCTGAAGCCTATTTTTGATTACTTTATATGTCTCAGTGCAGAAAGAGTTTGGTCACAAAATCTGGACCTATCCTTTCCTGCGTAAATATCTATAAATTAAAGAAATTGTTTTTTTTTAATTAGTACCCTTGAAGTTATAAGCTTTTCCCACCATGTTTGTGGGGATCTATCACTCGTACACTCACAACTATTAATAAAATTATGTAATTGGTTGTAACACCATGGGGCTAATTCACTAAGATGCACAAATTCGCTAGCATTGGCTTCACTAGCGTTCACCGCACTTCGCCAGGCAAATTTTCGCCAGCACTATGCAAATTCACTAAAGTGCGAATTTACGCTCAGGTCGGCGAACGGTAGCGTAGTTGCGCTAGTTTTACTTCGCTAGGCAGAGCGCTGTTATGCTGTTTTTGTTTTCCATTGTAGTATCCTGGTTAAATGCATCAGAATGGGGGGGGCACAGGATCTGTGGCCCCCCCAGAAATTTCCTCCCCCTTTGGAAAAAAATTTTTTTTAACGTTTATCTTTTGCCTTTTTAAAAAAAATTTTTGCTGGTGTGTCAGGGCAGGCTGGCTTCCTTCCCTGGTCGATCCACTTCCATCATGCACCACAACCCCTGATCCGGTGAAGTGGAAGTGGCCAGCAAAAGAAAGCCCGCCTGCCGCAGAGAGTTATCCCAGAAGAGGAGCGGAACTTCCAACATTGGCAGTGTAACTACGGGGGAGCAGGGGGTACAATTGCACCAGGGCCCACTCCTTCGCAGCCTGCCTCCACAATCAGCGTATATAGAGGGGTGGGTGCACATTCGGCTGCCTGCCGAAGAGAGGGATTCCTGAAGAGGCGCTGAGCTTCCGACAGTGGCAGCATAACAGGGGAGCAGGGGGGCAATTGCACCAGGGTCTGCCCCTCCCTGCAGCCCGCCTGAGATAGCTTCACAAACAGTGCATCTAGTGGGATGGAGGGGTGGGTGCACGGTACACATCCTGCGCCTGGGCCTGGACTAGAAACTAGTTATCGTAGGCTACAAACTAACTAGGGAGGAGTAGGGGGTGCAGCTGCACCAGTGTCCGCTCCCCACAGCCCATCGATCCACAAACAGCACATCTAGAGGGATGGGGGGGTGCGTGTACATCCTGCGCCCAGGCCTGGACTAGTAACTAGTTATGCTAGGCTAGAAACTAACTACGGGGGGAGTAGGGGCTGAAGTTGCACCAGGGACCACTCCCTAGGTGAAGGTCTAAACATTGCCAATTTGTCAATATGTCATCTACTTGTCTATGCTCCTGCTATAGGTTCTGTGGGGTATTTATACATGAAATTGTCCCTTTGCAATCCTGCTATGAATTCTGGGGGTACTTATACATAGAACTGCCACCATGCCATTGTGCTATGCGTTCTGGGGGTTTTATATATGGAATTGCCATGGTGCCATCCTGTTATAAGTTCTAGGGTATTTATACATGAATATGCCATGTGCCATCTTGATACAAGTTCTGGAGGTATTTATACTTGGAATTGCTACTGTGCCACCTTGATATATATGTTCTGGAGTTATTTATACTTGGAATTGCCACTGTGCCATCTTGAAATTAGTTCTGGGGGTATTTATACTTGGAATTGCTCCCGTGCCATCTTGATATATGTTCTGGGGTATTTATACTTGGAATTGCCACCGTGCCAACTTGATATAAGTTTTGGGGGCATTCACAGCTCTGTTAAAATTGTACATGTGATCTTAATACCCCCTTCCTGCAGTGCCAGACTTTAAGTAAATAAAGTCCCCACACTATTGTTTGATTTTCTTGCAAATTCAGTGAAAGCACAGGGGAAAGTAGGTGGAGTCCAAAGGGAGTGCCCAAAAGGGGGTGTGGTCAAAAAGTTGCACGCGCCACATATCTTTTTCATTCCGGCCCCTCCTGCCTAAACCATCTTCTGCTGCCTATGATAATAGCAATATCAGTGGCATAATTACCAGGGGTGCAATTGCACCAGGGCTCCCACCCCCTTGGGGCCCATCAGAGCCACGAAAATAGCTATGGCAGGTGGTTATCTAGGGGGGAGATTTCACAGCACACACACCATCAACACTCCAGAATACGATTTATAGAGGTAAGGGCCTGACAGGGGGGCCCAGTTGCCCATCCTGGACCGGGGCCCACCAGGGAGTAGTTATGCCACTGGGCGATATACATTAGGCACCGATAGACCCCTTTTCAGTTTGTTTAGTGTCAAAACTTGATAGTATTCATATTTTTTTCTCCCCATATAAATTTTGAGAGTATTGCCCTCGTCTTGGTAAAGAATTGTTTTGGAAAAGATATAGGGGTATTTAAAAAAACAAAAAAAAAAAACGTTATTTTTGGTATTGCTATCATTTTGATTGCTTAAATATAAGCATATTTTTTTCCATTTATTTAGCAAGAGAGTGGGATCGACTCCAGGAGTGGGGCCACATTGTCCTTATGTAAAGATGTTAAGTCATTTGAAACTTTGATCCTCAGGTATGTTATCTTTCTTTTTGCCCATTGGGATGGGAAGAATTCAGCAAGACAGGTTATTTTTTCAGGTAAGTTAATGTTCAAAAAGATTTACTGAAGTTAATCTTGAAATTGGAGAATTCTCCAAACCTTCTAAAAGTGGTCATCAGCTTTGGTAATTTAATGATTTAGTAATAAACAGTAATAGATCATCTGTGAAGGCTGCCACTTTGTGTTCTCTGTTACTGATAAGTAGTCCAGCAATATCTGGATTATTTCTTATAGTGTTCAGTAAAATTTCCATAACCATCACAAAGAGGATTGGTGACAAAGGACAGCCCTGGCGTGTACCATTGTTTTTAATTTGATCTGCTGTGATAAAATGCCATTGACTCTTACTTTTGCTATAGGGGATTTATACAATGCCATAATTTTATTGATTGTTATTTCTCCCCTAAGTGAGGCCTTTTCCACATTCGTTGATACATATCATAGTAAGTATACTTTTTTTTTTCAACATAATGAATTAAAGAAATACCTTTGGTGGTGTTGGGTTCGTTCCCTGTTTGATACAAAGCCTTTTTGTTCTGGGTTTATTATATGTGGTGTAAACTTTTTTAACCTGTTAGTTATTAGTTTGGCTGTCCACATTGATAAGAGATATTGGCGTATAATTACTAAACAGCTGCGGGTCTTTGTTAGGTTTTGAGATAATAGTTATATGAGCCATTTGAGCCTTTGCGGGTATTTCACAGTTCACTACTAAGGAATTAAAATATTGGAGCAAGGGCTCCGAAACTGAATCCTTAAATGTCTTGTAGAATACTGCTCCAAATCCATCTGGGCCAGGGCTTTTTTTCGGTGGGAGTTCTTTTATTGTTTTTGTCAATTCTTCTTTTGTGAATGGGGAGTCTAACCAGTCTGCATCTTGTTGCAACATAGGTTTTAATTTAGCATTTTTAATAAACTCCTGTATATCTGTTTCCTCTTCTATCATTGGGGGTTCTTTCCTGATATCATACAGTTCCTGATAGTATTCCTCAAAGCATTCTGCTATTTTCAGGGCAGTGTGGTGCATTGTTTTTTTTTTACATTTGAGGGGCAGATTTACTACGGGTCAAATGTCGAGGGTTTAAAACGCAAAAAAATTTTCCTGAAGTAAAATCCGACTTAATCGAACATCGAATTCGAAGGATTTTACCGCTATTCTATTTCTCTATAAAATCATAGGAATCATACGGTTTTATGAAAAAAAATCCTCCAATTTCACGAAAAAAATTGTACGAATCGAACTATTCCAACGATTTAACCGATCGATCAAATGATTGCTATTCGATAAAAAAAAAAACTTAGAAAAAGCCCATGGGAGCTTGGCTCTTGCCAATGACCCAAAGTGTTTTAAAGTAATACAAATATACTGTACTGTGGCCCTGCACTGGTAAAACTGCTGTGTTTGCTTCAGAAACACTACTATTGTTTATAGAAATAAGACGCTCTTTAGGAGAAGAGGCTCAGGTTACACAGTAGATGTCAGATAAGCTTTGTAGAACATAATGGTGTAATCGGATATCCATTATTTAACCATATAGCCTTTTTTCAATTTCCACCATTGCTACACAGCAGCTTGTTTATATGAACTATAGTAGTGTTTCTGAAGCAAACAGATCAGTTTTACCAGTGCAGGGCAACACTACATGATATTTTCATTACTTTAAAAACCTTTTTTTTGGTGTTACTGTTCCTTTAAGCCACATTTTCTGTTATGCTAATGGTGGTTAAATAGAATGGAAACAGCCTGGAAAATGCTGGAAACTATGAGTCTCTGCAGTAAAATTTGGTTGGGCTATTCAACCTACTATTTTTTGTAAACATCCTGAAATATCTTTCTTCTGTGGTCTTGCGCTGTAAATACATAAAGAATTTGTTAATATAATAATTACCAGCTGTTTCAAATGTGTCTTTTTCATAATCCTAAAATACTTCTTGATTGCTAATGGATGTTTTTTTTACATCACTTTCTTTATAATTGCTAGATTTTAATTACTAAATTAGTACACAAGACAGCTCTATTTTTCTACTCATGTCCTGTGTGCACAGTGTGTACTGTAGAACATTGCCCGCATCCATTCTAGAATTAATGGTCCTCTTTTGCATAGCCAAGGTTCTGCCTTATATTTACTGAAAATATCACTTTGTACTAAGTGTGATTTTCAGCTGCACTTAACATACATTGCTTTATCTTTCGAAATTTCTGGATCTGTAGATTTTTTTTTTTTTGGAAACCCCTCAATTATAGATAAAATAACACACTTAGGGGCAAATTTACTATTGTTCCCCAAAAAAAATTAGAATTCCCTTGATATTCGATTAGCATTCGAAAATCGAATGCTAATCGAATAGTTTTAGGCTACCCTTTTATTCGATCTTCGATGATCGAATAACTTTCAAATGATGATCATTCGATCATTCGATGATCGAATAAGCCAAATTTGCATATTCGACCAATCAAATTTTTCCTACGATCGTTGTTCGATCGAATTTCGATCGACTTCGATCTATTCGTGTGAATTTAGTAAATTGGTCCCTTACTGTTTCTTTTCCTTGCCATCTTCATCAGCATAAGAGCTAACCAGTAGGCTATAACATTGTGTACTTTGGAGCATTGGTGGTTTAGCTTGACTTGGAGGATGGTCCTGAAATTCTGTTAATAATCACAATAATGTTTTCCTGAAATGCAGAACAAAGAATCAATTGCTAGGAGATGGTTTAGCTGCTATAAATGCATCAAATCAGTAATACTTGCTAAAGATCTGCCTGAAACATGCTGAAAAACCTTTCTTACTGTCCTGCTACTGAGATTTTGGCTCCTTCTCGTGAACTTTTTGAACATGTTTTGCATGTTCATTTAACAGGCTTGCTTGCTCCAGATGATAAATCTGCAGCTGTTTTCACATAAGAAACACTAAACTTTTTTTTTTAACTGGCCCTTGTTTCTATGGAGGGGAGTAGAATAATGGTCAGTTTCTGGGATATGATAGCCCTAGTAGCATAAGACAAAAGCAGACAGGTGTGTGTGTAGAGCACAGCCAGACCCCTCAAAAGTGCTCTCTGCACGAGCAGCCCTTTTGTGCCCCTTAGTGCTCTTGAATTTATGATGTGTAAAAGTCCCCTTTTCTTCCCCATGACTACTACCAAGAACTGGTCTAGAGCTTAGAGCCCACAGAACAGACTCTTTAACGCTGTTAAACAGAGGTTATATTACAAATGTGGTTCACTATACACAGGCCTGTATTGTCTGGAGATTCGTCCACACCTGATCAAGTAGATGTTACCGACCTATTTATGGTGCCAAAATGACAACCCGTGAGTGGTGGGCTGGTTGAACATTCTAGTGGGTGCAGACTATATGCAGACACAATTTGTATAGGTCAGTCAGATTGGACCCATCAGCTGTGTGCTAATTGGGTTAAGAATTGATCATTGGCAACCGTGTGAATGTTTGCATTTACTGTATATCTATCCTAACCCATTAAACAGCCCCTTGTTTGGGTTTAGCTTTTAGGGCGATTCCAGACATATGCAATCCCCCTTAAATGTGCAAGATTTTGTACTCTATATTTTTATATGATTATGAGATCACATATTTCTACATAACTTACCTGAATAATATTCAGTATTGTCCATTTTTGGAGCAGCATAAAACCTGGTATATATACAATTGCCTCCTCATATGTCCCTGTTTTTCTCATTCTTGTCTGGTAAACAGTATGACCTTTACTCAGTAATTGTCTGTATTGCTCAGTAAATTGCTTCTGCAATAGAACTTCTTTCATTCCCTGGCATAAAATTGCTTATGCTATGCACTATTGAATCATGTTATTCCTGTATGTAGCATTTGCAACCTGGGTACACAAAGGCATTCTTTTGTGCAGCTTTTTTTTAATCCAGTGTATGGTTGGTGAGTTTGAACAAGAAATGCATCAGGCTAGCATGTACCCACTGCACCAGTGTAAATGATTTTATGCCATGTGAGTGCATCTGCTGAATGTTCTGCAATTTGTTTTGCCTTCTTATTTCACAGCATGCAGATGCATTTTCCATCCAAGTCAATGTAATGCAGTGCTTATATCTGTTTCTGACCCGGATTCAAAGGGCATTTATTCTCTAATTATTATGTTTAATTATGATTACTATGGTTACTAAGCTGACATGGATATATGCATAACATCTAGAAAATACAAATAGAATTCTAGTATTTTGGCATCTTTTTTCTTTAATGTGTCCACCTAAGTACAGTGCAAAAACGAATGCGATTTTTTAGGAAATATTGGGGGGGGGGGTTTTCATGCAGGGAAAATAAATGTTATTTTTTTTGTCTGAAAACTGAAAGTTTACCTACAAAATAATGTTTAGTATGTTATAGGTGGGCATGTTCTAAGCTATCTTTCAGCTGGTATTCATTTTTAATTTGTATAGTTTTAGTTATCAACATAATTCATCTCTTTTTCAACCTGGAACTTTAAAAGAGTCCACGTCTTCTTCCTGTGGTAGAGATGTATTATATTTACAGTTCTCAGTATTTATCATGCAATACCCAACTAATGTCTGACATTTATCAATCAAATCAACCTCTCGAACAGTTTCACTTTTTAAACTGCCTGTTCTGAATGTTTCTGTCCTATGACAGCTTCTCATGGGGCTAGACATATTGTTAGTTTCCCAGGAGTCCTCAGGTCATGTGACTTGTGCTCTGATAAACTTCAGTCACTCTTTACTCCCCACATCTATTTTATTTTTCCTCAGACTGGGGCTCTGCAGTCTGGCTTGAGCTGCCTTTTTAGTTATCCAGCTGAGATGCCTCAGGACAACTCAAAACACCTGGGCTGGACTAGCAGTCCCTGAACCACTCTGTAAGGAACCTGGGGCATAAATAAGCTCTGTCCTGGACTTTCCCAGGTATCCTAGTAGTGACCTCACCACAATAGATAGTGATGCATTCTGCACTGTACATATCAATTCTTACTCCCTACTAGACAGGCCCTCTTTTTGTGCTCTTAGTGGTCTCTGTTGTTAAGTGGTTGCTTCTCTGCTACCATGTGGACAATGAACAAGTGTAAAGCCAGCCCTAGACGTAAAGATTTTTTAAAGATCCAGTGGTTATTGTGAGACCACGATTATCTCAAAACGATTGTTTAAATGTCCGATGTGTCCATCAACTAAAAAGACCATTACAGGCGATATTGCCGGCAAAACTGAAGGGTCGCTGCCTGCTTGGCCCTGCAAACATAGGTAGATTGCATGGGGACCGATAAAGATCTTCTAACCTGGCCGATCAATTTTCAGACCAATTTCGGACGAAAAATCGTAAGATGTATGATCGTCCGAATCCCACTAACCGCACGATCATTTGACAGATTGGTCGGACTTCACTAAGATCGGTCATTCGGCGGAGAAAGATCTTTGCGTCTATGCGGACCTTAAAGAATGTCACAAAAAAGCCCTGTGCACTACAACCAACTTCTGTTTCAGCAGCGACTACACACTGTGAAAAATATCAACCTGGTCATCTCACAATCTTTCCTCCACCCAAATAAGAGACAAAAGCAGATTTCTATTCTTTTCCCCAGAGTGATTTTGCATTTACATCTGCAAAGGACAGAGAAAGTCTAAGGAACTACATCCAGGTTGCACTGACCTTAAGAAACAAAGCTCCTCTGGGATCTTAAATACATATTTTATAAGAGTGAAATTAACGTTAACCTTAATATTATTTCAAATACCCTGAACATCCACTATGAATAAATGATGTGCTAAAGAAGTATAATCAGCCCACAGTAAATAAGATAGCAGAGCAAGCCATTTAATATTCCAGACCTATCTGCACTTGCAGTGAAATATTGATTCAAGCCACAAGCTTGTGTGTTGGACACAATATTATTAATAAAATTAGCAAAAGTCTAAAAAGCAGGTATATAATGAATTAGGAAATATCTTCAGAGGAAACACTTTTTAATCCATTATGTTTATGGAGAAAGGCCTTTTTGTTTACCACCATCAGACTTCTGTCATGTTCGTGTGCATGGTACAAAGTAGTAGGAAAACATTATCCTGCCATGGTCCACAGCATACTGTAGGTTTTTGTAAACCAAAGAGATACTAAACTAGACCTTTGACTATCTCTTTCAAGTCAGAGTAAAGCTCTGAAATTACCAAACACACTTTAAAAGTCTTCATTACAGAAGTTACTGTACATCTTACAGAATAGATTACACACCTTAATGCCAAGCATTTCTTGCCTTCATGCCTGTGTAGGATAGACATTACAGAAGTAAGAAGATACGGTCTGCAGTAGATGAAAGGATGCAAAGATCAGTGTAGATCTTATAAAAGGTTATAAAGTTTTATAAAAGGAGAGGTCGGAGACATGAGTTCCTTAGATCAGATAAATCCCAATGTACCTGGGAAGTGCAAACTAAAGCCATGTTATATAATATATAACATAAAAGATAAATAGCCTTATTTGCCAAAATGATAAAAGGTGAAAAGTATAAGTTATGGGTGCAAATCTTTGCAACTTACCCCAAGCATGGAGGCACAATTTGCAGCCCTGCATGGGTTCAGCAGTAATGATACAGAACAGGAGGCAGGTTGGTAGCACAGGTAGCATTCCCTGAAAATTCAGAACAAACTGGGGAATATCAGGGGACAAAAGATGCTAGGGTGCCCTGAACTTTGCAATCATTAAAGGAAAACTAAACCCTTATAATACATATGTGTAGAAATGACATATTGTATATGCTGAACTTAATGTGCCAGCCTAAAGTTTCAGAATCTCTAAAACAGCAATGAGTCAAAGATGTGTACAGAAGCTCCTCATCATTGGTTTTGTTAGGAGTGTCATGGACACACACATGCTCAGTGTGCTCTGGGCAGCTGATGAGGAGAGGGGGTTGGATGGCTTTTTAGCAAGTGAGGAAATACAGGGTTATTTAAGAAAACTCATAGTACAAATAAATCCAGGGACTGGTCTGATTGCCATCTTGGAGTGAGGAAGGATTTTCCCACTTGGCAAATTGGAGAGGCTTCAGGAAGGCTTTTTTTTTGCCTTTCTCTAAATCGGTTAGGCAGGTTATATATAAATAACCTTCAATAAAAAGTTTGGACTTGTGTATTTTTTCAACCTAACTTACTATGTGAGTATGTTAAATGCTCCCCATCATGGACTTTGTTTGGAGTGTCTGTGACACACACATACTCAGTTTGCTCTGGGCAGCTGTTGAGAAACTAAGCTTCGAGGACATCAAAAACTATCAAGCAGAAAATTAAGTTAACATGTTATATAACCTGATGCTACAGGGTTGATAATTACATTCCAATGTAGAATGCACTGTTTTCTGGGATGCCATATAGTATGAGTCGTTCCCTAAGTTCAGTAACTGACAGCAGAAGCATATTTTGTGAATCAGTAAAAAAGAACATGGGGACTTGGGGAGCGACAGGGGCATCTTTGGAGGCACAGATCTTTATTACTTTTATCACAGTTAGAATTTTCTTACTAAACTATCCTACTGTAAATGTTTCCATGTTGTCTTATTAAAACCTGTTTATGCAACACTGAACTATAGACCTTTATACAGTACAGATAACTCCACTCAACTGAGATCTTAATTATGCTTACTACCAGGCCAGAAAATATGGATAGGTGATTATAGGTGAATTATAATTGATAATAATGCCTTATGTGTCATGAAGAACATTTTACTGCATAAATAATGGCAGACATTTGTTAAAATGACTCAGTGTTTGTTGTATTTGTTACTTAAATAAAATATGAACAGATGCAGCAAATTGTGAATAAATGGGAAAATTCTTCATTGCTGTGTGATTTTCTTGCTTTCGTTCAAGTTGTTGTTATGTGCTGTATTTTCGGCAGGTTCATATCATCTATCTTGACTTATACTATATCATTTGAATCATGCTGTGGGCTCATCTTTATTTATTAGGCATGTCCACTGTACAGTGTGTGACAATATCCTTCCCAGTGAGGATACAATTTCATTCTGAGCTGTCATACTGGGGCAAAATCTTTAATAATGCCTGTCTTCCTCAGATTCTAATATTGTTAGTCAAGAGGTGTTACTCGTGCAATCATGTGAAACTATGCACATTTACACTTATGATATGCTGCTCCAAAGGGATGTCATCTGTCAGCCGTTGATTGGGCGCAACTGTGAAGTGTTGTGAATTTGTGATGTGCAGAAAGGGGTAAAGAAAGACAAAGGAAAATCGGTTTAAAGCTCAGTCAGCTGTTTGCTGGGATAACAAGGAATGAGAAATGAACAAGTTGCAGGAGGTGACAGGTCTGATATCATTAAGTTTTGATAATCAAATCATGATCAAATGAAATAAACGTTTGCTTATGCTGCTGCAGCAGGCAGTCTTTTACAATATTATGAATATGTGGTCGGTACTTGTACCTGTTTACACATTATCCACATTCTCTATGACAATATACCTAAGACAGATTTATTGCTAATTTGAACCCTTACTATTCTTAGTTCTACACTGCATGGTGTGTGTTATGTGCATGAGCATTTTTCCGTAGAATGTGCAACTTTTGTTTTGTTTTCTATCACTTTGACTGGCATTTCATAACATATTTTGTATGCATGGTATCCTTCAGAGCTCAGCTTTTCAAATGGATCTGCAATGGCAGAAATACAGGTATGAAAAGCCAATATCAAAAACTCCTTAATTATAGGAATCTTATCCCCCATAAATAGAGTTCCTCTAAAGCAATTTAGATGTACCTTGTACTTAATGGAAAATGAGCTGCATGAATCCATGGGTTTTAACATTTTTTTCTGGTTGAGTGTATTGTCGGCTAGTCTGTTAAAAATACAGGTATGGGATCTGTTATCCAGAGTGCTCATGACCTGGGGTTTTCTGGATAAAGTATATTTCTGTAATTTGGATCTTCATACCTTAAGTCTACTAGAAAATCATGTAAACATTTAATAATAGAAATGCGCCAAATCATCTATTTGGGATTTGGCCAAATCTCAGAATCATTCATGAAAAATTCAGCTGAATACCGAATCAAATCTAATTTGCATATGCAAATTAGGGAAGGGAAGAAGTGGAAAAAAAACATTTATTACGTCCTTGTTATGTTATCCTTCCTTGTAAAGTAATGTGATTTCCTTGTGACTAATTTAAATATGCAAATTAGGATCCTGATTCGGTTCGGCCAGGCACTGGCCCAAAAATAAAAAAGCCTGAATCCTGGCCAAATCCTGGATTTGGTGCATCGCTATTGAATAAATCCACTAGGCTAGTTTTGTTTCCAATAAGAATTAATTATATCTTAGTTATGCATTAGTTATGCAAAAGATGTATAATACCTTTCAAAATACCTTACATGTAAAATACAGTATATATATATATATATATATGTATATATATATATATACAGTTATGGGACCCATTATCCACAATGCTTGGGACCTGGGGCATTCGGGATAACGGGTCTTTCTGTAATTTGGATCTAATTCTACAGTTAATCTTCAATGTTTACGCTTTGTAGAAACACAAAATAACAATAAAGAAATTTAAAAGCGCATGTTCCATTTTTACACAAAGGAGAATAGTATTCCACATTGGTTATATACTTCTCTCACATTTGAACATTTTCTATTCTCTTTATGGCACTTAGACTCCAGTGACTTATATGGCTGCCAAGCAATGGGAGGCTTGAGGTCGCTGTATTCATATTTGTAACTTCTCTCTAACTACTTATCAGCTCAATGGAATTAATTGCTTGAGTGTAATAACAAAAGATAATGCTAATAGGAGCATAGGGATCTGTTTATTTATCACATTTTCAGGACAACTCTTGTCTTATCAGCATTTAGGGAATAGGAATAATCATAATTACAAATTTTATGGTTTTAATGGCTTTTCTGTTTTGCATAAATTACTGAAACAAAGTTTGAATGACAATACAATGCATAAAAAAGAGGCAGCATAGGGATACAAATGAATGGTTTTGTATTAAATAGATATGCAGCAGAGCATGTGCTAAAGGGACATTAGACCTTGAAACTCTACTTAGGTTTAAGCTACCAATCTCCTCCATTGCAGTAATAATACAGTGCAAGAGAGGTTGGTGTGGTGGGGGTGGAGGGATAGGAATTTGACTTTATATGGGTCACATAACTACATTTTCTCCTGATAACATGTAGAGAAAAATATTGTTCCCTAATGCAACATACCAAGTATGCTGCTTGCTGAAGCTGCTAGATTTATGTTTGGCTGGCAAGAGCCAGTGAGGATGGGCGATATGGGTGAGAGGGGAACTAGTAGCACTGGGTAAGATTACACTGTTTCAGTTTACAATCTTATGAAAGTTGTGGTCAGTTAAATAGGCACATATATTTTTTCAAAATATCATGCTTCTACAATTTTTTACAGCTTATTATTTATAGTAAAAACGAATTGGTACAATGTGGATTATATGCAGATAAATAATGTTCCTTTTTGCAGGATAAACTATTTTAGAGTTGCAAATTATTTTTTAAAAATTCTTATTAATGGGGCACTATACACCTTTTTTCCAAAATGAACTAAAAACACATACAGAAAATGCATTCTGCCTATTATTTAAATTATTTACATATTGTCATTATAAAATAGTAGCTAAGAACGATTTTGCTTTACCGTTTATTAGACGAGTTGGTGTAATAATACTAATAATGAGCTCTGTATAAACAACCAATTTCTTCACCTTTTGTTGTGACTGTTTAGGCAGGGAATGATCTTTGCAGTGGTAATCTCATCATATACCTCTCAGGGACTAATCATAAAATAAGGGGAATGTATGTTCTGAGCAACAGTCTGATTTGGACACAGAAATCTAAACTTTTAAAAAAAAGAAAAATGTTTTATTATTTATGCCATTAGTTTAATGGTGTAAATAAGGACTTATGAGCCCACCACTCAGTGTATATGAGACTAAAACACTGCTGGTGAAGATAAGATAAAGAGAATAGGCCAAAGGTGGGGCAGTGGTATTTTGAAATAAATATACCACAGTGGAACTGTTGCAAATAAAAGGGAAGATGCTGCTGATGCAATTGACAAATACAAGAGGTCCTCTGCACTCAACCCATTATCAGTATATTTAGGACATTGAGACATTTTGTGCCTTAAGATACTAAAAAATGCCTTACTTGTCCATGTTTTGCAATATATTTAAGCTGGCTAGCTACATCAAAGTCATCCCTCGTATGGCCAGTGCTACTCTCGACTTTTATCTGATTAAGAATTGCATTGCTTCATTATATATTTTACACAAGTTTTACTTGCAACTTACTTGCTGCTTAAAGTGGACCCGTCACCCAGACACAAAAATCTTTATAATAATAGTCCTTTTCAAATTAAACATGAAATCCAATTTCAAATTTTTATTAAACCATTCATAGCTGTTTTAAGCTCATTTAAAAATCTCAGCTGTCAATCAAATATTGTCTGCCACTCCTCTATGCCTTAGGCATAGAGGCGGGGCAGATAATTACTTTCACTTTCCATTCAGCACTTCCTAGATGCCACTGCTCCCCACATATTCCCCCAGTTCTCTTAACTATTTAATTGTGTATCCAGGACATGGGGATAGACATCGGATCCCCCATTCTGGTGCACAAACAAGATTCTGAGATGATGCAAGACTTGCCTTAATAACAGTGTCACAAAATGGCTCCTGCCTGCTTGCTATAATTATGAATTCCCAGACTGAAGAAAACAAGATTAAAATAATTTATATAGTGTAATTAATGTTCATTTTGCTTGACTAATGTGATAAAATATGATTTCAAATATTTTTTTGGGGTGACGGGTCCACTTTAAGGTTAAGGTTAAAACTCCCAAACTTGGTTACCCTTTTATTGTCCACCTGACTACAGCTAAAAATTGCAGAAATCTCAAGCAGGCTACGCACTATGCTGTGATTATTTGAAAAGAATATAATGTTGTTGGAGTTGCAGATGGATAATGATAGATACTTGGCTTGTTCTTTAAAGTCTTAATGTGATTTTTAATCTTAGTCCTGATGTATCTATAGAAGGCAGTCTTGTAACAAATGGTTGCTTCAGGAACTTCTCATCACTCATTTTTTTTTAAGAGTCCTTTTGGAAACATGATTCTATAATAAACCTTAATTAGGTAGGTTGTGCCCATAGCTGAAACTATTAATCCAGTGTGCCAGAAGTAATGCCTGCCCACTCTGCAAAATGTTGCCTGCAACTTTCATGCAATTCACAAAAACACTCCATGTCATTACATCTATTTATGGCATTATGTAGAATTTCACTGAATGCAACTTGTCTCATGCACACAGTTCCAAGCAGGCATTCTGGAGAAAAAACATGCATCCACTATGTTCACTGCACTAGATTTGTAAATAACCATTATTACTATTATTACAGTCTGATTCAGACAAGCACACACACACAGTATCTCTTTACTGCATCTTGCTTCTTCTCCCTTTGGCTCACAACATATAAAGTCATATTTCTGTCTATAATGATCAGCCAATCAAGGACAGCTTCCTGCAGTCTGTGAGACTGAACATCCTGTAATTAAAACCCAATGTCAGCAAGCCTTCTGCATCCAATGGGAGGGAGCTTCTGGTAGCTATGAGTGAGAGCAGGAAACTTCTCCAGGACACGCCAGCCGCATGAAAGGCCCATCTGCACAGGATGAGGGATATCACTCTTCTGTATGGGCTCTTTTCTTCTGCCCATACAGTATATTCTCTTTCCTGAAACGAGTTGCTTAAAATAATGACGTTCTCACCCACTTATAAGTTTTTCTAAAATATTTTCTTTCTTCTTTAGTCCATAATAATGTTAATGTCTAACATCATAACATTATGTTTTTCTTATCAAGCCACCCATCAATCATTGATTGCTTTTACTCACTCTGTCTTATTTCACTCTAATGTTTGGTACACGTAAATACACCCAGAAATTACCTTCCTCAATTTTTACTTACTGAATGGTAGCATTCTAAGGAAAGTACAGAAATATGTAAATTGTAATAGCTCCGTTGCAATAATTTATTATTTATCATGCAGAAAACAACATCATTTAGTATCTAAAGCCATTGGATGTACAGTATAATGAATTCTAGGAATAGAACACCTTGTGACTGATGGTGGAACAGTTTTCGTACAAATGACTGGGAAATGTACAAGACTATTGCCTTGTCAACCCTATTCATTGTTAATTGCAGATAAGTGACTGCTTTACATAATGTTCAGAAGACCAAGCTGATTCATAAAGTAGAAGGACTTTTTATTAGAATAATCTTTTCCGTGAACTTTAAGTAATATAAGTCGTTTCGGTAATGAGAGGATCTTGACTCTAATGCATAGTACATTATGCAGCTGGACAAATAGTGAAAGTACCATCTTTATTATCCTGTATAGAATATTAGGTTGTTGTTGCTGCAAAAACAATATTTGATATAAATAGAAGTGATTTTTTTTAATAATATAACAATAGAGACATCATAATTCTTGCCTGCCATTGGTTCAAGCAGAGAACTACCTGTAATCCTATTCTGAAGTACTTGGGGAATGATACTTTATTGCAAATAATTATTTTTTATGAGCCGGTTTTGAGTTGCTTTTGCACATAAAAAAATAATTAGTTAGAAGCCATATATTATTCTATTTTACCTTCCCCTTTTTATCCTTTTTATCCTTTTTTCTTTTCCTTTTAGTTTGTTTCTTTTTCTTTTTTAATGGTATGATCAATTTGACTCACCAATCTCATACTGTTTGCAACCAAGGTTGACTTTTGTTTTGTTATGTATTATTGCTTAACCTCAAGCACAGATGTTTGATTTATATTGAAAATGAACAAATAAAACATTTCAGTGTTAAAAAATAATAAAAATTAATTAAAATTTGAAAAATGCTTCTATTCATTTTTAAGAAGCTTTCCCCCAAATATAATAAAATCGCTTCTATTAGCATTTCTATTGGGCATTCCTTTAAAGATCTGGATGGGTTTTAAGAGTGGATAATAAGTAAGCACAGTTTTCAGTTTTCTTTGGTTATTAGTTGTGGTGTTCAGCACGTGCCATGGTTTGTGAGGTGGAATAGATTGTGTACTAGGAGTCCAATGAAACCTGCACCTTCAACAACTTTCTGTTATCAAAATATATGGTCTGTGGCCTATGGAGATATTTGTTCTTCCTGGACAGGAACAACAGTCCTAGGCAGGTCATATAGACAAATACAAGAGGTTAGAGTCCTGCGCGGGTCCATTTTTTGGGACCCGAACCCGACCCGTACCCGCAAAGCGCAACCCAAACCCGAACCCGCGACCCGCATTTTTACCCGCATGGACCCGCGACCCGAACCGTACCCGCAACCCGTGATCCGCAACCCGGACCCGCGACCCGCTGACCATCAAGAATCAGGAAGTGCTGTCATCATAAACAGGAAGTGACATCATCGGAAGTAGCCAGGATCAGAAAAAAAAGGAGTAAAACAGGAAGTGCTGTCATTGTAAACCGGATGTGACATCATCAGTAGTGGAAATGCTCAGAAAAAGGAGTAAAAATCCCTATAGCGAGGATCCGCGACCCGACCCTCAACCCGCCAACCTGCAGGACCACCGCCCGCTTCTATACCCGCACCCAGAAATTCTACGAGCAACCCGCAGGGTACCGCGGGATTTTGCGGGTAACCCGCGGGTACCCGACCCGCTGCAGGACTCTACAAGAGGTCCTCTGCACTTAACCCATTATCAATATATTTAAGACATTGAGACATTTTGTGCATACAGCCACTAAAAAATGTCTTACCCTTTAAACAAAACAGGGATTGTTTGTCCATATTGCAATATATTTAAGCTGGCCAACTACGTCAAAGTCATCCCATATCTGGCTAGTCCTACTCTCAAATTGCATTTGATTCAATAAGAATTCTATTACTTCATCATACATTTTGCAAAGGGACTAAGTTTTACCTGCAACTTTCAAAGTAAAACTCCCAAAATTGGTTGCCCTTTTATTAGACACCAGTGGGATCACCTGACTATAGCTGGGAGGGGTGGGAGCTACAACAAGGAGCTGGTCACTGCTCCAATATGAACTATAACAAACAAGGGAAAGTTGTGCTCACCACTAATGTGAGCACAACTCATGGCCTGGGCTTAGACAAGAAAGGTTTACATTCAGCAACAAGGCTACAATAGGTGGGGGCAGCACTAGTTTGTTAACTCGTCATATGAGGCGAATGTCATTCAAACATAATTAATATGGTTGGTGTCCTGATAATGATGATTCAAACTAAAAAATCCAGTCGCACACAGGACTGCAAAAACACTTCAAGTGTTTATTTCAGTGGAATGCAGTGCAACGTTTCAGGGGCAAAACCCCTTTGTCAAGCATGGGGGGCTTGGCCCGAAACATTGCACTGCATTCCGCTGAAATAAACACGTGAGGTGTTTTTGCAGTCCTGTGTGTGACTGAATTTTTTTGTTTGACTTGTATTCGGGTGGCCGAGCATCCACCTGTGTGCACCAGGCAGCTTTTCAGTAAGTAGGATGTGCAAGGTCCTCTAACAATTTTTCCTGATAATGATTTTTACTGAATATTGTTTTCCTATTTATGAGGTCCTCCACACTTAGCCTGCACATTTTGCCTACTCTGATTGCACTCCCCTGCCTATTGTGCCTTAGGAGTGTGCCTCTCTTTTATTCCCCTAGTTCTGGTCCTGCTCTGCAAGGGTTAATTTCAACTTCCTCTTGTTTCTGGTGAAGCAGTGATAAAATACACTGTCTAGAAGACATGGTGGACACATGGATTTATGCATCAGGAGACCAGTAAAACAAACACACACATATGAGCATAAATTAAACTTCAAATGCTGTTTTTTTTCTATCATTGATTTGAAGCTGCTGTCCTAGAGGCAAATTCAGAATTTCTATAATTAATATTCTAAATATAGGACATATGTGAAAAAAGAATAGAGCTATACATTTTCTCAAACAAACCATTTGAAACATGTCAAGAATAATTGTTAGGGAGTATAACAAAAACATGTCTTCGTATCCTTTAACTTAAGATTAGTATGGTCATGTTGCTTCAAGATATGTTGTAGTATTATTGGGGATGCAAATAAAAGATGCAACTTGAAAAACTATGCACTCTATCCAGTTTCATAAATGGTATTTGTTAAGTATTGCAGTGTGAGCCCTGAACCCATTTCTGGGAACTATTTGTAAGCATCCATAGGGTTAAGTCCCCTATGGTATGAAAATCCCCCATAGTTGTAAATCCATCCAGATGAGTGTTGGACCTAAATTGGATAAGTGAGGGGAAGTGTGTCCTTTGTCCCTGTGCAGTGTGCCCTGGCAGATTCCAGATTTGGCCAGAAGGTGTCACTGTTGAGCCATTTCTTCATAAAGCTTAGTTGCCCTATGCACAGTGTCAGTATAATTTTTGGTTTCACTACAACTGGGAGTGCAGGGACTGTTGCAAAGATTGTAGGGGCCTAAGGAAATGAGAGGGCTTTGGGTGCGGGGCCCCAAGCCTGTGGAGCTTGACCATGGAGGGTGGAGTTCTAATGCAGTGGACAGAATGTGACAGGAGCTGCCTGGAAAAGCATTCCTGTGAAAGAGGCTGGGATGTGCTCACACTCCAGATGACTGAAGGAGCCGGAGCACTAGCATCTAGTGGCTAGAGCTCCGGAATTAAAGTAATTCTCTGTGCGGCTGGGTGGCATGCCGCCCTTTAATCTATGGCGCCCTAGGCCTGGGCCTTTACGACCTAGCTGCCTAGGGACATACCCCCTACTTTTATTTATATGTCCATTTGAACCCATAGATTAGACACCTTTCATTAGATATGGCAGGCATTATGCTATTGGCTGTACAGCAAACTTTGATTTTGTGTCTTTGTTCAGATGAATCAGTAAATATACAAGCAAAGCGAGCTGCAAGCCATATAAGTACGGAGCTAATTAGGCTTTGTTCCCCCATAAATTATGCCACTGGGTATACACTTGAAAGTTTACACACTGCATTGATTTTAACAAAGGGATAAAGCTAAACTACTATTAGCTCTAAGGATGTTTGTTGCTGAAAACCTGTTGGAAAGAATGATTTAAAATTCTTGTGTTCCAGGCACAAAAGCCAGCATGTGTTAGTTACAGCAGATTATGTAAAAAAAGATATAATACGAGTTCCCTACTGGTATTTCTAGCCATCAAAATGAAAGATGCTGGGGCATCTTTATCAAGAGGTAACAATAGAAATTCAGCACAATTCTCAAATGGGAATGCTCCAGGTCTCTTTACTTTTTTCTCTTTAGTGGTCCAGAGAGACATATCTTTTGCACAACAATGCTTAGTTCAATACTGCTTGCATTTGAAAGATCATTTTAATTGTTCCTTGCAGCAAAATTAGGTTTCTCCTTATAAAGCAGTAGAAGAGAGCCAGTAGTTTTGATTTGCCCTGCTCAAAAAGCATTCAGGGTTTGGGCAGACGGGCAGATTCAGTGAGATTTAGTTGCCTGGCGACTAATCGCCTCTACTGCCTTCCTTCTGCTTGAAAGAACAATAGCCTGCGCTAATGCACTTCAACCCTAAAACAGACAGAAATGTCTGACACCTTATGGTTCATTTACACAGATAGGTGCTAAGAAAAACAATTGCAGTTACACAGAGCAACTACTACTACCAGTTAGTTACCAGTGAAGCATAGATGGGCCACTGCACTTGTTCAACTTAGCACCTATGTAAACAAGCTCCTTTGTTTAATCAGCTCCACAAACAATACAACATTTTTGGAAATCAATAAGAACATTAGTTCACAAGATGGAAGGTTACATCTAAATAGATTGGAATATAATCTACTTCATAAAGAACAGTAAGAATCTAAAGGCTCACCTATTGTAGGGCAAAAAGAACCATGCCTTATTAAGAATTAATGTCAATAAAAGTTATTAAAACGCAACGTAAATGAAGAATGGGAGCTTATAGTGACAAAGTCAAATAAATCTACTAGATGTGCTAGATTACTTGAAAATTATTTTAAATGACTTCCCCAGTGGAGTACCAAGCATGCTATCCAAGATATTCCCAAACATTATGGATGAATGTTGGAGATGTGGTCAAACCAATGGAAATCTCACACATATTTTGTGGAGTTGCCCTAACATACAACCATTCTGGAACCAACTTAAGCAGATACTACCTCGATTTACAGATATAATCATACCATACTCTGCGCCTTTTGTCCTACTACACCCCAATGAGATGCCCTCTACACAATATAAAAATGCACTTATCTCTACTCTAGTAACTGTTGCAAAATTGTTGATACCAATATTCTGGAAATCAAAGAATATCCCTTCACTCAAAGACTGGGTACTCAAAGTAAGTGAGATCTATCAGTTTGAACACTATAAGCTCGAGTCATTAGTAAACCAAAGCAGCAGGAGAATCTGACTCTGAAATGGTTCTACTGGACACAATTTATTGAATCACCAGAATATCTTTCTCTACTAACATGATCTATTTAGCGGTGCCCCAGTCGATCGGTGCCCCAGTTGCATTCAGCTATCACACACACTATCTACACTACTTTTTGTAACAAACTCACTCCTCTCTCTATCTATCTCTCGAGCTAAAAGATGTGATTAAGGATGTCTGCCCATAATAGTTTGCTTTGTTCCTTTATGTTTTCTTTCTTAATCTTTATATGCTGTTCATATAAACCCAATGCAGGATAAGAATGTTCTAGAAAGGCTATATTATGTCTGAAAAATGATGTGTGAAAAGTAACGAATAATGACACTCGCTTAATCCTTGAGACATGATGATGTTTTACTAATGCATTTTCTGTGTTGCATATAAAACTAAAATAAAGAATTAAAAAAAAAAAAGGAACATAAAATTTTACTTAAAATTCCCATCCAGGCCATTCAAGGTCAATATGTTCTCCAGATTACTGGGGAACATAGTGTTTGTTGAATGGTTGCATGGCTAATATTAGTGCATGTCCCATGACATACAGCACATTTAATAAGCAGAATTATGTAAAATTATACAAAAAAAATAATTTATGTTAAAATCCATGTGAGAAAAGCCTCATTCTAAAACAAACCAAGTCTAAGCGAATCTAAGCAAGTCACAATCGCTTAACAGTACTGCTATACTAATTGCTGATCATCTCACTTGGTCTTATTAAAGACCATATTTCAGATAAGGTAGACATTTCCTAGCTTAATGGTGTTTTCAATAGTAAATTAAGCTTGACTCCAGATGCTCAAACTCATTTTCCAGCTTCTTGAGGGGTTTTACAGAAGGAACTTTAGTGAATGTAATCTATTTAGACTTTGCTAAAGCATTCGATACAGTGCCACACAGAAGGTTACTGGTTAAATTAAGGAATGTTGTCCTGGAACATAGTATTTGTACCTGGATAAAGAACTGGCTAAAAGATAGACTACAAAGAGTGGTGGTAAATGGAACATTTTCTAATTAGACCAGTGTTGTTAGTGGGGTACCGCAGGGCTCTGTACTGGGTCCCTTGCTTTTCAACTTGTTTATTAATGACCTGGAGGTGGGCATTCAAAGTACGGTTTCTATTTTTGCAGATGATACTAAATTGTGCAGAGCAATAGGTTCCTTGCAGGATGCTGCCACTTTGCAGAGTGGGAAACTGGGCAGCAAACTGGAAAATGAGGTTCAATGTTGACAAATGCAAGGTTATGCAAAATTATATAAATGCAAGTTATACACTAAATGGCAGTGTGTTGGGGGTTTCCTTAATTGAGAAGGATCTAGGAGTTTTTGTAGATAACAATTTGGGGCAGATTTATCAAGGGTCGAATTTTGAAGTGAAAAAAAAACTTCAAAATTTGACCTTTCAAAATTTTTTCGATCAAAAATGAACCATTTAATCGAATCGGTCAATTTTCAATCGAATTAAAATCATTCAAAAAGATTCAAAATGATTTCCTCCAAAACAAAATTTCTCCATAAAGATTCTAGGAGGTCCCCCATAGGCTAAAACAGTAATTCGGCAGGTTTATGGTGGAGAAGGGTTGAATTCAAATTTTTTTAAAGAGACAGTACTTCGATTTTCGAATGGTCGAATTTCTTCATTTCAAATCTATTTTTGGCCTATTCGATAGTCGAAGTACCCAAAAATTACCTAAAAATTCGAATTTTTTAATTTGAATTTTTTTTATTCGAATTTTCACTTCAACCCTTGATAAATCTGCTCCTTTGTCTAATTCTGGGCAGTGTCATTCAGTGGCTACTAAAGCAAATAAAGTTCTGTCTTGCATAAAAAAGGGCATAAACTCAAGGGATGAAAACATAATTATACCTCTTTATAGATCCCTAGTAAGGCCTCATCTGGAGTATGCAGTGCAGTTTTGGACTCCAGTCCTTAAGAGGGATATAAATAAGCTGGAGGGAGTGCAGAGACTAAACTGGTTAGAAGATTTAGGGGCAGATTTATGAAGGGTCAAATTTCGAAGTGACAATACTTCAAAATTTGACCATCGAATTTTATTCTGATTTGAATTCTTTAAAGAGACAGTACTTTTGAATGGTTGAATTTACAATTCAAATCAAATTTTTTCAATTTAAATAAAATTTTGGCCTATTCGATAGACGAAGTACCAAAAAATTATTTCTAAATTCAAATTATTTTTTTTTTCCGAATTTTCACTTCTACCCTTGATTAATCTGCCACTTAAATTATGAGGGTAGACTGTCCAGGTTGGGGTTGTTTTCTCTGGAAAAAAGGCTCTTGCAAGGGGACATGATAACGCTTTATGAGTACATCAGAGGACATTATAGACAAATAGCAGGGAACCTTCTACCCATAAAGAGGATCACCGCACTAGAGGTCACCCCTTCAGACTAGAAGAAAAGGACTTTCATTTGAAGCAGTGTAGGTGCTTCTACAAAAAATACAAAATAGACTGCTCAGTCCCACCGACTATTCCTTCTTCTCTAATGTACATTAATATTACACCCCCATCTGATGTTGCATGATCATCTACAACTTTTCTCCACTAGAAACATAGGGGCAAATTCGCTACTGCTAATTCGCCAGCGTGACGTCAATTTGTAACTTCGGAAATTCACTAACAACGGCTCTGGCAAATTTTCGCTAGCAAAGTAGATAGACTTGCGCAACTTCACACCCTTATGCCAGGGAAAGTTGCGCACTGACGAAGATGAACATTTTGCTGAACGTTAGCACTTACGTTAGACGTTACTTCGCCTGGTCAGACCAGGCAAAGTTCAATACAATAGACAGGAGAGGGGAAAAAAATGTAAAAATGTTTCTAAGTCCCAAAAAAACGCTGGCGTGTTTTACCATTGGAGGGTGATAGTCTGAAAAAGATCGATTTTTTTTGGCTGGGTTAAGGGGGTTACCCTCCCTCCCCCCTACATTTCCTAACAAATGGCAACACATCTATACAGGGGGCACATGTAGGGCAATAGGACAACTTTATTTAATTTATTAAAGGTTTCCTGGGCTTGTGTAGTGTAATGTAGTGGCTGTATCATATACTTCTATTATAAGTTAAAGTTCCCGCCATATGCAAATTAGGCTTCGCTACCGTAACTGCACTCTGCCTAGCGAAGTAACACTAGCGCAACTACACTACCGTTCGCCGACCTGAGCGTAAATTCGTACTTTAGTGAATTTGCGTAGCGCTGTTGAAAATTCGCCTGGCGAAGTGCGGAAGTTAGTGAATTTGCCCCATAGTGTCATGTGATTCAAATGTTCCCTGTTATTTGGTCAAATTACTTTAACCTCCTCTGAGTCTAGAACCTGGCAATGGAAACTAATGATTCTCTTTGAGAAGATGCTGCTTTATTAGCTGCCATTAATCATGCCATATTGTGGGCAGATTTATCAAGGGTCGAATTGAAAATTCTAATGAAAAAAATTAGAATTTTGACGTAATTTTTTGACTATCTAATAGTCCAAAATTCGATTTGAAAACAATTTGAGTCGAATTTAAAAATTCGACCATTCAAATATGAAAGTATTGTCTCTTTAAAAATTTTGGATTCAACCCTTTTGCCACCTGCCAAATGTGTTTTGTTTTAATTTTCGGGAAATCGAAAATTTTTGTTTTTGTAGGAAACTTCGGGCGACTTCGGAAAACAAATGTGTGATTAGCACCAGGATTTTTTTTCATTTTAGCCAGGCTCAGAGTGAGGAAAAGCATTCGGGGAGGTTGGTCGCCGCAAAGTCGAGGCGATTAGTCGCGAGGCCCCAAATCGCCTAGTGAGTCCTTACCCTTAAGATTAGATTCACTGGGAATAGAAGGAAACAATATAACACTTTCAGTGGTTCTATCTAATCCTTTGTAAATGTGTAAAGGCATCAGGTTGCAAAAAGTATCAATGCATGCAGACTCTTTGTTTCCAAATTAGTCTCTGCTAAACAGACCTCATAGATTGAAAAATAAAAGTGGTAGGAGTGAGAACAAATATTGGCGCTTGCAGAGCTTGTGATAACATATTTTAGACATACTGATCCATGCGATCAGCCTCAATCCATTATCTGAGCTGCAGAGTGGATATTAGATTGTGCATGGGAACCAGATGAGATTTAAAAAATACATAACTTCATATAAAACTAGAAGCATACAAAGCTTGGAATATATTTTCTCAATATCATTCTTATTGGATGGCAAATGCTGGGTATTTGATTCTATTTCTTTAGTTTCCATAGTGTTTGAATTTGATGTGCTTGGTTTTATGATATAGAAGTATTACAGGAGTATGACTGATTCACTAATGATATGTGTGTCAAAATCCTTTTGCTCCTCTGTTTTTTATGAGATATTAATGGTCTTGTGGAATAGGATCTTCCTCCTCTGTGAGGCTTCATTGGAAGTGTTGTGTTTGTGGAGAAAAGATTTGTTTTCCTTAATATGTAAGCCTGTGAATGAAAAGCAATACTGAGATATATATATATATATAAAAAATCAAAACAAATGGCACTCACGATAGCGTTGTCAAACTTGCCTGGGTGCAGGTGTGTAAATAGCTGTTCAAACAAGGAAGTTCAATCCGCACTCACAGGTCTTATATCCAAAAAACGATAGTTTATTGTGCAAAGTGACTGACGTTTCGGCTAATACAACAGTCACTTTGCACAATAAACTATCGGTTTTGGATATAAGACCTGTGAGTGCGGATTGAACTTCCTTGTTTGAATTTATATATATATATATATATATATATAGCATCAAGGACAAGAAAATATGTTCCATGATTTAAATTTGAATGTTACTTGTCTTGATATGTGTCTGTGTGTTTCTGTTCTTTATTCCAGCAGAATTACAATACTGAAAAAATAACATTATTTATTCTATAATAAATACATTCCATAGCACATAACAAAGATGATATATTATTCACATCAATCACAGCCCTAGTGGAGTTTACAATCTAAGGTCCTTATTACAGACACTATGGTCAATTATATCAGGACCCAATTACTTGCCGCTATGTTTTTGGAGTGTGGGAGGTAAGTGAAGTATCTGGAGGAAACAATAGGGGTCATTCCTGATACCCAGGGAACAAGTGCTAGAGCACTAATAGCTGTATGTGCACCTACATGTCTTGCTACACTCGTCCCTCTTGACTTAAGCTCTTCAGTGCATCTTAGCTTGATTTAACTCCACCATCTGTCTGAAAAGATATGAATCATCTACAAAAACAACTAGCATCGACCTGATTGGCTGGGACTATCTTTTGGGTGTAACTGTCCTGTCATGCCTGTATGCTTGTGAACAGCACTCAATAGTAAAACCCATGTCCCACTGCGTTCCATTCAGTTACACTGAGATGGAAAAACAGCCTGCGAGAAAGCAGTTGCCTCCTAAAGTGCTGCCACAAGTCACATGTCCAGGGGCAGCTGGGAAATTGACAAAATGTCTAGCCCCATGTCAGAGTTCAAAAGCTTTGAGAAATGCATATCAGTGCAGTAGTCTACTGGAGCAGCACTATCTGATGTGTTTTGAAAAAAAAAATGTTTTCTCATGACAGTATACCTTTAAGTTAGTTAAGTTATATTAGTTGGCGCCTGAGAATTTTAGGGCATTGGTCAGCAAGCAGAATATAGCATGAGTTGTGTATTTCTTTCTTTCTCTAGTCTTAGTTAATGGAGAAGTACAATTGGGGCCTATTTATTAAACCTTGAGTTTTTAAAGGGGAAATTTGAATTTTTAGAGAGAGAGAAAAAAAACTCCAGTTTTTAGAGATTTATTATAACTCAAAAGCTGCTGAAAATTCGAAAATACTCCATCTCAAACCTGTGGAGGTCATGCAGAAGTAAATGGTAAATGTCCCTGAAGATGTTTGTTGACATCAAGATCTGCACTGATTTCTGTTTGATAATCGGAAAAAGTTAAGGTTTTTGGATGAGAACGCAAAATAATTGAGCAATTTGGGCATCACACTCGAAAATTATGTACGCTTGGAATTGTCACATGATTTTGTCGAGATGTTTTCTGCACCAACTTTTTCGAGCTGATTTCTTGATAAATGAGTTACATTTGGAAAATACTTCGAAATTCGACCATCAAATTGTTTTGGGGGGTCATTTTCGATTGAATATGGCCGTTTTCGGTCAAAAAACGGCTGTATTCAATCAAACCAATAGAAATTTCACCAAAATCCTTCGATTTCTCAGAACTTAGAAAATTGTTTAGGACAAGTTCTTTGAGGTCCCCCATAGGCTAAAATGGCAATTCGGCATCTTTAAGCTAGCAAATAGTCAAAGGATTTTTAAAGGGCCAGTACTTCGAATTTTAACAATTTGAATCGAATTTTGGGCTATTCGTTAGTCGAAGTAGCCTAAAATTACTTCAAAATTCTAATTTTCACTTCGACCCTATTCGACCCTTAGTAAATCAACCACTTAATCTTTCATAATGATTTCACGTCTAGGTAAGTAGTACCTGCTGGGCAAATGACAGCTTGCTAAAAAAAAACCTCTGTGGTAGCACATTAGCTTAGCAGCTGTCATATGTGTAGTATATCCACATATATATGTAATATTTGCATACCTGATAAGAGGTACTGCTTGTTTATTTAATTTAAAATTTCCAGTGGGAACTTTTATTCTTTTAGCTGCAAGCTGTCCTAAGCTCAGACAGTGTGGGGGTATGGATTGCTTGTCTATAGAGGGCAATTGCTTTCCCCTACATGAAAAGAGTAGGATTCATGGTGTAAATTGATTTATTGTAATGTAATAAATCAAGAGAGATGGGTCAAAGCCTATATTTCAACAGCTATTATGGTCACCAGGAGCCCAATTTGGAATCACAAAATGTTTGTAGATCCATAAACCTTGTTTAATCATTCATAGCAACATTATATTCATCTCTCCCCAGAGCTGCTTTATATCATCAAATCTTTCATTAAATATTATACCATCAAAAACAATGACTAACCCTCCATCACATGTACGATGACAGACACAGAATTTACCCCAATATGAATAAACATTTTGTTTTATGAATATTACAATAATGCATTTTTTAATGAAACAGAAAATATTTTATTAGCACTTGATCAGTGATGATCATTGAAACACTTCACCCTCCAGAATGACTAAGGAGAGTGATCCCCCTTGAGCTGATTAAGGTGTATATTATGATATGTTTTTCCGATACTTAAGATTTATAGAAATCATACTCATGGAAACCATTCTGTATGCGATGGGGAGAATCTTCATGTCACATTGATTACAGTTTCTTGGGAGAAAATAGTGCTAAGAAGGAAAGATAAAATATAAGTATTAATAATGGGAGCAAACAAAATGATATTGCATCATCTTGAGAGCCAATGTACTCTACTTATCTACTTGCTATAGTTCAGTGCATGCTCAGATGTCTTAAGTTCACTGATTAAAGGAAAATTAATACAGTGAAAAACCTTTAATGTTGAGCTGCTATATTTGTCATAGTTATTATGAGTTCATTTCTGTAGTCTGTCATTGGCTTCAGTCTCTATCTCTCTCTATCGGTTGAATGCTTCAATCAATGTTCCAAGAGTAAAGCACCCCATAATAATTTAAAATCATAATGAAAAGACCTAAATGCGCTGTATGGCTACACATTTTATGTTATTGATACTTTTTAATAGGCATGTTTCTATTCAGGGACTCTCATATTCATATTTCAATCTCTTGTTCAAATCAATGTATGGTTGATATGTTAATTTGAACACTAGCAACCAAATTGTTGAAACTGAGAAACTGAGAGCTGCAAAATAAAAAGCCAAATAACTAAAAAAAAAAAACACAAATAATAAAAAATGAAAATCAGTTGCAAATTGTCTCAGAGTATCACTCTTTAATACTAAAAGTTAATTTAAAGGTGAACAGCCCCTTTAAGCAGTATTTGGACTAGAGAACAATATGCAAGCTATCGCTGAGGCAGGCCAACGTCAGATATAGTTATGGGACCTGTTATGCAGAATGTTTGGGACCTGGGGTTCCTCCAGATAAGGATTATTTTTGTAATTTAGATGTCCATGCCTGAAGTCTACTAAAAAAAGATTTAAACATAAATTAATCCCAATAAGCTTGTTTTACACCAATAAAAATGAATTATATTTTAGCTAGGTTCAAGTACAAGGTACTATTTTATTATTACAGAAAAAAGGTTTATTAGGTTATTTGATTAAAATGAAGACTATGGGAGCTAATTCAGATCTTTCAGGATAACAGGTTTCTGGTATGGATCCCATACCTGTAAAGAAGTACAAGTGCAGAGGAACAAGAATCACAGGCATTACATTCCCACAGATGAGAAATTTGGCTGTTGGAGTCCTGAATGAGCAGTAAGAGACTTCCCATATCTGCTATTAGTAAGGCTGCCACCTTTTCTGGAAAAATATACCGGCCTTCCTATATATTTATCTTTATTTCCCTATTAATAAGATTGGGATCAACCATCATTTTTACCGGCCAGGTGGCAACCCTAGCTACTAGCATAATAAAATAGTGCAAAAACCACCTGACACGTATACAGTAGTTTTTCTAAAGTAGAGTGATAAGATATTGAGATGTCTTGTTTCAATAACAACTAGAATATTTGTAGCAAATAATATTAACAGAGAGTTTTCAATGCTGTCAGCTATCATGACATATGCGATACATCTATTGGTAGATTGCAGAGTTTATTTGTACATAGGGCTGCCACTTGGCCGGTATTTTACTGGCCTGGCCGGTATTTTTGATGGCTGATCCCAAAGTTATTAATAGGGAAATAAGATAAATATATAAGAAGGCCAGTATGGGATCCATTATATATTCAGTAAGCCACGAATTATGGAAAGGCCATCTCCCATAGACTCCATTTCATCCAAATAAACCAACTTATTTCCTTTTTCTCTGTAATAATAAAACAGTACCTTGTACATGATCCCAACTAAGATATAATGAATCCTTATTGGAAGCAAAATCAGCCTATTGGGTTTATTTAATGTTTACATGATTATTAAGTAGACTTCAGTTATGAAGATCCAAATTACGGAAAGATCCTTTATCTGGAAAACCCCAGGTTCCGGGCATTCTGGATAACAGGTGCCATTCCTGTATATATTTTCCTGTATATATTAGAATGTAAGGGTCTGATTTAGAATGTAACGGGCTGATTTACTAAAGTTCAAATGTATCTAATTATTTTATTAAAACAAGGTCGGCCTAACTACCTTCCACAAATTGAAGTAATTTTTCAATTCTTTTCCGAAAAAGTTGGAGCGACAAAACATCACAACAAACAGAGTGTCAATTCATATTGTATGATTGACGCTCTAAAAATTCAACTTTTTTGGATTATCACATGACACCACAGACTTTTTTAGATTGTCCAGCACAAATCATGAAGTAAAAAAACTACTTCTGCCATCTTCTACATGACCTCAACAGGTTTGAGGTAGGAGAATTTTCAGATTCGGATTTTTAGCAGCAGGTAGAATGTACTGGTCATCTGTTTAAAAGCAAATTGGTTGCTATGCCTTACTGCTCCTGGGTAAACTTAGTGCCTTTTATTACATATAGGGGCGGGGATTAGACTGCTATTTAATCCTAAATAATTACTGACTCAGTCCTGGGGAGACATCATTCCCCTGCAGCACCTGTAATTATATAGCTGCAGTGAGAAAGAAGAGAGTTTCCTCCTTTCATATACATTGTACATAAATATGTACTTAGTAAAAATACACTCCTGCTATGTGCTAGATTTTGTACTTCCTTTAGCATTTAAGTTAGGCATTTGTGCAAAAAAAGCTAATGGGTGAACCAAAACAATAAAAAATAAAAGTATCCAAACACAGGTAAATAAATTTGTTTTCGGCATATTTGTATATTTGTACAACAAATCCTCAAAACAAATTGATTTTCTATAGCTTAGACATTGGTATATATTTTGTAAAACTCAATTAATCCTGCTTTGAAGGATTCAATGGTTTTATTTGCCTGATCTATTTACCGAGTCAGGTACTGTACACACAATGAATGACTGCAATTTAGTTTAATTCATTTTAGGCAGTGTTGCTTGGGAGGTGCATAAATGTCAGAAAAATGGCAATAGTTCATCATAATTAATATGATCTGGAAATGAAAAATGGCATACAGTATGTTTTGTAGCAGGACAAAAATAACTTGCAGAAGAGACATTGTTCATGCCTCAAAATAAAAAGTATTTAATCTGCAGATTATGCTAAACAAAAGGAACTACACCTGGTCTTTGTAGAGAATATTTTAAAGCCTGTCAGATTTGAAGCTAGAAGTGTTTTACTAAAAGAAAACAAGTCTGACTTTGCCCACGGGATTCGGGTGAAGAGGTGATCAAATCAATTTGGAGGGTGTGAAAATAAATTGAAAGTGTTCCTGAGCTGCTGAACTATACTGAAAACACAAGGCTATGTCAGAACAATAGAATTCAGGCTTATTTCCTAACACTGGGCATATTTGCACCTGGACCATAACCCACAGCAATCAATCAGTTTAGCTTTGTTCTTCCAGTTGAAGGTAGAACAATAAAACATAGATGTGATTGGTTGCCCTAGGTAACTGCACAAGAACAAATTTGCCCACCTTTATTAAATAAGCCTAACTTGTATCTGTTCGAATCATAAGTATTTGCTAAATGCTACTGTAGTAATATTTCATGGGCAGTTACACTTTAAACCTAATCCTTATGCATCTTTATGGTGTCACAGAGACAACATTGCAATATTTGTTCTGAAGGTATACATTTAGCTGAAGTTTTATTTACTGAACTTAATGATCAAATGTCCCCAGTGAGACCGGTAGTATAACCCATAAGAGTATCCTCAATCTCTACCTGTTGGGTTGTGACTAGTAGAAAAAAAACTGACAAAGCCAAATGAAGATCCTTATGCAGTGGCAGCTAAACAGTGTTTATATGTTTGAAGTTGCCTCCGTTTTCATCTTGTTCCTAAATGCAGCAAGCTTCTGTTATTATCAGTGGATTTCACACATTTTCTAAAGGTTATGGATTTGCCTCTAATGAGTTCTCCTTTCATGAGTGTTCAGGAAGAATGTAATGTACAGAGTTGATTAGCTTATGTCCTGTGTACTGAAAACCCTTAAAAGCTGCAAGGCTTTCACTGACTTGTCTCCTTAGTGCCAAACACTGTGAAATGTATTTCAATAAGAAAAAATAATCTGTAGAGCACTGAGATAACCCCTGTACTGTTTTGTATGGAATTATATTCTCCATGAACTATAGCCACTATTACTTTGGTGAAGCAATTTGGCTTTGCCCATAAAATCTTAAGTAAGGATGTACTGAACCAGGATTCAGTTCAGGATTCACCTGTTTCAGATGCAGTTCAGCATGATTGAATTTGGAGTTGGCGTATTACCAGCAATCTCTGGGATTGTTTCAACTCTTTTTTTGTGGCAAAGTGGTTTCTAATACTGTTTAAGCTATTGCCTGTGAAGACGTAATGTAACTCAGATCTCTGGGAACAGATCTCCATTTTAAGAGTAAAGACAAACAAACTCTGAACCCCATTTTAGGTTTGCTAATAGTGCGGCAATTCCAGTTTAGTAACACTTCTCACAACTGTATTTGTACTGGTTGAGCAGTAGTCTTTTTGTTTTATCTCTGGGTGAATGTACACAATAGCAAATTATCTTACATGATTCTATTACATCATATGTATTTTTTCTACTGACTGTTTACTTCAGGCATGTTTGACTGTTTTGCCCATGATCCAGCAAAAGCATGAAGTGGAATAGGAGCTGCAGTTATTTTTATGATATTTTACTGTCAAGAACTTTAAAGGATAAGTAAATCTTAAAAATAAGTGAAATGCAAAATTGATGAGGGTGAAATTCCAAGCACTTTTGCCATATACATTAATGTTTTTAATTCCAAGATATTAAAGGATACATGTGCTGTTAATATGAATGAAATGTCTGACCACCAAGTAGTCAAGGCAGTTATCAAGAGAAAGAAAGGGGCTTTTCTAATGTTCTTCTGCTTAAGAAAAAATATAAACCTTTCTCAAATCTTTCCTAAGCAGAAGAACATGAGAGCAGCCTCTTTCTTTCTCCTGACAACATTCTTGACTACTTGATCGTCAGACTGGTCAGAAAATGACAGCAGATGACACTGTTGTAACAAAATACATTTATATTATGTTTAATTACAGTACATGTATCCTTTAATATCTTGGAATTTAAAAAAAATGTATGTACATTGCAAAAGCAAGTAGAATAGCATACGCATCAATTTTACATTTCGCTTCTTTTTAACGTTTACTTATTCTTTGCTAAAATAGATTACAATTCTCAGAAGATGTAATTATACATATTCACAAAAACAATTATATTTTACTATTTGCTATTACACTTGATGTTCTCATATATATTAACCTGTTAATCACTGTTTAATTGAATGGCAAGGGTATGTATTAGGTTAATTGTTAAATAATAATATGTATGAGGTGCTATTTTTAATAAAATCCATTTTACTGTAATGTAATTAAATTGCTGGTTTTAATTTTGACCGATTTAAAAATTCCATTTTCAATTATAAAGGTGTTTAGATCAATAAACAATGCTATTCTGGAAAGGAATACTTGAGTGAAAATAAAATGCTGATGGAACCCTTAACCCAGTAGTTGAAACCATCAGAAAAAAACTTAGGATAAGCAGAGCTGGATCCAATCAAATTCTCACAAGAAACAAGGTATGAATGAGGCATTTAGCTTAGAAAAATGCAGGAACCATGAAGCATTAAGGTGGCCATACACGGGCAGATAAAAGCTGCCGACAGACTGTGTCGGCAGCTTATCTGCCCGTGTGGGGGGCCCTCCGACGGGCTTTCCCGATCGATATCTGGCCGAAAGTCGGCCAGATGTCGATCGGGCAGGATTAAAAATCCAGTCGGATCGTGGCCGCATCTGTTCGTTGATGCGGTCCCGCGATCCGACAGCCCATACTGATCCGAATGTTGGGCCCTAGGGCCCACGATCGGATCAGCCCGATATCGCCCACCTCAAGGTGGGCATATCGGGGAGAGATCCGCTCGTTTGGCAACATCGCCAAACGAGCGGATCTCTTCGTGTATGGCCACCTTAACTCGTGAGTCTCCATCACTAAGATATCAATACACAGATCACATTGCATGTAGAGTAGGGATGCACAAAATCCACTATTTTAGATTCAGCTGAACTCCTTCGTGAAAGATTGACCAAATACCAAACCCTAATTTGCACATGCAAATCAGGGAGGGAAAAATAGAGCCATGTGAACAGCGAAAAATTTTTTACTCCCTTGTTTTGTGACGACACAATTTTTAGGATTTGTATTTGATTTGGGCAGATAGAGGATTTGGCTGAATCTGAATCCTGCTGAAAAAGGCTGAACCCTGGCCATATAATTAACCAAATTCTGGATTTGGTGCATTACTAATGTGTACTATATTAATTAAGTATTTGGTTGCAGATTGTGGATGTCCTCCACTTGGACCAAACTGTCACTGCACTGGCAGAGAGTGCTCTTTTTTTTCTATCCACCTTCATTAAGTCAACGCATTTCCCTGCATGGCCTAGTTCATCTAGGATCAAGAAAATGCATTGGCACAGTGTTTTGTGGGTGATGCTTACGCCCAACCAAAAAACTTTGCCAAGATTCTGTGCTGAATTATGTCGTATCTCTCTCGCTGTAGACATTCTTTTATTTATTAAAACACATTGACATTTACCAAATGGCTTTAAAAGCTTAGCATTGCTTAAGTTTGATTTTTAAAAATATGGGTCATTTATCCTCATTTAGAAGTAATTCCACAGTAGGTACTCCTGAAGAAGAACATATCTATCATACATTTACTGCTAAAATATTAAAATAAGTCAGAAGAGCATTTGAAGTAATTAATCTACACTTTTACAGTGCTCTGCAAAGCCTTTACAAGACACCCGTAGTGAGACATAATGGCTAGGTTATTAAGTCATTCTCTCTTCCCACCAAGGTACCAAACACCCACTGTGAAAATCAAGAGAGATCAGGAATAACACAGAAAATGCATAGAAGATGAATGAAATAATGATCAAAGAAGGAGGTAAGAGATATGGGTTGATATTGGGAGCAGTGTGACTCTTTCTCTTGTACAACAATTTTTATATGCTCTTCCATGAACAGGGAACGTTCTAAGGGAACAAGGAGCCTCCCACACCCAGTAATTTAATGGAATCACTGGTTTCATTTTTTGACCTCATCCTTTGACATAATCACTGCATATATAAATATGCAAGGTTATCTCACAAGACATATGTATATACACACAAACACACACACACACACATATATATATATATATATATATATACTTGGCCTTGCATTTTATCTGTCTTGCTCAATCTCGTTTGTTCTGCGATAGAAATCAGTCACTCAGACAGTGGACTGAAGTCAGAGATGAATGTGTTTGCCAAAGGGCAGACAAGAATCTTCAGGGATTTACATAATTTATTCACAGGTTTTAGAATGAGAACAAACAGTATAAGAGCATTGTGAAATTTGCTAAAGATTAGAGGTACTTTTGCTCTATCCATTCTTTATTACATGTAAGAAAGATATACATTAAGTTTGAGTTCTAGGCTATGTTCAGCTTTGCCTTCTTATTTAGTTAGGTACAGAAAGATTTTGCATAACATATAAATGTTGGT
The DNA here is from genome assembly GCA_024363595.1 of Xenopus borealis. Classification (NCBI taxonomy): domain Eukaryota; kingdom Metazoa; phylum Chordata; class Amphibia; order Anura; family Pipidae; genus Xenopus; species Xenopus borealis. Next base: position 82,179,410 of record CM044437.1, read on the forward strand.
ATAAATGTTTTTGTCCTGGACTCCATATTTATCTACATACCTAGACAATATTCCATGAAATTAATAAGAATTTTAGAATGGAAAACTTAACCTGCTTGACAACTTGTGCATGAGGCATCCAATATACAGGTCACTGTTTTAAAGTGGCAGGTTTATGCTACTGTTGTTTAACTCTGAAATCACTATCCCAATTGTAATTTCTCTTTAGATTTTAATATAGCACACTTCTATTTCAGTAACTGCTTTTTATATTTGATTCATATAGACAAAAAGTTGAATGTTTACTACTGAAATGCCCAATGCCAGTTAATTACCTAGTTAATAATAGAATAAGGCTAGAAATGCTGTATTTTGTATACTAAACATAAACATGAACTTACTGCACCACAAGTCAAATCAAACAAATGATTTATGCTTTCAAATTTGGACAGGGGTGTCACGGTTGGCACCCAAACCAGAACAGATGCCAAGCACCCTGGTCTCGGCTCGTGCTTCACTAATAGTGTGACCACCTTTGGCCTCGGGAGGAGCCCTCAGCTACTCAGATGCCACCTGGATTTAACAAGAGGTGCAAAGCGAAAAGTTCTGGCTAGCAAGGGGCACAACTGTTAAGCAAAGTCTTTGGGCAGAAGGTCACTGGACATGACGGAGGCAAATAATGTAGTCAGACAGGCCGGGTTGGGACAGGCAGGATTCAAGGGGAGTAAGGCAGGCAAAGTTCAAAACTGGAATATGGAGTGCAGAATCGTCAAGAAAAGGCCAAGGTCAAACCAGGCAGTCAAGCAGAGGGATCAGGCAGAGTCGGATAACAGGCAGGGTCGGGATACAGAAGTCAGGAGTAGTCAGAATCAGGCAGGAGTCACAACAGGAATCAGAAAGAGTCACAGACTAAAGAGCACAGTCACCAGGAACTGAACTGAACCTATAACGGGCAATGTGAAAATCCAGAATGTCCCTTTAAATACTTAGAATTTTGCGCCAATGCGTGCTGATGTCATCACGTCATTGCGCCTGGCCCTTTAAAAACCCAGAAGTGCGCCACGTGTGCCCTAATGAATCGGCACAAGAAGATGCGGCCCTTCCGTCCCCCCACTAGACCACCAGGTTAAGTTTCTTACAAGAGGCTTTGCAAGACCAAGACTGTGCACATGCTCAGTGTGGTCTGAACTTTTTAGGGATCATCATAAATTATCAAAACAGTTAAACAAACAAAGCTGCTTGAGTTCTGCATGGCTGTGAAGTAATGCAGGTGCTCCCCTTGCTTTTGATAAGTATGATTGTTTCCCTGCCAGCAGTTAGGGACTGTCTGACAATTCCTATCCACAGCAGTAAATGAAGGGAGAATTTAGCTGCATACAGTCAGGTTTCTTATAAAAACAGTACACATTTTTGAATTAAAGGGGTTGTTCACCTGTGACTTAACTTTTAGTATAATGAGGTAGTGATATTCTGAGACAATTTGCAATTGGTTTTAATTTTTTATTGTTTGTGGTTTTATAGTTATTTTATCTTTTTATTCAGCAGCTCTCTTTAGTAGTGTAGTAGTGTCAGCAATTTGGTTTCTAGGGTACACATTGCCCTAGCAACCCTGCATTGATTTGAATAAGAGACTGGAATATGAATAGGAGAGGGACTGAATAGAATGATAAGTAATAAAAAGTGGCAAATAACAATACATTTGTAGCCTTACAGAGCATTTGATTTTAGATGGTGTCAGTGACCCCCATTTGAAAGCTGCAAAGAAACAGAAGAAAATTACAAATCATGAAAAAAACTATGAAAAATAAATAATGAAGACCAATTGAAAAATTTCTTAGAATTGGCCCTTCTACAATATACTAAAAGTTAACTTGAAGGTGAACCACCCCTTTAAAGTATATTGGAGATAAGTTTCTTTTTATTTAAAGAAAGTAAAAATGGGATTTTATTGTTTGCCTTTAAATGCCCTTTAAAAGCACTACTTCTGTACCGTTGATGTTTCTGTAGATTATATAACTTATATATCTATATAATTGTGAAATTTCTGAATCATAAGTTATGTGCCCATAGCATCAGGTTTTCTGGTGCCTCCATGGGGCCCCAGTCCAACATTGTCCAGTATGTTATTCTTTTGTTCAGAATGAATTCAACAATATACATACATCAAAAGTGGCAATAGCTTTTAATCATTTATATCAGCTTAACCTTGAACTGCTGCTAGAGGGACAATGAAAGTCAATGCGACTTTGTCTAGATAACAAAGAGAGAATCTGTCTGTAAATGCACAAAAGGTGACCCTATGCTGGCAAAAATCAATCAGCATTCTTACACAACTGTTTTCTCCAGAAAAAAAAATGCCTTAATTACTTTTTCTCCTAACTAGACTTCAAATAAAAATAAATGTCACTTGACACATCCATTAGTTGCAAACATGGGATGCAAGCGTCATTTGCGGTCCACAGCACAAGTGAATTGTGAATGTTCAACACTGAATCTAATTCCGAGAAGTAGATCCTGCTAAACTTCTTTCACTTTAATTGCTGCCTAGGTAGTTATTTTTTGTTTCTATGGGAACAGCCAAGGTTTTCCAAGTCCAAGACTCTCTAAATTAATATAAAGCTGCATTCACTAAGGTGCACAATTATGTTATGGGTATGAGAAGCAAAAGGTAGAAAGATTAATATAGCCTGTAACAAGTAAAATATGGGTTTGATTTTATGGACAAGCTGCGAGATTAGAAAATATGACAAGTATGCTTGAAAGGACTGATTTGATTCAGGTACTTTTGGAATTTTTTTAGCTGTTAAATATAAAGTAGTCCTTACTCTCTTTTGATGCTCCTCATTAGAAATCTCATTATCCACAACTATTTGCTCAGGGCAATGAGTAAAAAGGGAAATATGTAGATTACATTTTCAGACTATTTTGCTACTGTAAAGAGTTGACATGCTATATTAATCTTTCTACCTATTTTAGAAATTTCAGTTGTCAACTTTGGCCTGAATATACTAGTTGAGAACATGAAAGGCTTTAGCCTTTAGCACAATGGTTTCAAAGGGTATTCTGAGAAACTATTTGTTTCTGCATTGAGACTGTTATGGCAGTTACGAGAAACATTTACATTTACTCTATTTACACCAGAAATTAATCGTTATTGCAAAGTAGTAATTTGTACATTACACCTGTAAATTAAAATGTAATTAAAGAACGATTCCTTAAAGCTTCCCAGCACTGTGATCTAAATTACTATAAAACAAACCTTTTCTCTTGAAAGTATTAATAAATTGACATATTTATCAATGCAGATAGTTGTCAGGACATCAGAATCTGCTCAGCTGCTTTGAACTCATTATTTTTCAATGGGTGTCATTAACAGTTAGGGATGCATGGATTTTTATTTGGCCTAATCCTCATGGATTCTCTTTCCATTCCCCTCCCTGGTTTGCAAATGCAGATTAGAATTCAGTTTGGTATTCAAATTAATCTTTCACAAAAGATTCGAGGGTTCGTCCAAATCCAAAATAGTGGACTCTGTGCGTCCCTAAGAGTATAGGGCTGCTCAGCAGCAGCACTGAACACTAACACCTGTCCAAAGCCTGGCAACTCACATGTGGACAGAAAAGAGTAATTGTCTCCTGTACTGGAACAAATTGTTCCAGAGTGGAAAGTTAATTGGTAAATTGGACTAAGATGTAAATTGGACTACGAGATGTTTTCATGATCAGTACATTAGTACCAGTTATAAAACATTAAATATGGATACATTGTTCTTTATATGTATCTGAATATACTCAAATATTTTTGCTCTTTTTAAATTTCTTAACATAATGTGTAAACATACCGCAACCATTTTATAGGCAAATGCCAGAGAACAATTAGTAAATTATGTTTATAGCAATTTAATAATGAAATAATTTCTGTTATGTTTTCTCTGTTGCTTCCTCGGTGTGAACTAATTAAGTGCAAAGCACATTAGAAACATTACGATCTCCCTTATCTAAGGCAAGCAGGAAAATTACCAGTTACCATGCTAAGGTGACTGTGAAAATGACCTTCAGCTTCATCAAGGCTCTATGCATATTTATGGAAAACTATATTTAATAAAGATAAATGTACACTGGGCTAATATAAAACAGTGTTTAGTTTTGTATTATTATAATTCATTGTATCAGTGGTTCCCATGGAATTCATAATAAGTAAACTGCCTGTTTTCTGTAGCAGAAATATAACAAAATCACTTTTCTTGTTAGGACAGAAAATTTCACTGTTTAAGCTAAACAGAAATGTAACCGCAATCCTGGCTGCTATTGTCTGGCTTTGTTTTATCCCTTTGAATATCAGTGAGGGATTAAATCAATGAATAGTAAGGAAAACAAGAAATGAATGTACAGGTATGGAACCTATTATCCAGAATGCAAGGGGCCTGGGGTTTTCTGGATAACAAATCTTTCCGTAGTTTTGATCTTCATACCTTAAATATACTAGAAAATCATATAAACATTAAATAGACCGTAAAAAGCTGGTTTTACTTCTAATAAGGATTACTTATATCTTCTTTTGGATCAAGTACAAGGTACTGTTTCATTATTACAGAAAAAAAGCAAATCATTTGAATAACTTGAATTATTTCATTATAATGGAGTCTATAGGAGACAGCCATTCCGTCATTTGGAGCTTTCTGGATAATGGGTTTCCAGGTAATGGATCCCATACCTGTAGTAGCTATATGAGAGTAGCAGGAGAATATAAGTAGAAGTGGTATTAATGCTATCTTCAATTTGCTTCAAATGGGGAAAATGTCTGACTCCAAAACGGATAAAATACCAGTCCTAGTATCAACATAATAAAAGTATTTTTTTTCTCAATTCCTAAAAAGGGATCTAATCCTTCTTGAAATCCTCCTGACTGTAAAACATGGTGATATTAGTGGAAATCGCTTTTTAAATAAAAAAAAATTGCATGATCAATAAGCTGAGTGATTTCCTCTGACAATGGAAAGCAATGTGCAATCATTTCCTGGCAATATCTTCTTGGAAAGGATTATAATTCAAGATACACTGGGTACCTAGCCCTGACAATAAGGCAAACTGTGAAACTCTCTGCAGAATTGATGGGAGAGTATGGAAGACGTGGTAAAGATATGTATCTATAATTCAGAATGCTTGAGACCCAGGGTTTTCGAGATAAACATTTTCTGTAATTTGGTTTGCCAAACCAATGTTTTTTTTCCCTGAGGCAGAGCAGAATTTGTGCTCAAAATGTTTACAAGTGACAAAGGTTGAGGAATTAGTGAATAATAGTAAATTTGCCCCTTAGTCCCTACTCTGGATTATTAATACCTGGGATCTTAATCCCTCTCACTCTCCTTGTCCCACCTCAAGTGGAGCAGCAAATTTAGATTGTCCTTGTTTCAGTATTCCTGGTTTATTCTTAATTCTGACTAAAGGTCCAGGCTGAAAGCACACCTCTTTAGCACCACACCTTCCGTCAGCAGAAGCCCTGCCTTTGCGACACTGTATAGCTTTTGCTGCACGGTTTTGCAGTGAATCCCTTTCCTTTCCTTGTATTGTGCCTGTGCATTATTAGGTCACAGTGTTGAATTCACAATCTGTAAATACCCAGCAGTTCATTGACTGAGAATTTTAGCCTCTGCCACTGCTGTTTCAATTTAACTAGCAACTGTAATAGCCTTTGCAAGGGTTAAATCTTGCTCTACGAGCAGTCTCTCTCTAATGCGATGTGAGTTTGTTTTTTCCACTATTTGTTCTCTTAGCATTTCATCTGTTAGATTCCCAAACTCACAGGTAACAACCAGCTCTCTCAAAGCTGCTACAAATTGTTCTGTGGATTCTCCATTACTTTGTCCACGTTGGCAAAATTTATATCTTTCAGCAACCACATTTAATCTTGGCACAAAAAAGTTCTGCTCCCAGGCAATGAATAAGTAAAGCACACTTTCTAGCAGTAGAAATCTCCTCTTGGTCAGCAGCAATTATGTAATTATCAAACATACAGATCCAAGCAGTAAAAGGTATTGTAGGCTCACAAGGGTTTGGTAGAAAAGGTGCAGGCTGCTGCAGAGGTAGAAAAGACATCCTTGTCGTCATTTGTTTTGGTAGCTGAGGATGAGTAGATTATAGCAGTGCTTTATTAGCGGGTTCATGCAGCCATACACAACAGCAGTAACTTCTTACTTTCACTTTCAAGCTGTAAGAAAGTCCTGTGCATGCACAGTACAAGTCCAGTATACAGTGACACCCGCAGGCCATTTGTATAAACACCACACTAGGGTCAAAGCTCCTAGGTTCCACTACCCATTCCCTTCCAGCCTGCTTTGTTGGGTAAAGTAATGGACCCAGACCACATGGTTCCCAAGACCTTTACTCTGTGAGAACTACATGGGCTTACATAAGCAGAGCTAAGACACAAGGTCCCCATTAGGACCCATTTAGGAGTCCATATTACTAGGGATGTGCCTACCAATAATATGTGAGGACCTCTAAATTTTCACATCCCTACATTTGCATTTTTCAATGCTAGTACTCCCAAAAAGTGGAAGTCTGTTATTTACAGCAGTGGGTTACCACTGACTCAATGCCTGATATTTTAATAGTGTCCCAGGCTTTTGTTTACTAATTACACCAGTGAGCTATTAGAAGCCCGGATAAAGGCATGTTCTAATGAAGTTTTCAAAAAATATATTTAGCAGTCTGTGCTTGCTTAACTCAAGCCTAACAAGCAAATGCCTTGATAGTTTTGCTAACTCTGCATGCATATATGCCCTTGATTGTTCATGTGTTCCCCAAACTCTGTATGTTTGTGTACTTGAAGACCAGTCCTCCTGTATTTATAACATATGTATCACCAGGATGACGTTCCTAGTAAGCTAAAGACCATATTTTTCTAACGTAAGTGTTTGATTACACCAGCCCCATCTTGCCAGTACATTAAAGGACAAGGAAAGTCAAAAATAGAATAAGGCTAGAAATGCTGTATTTTGTATGCTAAACATAAACATGAACTTACTGCACCACAAGTCTAATCAAACAAATGATTTATACTTTCAAAGTTGGGCACAGAGGGGTGTCATCTTGTAACTTTGTTATACATCTTTTCAAGACCAAGACTGCGCACATGCTCAGTGTGATCTGGGCTGCTTAGGGATCATCATAAAATATCAAAACAGCACAAGTCAAATAATATCTGCCAAAAGGCAATACAGCAAGACTGATTAATAATCAGAATATACAGACTGCACTGGGTCCTGTATAGTTTTTGTATTGTTTCTCCAACTCTGCAGAACCAGTGGCTGCAGCAAAATAATCCTCCAAATAGAATCCCAGTTTATCTGTTTAAATCTGGCTTCATGATCTTTGTCCCTGCAGCTGGAATTGGAAACATCAAAAGGGATGTAAAGGCAGAAACAAATTCCAATACAAATCTCTGCACAGTAGCCGACTGCAAGGTGCTTGAATTTTGCATGACTGTGAAGTAAGGTGGGGGCTCCCCCTGCTGTTCATAAGTATGATTGTTTCCCTGCCCAGCAGTTAGGGACCGTCTGACAATTCCTGTTCACAGCAGTAAATGAAGGGAGACTTTCATTGCATACAGTCAGGTTTCTTATAAAAATGGTACACATTTTTTAATTAAAGTATATTGGAGATAGATTTATTTTTCATTAAAGAAAGTAAAAATGGGATTTTATTTTTTTGCCTTTCATTGTACTTAAAAGCATTATGAAAAAAGAGAGCAAGTGGGCATTGAAAGATCTTGTGATGATAAAGGGTTCTTAGCCAAATTACATAGCCATAATTATCAAAAAGATGTTCCTCTTGGCTTGTGAAGAATGCTGTGCTATTTCTCCTTGGTATTTTAATTACAAATATTATAATTTCAGACCCTTATCAACTGAGTATGAAACACTTGTAATTTTCTTATGAAATGGTGTAAGTTAAAGCTAAAGTACTATTTTAAAAGAATATCTGTGATGAAAATTAAAACCTGCTTCTGCTGTTTCATGGAAAAATGTATTATCTGCAATAAAGAAGTGGTAAGGACAGAAGTTAAGATCTGAAGGCATATGGCCTAAGGAGTAACACATGTTAATTTATGTATTAATGTGGAGAATAATTTTGTAATATTTAAAAAAAAAAAAAAAAAACTAAAAATGAGTTGAATCTATCCTGAATATTTTAATTCAGAAAATAGTCCACAAACCTATTGAGGAAAATCACTACCATGGTGTATAACCCAGTATAAGCAGTTATAATCCTGCCTGCATACTTGCCTTTATATATAAATATACACCACCATACTGCTTGTCTTACATGAACATTTCAATAGACTAAATAGCGATAGTACCTTTCCTTAATCCCCTAACTATGGTTGGCATAACTGTTCTGCTCTGCTATTTAGCAAATACAATTATCTGGCCTATCAAACTTAACTCAATTTGTATGTGAGTCATCTTTTTTTTTTGGCTCCTCTCTGTCTTGTTTATGATCGGTAAACCTGTTTCTTTGCATCAATGATTGACATTACAGCCTTTTCACTTCTGGTATACCATGAGCACCACAAAAATAATTATTAATTCATAATTATTAGGGTATTTTTTTTTTTTGTGTGATACTTAACCGATTCAGAGGAAGTAGAAAAAGCACTTGTGGGTTTCCTTTCTGATTACAAATTGACGATTGAACCATTGCCACCTTGTATTATAAGTATTAAAACTAGTAGTTTTTTACTGTTTTTACTGTCCTTGTTACACCTGAGAAACTTACTTTCTTTTAATCTCAATCAATGCCATGGTATCTTTTGGAAAGATCTACAGGTGAATTAAACACCAGAGAGTTTATAGCTTGATTCACTTTCATGCAAAATGTATATATAGTGATTATATGCTCCATTACATGCCTCTAATTTTAACATATTGATAAAGGCGTTTGATTTGACCAAAATATCACAGCTAGTCAGGGCTCAAAATGCTGTTGAAAGCCAAATTTCCCTTGCATTCCCTTTCACTGAATATGTAAACATTACCACCTCCACACTTTATAACGAAGGCGCTTTTCTACAAGTTTGATATCAAAATCACCCGGCCTATGTGGTTACGCAGATACTGTAGGCAATTGTGAGAAATCATTATTAAAAATAAACAGTACAAGAGAGAGTAATGGTTTACTGTCTCTGTCAGAAATGCTTCATTCAAAAGGTTTGCATTAATAAAAGGTTCATTTAAAAGTCAAAATGCTATTGGTTTTTTACTCCACTCCGTATACTTCCCATACAAGCCTGAATAACTGTACACCACAATATTTTGTGTATGTTTTATTGTTTTCAAAATAATTTCTTATTCAGTATCACTGGAAATAGTACTTATGGCAAATGGCTTTCCTATGGGTAGCAAATTATAGCTCCAGTCTGACTGTGTGTATACACCCATATATATGTACAGGTACTTCCCATTGGGACATTGTAAACTTTGCTGACACTGTTGTACACAATGTGTCCTTGTTGTGTTTATTTGCTGTGTAATATATTTTTTTCAATGTATTTGTATGTGATAACTCACCCTTGCAAAAGAATTATCAGCATTGGGGGATGTTAAAGAGGCTCACTCAGGCTCTAAATCTCACTATTTTAGCTGCTTACCAACAGTTGCTCATAGGGTAAACAGACATAGTCATATATATATACTTCTATACATCTTATTTCACCTAGAAATCTAAGCATAAAGCCACAGTTTCTCTTATTCAGATAAGGAATCATTTGCAGACCTTTAAACTGATTAATCTAATGATGTAGATCCAGCAGGGGCTTCTGTCTGTTTTGACCCTCATTCCAGCAACCACAGCAATTCCATAGACTCTGAATGGCACTGAGGCAAATAGCACAAAAGAAGATATAGCTAATTATTTAAGCAATTTTTAATTTCCTACAGGTGGTTGTGAGTTGAAATAATTTAAAGAAGTTGTGGTAAAGAGAAATGGCTAAAATAACTGCAAGACCAATTCAAATCAAGACCTGGGTTGAATTCGACCATCGTATTTTTATAGAATTTTAACCCTTTGAATTTGAATATTGAATTTTAAGGGTTTTAACGATATTCGATTAATCAAATAAAAAAATATTTGATTGATCGATAAAATCGTTTGAATCAAACACTTTAAACCATTCAATCAAATTTTATTAGAAAAAATTATTTTTATTCGGAAAAACCCTATGGGAGCGTCCCATAGAGATATACAGCAGTTCGGTAGGTTTAATCTGGCGAACTAGGCAATCGAATAAAAATTTAAAGGGCAAGTAATTCGACCATCGAATGATCGAATAGGTTTTTATTCGATCTATTCGAATCATTCGATTTGATAGAATTTTTTTAATTCGATGGTTGAAGTGGCCAAAAAAACTATTCGAAAATTCAAATTCAAATTTTTTTAAAAAAATTCGATCAAATTTGGAATCATTCACACAAGTTTAGTAAATCTGCCCCCTGGTGTGCTTACATTCTAAGATGTAGCATTGCATGTTATGGCTTGACAATCTCCCTTGATTACATAATTTTGGCTGTATCAACACTTTCCCATGAAAAGCTCAAACTTTTTCCCCCAATAAATAATTGTTTAAATAATGGTGTCTGCTTTTTGCTTTACTTACAAACAGACCTCTGAAGACTTGTCTTACAGCACATTTAGGGAGCTATTTATTAAAGCTCAAATTTTTCTGTTTGGGCTTTTAAAGGGAAGAAACATAATTTTTTTAGCTTTATATTACCCTGAAGCTGCTAAAAGTCCAAAACTGAAAATACTCCATCTTAAACCTGTCGAGGTCCTGTAGAAGTCAATGGCAGATGTGCCTTTCCCCAAGATATTGTGGTATACGATGGGTTTCGTATGATAATTCAAGTAAAGCTGGCCATAGATGCAAAGATCCGCTCGTTTGGCAACATCGCCAAAAGAGCGGATCTTTCCCCGGCATGCCATTAACCTGGCAGGGCTATATTGAGGTAATCCGAATGATCCGATTACGAGAAGTGCAATGGACTTCCGAGGGGTCGGTGGAAGAAAATCCGACCATCCTGATTGATATCGTGTCCAGATATCAGTCAGGAAGACCCGTCGGAAGCCCTCATACATTTGCACTCAGTGCGGAGAATGTTAGCGAAGTTGCGCTACCGTTACTTCGCCCGGCAAATCGCATTTACGCTAGCGATGCCTAATTTGCATACAGCGCAAAGTTAAACGTAGACGCCAGCGTTTTTTGGGACTTTGAAAAAAAATATTTTTTTTCCCCCTAACTCCTATCTATTGTATTGAACTTAGCCAGGTCTGACCAGGTCTACCGCAAGAGATAAAGTTCAGTAAAATATTCATCTTAGTGAATAAGCGTAGTTACTTCCCTTCGTCAGTGCGCAACTTCGCCTGTCGTAAGCGTGCGAAGTTGCGCTAGTCTACACAGCTAGCGAATTTTCGCCAGAGTATAACTTAGTAAATTGGCGAAGTTGCAAATTGACGTCATGCTGGCGAATTAGCACTAGCGTTAGACGCTTTTCTCTTTAGAGAATTTGCCCCTATGAGTGTAAGCATTGACATTGTATCTTATGATCTGTGTTAAATTCACTATAATATGGATTTAACTGTTCAATTTTAATGTATTTTGGACAATATGCTTAACTGTACTGTTGCTTAGTTGATATTCTTTGTGTCAAAAAACCTTATTTCAAAGGGTTGACCACGATGGATCCCAGCATGTTCTGTAGCTTAGTTCCCAGCAATACATCCTGCAACAAATGAGTTGTTCACAGCAATACAATTAACAACTGTGTACTACTAATATGTTACTATGCATGTATAGTATCTTTAATCTTTCGGTTCAGAGATCATTCATAATTTAACATTCTGTACTGTTTTCTTTCCTCTTACGTTTATATTGTTTCTCCATATGTATATGAAAATGCAATAATAATTCCATCCACCCACGTTGCTGTGTAGCTCTTTTTTATCTTTTATTTATTTTTTATTATATCTCAGGAATTTACTTGAGAAAGATGACGATGCAACGTAATATAGAATTATGCAAATACAATGCAATCATACAGAGATTTACATAATGTATAGTATAAAAAACATATCAAGCAGGCTTGATACATAGACTGAACCATTCATAACAATGAAAATAGAGCAGGGTGCTCCACATTTAAGATTCAGGTGGTTGTTTTGTGTCTCTTAGTACTTTTATTGGCAGATTTACTAAGGGTCTGTTGTGTGGCCATTTGTATAAACACCACAGGGTCGAAGAGAAAATTCAAATTAAATTCGAATTTAAAAAATTCTAATTTCGCTGTAATTTTGGGCTACTTCAACTATTGAATAGCCCAGATTTTGTTTCAAATTGAAAAAAATAGAAAATTAGAATTTTGAAGTCGACTTTGAATTCGAAAGTTCACCACCTTAAAGCTGTCGAATTGTCATTTTAGCCTATGGGGGACCTCCTAGAACCTTTACTAAGATTTTTACTGGAAAATCGAAGGATTTTTTTCAAAATCGTTCGAATCGTACGATGCATTCGAATGATTCAAACGATTTATATTTAATCGAAAACAGACCTATTCAGTCCATTTTCGATCCCAAATGCCCTTTAAAAAAATATGATGGTCGAAGTTTTTTAACTTCGAAAATCTGTCCTTTATACTTGCATCCTGGCCTTAACTAAATAAGCCCTAGTTCAACTTGTTGCAGATACTTCAGGTGGAATGGTGCCTAAGGTGATAGTGGTTAGATCAGTGATCCCCAACCAGTAGCTCGTGAGCAACATGTTGCTCTCCAACCACTTGGATGTTGCTCTCTGTGTCCTCAAAGCAGGTGCTTATTTTTTAATTTCAGGTTTGGAAGTAAGTTTTAATTCCATAAAAACCAAGTATAGTGCCAAGCAGAGCCTCCTGTAGGCTGCTAGTCCACATAGGGGCTACCGAATAGTCAATCACAGCACTTATTTAGCACCCCAAGAGACTTTTTAATGCTTGTGTTGCTCCCCAACCCTTTTTACACTTGAATGTGGCTCACAAGAAAAAAAGGTTGGGGATCCCTGGGTTAGATGATGGATAAAAACACATTATCATTGGCTATCCTTAATCCCTATGGAAATTGAAAGAATGGTAAATGTGGCTTCGTGTTCACAGTCCCAAGGCAAACAATTACAGAGCATGTAAAGACCAGATATGGCACAGCTTTAATTTGTCAAATACAAGAGGTCCTCTGCACTCAACCCATTATCAATATATTTAAGACTTTGAGACATTCTGTGCATACAGCTACTAAAAATGTCTTACCCTTTAAACAAAACAGGGATTGTTTGTCCATATATTGCAATATTTTTTTACAAAAGGACTAGGTTTTACCTGCAACTTACTTGCTGCTTTCGAAGTAAAACTCCCAAACTACCTTTGTAAAATGTATAATGAAGTAATAGAATTCTTAATGAATCAGATGCAATTTTAGAGTAGGACGGGCCAGATATGGGATGACTTTGACATAGTTGGCCAGCTTAAATATATTGCAATATATGGACAAACAATCCGTTTTGTTTAAAGGGTAAGACATTCTTTAGAAGCTGTATGCACAAAATGTCTTAAATATATTGATAATGGGTTGAGTGCAGAGGACCTCATGTATTTGTCTATATGTATTTTGTGGTCACAGCCTCGTTGCACAACTTTCCCTTGTTTGTTGCAGCTTTAAATGGTCACTCCCCCACTCACACAGTTGCAAAGAAGGAGTCACCTTTGGCAGGATACAGTTTGACCTTGTGAGTATGGACTCTAGGGTGGCAAGCCAAGATGCAGGCAGGTCTAGTATAACGGCACTGATCAAAACTTTATGGGGAGAAACATGCCATTTAAAGCATTTGTTCAAGTTTTATAATAACAAGAAGTTGCCAATACAGCTATATTAGAATGTATTGCTTTTAATACAACCTGCTGTAAGGAGCGCTTACCCTGGTGGTCTAGTGGCTGGCTCCCGAGCACGCGGGAGCGCCCGCCGTGCCTTTGGCGGGGACGCTCGCCGCGTGCATCCTCTCTCCTTCAGTGCCGGTTTCCTAGTGCGCGCCGCGCGCGCACTTCCGCCTTTTATAGGCGCATGCGCGCCGGCGTGATGACGTCACGCGCAATGGCGCGAAATTCAAACTGTATTTAAAGGGATCCTTTAGTGCAAAACACTGCCCGTTGTTAGGCTCTATTTGTTAAGTTCCTGGGTGTATTTCCTTCTGTATCCTGACTGATCTACTGTTATCTACATTATGCATACTACTTACTGCTCTAGATCAGAAACTTTATTTCATGGACAACAGGCTGACACAAAACTTGATATTTGAGACCAAAAGTGGTACAGTTAAAATGTGTTTATTTAAAGAAAAAGCATCTGTTATTTATGAAGTAAAGTTTCTGCTACCTCCCTCAAGTTGAAGGTTTGGGGGCATAGGCACCTGGACCCCCAACATACTTTAGTGAGTTTTCCCCACATTTGTTTATTGGATTAATCTAAATATATATTCCAGATCAAAGTCAGAGCATGGTATTCTAAAGCTGCCCTAGTCTCTTTTCCTGTACAGCAGGGACGTTGCTTTGACGCTAAAAGCAGGAGACCCCTAGAGGGCTATGTTGTCTAGAGCCTGATTTATTCTTTATCCATCGCTGCCCAATGGAATATTTAGGGAATAATGTAATAATACAGCAACAACACAGCAGCAGGTAGTATTAAAGGAGAAAAAAAGCCTATCTAAAGAAGTAGGTTAGAAATGTTGTACAATGTTTTGGGCTTCTGTACCAGCCCAAGGCAACCACGGCCCTTTAGCAGTGAAGATCTGTGTCTCCAAAGATGCCCCAGTAGCTCCCCATCTTCTTTTCTACTGATTCACTGCACATGCTCTGTGCTGCTGTCACTTACTGAGCTTAGGGACCAACCCACAATATACACTACACACAGAATAGAAATGTTACAATATAATATAAATATAATATAAATAATTACTACATGGCAGCACAGAAACCAGTGTAACTAGCATCAGAATTTAATCAGCCTTGTAGCATCAGTTTATATTACAGGCCAACCTCGTTTTCTGCTTGATAATTTGCAACGACCACTAAGCTTAGCTTCTCAACAGCTATTCAGAGCCCACTGAGTATGTCACAGACACTTTCCAAAAGGGTGACCCCCTGTGGCAAGTTTGAAGTCCTGGATCATTGCTGCTATTGAGAAGCTGAGATTTTAGACTGGTGCAATAAGTTCAGTATATAAAATATGGCATTTTAGACATATTTCTTTTTAGGGTTTAGTTTACCTCAATCAGCTTACATGTTCTTGATTAAGTAAATAGCATTGCAAAAGAGGGCATTTCTTCCTGTGTTCCAGTGAAATAAAACGCAGGAGAGGTCTACCCCAGGGGGAATCAGGGCAAAACTCCTGTGTGTAAAAGCCATAAGAGTATTCCAACACCGCACCCTCATGATGCCCGTATTGCCATGGACACAACAGCAAACAGTTTTTCCAATTTATTAACGTATCTGTTGTTTGTTATTTTTTGTACAGCACACAATGTTGCTTCAATTCTGGGAAAACCACTCCATTATGAATAAATAAACATGGAACATTTTGATTGGATTTTTGCTCTTAGCATTGTCAGCTTGTAAATGGGGACTTATGCCTGTAAAGTATTTCTATCTATATCTATCTAATACTGTATGTAAGGCATCACACACTGTGGTTCAATTTTGTTCTTGTTATATCTCCTCCAATTTAGAAAACGTTATTAATTTCATTCACGTATTTAGATATATCTCCCCTAAACCAACAGGATTGCTTTACCTTAAGTGAACTTTTAATATGTTATAGAATGCCTGATAATTAGCAGCTTTTAATTTGGTATAGGTTTTGCAGCTTTTCAGATGGCAGCTAAATTCTTAATTAAGGCTACAATTTTATTGTGATCATTACTTATTATTTTGTATTTTTCTTTAGCACCCTCCTATTCATATTCCAGTCTCTCATTCAAACCACTGCCTGGTTGCTAGGGTAATCTGCACCGAAATGCCAAACTGATGAACAATAGATAAAATTGTTTAAAAACTACACAAAATAAAAAATAAACACTAATTGCAATGAGAATACAGGTATAAGATCTGTTATCCAGAAAGTTCCGAATTATGGGAGGGCTGTCTTCCATAGACTCCATTTTATCCAAATAAACCAAATTTTTTAAAATGATCACCTTTTTCTCTGTAATAATAAAACAGTACCTTGTACTTGATCCAAACTAAGATATAATTAATCATTATTGGAAGAAGCAAAACCAGCCTATTGCATTTATTTAGTGTTTAAATGATTTTCTATTAGCCAAATTACAGAAAGATCCATTATCTGTAAAAACCCAGGTCCTGAGCATTCTGGATAACAGGTCCCTTACCTGTATCACTTTCTACAATCTACTCAAAGTTAATTTAATGATGAACTACCCCTTAATTAAAAAAACCCTACTTCCCTACCCTCCATAGACCCCCCCATCCCTGCTCCCCCCAGCATAGCTGTTACACCTAGTAAATGCCCCTAACTCTTTACTTACTCCTTGGTGCAGATTAAGAGCATCGGAGTTCACAGGTGCCATCTTCTTATCTTTGGGAATAAAGAGGCTTATTTGGGCATGCTCATGCGTGCACATGCACCGAAAGTCACTGATATTGCTGAAGTGAAGGAAGAAGACCAAAAGATTTCTGAAGAAAAGAAGATGGCGCCTGTGAGTAAAGAGTTAGGGGCATTTACCAGGGGAAACAGCTACGCTGGGGGGAGCAGGGAGGAGTAGATTGTAGAAAGTGATAAAGGTAAGGGACCTGTTATCCAGAATGCTCAGGACCTGGGAATGGGGAGCAGGGTGTAGTTCTCAGCTGGCCTCCCACAGACACACAGTAATCAGTGCTTGACCAGACTTTCTTATGCTTGACAAGGAGTACCGACATGGGACTAATTTGCTAGAAACATCTGAAATACTGACCATATGACTAGTGTAGCACCTACTTAACAGCCTTGCAAAGGAGTGGGCGTGGCTTGCCATAACGGAGTGCACACGCTAAGCTCCGTGAGACAACACAGCTAATACTCTCAGAACATAAGCAGATACATGCAATTTATTATCTCTGGAAGATAACAAGTAGCAGAGCATGTCAGGATCACGATGATGAGCAGGAGGAAGCCGAAAAACCAACGGGTGACTGTCGCCATACTTTTAGAAACCTGCTAAGGACCGTGGCACAAGAGTCCAAGATGGTGGATCAACACCAGAACACACAATCGCATTGGATATGCCTTCCTCTTCTCCAGACTCGCTCCGCAGTGGTCAAGAGACTGTAACCAAAAGGAATCCAGGTCAGACTTTGTCTACTACAATCCCCTTAGCTGATGTGGATAGACCAGGATAATCTTTGGTGATGGTGCAGGTGCTCACCATGCAGTTAGCTCAGCTCCAGCAAAAACTTACCTGCACATTTTCTAAGATGGTCTCAGAAGTAGTAGCCCTCGCTGTTAGGGAGGTGCATTCCGAATTAAGAGAACTAGGAGAGCGTACAGATAAATTAGAATTTGTTGCAGATGATCTGACCAAAAGATTTGTAAATCTGGAGGAGGAAAATAGGAACTGAAAGAAGAAATTACACAGTTAAAAAGTCTATGTGAAGACCTAGAGAATAAGTTGAGAAGACAGAATCTGCATATTAGAGGAGTCCTAGAGGAGATTCCCCAGCAAGAAATTGAGCAATATTTGAAGGGTATTTTCAGTGGGGTCTGTCTCACAATAGGCCTGGAGGCCTGGCAATTTGACCCCTCGTTAGGATCTAAGCACCAGTCTAATGTGCCTCCAAGGGACATAATTGTTTGTTTTCATTATTTTGAGCAGCGTGAGGCAATATTGTCACAGACAAGGGCATTGTTGACTTTCGATACCCTGGCTAAACAGCGGGAGCTGAAACCGACAACGCAGATATTAAGAGATCATAAAATAGTCTACTGCTGAGGATACCCATTTAAGCTTGTTGCACAACATAAAGGCAAAACTTCCACTTGGCACACACACCACGACTCAGGAAGATGCGGTGATTAAAAAATTTGGTTCCCATGAATACGTGTGGGGTCACACGAAACGCGTTGGGAAAACTGGATTTTGGGAAATAAAGAACCTTTTTTAATCACCGCATCTTCCTGAGTCGTGGTGTGCGTGCCAAGTGGAAGTTTTGTCAAGATTGTCTCCCTCAAGCTGCGGGTTCGGGGCAGAGCACCCGGACCAGATTGTAGGAGCGGTGAGTAGCCTGCCATCACATGCTGTTTTTGGAAGAAGTTTTTGGGAAGCGATAGGTCCGGGGCATGAGCACCCGGGCCCACCTAAATTAAGGGTGAGCACTGTAGGTTAAGGATGGGGAGCCACACCTGCAGTCCATTTATTAAAGAGGACTAGAGCTTACTACAAACAATTTACATAGTCATTTTCGCACAACATAAAGGGCAAACATATACTCTTCAGAATGTAGACAGACAATGCCAGTTTTTGGAAGTACTGTACTGTGCACACAACAGCGCAGTCCATCTGTCGAGCCAGTGCCGAAACGATCATTGCAACCGCAGTGGCAGGCAAACACCTGGATCTTCTCCGCAACAATGATTAACCTTATCTTCATCATTGAATACTGGGTCCCCGTCATGGGAATGATCCATAATCCTGGTCATGGTTTTTCTTTTTGGTGCAGCGATTATCTACAAAATTCTGCTTATTGTGAATCCACACTTTTTATGCATCTTATGTTTCCTCTTCACAGAATTTATGCTTATGCTTATTTTTCAGTCACAGAATTTTTTGTTGAAGTTTCATGGCTGATAATGGACTTTCTTCCCCCCCCCCCTGCTGGAAGCTATGTGAGCTCCCATATAGTCAGAACTGTATTAAGGTTTGATGCTGCCCTTGGCATCGGACCTAAATAGACCCTACACACGGTGTGTGACGTCAGCACGCCGGAAGTGACGTCACACACCGTGCGGAAGCACGTGCCAGGCAACTTTTTTTTAAATTAAAAATACAGCTATAGGCACCCGAGGGCCACCCCCAAAATCTGCTGCCCTAGGCACAGGCCCTCGGGTGCCTTAATATAAATACAGCCTTGCATATAGTTTGGTTATTGCTTATACTGAACTGAACTTTATACATTTTCTGTCTATACTATTTAGCTTCTATAAATATATCTTGCTATATTTAGCATCTATAGATTCTGTTTTGTTTACTATGATTTTTTGATTATAATGTTTTTATTAGATTTCTTTTCTTTTTTTTTAAATTCAAATTTATTAAAGTGGACCTGTCACCCCAAAAAAATATTCAAAATCCTATTTTATCACATTAGTCAAGCAAAATGAACATTAGTTACACTATATAAATTATTTCAATATTGTTTTCTTCAGTCTGGGAATTCATAATTTTAGCAAGCAGGCAGGAGCCATTTTGTGGACAATGTTATTAAGACAAGCCTTGTATCATCTCAGAATCTTGTTTGTGCACCAGAATGGGGGACCCGATGTCTTTCCCCATGTCCTGGCTACACAATTAAATGGTTAAGAGAACTGGGGGGATGTGTGGGGAGCAGTGGCATCTAGGAAGTGCTGAATGGAAAGTGAAAGTAATTATCTGCCCTGCCTCTATGCCTAAGGCATAGAGGAGTGGCAGACAATATTTGATTGACAGCTGAGATTTTTAAATGAGCTTAAAACAGCTATGAATGCTTTAATAAAAACTTGAAATTGGATTTCATGTTTAATTTGAAAAGGACTTTTATTATACAGATTTTTGTATCTGGGTGACGGGTCCACTTTAAAAGATTTTCATATTTGTAAAGAAAATACAGAAAAGAAAAGTAAATAAAGACGGGTTTACATATAAAGCATTATTGTGTAGTATGTGATACATATTAACATCATATGTATAGCTTTTGATGTCACAATACTCTCATCATCATCATCTAACCCTAGTAGATGGAAAGGAAAATAATATGAGAAAGATAGGGGAAAGATAGAAGTATCAGAACAGAACAGGTTCTTCTAGCTAGTATCAAAACCTTCTGTTGTTGTTCCAAGGAAGGCGAGTGTACCTGCCTTATTTAAAACTTATCCAATAAAACCATTTCTGATAATACTTCTCCATCTCTTGTGCTCGAGAGGTTTTGTAACTTTCAAATCTTTCTATTTCAGAAAGCTTGTGTAGCCAGTCCATAATTCTGGGAGGTGTTTGTTGCCTCCAATTTAAAGTTATTAGGGATTTAGCTACATCTAGCATAATTGGGGTAATGGATTTCCGGTAGCTTTGTATCGGTTTAGAGGTATGATGGAAAAGTTAAAGTGCCGGTGAGTTTGGAATCTCCACATCAGTAATTTCCTTAATGATTTCCCTAAAAATCAGACCAGTAGTCTGAAAGCAGTGGGCAACCCCAGAAGATATGCAACAACGTACCTATTTCTTTGTTACATCTCCAGCATGTAGGCAGGATTGTTTTATAGATTTTAGCTAGTTTAACTGGGGTTCTATACCATTTACTCAAAAGCTTATAGTTTAGCTCTTGCAATTTGCAGCAAACTGAGGATGAGTGTGTTAATAAGACTAATTTCTGCCATTCTTCTTCCATGAATGTTGTGTCCAGTGCTTCCTCCCATTTGGCTTTAAATGTGTTCAGGGGAGAGAACTTAATATTTAGCATACTATTGTAAATGAAATAATTATTTTAGGAGGGTCTTTAGATTCCCAGAGTAGTTCAATTTGTGTTTAGGGGATTTTTGTAGTGAGGTGTAGGCCTTTTGTGATTATAAAGTGTCTAATTTAGGGAAAGAGTATATTCCAGCTGGGGACATTGGAATCAGAAAGAAGGAAAGATAAAATCCCATGATGCTTCCTTATAAGCCTTACAAGTGTCAAGTTCTATAAGTGATCCGAATGGACACTATTTGATCTTGGAGGGTAACATAGGTGATATTTCTTTGCTAGTGGTGAATGTATATGCCCTCAACAAGGGACAGGTTAAGTTTTTTAGGAAGTTATGCAATAAACTTTCCTCTTTTTGGGCCGCATACACAATTTATGGAGGAGATTTTAATATCCCCCTCATACAATGGTAGGATAAATCTCATCCGTTCCCTGACCCATATTCTTGCTCAGTCTCCAAAGAACTAAGGCGATTTATACATCAGGTCCCACTATATGATATTTGGCATATAGATCATCCTATGGGCAGATAGTACACATTTTACTCTTCTGCACATATAGTGCATTCACGGCTGGATTATTTTTTGCTGTCACAATTGTGCCTTAGAATCCCTTATACTGTAGATATCATTCCCATAAATTGGTCAAATCATGCTCCTATTCAGCTTACATTGGATTTGACAGCATCCCCTAAAAAAGCGTCTCATTGGAGAATTAATGAGACGTTACTCAACGATAAAGACTCATTTGTTTCTATTGAGCGAGCACTAATTGAGTACTTTCATTTAATTAGGGTTCAGTGCAGGACATATCTATATTATTGGAAGCTCACAAAGCAGCAATAAGAGGGAATATTATTGCATTAGCAACAACAAAGAAAAAAGCCATGAGACAACAATTACAATCCCTTTTGACACAGGTTGCACAATATGAGACACAGTATAATAGGGACAACTCTAGCGTGTTAGATAAAATCGTATCAATCCGTAGTGAATTGAGGGACTTAGTATTAAAAGAAGCAGAGACTAAGCAGCTTTTTTATGAAAAAGGTAATAAACAACATTCCCACTTAACTAGGAGACCAGAAAGCTCAAACAGAAGAAGAAATCAATCACCGCATGATGGATTGTCATTCCCTTTTCTGTATAGGACAGGAAGCAGAGTTTCTGTAAGTTATTTCTTAATAAAGGTTTTGCTATTTTAAAGTTTAATTTGTATTGTTTTTTTTTATTTCGTTCTATACGAACGAATTGAGAATTAACAAATGAGATCCTAATCTTGAATAGGAATATTACGCTGGAGGAAGTGTCTGATGTTTTGAAAACTCTCCCTTCAGGTAAAGCTCCAGGCCCTGGTGGCTACCCAAATCAATATTATAAACTGTACTTAAAGACTTTAGCGTCATATATAATAGAACTTTTTAACTCATTTATACAAGGTTCTGGGATTCCATCCTCCATGCTTACCTCTTCTTACCTAAGTTCTGATCTCAAATTATATTCTAAAATATTGGCAAATCAACTAGCACCTATGTTACGTAACTTAATTGATAAGGATCAAGTAGGGTTTATTCAAGGCCGGCATTGGGGAGATAATACGAGATAGGTGATTAACATAATTGATTTATTGCAGAAAAAAACAAGGAGCCCTGAATTTAAGTTTAGATGCAGAGAAAGTGTTTGATCGCCTGGATTGGTCATATATGTGCTTTATTCTGGCACCTAGGCTTTGAAGGCCAGTATCTGACTGCATTAAAGGCACTATATAATACTCCTAGTACTTAATTGAAGATGCCCGCTCGACAAAGGTCACCAATAATGATCTTGAATGGGATGAGAGAAGGCTGCCCCCTTTCTCCTTTGCTCTATGCATTAAGCATAGAACCTTTAGCAGCCAATATTAGGAATTACCCCAATATACAGGGTGTTAAAGTGGGCTTGTCTCAAAAGTAAAATAGCTCTTTATGCAGACGATGTGATTTTGACTTTGACCTCTCCACTTTCTTCTCTTCTGGCACTTCACAACCTGTTAGATCATTATGGAAAGCTCTCTGGCTATAAGTTGAATATGTCTAAAACAATGCTCTCCCACTGCCATTATCTGCTTCTACAATAGCTAGATGATGGGCTCAATTGGAGGACGGACTATATTTCCTATTTAGGCACTAAAATTACCAGGGCCGGAGTTACATAGCAGGCACCCCTAGGCCCACTGCCGTTCGTCGCCCCCATACTCTGCCCTTTATTCGCAAATTTTCATCATCAAGACCAGAGTAATGGGGATTGGCGCATGGGAAATGTAAAAATCTATGTATCGCCTGCATAGACCCAGTGTTTCAGGACCAATTTGGGTGTGGCTGGGCAGCATGCTGCCCCCTAAAATCCTGGTGGCCTTCCACAAATCCGGGCCTGAAAATTACCCCGATATATGAGAATTTATTCAAGCTGAATCTTGTTCCTTTAGCTCAAAAAATCAAAGCCACTTTGATTAAATGGTTTCAATATTGTGGTCGGTAAAATAGGGGCAATAAAAATTAGTGTTCTTCCCAAATTTTTATATTTATGCCCCAACATTTTTTAGAGTATTGCAGGCAGTAACTCACAATTTTATATGGGGAAATAAGGGCCATATAATTAATAAACAGATGTTAATGGCCCCTACAGCTCAAGGTGGGTTGGGAGTTCCGGTATTGCATCAATATTTTGAGGCAGCTCAACTACGGCAAATTTTAGCATGGTCCCTGTGGACCCCCAGTTCTCAGTGGGTACATATAGAATGGACACAATTTCTCCATACCATCCTAATTTATGGTTTTGGCCTATGCCAGATATTATTTTACCTAAAATCCCAATGTTAAAAACCACGAGGTTATTTACAAACACCTGGATCCTGACGG
>CM044437.1:82208134-82260108 GCA_024363595.1 Xenopus borealis
TATCAACATTGAACCTCATTTTCCAGTTTGCTGCCCAGTTTCCCAACTTAGACAAAAACATATAATGGTTATGAAAAATGTTTACTATGCATTTTCCCCCACTTTTTCCCCCACTCTAACCCCTCCCTCCCCTTTCTTCTATTTCTGTTGTACAAACTAATTTTGTGTAACATACTCAATAAAAAAGAGATTTAAAAAAACAAAACAAAAACAGACATAAACAAATATATTGAAAGATGGGAAACAACATTGGGTTACGAGATTCCCATGGAGGATTGGTCTTTATGCTAAAAGCAGTGTCACGTATATGAAACAAAAAGAAAAAATACTAATGTTTTGGTATATTACCCCCTCTACATTACATAAGATCTTCCCTGCAACATTGCAGGAGTGTTGGAGAGACTGTAATATGGAGGGGACATGTCCATTAATACGGCCCCTATGGATAGAGGTGCAAAAACTACTTGAAAGGTTGGCACATGTTAACATCCAGATAGAGAGCCTGACCTTCTTTTTAGGCAAGCTTTTTGGAGGACAGCCTAAGCATATACAGAAATTATTTAACCATATACTGACAGTGTTTCGTCTAGCTATAGCGTCCAAATAGAAAACAGCTGATATCCCATCCTGGTCAGAAAGAAATAAACGGATAGAAAGTAATCAGAAATTTGAACAGTCAATTGCCTTTATAGGAAATAGAATCCCCCAATTCTTGAAGGTATGGTCACCCTGGGAACTCCGAAATCAGTAAGTGTTTTATTGATAGGAGGTTTAACGGTTGGCAGTCGCTTGGGGTAGATGGGAGCTAAGAGGTCAGTCTTAAATATAGTAGGAGCCTTGAGTGCCAAATTAGGTAAATATTAGAGTCTAACTTTTGCCTTTTCTGTTTCCTTTTTCTTCTCTGTTTTTCTTTGGTTTGATAATCTGAGTTCATATTTTTTTTTAAATTTTGTTAAGAAATGTATATTGATGTTATCCAATGCACTAATTATGGGACAAGATGTGGAATAGATGAAAAGTGGATTAGTGTTGATTGCATTGTAATTGATATATTATGCGATAATGGACAATACATGTATATGTATTTGGGTTTTCAATATGCCTGTAACTTGGAAATATACAAATAAAAATTTTAAAGTGGACCCATCACCCAGACACAAAAATCTGTATAATAAAAGTCCTTTTCAAATTAAACATGAAATTCAATTTCAAATTTTTATTAAAGCATTCATAGCTGTTTTAAGCTCATTTAAAAATCTCAGCTGTCAATCAAATATTGTCTGCCACTCCTCTATGCCTTAGGCATAGAGGCGGGGCAGATAATTACTTTCACTTTCCATTCAGCACGTCCTAGATGCCAATGCTCCAATGCACAAACAAGATTCTGAGATGAAGCAAGGCTTGTCTTAATAACAGTGTCCACAAAATGGCTCCTGCCTGCTTGCTATAATTATGAATTCCCAGACTGAAGAAAACAAGATTAAAATAATTTATATAGTATAATTAATGTTCATTTTGCTTGACTAATGTGAGAAAATATGATTTAATATTTTTTTGGGTGACGGGTCCACTTTAAGTTACAAAAAAAAACAGCCTTGCAAAGTGCAGAGAAAGCTTTGATTTTTATTACAGAAGGACACATTTTGGGAACATCTAGTTTTCTAAATGCAGTATAGATGCGCAATATTTATTTGAAGATATATAGAATCTTTTAGATAGTTGGCCCTTTCTGAGAATGTAAAAGGACAGTGATCCATCCTTTTAGAATAGTTTGAATAATATTATCAGTGCAACAATAAGTAAGACTAAGCTGATAATGTATTTGTGAAGGCAATGTGTTTGACTTTCATCCCTGTACTGATCTATAAATAAAGAGCCATGTTTGTGCTTCTTCAATCCATTCCTTAGACTTCATACCTAAATTTGGTTTGCATGTAAACTTCCGTCAGTGCCAAGGTGCAGGTAATTGCAGTGCTCTGACTCTGACGTTTATTTTCCTAGTAATACAAATTACACCTTCACACATTGCAGCCTGTTCTGAGATGCTGAGAATTAGAATTGCTCTGGCAACCCTCAAAGACAGAAAAAATTGTGAAAGGAAATGTTGTTTGTACCTTGATAGAAAATTGGCTAAAGAACCATGTAGAGAGGGTAGTTGCCAGTGGCAGATTATTTTCTTGATGTAGTGTTATTTAGTTAATTTGTGTTGAAAAAGACCGTCACTTCAACCCCTCCCAATGAAACCCATTGCACATATATACAGACCTGTCTATCTAGATATCATATCTATATAAATATATAGACACATATATCAAAATATCTATATATATATATATATATATATATATATATATATAAGTCCAACGTTGTGATGCACTAGTTTCAAAGTAAATGCAGAGACATTAGGGTGCAGACAAAAAGTAGCGGTGAGTTACTCCGCATAAAATATAAAAAGTCCAACTATGTTGCACACCTTCACAAATATCCAAGAATTCACTTCATAGATTAAAACGTAGCATTTATTCACTTCCTTTATAAAATGCAAAAGAGATCGTTGCAAATTGTACACATCGTAGTGAAAAGACTTATCTGAAAGAGTCCAAGCATCAAAGTAGCATTGTAACACCCACGCGACGTTTCGGGACTAAGATTATCCCTTTTTCAAGCGTATTTCACGTGTACAAGCAGTCTAGGGCTCCATATCGCAGCTCACATATCCGTGAAGGCGGAAGTGGACGTCACTTTGAGAAAGGTCAGACTGCTGACCGAAACGTCAGGCTTTTTTTGTCACTCTTATTAAAACTTTTTGCTTACTTCATAAGTCCTGTGAGTGCGGACCCTTTTTATGGACTAAATGACACGTTTTTGGCCAATGCACCCAGGCGCTGCTGATCCTTTATACGTGAGTGCTGATACTCTCCATTTTGTGTATATATATATATATATATATATATATATATATATATATATATATATATATATATATATATATATATTCGAAAAAAGGTGCACACGCTTCTTAAAGGTCACTGCCCGGGTGCTGGTAATCAACACAATATATAGTAAGTAAAAAAAAACGCACTCACAGGACTTTTCAAGTGAAGAAAAAATCGCTTGTTTATTTCAACGTTTCGGCTCCCAAACTTGAGCCGTCGTCAGGAAGGAAGGACTTCCTGACGACGGCTCAAGTTTGTGAGCCGAAACGTTGAAATAAACAAGCGATTTTTTCTTCACTTGAAAAGTCCTGTGAGTGCGGTTTTTTTTTACTTACTATATATATATATATATATATATAGTGGATAATGCACCCCTACCGTAATGTATATAGATATTAGAAGTCACCGAGGAGTTACTTGACCATATAAAAGCACGAAGCCACAGGCCGAGTGCTTTTATATAGGTCACGTAACTCTGAGGTGACTACCAATATCTTTATAAAAAAAACGAGATGCCAGCAAATTTTCGCCAGGCAAAATTTTTCTGGTGTCTTGCGAATTTATTTGCCCATCACTACTGCTGCAGGCTGCTGCAGTGGAGGAAAGGGAATAGAGATATAGATGGTAGAAAGTAAACAGACATGTGGAACAACACCAGAGGAGAACAGAGAGTAGGAGGGACAGAAGAACAAAGGGTTAAAGCAGCAGTGTGCGCAATACAGACAGGAGATTGATGGTGAATGTGCGAGTAGGAGAGGCAGAGCGACTTGGGCCAGCAGGACAGAATGAGAGAGCTACATCATTGACTGGAGATTGATGGAGGTGGGGAGCAAAGGGGAAGAAAAACAGAGTGAAGGAAGGTGGGAGGGACAGAGGGAGCGTCCGGGAAGCAGAAGAGGGAGAGAGATCGAGGAGTGAGACCGGAGATGAAGTGGGGGGGCTGAAGGAGGGAGAGAGACTGAGTGTAACCAGAGATTGAGGGGGGCAGAAGAGGGAAATGGAGGGGATGGTGCGGAAGAGAGAGGGAGAATCGGCAGAGGGCACAAGACCTGGGAAGCAGTGAGAGGAGTGACCCTTTGAAGTTAGGAAACAAAGTCAGATGCGAGGCTGGAGGAGAAGCTTCAAAAAGAGAACGGCAGTAACAATTGCTGTCTCTTTAAGAAATAAACGGCGTGTTCTGACATCAGAATGCGCCGTTTATAAGGATATAATTTAAAGTCTGGTCCCATAAGGAAATGACCAATCTGTAGATTATATATATACCTTGACAAAGGTCTCAAGGCAGACCGAAACGTTGCCTTGAGGCAGGAAAGTTCTCTTTGTAAAGTACACATGACAGTAGTAGTGATGGGTGAATTTATTCGCCAGGGCCGAATTCGCTGCGAATTCCCGCGTTTCGCCGCTGGTGAATAAATTAGCGAATCACCAGCGAAATTTCGGCAAGCGAAATTTCACCAAAAGAACGAGTCGCGCGTTGTTTTTGACGCGACGCGCGACGAAAATGACGCGACGATGCGACGCACGTAAAAAGCGTCCCGCGACTCGTATTTTTCGCCGATTCGCGAATTTCTCTAGAAATTCGCGAATCTTTAGGCAAAGCGAATCGCGGGAGATTCGACCATCACTAGACAGTATCAGTCTATCTCATGTACCAAAGTTGCCTTCTTTCAAAATAGCAATTAACTATATATTTTACAACAGACTGCTGTGTTTTATTTCCATTTCTTAAAAAACTGCATTACTTTTTATCTGTACAGTACAAGTACAATTTAAGCCAAAATAGTACTTTACAGTGGAAATATTTCAAATGATTATGTGATGCCTTGGTGAAAATAAAGTTTAGAACTAGTGATGGGCGAATTTATTCGGCAGGGGTAGTGATGGGCGAAACGGCCGCGTTTCGCTTCGCCGAAAAATTCGCGAATTTCCAGAGAAATTCGAGAATTTTTCGCCATTTTGCGAAACGAGTCGTGCGTCGTTTTTGATGCGCGTCGCGTCGTTTTCGACGCATCGCGTCGATTTCAACGCGCGTCGCGGCGTTTTCGGCGCGTCGCGTCAAAAACGACGCGCGACTCGTTTTTGCGCGGCGAATTTTTGGCGGCGAATTTTTCACGTCGTTTCGTGAATTTATTCGCCAGCGGCGAATCGCGGGAATTCGATTCGCCGCTGGCGAATAAATTTGCGGAAAAGCAGGAAAAATTCACGCCGAAAAATTTGCCGCCGAAAACGATGCGACGCGTTGGAAACAACGCGCATCGGAAACGACGCAAAGCGCCGTGTTTGACGCGACGCGCGTCGACTCGTTTCGCGAATTTTTCGCCAATTCACGAATTTCTCTGGAAATTCGCACATTTTTCGGCGAATCGAAACGCGGGAGTTTCGCCCATCACTATTTAGAACGCATGCACAATGGTAGTTCAGGCGCAGCCACCATTCCCTCTAAAGTGAGCATACCTTTTCACCTATGGCTGCTGCAGTAGATATGACTGGCTTAATGGTGGGGAACTTTATCCAAAAGACAGAACTATTGCAGCAACCATGGCAACAGTCCAACACAAGTAAATAAGTAGGAATGGGAAATTCTAGTACTGCCATGGAGGGCAGCCAAAAACTATACATGGGAATTTTAAGCACTGAAAATACATTCCTGTACCATAAATTACATGATTCCTGTACCATAAACCTTCCTCTAGAAGCACTTAAGTTAAAAAAAAGTCCTTACAGAAAGGGTGACAGGGTGTCTTGCAGAATACTTTATTGATTTACATTATACCCAATGATTTTGTTGGACTAGTAGGCTGGAAAAGGGGGACTACTAGTTCCAGCATTTAGTAAATTAGCAAGGAACTCAAATTTATAAAATCCAAATAGTCAGCTTTATATTCCTTTTTTGAGCTTGATAAAATATTTTGCAACCATTACCCCTACCATTGCCAAAGTTAAGACCTACTACATTTCTCCCCATGATTTTCAGAATTATACTTATTACTTTATCCTGGGTAATTGATTCTCTTTCTTTTCAATTTCTTTTTATTGAATTTTATAACAATCCATCAAGACAATACAATACAATACTTTCAGATTGGCTGATATAATCTTCATAATTAAATGAGAAACAACAGAAAAAAATGAAAAATAAAAATAAATATAAACATAAACATAACCACCATAACTTCCATAACTTCCATGTTGGGTAATTGATTCTCATATATATTCTGAACCTGCCCTTGGCTTTTCAGTCTAAGGAAATCCAGAATGCTTAGCACAAACATATTAGGCCTGTGGCAAAAACACACATGTTTGTCAATGTTGAATGAGAAGTGTGAGGCATAGAAAGTGGTGACAGGCAGATATCCACTTACACATGCTCAAGTGAGCATTTCTGGTCCAAATGGCACCTAAGGCAAATCACTCTGAATGGTCAAAACTCAAGTTCAACCTCTCCAAACAAACCCTGGTGCACATATACACTTACATATTTAAACCGACCTATCTATACTCTTCCATATAACTATATATACACTATAGATACCTATAATAAACTAAATGTAGAACTTAAGATCACTTATTCAAGATTTCATCTAATCCACTCTAAAGGCATTGATAGAGCATCTCTTAGCAGGATATTCCACATCCTCACTGCCCTCATTGTGAAGAACCACCTGTTGTTTCAAATAAAAGTTCAGTTCCTCTAGTCTAAAGAGGTGACTATTGGTTCCTTATATGGATCCCCAACTATGTACTTTTAAAAAATAATCATCTCCATACCCAAATATCCTTCTTAAAGGACCAGTAACACAGTTAAAAAAAAAAAGATTTGTTTGTCACTAACTAAAGAAAAAAAACACCAATACACATTTAAGTTTAAATTTGCAAAGTCTTTGTTTAGAAATAACTTACTGATACTCTGCTTCCGCTCCTCTTTAGAAAAGGCGATCTGGCGACAATCCATCGTGCAGCGCGCGCATTGCTCGGTTTCTCCTCCCTGCCTTCTATAGGTAATAGGCATGGAGGAGACCGCCGCACAATGGATCGCCGCCGGAATGCCTTTTCTAAATAGGAGCGGAAGCAGAGTATCGGTAAGTTATTTCTAAATAAAGACTTTGTGAATTTAAACTTAAATGTGTATTGGTGTTTTTTTTCCATTAATGACAATTGAAAAAAAAAACTAAATTGTGTTAATCATCCTTTAAAGAAAAGACTAAAAAGAGTCCAAAACTGGACTGCATACTCAAGGTAAGGCCTTATCAAGGATCTGTATAGGGGAAATTATATTTTAGTTCCTCAAGATAATACTCCTTTTATGCAATACAGTACTTTGCTTTAGTAGCCACTGAGTGACATATATATATATATATATATATATATATATATATACATAGCTTATAGGTTGTATGTCAATGAGTCAATGGGACAGTGGCTACTTATTGGAGAAGTAGTCTCTAATGTTAAAATTTTGAACAATTGTCTGTTGTCAGTGCATTTAATTAAATCATAGTAGGTGCCAGAATGTGTGTGATAAATTCAAACACAGAGCAAAAGGTCAATTGTAACCCAATTTCAAGCTTCACTGACAGGGCTAATGAAACTGCCAAAGTCTAAAACTGGCTTACTCTTGTTCAGAGTCTGGAATTCTGGGGAACTGTATGCATAGAAGCTGTAATATTAACATTGATGCCCATACACATGAATCATAACTTCAGTTAAAACATGAGAAGGCAGTGGATTATTCAGTGGTATTTTTACTGAGGATTATTCTCTAAATCTCTTGAATTTTTTCAATGCCATATTCGTGAGTTTGCTTCTTTTCATTAATATTCTGAGTATATCGATTCTCTCTCACCTATTTTGCCTTCCCTACAGCTAAGCTCTCTCCTAATTTTCTTTTTACATTATCCTCTTATTTGTTAAAGCTAGACTTGTACCAATTTAATATCAACCAATTCTCTCTCTCTCTTTGTATTTCTTCTCATCACTTCCCTGTAAATCGTTTCTTCATTCATTAATATATTTACTCAGTAAAGGACCAGAGTTAGATTATTTTTGAATAAATATTATCTAGTGCTGAGGATGCATACATCACTTTTTGTTAGACCAGCTTCCTCACGGATATTCATTCACTCTCAGGGTGCACGTTATATCATGTGTTCACCTACACATGTTTCCATTGGCAATGTATCGAAGATTACAGCAATCCCAAAGTATAATAAAATGCCTTTATTGTCTTACATTTGGCTCAGCAGCAACGTTTCGGACCCGCAATGGTCCTTTTTCAAGCTTTGTCAGCTTGAAAAAGGACCATTGCGGGTCCGAAACGTTGCTGCTGAGCCAAATGTAAGACAATAAAGGCATTTTATTATACTTTGGGAGTGCTGTAATCTTCGATACATTGCCAATGCATACATTGCCGATGCATACATCACTAACAGAAGTTCATGGATGTTGCGTTTAACGGAGACATGTAGGATAAGTGAACACCCTCCCTTATATTGTTGCCAGTAATAAATAATCTATGGAATGAGTTTTACTTTGGGCTAAAAGTTACTATTATCTTTTAAAAATGACCCCATTATTGGAGCTCTTCATAGATCTTCTCTGGTCCCTGTCCATGTTTCAAAAGATGGGTGGGTCTTAAAGAAAAACTATACTCCCAAACAACGTAGGTCTCTATAAAAAGATATTGCATAAAACAACTCATATGTAAAACCCTGCTTCATGTAAAAAAACGATTTTCTAAAATAATACACTTTTTTACTAGCACGTGCCATTGAACACATAAATAGAAAATAGCCATTTTAAAATAAGGACAGCCGCCTGGGATTGTATGATTCAACGGTTCACACAAACATACCAAACAAACTATAAAGTTAGGTCACATGAGCCAATTAACAGAGAGTGTTGTGTCTGTTGTTTCCACACTTTGTCCTGTTACAGTTAGAGTTGAAATATTTCTGGTCAGGTGATCTCTGAGGCAGCACACAGACCATCATGAAATGGTGATTCAAGGCAAGAGATGTAAAAGGGCAATATTTAATTAATTATATATTCCAGTCTGGTAAGATTCTTTAATTTGCCACTTAATTTGATATAAATCTGTTGCTCAAGTATTCATTTTCGGGGTATAGTTTTCCTTTAACGGTCCATGCTAGATGCACAGTAGGCATGTGACAGCCAATCACAGCCTTGCAATCACACAAGCAAAGACATGCTTCAGTTCCCTATCAGATCAGCCTAGCTCCTGATTGGTTCTTATACTACAGCCCAGTGAACTGAGTGCCTCGGACTCCTCTGCACAGCAAGTTTTTTGAGTACATGCCTTCTATATTTAAAAAATATATTCAGCCCGGATTTGGAAGTGACTATCCACTAGTCTGTCTGCCTACTGCTCCCCTCCCCCAACTCACGCATGCGTGAGTGCGTATGCACAATCTCATGGTAACGGTCAACTCTGTGGCTACTCTGTTAACTACAGATGTGGCTGGGCAGCATGCCACCCCTAAACCTAAAAATGAGCTGCCCTAGGTCCAGCCTTTGTGGCCTTGTCACAAATTCTAGCCTGGGTATAATGGACTTGCATATTCCTGGTTTTCATAAAAAATGTTTTCTTTAAATGAAGAATGTATAGACAATGGCTAATTGAAGAGAAGGACCCATTAGTAAGTGTTCAATGCAGTTGAAAAAATTGTATTTATTAAAGGTACTTTCATCTAAAGCTGCTTCTTGCACTGTCACATGCCTGCTCTCTTCGTCCACTTTTTCTGCTTCCTCTCGCAAATTGCACAAAAAGCACCCATTGAGATAAGGGTTCCAACAGCAGCCTGTATCAATTTGAACAGCAAACTTTACACCAAAAGAACTGACCACAGATATCATTTTGACAGTGAGCTCCTACAATGACATCCAAACACAGAAGATTTGCAGTGAAATTGCGTCCAATTTCCTTTAAAGCACACCACAATTGTTTTAACATGTTGGCTTCAACTGCATCAGGTGCATTGCCACCACAGTTATGCTGGCATTTGTAGTATAACTAATAAACTATAACGGTAAATAGTTATAGAACCAACACTGAACAGAAATCAAAATTTAAGGATCAACAATTAAAAATGTTAATAGGTAAACGATAGAAATCAATCAACAGTGCCTCGTATAACTCTATGGGTCACAGGGTTCCCTTGGGAAAAAACTAATACTCATTTACACAGTCATGTTTATAATTATCACCATTAGGGAACATATCAGTACAATATTGTACAATATTTATAAAATAAAGTGAGTGGGAACCTTGAGTGGTAATCATACTCCCTGCTGATGCTTAAAAGCTTCCCATACCATTATTTAGTTGGAGAGGAGAGCATGGGTTATACCAGACAGGGGAGCATAGTACCGATGGTCCCATGTACCCCATATGTTTTGAAATTGTGTTTGTCATATAAAATAAAATGCTAGTCAGTTTCTCATTGACTAGGATCTAGTTCAGTTTATTTGTAAGTAGTTGTATAGGTAATAGTGGTGATTTCCACAAACTAGCAATTGTCATTTTAGCTGCAGAAAAAATACGTATATTCTATTCTATTCCCCAATAAGGCTTAGTCCGGTGATTTGCATAAATTAACGCCAGTAACTAAATATAATTTCATAGATCCTGGGAAAATGAAAAATTATTCTTATTGTCTCTGTTTCAATAGGGTGTCAATGCACAGCTAAAAAAACATTTTATCTCCTCTTCTTTTATACAAATGTTCTCTTTCCTCTTGTTCAAATTATTTATATTATCTTCTCAGGAGGAGGAACCAGCTATATAGATAACCTGTTCTTTGGATTATACCTAAAGAATAGGGCAACCCCTGTACTCTTGTTTATATTGACATAATCATCAATCATTCACCTGCAAAAAAACAACTGGCTGTATAAAGAGTGCATCACATCTATTTGCTACGTATCTCAGTAAATAAATAGCGGTCTTTAAATATCGAAAAATCAGCTTAGTTCACTTAAGTACTTATTTTAATGCCCTATTTTATATTTAAATATGTTGTTATAGCTTTATTTATTTACAGTCTTCATTTATTTACTGTATTTTATAATAACAAAATCATCTTGTAAAATATGCCCTTCTAAATGGTGCTGTGGGGACTTGCTGAAGCTGGTAGTGGTAGCAGACAGAATACAGATGGAAGACAGGGACACCAAACTGCAGTTAAAAGCAGTTTTCTCACTGCACTTTACTATCAACAGTTCAGCACTCTGGGTAAACAAATGAAGGACCCTCACTCCTCGGGGTCTGGGTTTTTAGCACTCAAACACAAACAAGGTGTAGAATACCTTCATGGCTTTCCGTTCACTACAGTCCACTACAGATAGGGTTGCCACTTTTTTATAATAATTTTACTGGCAAGGGCCTGGCCCAAAAGGGAAAGATTATGTCAATGGGTAAAGCTATGATGTCATAGGGAGCAGAGTCATGACCCCCAGAGGGCCACATCACCCAGCCCCACCAGAGTTCCATGTCCCTCTTCCTTTAAAGGTCCCAATGTTCCCTCTATCATTGTTTGTCATTCAGGCATAGGTATGTATGTAACTGGCTGTAAGAAACATTTGCGTTAATGCTATATTCTTCTAGTAGTGGCATTACTGCGCAGATTAAAAAGAATAGAGATGAGCTCTTCGTGATCATGCAATAAAAAGAGATCTCTGAAGCACAGGGGAATGAGAGCTGAAAGTGTCAAAGCTTTTTGTTACTGTTGTATAGAAGAATTTCTTAATTACAGAATGATGTACTAGGTGCTGAATATAATGTATTCAGCAGTCAGTAAATAGTGACAATGTGAGAAATATAAAAGGAAGAGAACTTCCATGTATCATGCTGAAATAAACATAACACAATTCCTAATACATTGTATAAAAGTAGAGAGAAACTTTAAAGAGGCAATATACTCACTTGTTTAACATTATTTAAATGATTACAGTTTGTGCTGGACTTACTGTTTTGTCTATTAATCATTTAAAAAATCTACTTTTTTATTTCTTAAGGCAAATTGGACAAACAGGGAAACTTAAAGGGGTTGTTCACCTTAAAAATGAACATTCAATGTGTAGAGATTTTTTTTTCTGCAGGGGGGGTTACCTATGCAGTTATATTACTGCCAGACAATTTTTGAACATTTTGTACTCTTTCACTTTAGGTACATCTCCTGGGAGGGGGGGTGCTTTTAGTTTACCTAGGAAAACTATATTTCATTTTTTCCACAACCTAAGCCTAATGGAATTTTTGTGCAATTCCTGTAACAAGAGGTTTTCATAATACCTGTTAAGAGACATTTATCAGAAGCAGATTTTATTTTTTTACACAAAAATACAATTGATTTGAACAGCCCTGTGTCTGTCCAGCCCAGTATTACACTGCAAGATTTCCCAATACCTCTTCGAAAATCTACATACTTTCAATTTCAAGCGAGAATATTCTACTAAGAGTATGTTTACCCCAGTAGACCATACATATTTGGAAAACATACATTCTTAGAAATCCAAAATGGGTAAATGTCTATATTGTGAAATTTCTATTCTATGTGTACTGTATATTGTGAGTGAGTCCCTAAGTTCAGTAGTTGACAGCAGCACAGAGCATGTGCAGTGAATCAGCAGAATAGAAGATGGGGAGCTACTGGGGCATTTTGGAGACACAGATCTTTACTGGTAAAGGGCTGTGGTTGCCTTGGGCTGGTACAGAAGCACAAAACATCATGTACAGCATGTCTACCTACTTCTTTAGTTTAACTGTCTTTGTCCTTTAAAGGCAGAAACTTTAAATGGTGTACAGTGCAAGGTTGAAGGGATTTTCAGAACTGTTATCAAAACTAGTATTTTAGGAAAGCTTGGTTTGGCAATTAATACTAGAAATCAGGCCCGGACTGGCCATTTGTGGGTTAGGGCAAATGCCAGAGGGGCTGCTATAAGGTCCCATAGAAAGTCAGTGTTTAGTGGGCTGGTGGGGGCTGTTTGGGCCTCTATGTGGGCTGATGGGCCTCTTGTGTACCTGAAATGCCAGGGCCTATTTTAATTCTCAGTCCAGTCCTGCTAGAAATACATATTTACCCATTTTGGATTTGGGGGAATGTCTGCTTTCCTAAAATATATGGTTTCAGGGGTGAACATTCTTTTTTTATGGCTTTATCCCCACAGAATATGCAGTAAATTTGTTATGGTTTTACAGTAGTGGAAAGTACAACATTAATAATTTATCTGCACTTATTTTTATTTTGGGGTCTATGACATTCTCAGAAAACTGATGGTTTTAGGAAAGTTTTGTGGTTTGGTAGTTTGGACTAGAAAAGGCTGAGTCATTAATACAGATAATTACTAAATGGCAGCACATAAACCTGTTCAATTAGCATCAGAATTTAATTATTAATAATTAGCCCTGTAGCATCAGCTTTTATTACAGACCAACCTCATTTTATGAAGGACGATCTAGTGCCATCAGATCAAAAGTTATCTGACGCAAACTACAATTATACAAGGAACAATGTTCTAAATACAGGAGCACACTTTTATATCAGTCATAAATCCAAGAATATATTGGACAGAAAATAACTGTTCATCCCCAAATATCACCCTCACAACAAATCTTTCCCTAACTGACCTTTTAGAGTCCCCTACACTATGGCTCCAGGCCTGCCACACCCCTACCAGGGTGAACATCCTGTATGTATATAAAAACACAGAAAAATACATAATTATCTCTAACGTTCAGCATAAGAAGTTAATTAAAACCATCTATTTTTTTTTTTGCTTGGAGTTACTAAATGGTTGGTACAAAACATGACTGTTTAAATGTGCTCACAAGTGTTCATACATATTTAGCTTACCTCTCCAGAAGCGTTACTATAGAAGCTGTGAAGACCTTGAGACAGAAACTGCACTTATCACTCCGGCAA
This sequence comes from Xenopus borealis, assembly GCA_024363595.1. NCBI lineage: Eukaryota > Metazoa > Chordata > Amphibia > Anura > Pipidae > Xenopus > Xenopus borealis. The sequence continues at coordinate 82,222,008 of CM044437.1, forward strand.
ATTAATTTTCTTGTTTTTTCAAAGCAGAGTATTCAATTTCAGACCTCAATTTTCTGTCCCTTTCTCTCAATCTGATATTTATTTTCTCTGATTTCCTTTGCAATCAAAACTAATGTTGCTTTTTTAAATTCAATTTCCATGTTTTTTTTTTAAAAAAAAGTAAAACTCAGTAACCTGTTTAAAGGACATGTCAACCCAAAAAATTATTTTTCGCCTAATAAAAGAAAACACAATTATTAGCAACTTTCCAAAATGAATGTATTAAAAATTGTGGTTGGTGTTATTTGTAAATGTAATTGTTATTGAAAGCAGGAATTGCATAATTCCTGGTTGTTACATTTTAAACAATGCTTCAAAAGCCAGTCTCCTCCAGCAAGACAGGTCTGTTAATTGGTTGGCTTATGTTACATTGTTTCAAAAGCCAGAGCCACCAGTACAGAGAATAGAAAGGGACAGGCAAACTCTGCTTTCAATAGCAATGCATATACAAATAACTTAAAAACCATAGACAATGTGTAACGAATGTATATTGCAAAGTTGCTTAGAACCAGGTTTTCTTTTATTAGGCAAAACATTATTTTTGGGGATGACATGTCCTTTAAATATAGGTTTATAAACATAAATATATAAGTTGAGTTAAAATGTATTAGATGATAGATCGATGACCATTCCACAGATGCATACTGCTATAACTATTTACTTGAAGAATGATCTGGTTAATAACTGCATAAGGTGTTACATTTCAATCGAAAGGTGGCTGAGCCCTTACAAAGGAACTTCAATTATAACAGAAAAATGAAAACATATTGTTTTAGCAAGACATGTGAAATATAAAACCGAGGATTGTAAATCTCAGCATGGGGCAACCCTAGGGATTCTACCTGGCTGATATATTAGTGCCCCAACATGTAAAAATTATTTTTGTTGCCTGTGTTATAGGTATAGTAAGTTACATTTAAAAAAAAGACATCTCAATTTCAAACTTTTTTGTCTGAATTAAAGCTGCCTAACAGCAAGTTGAGCGGAGAAAAGTGTATAAAATATCTCGAATTTGCATTAGTGTAATATCCTGCCTTGAGTTGAACCAGGGACCTGGTGTTGTCTGACTTAACATTGCATGTGAGTAGAGAGCTCAGTGCCTGGTTCACTCCCATTGCTATACTTGTAATTGCAAGTAGGGCAGGGCTTATTCACCTGTTATCAATCTGATCCCATCTGTTCCCAAGTGATCAGTGTAATCCATTAGGCTTCCTATAAAGACTGTTTGCTAGTTCCTGGGTGTGATTATTATGTTGGCTTGGGACATCTTGTTCTTCGATTTCAGCTGGTTATTCTTCTTATTCCTCTCTGCCCCCCCTTTTTATATACGCTACACTTTTACACCTACAGTTTTGGGCGCCAAACTTTCCACAATTATTCATCTTATAGCAAAGTACGTTGCGTGTGCTTTAATTAGCGATCCTACCCTATCCTACGATGCCGCCAGACAAACGGATCTCTCCGATATGCTCACCTTTTAAATCGCAGCCAATCGCAGAGTTTTGAAGCTACACTCCCCAAACTTGGACCACCTATTGTTGGTGTCACCCGGAATAAAAGCGTGATTTTTGGGTTGACATCTGAAAGTATGCGGAGCTACCAACGGCCAATGAAAATTTAGCAATTTTCTATACGCTACTCCTCTCACAGTTTGAGGAAACTTTGCACACTTGTTCTACTTATGCCCGAATGGGTTGCTTGTGCTCTGTTAAGCGATGCCACCCTCAATGCCCCTGGGGCGGCCCCCTGAACACCCCATTTTTTACCATAGACTTTCATTTGAAAATTTTAAACTTTTGCCACTCAAACAACTTTGAAGTTACGCTCGACAAAGCTTGACAAAGGGGGTTACCCCGAAACGTTGCATGCTGCATTCACAATAAACCAGCAAGGTTTTACCTGAAAGTTGTTCCTGTGTGCCGGTGTTTTGTTGCTGAGGGTCCTCAAACTTGGCAAAGTTGTTCACTGGAGGACCGGGATAAAAATTTCAAAAAGTGGGCGGAGCTAAAAAAAAAAAACAACCAATCAGATTTCTTTGATTAATTTAAATGGGAAAAATTAAAAATGCTGCCATTCGCACGTTATTGATGTCATGGACCTCAAATATCACAAATGTGGTCACTGTGTGTTTGCACTTTAAAGTTAGGAAAAGTGGGCGGTGCCACCAACAATTCAAGTGTCATTCATTGATTTTCAATAGAAAAACATAAAACTGCTGCCATTTTTACATGTTAAATACCATGATTCTGAAACCTTAAAGGGAAACTGTCATGGGAAAACATGTTTTTTTCAAAACGACTTCTGCACTGAAATCCATTTCTCCAAAGAGATTTTTTTATATTCAGTTTTGAATCTGACATGGGGCTAGCCATTTTGTCAATTTCCCAGCTGCCCCGGTCATGTGAACTGCTTTCTGGCAGGCTGTTGTTTTTCCTTCTCAATGTAACTGAATAGTGCGCAGTGGGACATGGGTTTTCACTATTGAGTGTTGTTCTTAAGGTGGCCATACATGTAGAGATCCACTCGTTTGGCGATGCCGCCAGACGAGCGGATCTCTCCGATATGCCCACCTTGAGGTGGGCGATATCGGGATGATCCGATCGTGGGCACTAGGGCCCAACGATCAGATCACAATGGCCCCACTCATGGGCCGATAAGCTGCCGACAGACTTTTATCAGCCGTGTATGGCCACCTTAAGATCTACCAGGCAGCTGTTATCTTGTGTGAGGGAGCTGTTATCTGGTTACCTTCCCATTGTTCTGTTGTTAGGCTGCTGGATGGGGGAAAGGGAGGGGTTGATATCACTCCAACTTGCAGTACAGCAGTAAAGAGTGATTGAAGTTCATCAGAGCACAAGTCACATGACTTGGGGCAGCTGGGAAATTGACAATATGTCCAGCCCCATGTCAGATTTCAAAATGAAATATTAAAAAAATCTGTTTACTCTTTTTAGAAATGGATTTCAATGCTGAATTCTGCTGGAGCAGCACTATTAACTGATGCATTTTGGGGAAAAAAAATTTCCCATGACAGGATCCCTTTAAAGTGTTCAGAATTATGCTGGCCATAGACGCAAAGATCCGATCGTTCGAATCATCGAAAGATAGGACTTCCCCATCTCCCGACCTGCCACTAACCTTCAGATCAAATAAAGTAGTAAAAGCACAGGTCAGCCGACGTTCTGCCCCTGACATGGATTGTACAATCTGCAATAGAGCAAAGATATGATCGCCAGCCGACAAATTTTTTAACACTACACACGATCCAAAAATCGTACGAATTGAGGATTCCTACAATCGGATTGTTGGGTCTATGGCCAGCTTTAGGGAAAAAAGTGGGCAGGGCAACAACAGCCAATCGGATTTTAGCCATTCACCTTAATGAAAAACGACAAACTGCTGCTATTATTTCGGCGTAAATGCCAAGTGTCCCAAACTTGGGTGACTGTGGTAAAAATTTAGGGAAAGTGGGTGGAGCCAATAACAGCCAATCAGATTTTACCTTTTGCTGTTCAATAGGAATATTTACATTGCTGCCATTCTTACACTGTTAATGGCAGGGTGTTCAAACTTGGTACATACAGTCATTTGGGTTTTTTTTTTTTTTTTTTTTTAAAGTGGGTGGAGCCAAATACAGCCAAAACATGGTAAAATTTGATCTGCTTTAATTCTCACAGTTTTAAATCAGGTTTCAAAGACTTTGGATACTCTCTATGCTCCAGGGGCGACTGGGCGTGACCTCTACAACGTTTCCAAGCCAACATCATGTGGTTTCTTCAGAAACGACACCATCTAGTTATTGTTATTATTGATAACTGTGTTTGACCCTCTGCCTGATGTTTTGCTGCCTGCCCTGACCTGGGCCTGTGAACTTGACTACGCTTCTGTTCCTGATTTGGTACCTTATTGTCGTCACACTACAGACTCTGTTTAAAAAATATCACATGCATTGCTTATTCTAGATGAGACCTTATTAGCGCTTTGTAAAGAGCAAAAATTACTCTCTGCTCCCTTACTGGTCAATGCCTTGATGGATTTTCCTAATTTAAAGTGGCCATATATTGAAAGATCAGCTCATTTGGCAAAGTTGGCAAATGAACGTTTTTCCTCTGTATCTTTATTCCGCTTGTACATGGCCACAGGGGCATAATCTTACAGTTATCAACATTGAATTGTATATGCCACTTAGCCTCCCAGATCACCAGTTTATTGAGCTCTCACTGCAACAATGACATGTCCTATATAGAATTTGCCTGCAAGTATTGTCTCAGCAGGCACGTATACAACATTTACAATGTCCTCCCTCAAATCATCAATTAACAAATTAAATTAAAGTAGACCCAATACAGAACCTTGTGGGACCCCACTAAATGGATTATATATACTGCAACTCCTCTGCCTAGTTGCCTACCTACTTTATCATAATATGCAACATATCATCATAAATATACAACAGAAAGGTGTTTTAAGTTTGTAGCCTTCATGATGTTCAGGTTTGTTTCTGTGGTTTTCACTCAAAAACTTGATCAATTCAAGATACTTGAGTTTTTTACGACGATAACTGTATAGTACGAGTTTTTTACATTAGTAATAAATAAGCAACCATTCAAGCTGTGCGTTTATGTGTGAATACAGAGGTTATCTCAATCTGCGTTAAATCTCACCACTTTCTGAACATTGTACTCTTTATAAAGAGCAAATAAAGATGGTTTCCTCCATATTTTTGCCTGGTTACTTTTCTTTAACTCTCAGCTGCATGTGTGTTTTTTTTCCAGTAAAGTACAGTTTAGGTATAATTTGTGTGACAATACTGTATATTCCAACAAACTTTTTTTTGTATAAATTTTTTTTTTAACCTTCAACAATTAGCATGTTGCCTGAATGGATACTGTAATAAGAAAAACATTTTTAAAACAAGAAACCATAAAACAGGTTAACATAAATACAGTATAATGTTTGTTTCTGGTTTTCCAGCTACCCTGTTCAGTAAAATCTCGTATGATGTGATATCTCTATCATTCTCCTTGCATCCTTGCTATGCCTAGGAAATATGTCCTGATGTTGATTCAGTTGTAAGGTGATTCTACACTGCTTGGCTCCCAGCTGGAACTATAAGTGGTATTCATCAAACCTTATTGTTCATGTTTGCAAAATCACACTTAAGCACTTTTCTGGAAGAAATGATTGCTTTTAGAGGCTTGCGATTCTACCTCCTCCTGTTTCCAAATCAGCTCATAGCTCATACTTTGTACATGTCCATGATAAAGGAAGCAGTTATCATCCATCTGCCACTAACTCAGCTGGATACAGTTCCAACACCTGTGTATTTTCTATTCTGCACATAATATAATGCATCAATATTCATCAATACAAGAGTCATTAGAATAGCTTTAAAGGAGAATTGTTAAAGCTAAAATAAGCACCTATATTTTAGTTTTGTTTACTAATTCCGTTTCATAAATAGTTTGTATTCCTTTCTTCATATTTTGAAAGTAGTAGGCAATACTTATTTGTGGAATCAATCAGTGCCGGATACCAGGAAAACTCCCAGTGGGCCCAGGTGTCAGTGGGCCTCTTGCTTCTAAAAATTTTGCATATTTCATGGTCATTCCCTATTAATAATGGAAGAATATAGTATAGTACAGTATGTAGTGAAAAGAGAGTAGGAGAACATAAAGGTTGAGTGAGGAGAGGAGGTATAATAGTTTGGAAAGTGGGCCCTCAGCCTAAGGCTTTCCGGTGGGCCCCTGGGATCCCAGTCCAACACTCGAATCCATCAACATATGAGGAGACTGAGAGCCAGGACCCCATTGTGCTACTCTGTTTAGCCAGAGTGTTCCAGAGGAAAAGCAGATGGTTATTGCATTTGGGGAGGGGATGGAGTGTTGAGTAGTACTTAAATTTAATTTTAAACGTGTTCTTTGCTGCAAACAACCTAGCCATGCTTTTTGGCATTAAAAATGTCTGACTTTTGCTGGAAATGTGTGTATATATGTAGATAGTTCCATAACTATATAAAGGCATGATGGTGAAGGGCAAGTGCTTCTAATAAAGGTCATGCAACTCCGAGGTGACTTTTAATAATTTACATCTGCGGGTACATTATTTTTTTATAATACACATTATTTTTATATTTCAGTGAGTAATGTGACACACATAAACTGCTAAGCACCAATTATAATTGATGAATAAGCATTGTTTATACCATATTTATATGTCTCTTGTCTTATATAAATACAGTGCAATGTGTACTTATCCATGAGTTTCCCACAAAACCAAAAATGGAACCAAAATTCAGTGAAGAAGAAGTGGAATCACAAGAGACCAAACAACCTCTGAAGTATAAGAAGAATGTAACTGAATTTACTCTTCACTTTAGTAAAATGAAATATATAAAAAGTAATTATAAAAACATAAATACGTTCATCTGTGAACTGACGACCTTGTGATTTAAAGACCAAAATAAAGATTTTATTTATTTTAAAGCAATAACAATAAATCAATATTTAGGTAATATTTTCCATGGAATGCTAACAATGCTTTTTTGGATGTATAATGGGACAGCATCAATAAAAGTAGACCTCACATTAGCAAGTTATGGGCACTCCTGCTGCAGAAACTCTCCTATAGTTTATATAAACAAGCTGCTGTCTAGCCATGGGTGCAGTCATTCAAAGCTGGAAAAGACACAGGATACACAGAAGTTAACAGATAAGATTAGGCTGAAAAAAGACTCACGTCCATCAAGTTCAGCCTTTTTTTTAACTGCCTAACTGCTAATTGATCCAGAGGAAGGCAAAAAAACCCCATCCTAAGCCTCTACAATTTGCCTCAAAGGGGGAAAAAATTCCTTCCTGACTCCAAAAAGGCAATGGGACTAGTCCCTGAATCAACTTGTATAATGAGCTATCTTCCATAACCCTGTATTCCCTAACTTGCTAAAAAGCCATCCAACCCCTTCTTAAAGCTATCTAATGTATCAGCCTTTACAACAATTTCAGGGAGAGAATTCCACATCTTCACAGCTCTCACTGTAAAAAAAACCCTTCCGAATATTTAGGCGGAACCTCTTTTCTTCTAAATGGAATGGCTGACCTTGTGTCATCTGGAAAGACCTACTGGTAAATAAAGCATTAGAGAGATTATTATATGACACCCTTATATATTTATACATAGTTATCATATCACCCCTTAAGCGCCTCTTCTCCAGCGTGAACATCCCCAATTTGGCCAGTCTTTCCTCATAGCTAAGATTTTCCATACCTTTTACCAGCTTAGTTGCCCTTCTCTGTACCCTCTCTAATACAATAATGTCCTGTTTGAGTGAGGGAGACCAAAACTGTATGGCATATTCTAGATGTGGCCTTACAAGTGCTCTGTAAAGTGGAAGAATGACCCCCTCCTCACGTGACTCTATGCCCCTTTTAATACAGCTCAAGACCTTATCGGCCCTTGATGCTGCTGACTGGCATTGCTTGCTACAGCCAAGTTTATCATCTACAAGGACTCCAAGGTCCTTTTCCATAATGGATTTGCCTAGTGCAGTCCCATTAAGAGTATAAGTGGCTTGAATATTTTTACATCACATGTGCATGACTTTACATTTATCAATATTGAATCTCATTTGCCACTTAGCTGCCCAGATTGCCAGTTTGTCAAGATCCTGTTGCAAGGATGCCACATCCTGGATGGAATTAATTGGGCTGGATAGTTTTGTGTCATCCGCAAACACTGATACATTACTTACAACACCCTCCCCTAAGTCATTAATGAACAAGTTAAATAAAAGTGGACCCAACACCGAGCCCTGAGGGACCCCACTAAGAACCTTACTCCAAGTAGAGAAGGTACCATTAACAACCACCCTCTGTACCCGATCCTGTAGCCAGTTCCCTATCCATGTGTAAACTACTACATTAAGCCCAACAGACCTTAGTTTAGAAAGCAGTCGTTGGAGGGCACGGTATCAAACGCTTTGGCAAAATCCAAATAGATCACATCTACTGCCCCCCACTGTCCAGCATATGACTTACCTCATCATAAAAAGCTACCAAATTTGTCTGGCATGACCTATCCTTCATAAAGCCATGCTGATTGCTGCTCATAATGCCATTCCCTAGGACAACATTTTGAATGTGATCCCTTAACAAGCCTTCAAATAATTTGCCCACCACAGATGTCAAATTTACTGGCCTATAATTGCCAGGCTGAGATCGTAATCCCTTTTTAAATATTGGGATGACATCAGCTTTCCTCCAATCCATAGGCACCATACCAGATGAAAGTGAATCTGAGAAAATCAGAAATAGGGGATGGTCTAAAACTGATCTAAACTCTCTTAGAACCCGTGGATGTATACCATCAGGCCCTGGCGCCTTGTTTACATTTATTTTTATTAAAGCTTTATGAATCATATCCTGAGTCAGCCACTGACTAGATTGAGCTGAGTCATTGCATCTATGAAGCGAGCCTGGGAACTCAGACTCTATTGTAACATCTATTGTAGCATACGATAAGATTCTACAGAATGTATCTGTTATCGACTGTGTAACCTGTACTTGAATGCCTGCCTCAATGGTGACACAACAGCTTGTTTATATAAACTATAGGAGAGTTTCTAAAGCAGGAGAGCCCATACTTAATAATGCAAGGTCTACTTTTACTGATGTTGTCCCATTATGATCTACATCCATAAAAGATTTTGTTTAGAACTTCCCTAAATTACCATACATGATAAAAGAATTATGTGAATATTGCAGAATATCAGTTAGAATGCTAAACATTTAAAATCCCAGTGCCCACCAGAAAACTCTAGACCAGTGATCCCCAACCTAGTAGCTCGTGAGCCACATATTTCTCCCCAACCCCTTGGATGTTGCTCCCAGTGGCCTCAGAGCAGGTGCTTATTTTTAAATTCCAGGCTTGGAGGCAAGTTTTTGTTGTATAAAAACCAGGTTTTCTACCAAACAGAGGCTCCTGTACTCTGCCAGTCCAAATAGGTGCCAGCAATAGTCAATCACAACCCTTATTTGGCACCATCCAACATTTTTCATGCTTGTGTTGCTCCCCAACTTTTTTACATCTGAATGTTGCTCACGGTTGGAAAAAAAGTTGGGGACCCCTGCTCTAGACCATAGGCTGACTAGTTACATAGTTAAATTGGGTTGAAAAAAGACAAAGTCCATCAAGTTCAAGCCCTCCAAATAAAAACGCAGCATTCACACACACACACACACACACAACCCTACCACTCTTTCTGTAGAGTTTAGTATCAAAATAGCCTTTGATATTATGTCTGTCCAAAAAATCATCCAAGCCCCTCTTAAAAGCATAAACAGAATCAGCCATCACAACACCACCTGGCAGTGCATGAAAGTCCTTCAAAATATTTGTAATCCTCTCCTCACTCAACCTCTTTATTTTCTTTACATACTATAATGTATCTGTCCATCTATTTTGCCTTTGTTTTCATACAGAAATAAGGAATGATTATGAAATAGACAAAATGCTTAGAATCAGATGGGCCCACCCAAAGTTTTCCTGGTATCATTGTGGGTCAGTACAACACTATATACAAATAAACATGGAGAATACAACATGATGTTAAAGGAAGGGGAAATGTGGCACAAAGCAAAAGGCTTCTGGCTGTAATGCTTTGGATAGTTTTTCCCACTGCTTATTTTGCTACAGTGGATACAAAAGCAAACACACCAAAACACCCCCTATCAATATAGTTTTAATCACATGATAATGCAACTCATGTTCATGTTAGAATCATATCACAATTGCCTGTTCCTGTATTTTGAAAAACTTTTGTTGTTAAGCGTTTTTTGCAAAAAATAAATTTTCAATCTTTATCCACAATACATTACTTGCTGTTAAAGAAAGAGTTAAAGGCAAATGTTTATTCACATTTCAGATCTGACAGATGCTCTCTAATGGCGCAGTGACAGATACCAATGCAAAAAAAATGTGATCTACTTTGTTTTCTTGTTTTATGCCAGCAGTTGAAATGAAACACAGAAAAGAATGCAAGAGAGATTAGAGTACATTAATTAGGCTAAGCAAAATATGAGCAATCTCCACTGAGAGCTGCCAACGTGATGTCTTGTTACTCTGGCCTTGAACATTTGCTGTAGAAAATTTCATCATACCACCTTCATTTGTAGAATCACAAAATCACAAATTTTGATATTTTATAAGCCTGCGGTTATCTGCTGTGGCCTACCTGTACACTTTCTTGAAAGTACTAAAGAGCAGAATTAACACCTGTGAAATTCCATTATGTTCATGAAAAACATATACACATATTTGTGAAATATACTTATTTTTACATCCAAATTTAAATAAATTGTAAACTGTTAGGGTTGTAACTGCTATATATATTTTACTGTAACAGTAAAACATGCTATTTGTAAGTAAATATGTAGAACTGTTATTCTTGTTAAAGTGGACCCGTCATCCCAAAAAAATATTGAGAATCATATTTTATCACATTAGTCAAGCAAAATCAACATTAATTACACTATATAAATTATTTTAATCTTGTTTTCAGTCTGGGAATTCATAATTATAGCAAGCAGGCAGGGGCCATTTTGTGGACACTGTTATTAAGGCAATCCTTGCATCATTTCAAAATCTTGTTTGTGCACCAGAATGGGGGACCCAATGTCTTTCCCCGTGTCCTGACTACACAATTAAATGGTTAAGAGACCCGGGGGAATGTGTGGGGAGCAGTGGCATCTAGGAAGTGCTGAATGGAAAGTGAAAGTAATTATCTGCCCCACCTCTATGCCTAAGGCATAGAGGAGTGGCAGACAATATTTGATTGACAGCTGAGATTTTTAAATGAGCTTAAAACAGCTACGAATGCTTTAATAAAAATGTGAAATTGGATTTCATTTTTAATTTGAAAGGGACTTTTATTATACAGATTTTTGTGTCTGGGTGACGGGTCCACTTTAAGGTTTTGTCCATGTTAGGTAGGGTTTTGTCTGTGGATATTTGAAGAATAGCTATATTTCTATTGAAAAATAAAAGTCAAGGTTTGCAGTAAAATGTAAAAACTATTTTTTTTTTTATATATTCTGTTTTGTTCAGAAGGTTGAATATTAGGACTTTTGGTTTAGGATGATGGAAGAAGTGTCAAACAGATGTAAATATTTAGCTTAGTATACAGGTTTCTTTTTGTTTTTTTATGAACCCCTGCTGTGATCAATTTTAATCTATAAAGAAACAATACAACTGTAAAAATTGTCAGCACAGTTTAAATACGAGACCATTAATTTTGCAAATGTTAGATCTATAAACGTATTTGTATTAGTTTGTTGCCGCAGATGCATTGGGGACTGTATAGATACTAAGGCCACACATTAGCAAATAACACAGAACTGTAAACACTACAGTGCCTGGCAGCCAGCTCTTTTCTCTTGCTGGAATATGTAGTGAAAGAAAACCAGCGATAAATGGGTTGATAGTAATAGATTAATAAGTTGTTAATTAGTAGAGAATTACCTTTATGAATTACTCCTGCTAATGGGGGGTGGTTGTGAGCCTCCATAGTTGGGGAAGTAAGGTCGCAGCCACCATGAGCGGGTTGACCTCCCCTTTACTGAGAAAATGCAGTCTGACACTGTACTCAAGTTTATGATGTTCTCATGCTGTTACAGGTATGGGATCTGTTATCCGGAAATCATGGAAAGGCCATATCCCATAGACTCCATTATAATCAAATAATCACATTTTTTAAAGATGATTTCCTTTTTCTCAAATACACCTATCAGTAAGTACCAGAGGTTATGAAAGCATAAGGTGGGGTTTCAGTAGATCAGTATGTATTTTGTTTAATATAAGTGTTTAACAAAAATTGATTTTTATGGACTTTGAGATAGGGGATATTTTTTGTTAATAACAATAAATTTCAGTGACCCCTATTTGAAAGTTGGAAAGAATTAGAAGGAAAAGGCAAATAATAAAAAATATATATATATTAAAAAAACAAAGTCCAACTGAAAAGTTGTTGGCCATTTTATAATTACTAAAAGTTAACTTAAAGATGAACCATCCCTTTAATTATGAATTGGTATAATCTTTTCAGAACATCAACCTTTTACATTAACTTTTAGTATGATGTAGGCAGTGACTTTCTGTGACATAAACGTTAGTCCTGAATTTTTTGTAGTTTTTGATTTTTTTTTTCAATAGCTGTTTGGTTGCTAGGTTTCAATTTGTATTAACAGACTGACTGCTGAATAGGAGAGAAACTGAATAGAAAGATAAGTAAGCAAATGTTACAATAATTTAAAAAAAAAGTTTGGGTCACTGATCCCATTAGAAAGCTGCAAATACACACATCTATGAAAGAATAACTAATAACAAATGGAAAAGTTCAGTTAAAGGTGAACTCCTCTGTTAAGTTTTTTTAAAATAAAAAAATATTTTGTATGGCAAAATTCTGAAGGGCAGGGTTCTTACAAAAGAGATTTCTCATGGAGTAAAGAAAGGCAAATGTGTTTATTTAAAAGTGGGTTAGATGGAACAAAATGAAAATCATGAGATGTGAAACAGCGGGCAGCCGTGTTAATGCGTTAAGGATCTGTGCGCAATATAGCCCGAAGATAAGGATAACATTAAAACCCAGCATTTGCCACATTTTCTCAAGAGCTTTCCGTCAGCCTTCAGAAAATCGCTGGCAGTTTAGCAAAGAAACATGATCAATAATTCCTGATAATGGCACAGAGAACAATGAGGCAGACCTGACAGCTACAGAAACAGCACCATCCCATGCATAACCAGCAACAGAGGAGAAGGCCATGTTTATTAACTCCTTCCATGTCTGGCAAACGATGCAATGTTCCAGTTTCTATACCCATTAAAGAAGAATTACATGTTTTGTCGTCTCTGCATATTGAATTTACGAAAAGCAAAGAATGGCTGTTGCAGGTGATGCACTGATATATAAATAAGAAATATATACACACACAACATTGAACCTCAAGTACGACAATTTAGTCAAATCTCTTTATATCGTAGGCAAAAAAAGTTCTTACAATGCCAACCTCAAGGACTAAGCACCATGGACAAATTATGTTATGTTATAGTGTATCATGGAGTTCAAATGATAGTACAAGTATGGGACCAGTTATAACCCGTCATTCAGAAAGCTCCAAATCTCCCATAGACTCCATTTTATAAAAAATAATCCAAATTTTTCTTTTTCTCTATAATAATAAAACAGTGCCTTGTACTTGATCCCAACTAAAATATAATTAAACTATAGTGGAAGCAAATCTATTAGACTTAGACCCAAATTACAGAAAGATCCATTGTCTGGAAAGCCCCTGGCATTCTGGATAACAGGTCCCATATTGGACTTTTCCGGATAACAGATCTTTCAGTAATTAGGATCTCATGTAAACAATAAATAAACCCAATATGCTGGGTTTGCTTCCAATAAGGATTAATTATATCTTAGTTTGGATCACTGAGGCACTGTTTTAATATTACAGAGAAAAAGGAAATCATTTTTAAAAATTTGAATAAAATGAAATCTAAGGGAGACAGCCTTTCGGAAATTCGGAGCACTCTGTATACAGGTTTCTGGATCATGGATCCCATACCTGTGGTTTATAACTACTCTTTCAATTGATAGTGATAGCTCTAGTTTTGTGCTTAGATCTCTACTTTGATGGCAATAATAACTATTAATCACAAAATTACTGATGTAAACCCACAAATTAGTAAAATATATTGTTTTTTAACTATTGCTTTCAGTCTCTCTTATCTTATGCCCACTCCTGAAAAAAAAAGTCTCCTCTTTCTGAAAATCTTCTCTCCCTCACTGCACAGGTTTGGGTTTTTTTTTTCAGATGGTGCTTTTAACTCATTCCCTCTAATTAGGTTATTTATATGCACATCCCTTTCTTACCTGCTTGGCTTTTTCTGCACTAAGGATCTAGCCCAGCTCTGGTGGTTAAAAGGTTAATCTTGCAAGCAGTCCTGGCACAAATCATTCTGTTTGTGCAGGGAAGGCAGGCAAGAGCCACACATAATTAAGTAAGTCAGATTAAGTTAAAAGCAACAGCACAGACTGGTGCAAAAAAGAAGTTTTGCGGTGTGGTGGAGGATTGTTATTTATTGTATAGTCACATAACTGAACATTAAATGAAGCAGCAGCACTGTCATAAGGAGGCTGTAAATCCTGACACTATGTAGTATAAGCGGCCAACACAATTTAAAGAGAATTCAACCTGTTAGGGAAAAACCCATACCCCCACCCCACTTAGAGCCCTGTCCCTCCGGCCTACTTGCCCCCCCCAGAGAAATGCCCCAAACGTTTTGAGCCATGCCTCGGCACATATTCTGTCCTCGGCCATCTTTATTCTTCGTCAGAAGCGGAGATTCGGAGCATGCACAGTTGGAGAAATTTTTCGGCCCGAACAACTGAGCATGCACCGAAAGTCCCGAAAACTTTCGAGATTCGGCGCTTGTGCAGTTGTTCGCGACCAAATAATTTCTCCAACTGCGCCTGCCGCGAAAACTATGGTCTCCTTCCGAAGATGGTGCCTGTGAACCCCAAGGACAAAATATGTGCCGAGGGGTAAATAAAACATTGCCCCAGGAGGGCAATTAGGCTGGGGGAGGAGGGGGGGTCTAAATAGGGTGGGGGTATGGGTTTTTCCCTAAAAGGCTGAATTTTCCTTTAACTGTGCCAGACTTTTCCTGTCCGTCAATAATTTAACTTCCGGCTTGCAAGCTCTGATTGACAAGCCCCAAGGAAACATAAGAACGTGATGGAGTCTTAAAGGAGAAGTGACATACAGCGGAGATAAAAAGTCTACATACCCCTGGTAAAATGTCAGGTTCCTGTGCTGTACAAAAATAAGACAAAGATAAATAATTTCAGACCTTTTTCCACCTTTAATGTGACCTATAAACTGTACCACTTAATTGAAAAACAAACTGAAATCTTTTAGGTGGAGGGAAGAAAAAACTAAAATAATGTGGTTGCACACCCTTAAACGAATACTTTGTTGAAGCACCTTTTGATTTTATTACAGCACTCACTATCAGCATGGCACATTTTGACTTTGCAAGACTTGCCCACTCTTCTTTGCAGAAACACTCCAAATCTGTCAGAATGCGAGGGCATCTCCTATGCACAGCCGTCTTCAGCTCACCCCACAGATTTTCAATCGGATTCAGGTCTGGGCTCTGGCTGGGCCATTCCAGAACTTTAATCTTCTTCGGGTGAAGCCATTCCTTTGTTGATTTGGATGTATGCTTTGGGTTGTTGTCATGCTGAAATATGAAGTTCCACCTCATGTTCAGCTTTCTAGCAGAAGCCTGAAGGTTTTGTGCCAATATTGACTGGTATCTGGAACTGTTCATAATTCTATTAACTAAGGCCCCAGTTCCAGCCGAAGAAAAACAGCCCCAAAGCATGATGCTGCCGCCACCATGCTTCACTGTGAGTATGGTTTTCTTTTGGTGATGTGCAGTATTGTTTTTGCGCCAAACATATTTTTTGGAATTATGGCTAAAAAGTTCAACCTTGGTTTCATCAGACCATAACACCTTTTCCAACGTTTTTGGGAGACTTCAGATTTTTTTTGCAAAATGTAGCCTGGCTTGGATGTTTTTCTTCATAAGAAAAGGCTTTTGTCTTGCCACTCTACCCCATAGCCCAGACATATGAAGAATACGGGAGATTGTGGTCACATGTACCACACAACCAGTACTTGCCAGATATTCCTGCAGCTCCTTTAATGTTGTTGTAGGCCTCTTGGAAGCCTCCCTGACCAGTTTTCTTCTTATCTTTTCATCAATTTTGGAGGGACGTCCAGTACTTGGTAATGTCACTGTTGTGCATTTTTTTCTTTTGCTGTGGGATGCAACTAAAAAAATGTCAGGAAAGACCAACTAGAGC
The DNA here is from genome assembly GCA_024363595.1 of Xenopus borealis. Taxonomy (NCBI): domain Eukaryota; kingdom Metazoa; phylum Chordata; class Amphibia; order Anura; family Pipidae; genus Xenopus; species Xenopus borealis. Next base: position 82,237,975 of record CM044437.1, read on the forward strand.
AGCTGAACTTTATTTGGTGTTAAAGTGGACCCGTCACCCAGACACAAAAATCTGTATAATAAAAGTTCTTTTCAAATTAAACATGAAATCCAAGTTCTAAGATGATATAATGCTTGCCTTAATAACAGTGTCCACAAAATGTCTCCTGCCTGCTTGCTAGAATTATGAATTCCCAGACTGAAGGAAACAAGATTAAAATAATTTATATAGTGTAATTAATGTTCATTTTGCTTAACTAATGTGATGAAATAGGATTTTGAATATTTTTCTGGGGTGACAGGTCCACTTTAAAGGGGTGGTTCACCTTCAAGTTAAAGGGGTGGTTCACCTGTAAGGTAACTTTTATTATGTTATACAACTGCCAATTCTAAGCAACTTTTCAATTGGTTTTCATTATTTATTATTTATAGTTTTATAGTTATTTGTCTTTTTCTTCTGGTTCTTTGCAGCTTTCAAATGGGCGTCGCCGGCCCCTTCTAAAAAAACAAATGTTCTGTAAGGCTACAAATGTATTGTTATTGCTAGTTTTTATTGCTGATCCTTCTATTCAGACTCTCTCCTATTCATATTCCAGTCTCTTATTCAAATCAGTGCATGGTTGCTAGGGTAATTTGAGCCCTAGTTACCAGATTGCTTAAAATTCAAATTGAAGAACTGCTGGATAAAAGCTAAATAACTAAAAAAACAAGAATAAAAAATTAAAACCAATTGCAAATTGTCTCAGAATATCCCTCTCTAAATCCTACTAAAAGTTATCTCAAAGGTGAACAACCCCTTTAACTTTTAGTATATTGTAGAAGGGCCAATTCTAAGAAACTTTTCAATTGGTCTTCATTATTTATTTTTCATAGTTTTTTAATGAGTTGCAATTTTCTTCTGTTTCTTTGCAACTTTCAAATGGGGGTCACTGACACCATCTAAAAACAAAGGCTACAAATGTATTGTTATTGCCACTTTTTAGTCCTTATCGTTCTATTCAGTCCATTTCCTACTCATATTCCAGTCACTTATTCAAATCAATGCAGGGTTGCTAGGGTAATTTGTACCCTAGAAACCAAATTGCTGACACTTAAAATTGGAGTGTTGCTGAATAACTATAAAACCACAAACAATAAAAAATGAAAACCAATTGCAAATTGTCTCAGAATATCACTCTCTACATCAGTGATGCCCAACCAGTAGCTCGCGAGCAACATGTTGCTCTCCAACCCCTTGGATGTTGCTCCCAGTGGCCTCAAAGCAGGTGCTTATTTTTGAATTACTGGCTTAGAGGCAAGTTTTGGTTGTATAAAAAAACAGATGTCCTGCCCAACATTCTCTCCTGTAGGCTGCCAGTCCATATTGGGGTTACCAAAAAGCCAATCAGAGATCTTATTTGACATCCCCATGGACTTTTTCATGCTTGTGTTGCTCTGCAACTCTTTTTTTAATTTAAATGTGGCTCACGAGCAAAAAAGGTTGGGGACCCCTGCTCTACATTATACTAAAAGTTAACTCAAAGGTTAACAACCCCTTTAATCATAGGCACTTAAAATGATGGCAGGTGTATGCGGACTCCTATTTAACAAGATTTTGAATGTGATTGCTTAATTTTGAACACAGCTACATCCCCAATTAGGCGTTTTAACCTGCGAGGGTGAGAGGGTTTTAACCTAGGGAAGAAAACAAAAAAAAAAACTAATAATAATGTGGTTGCATAAATGTACACGCCCTTTTAGGGCCCTTACACTCGGGCGCACTCAATTCTTTTCAATGGGGCTGTACTCACATGAACAATGCAGCAAGTTGCGTTCGGCACCTACACGCGTTTGCGTGAGTACGTCTATACCTGCGCTCCCCTGCGGCTCAACACAGCAAAACAGGGAGTGCAGGTTAAAATGCCTGTGTGTAAGGGCCCTAAAAGTGTGTACATTTATGCAACCACATTATTTTAGTTTTTTTTTTTGTTTTCTTCCCTCCACCTAAAAGATTTCAGTTTCTTTTTCAATTGAGTGGTACAGTTTATAGGTCACATCAAAGGTGGAAAAAGTTCTGAAATGATTTATCTTTGTCTGATTTTTGTACAGCACATGAACCTGACATTTTACCAGGGGTGTGTAGACTTTTTATCTCCACTGTATGTCCAATTTACATAGAAAGAGGTCACATTGAGGAAAATGTTCTAAAGGACATTTAGGCATATTTTGATTTATAATTAAATTATGCTAAAACCTGAGAATTGTCAATATCCCTTTAATAATGTACTAATTCTCTTAGAAGATTAAATACATTTGACATGTGAGGCAGCAATGAGAAATGTAATTGTAGGGTGTGACTCTTCCATTGATGGGAGATACCATCAGAATGATGTGGTTATAGCAACATTGGGATATACTATCAATACAAGGTGGTTGTTCAAATAATGGAAGATACCTTTAAAAATAACAGTGCCACTGACTTGTGGGGAAAAAAACTTGATAAAGAGCTCGACTCAAAACATGTCGTGATTATTAAAGCACCTTTAACTTTTGCAGCAACGACCTGCGTGTGACCCATTATTCACCACATTTTTTATGTTTGACTTGTGGGAAAAGCATAGTTTGTAATATAGAATATCAACAGACCATATAAATGTAAGAACCAAGTTGTATAAATTCCTGAAACATACATAAGTTTCTTTCTCTTGATCAAAATTTGACATAACGTGTGATCTTCAGAATAGAGAGAAAGTAAAGGCTTATATCAGACCCTGTGGTGTAAAAGTGAATTACTGCTTTATAATAATAGTGTGAACAACATTTCAGAAAGGTTAAATGCACATTTCTTTTTTATGCCTCTCCTGGTGGTGAAGAAACAGGTGGGGGAGTCCCAAGATATCAACTGTGGTTGTCAGTACTGTTATTAATACAATATCAGAACTTGGAAGTTAACTGAAGAATAAGGTTCTGATACTGAACTACAAGAGATGTGTGGAGCTCTTTGTTACTGAATCACAATGATTTGGTAAGGATGTAACCATCCTCCCACTCCCCGAACACAAAATAAAGCAACCATACCCAGCTTACATAAAAAGATGCAATTATTCCAGAATTTCCCTTATTGAAATATTTTCACTTCATTTTTATGCATGCCTTATTAATGCTGAACAGTTTATCATTATTAAAGATTTCTATTCTTTATAAAATTATGTATTTGAAAAAGTCCTTGTAGTTGTTCCCTCTGCTTTTCGATGTTCTCATTTACTCTGTAATCTGTCCTATTAAGGGCACTTTATCATTCAATGATATAACCATTGGGTTTCAGACAAAATCTGCAGTTAGAATCTTAGCCAAAGCATGGGAGACAAGCTGCTCTGAAAGAGAGGGAAACATGGCCATGGAACTACTATAACATACACAAATAAAACACGAGTAACGTCGATGTGTTGTTTACTGGTGTTATTCAGATTGGCACATTACAGGATGAACACCTTAGTTGGGATCAAGTACAATGTACTGTTTTATTATTACAGAAAAAAATGGAAATCATTTTAAAAAATTTGAATCATTTGCTTTAAATGATGTCTATGAGAGATGGTCTACCCGTAATTCCGAAATTTCTGGATAATGTCTTTGCCTATGAAAAAGCTATTTGCGAAACGTGCGTCGGCACTTGATTTTTGGAAGCACTGGCTTAAAGGACAAGGAAAGTCTGAAGATGAATAGGGCTAAAAATGCCATGTTTTATATACTGAACATATTGCACCCGCCTAAAGTTTCAGCTTGTCAATAGCAGCAATGATTCATAACTTCAAGCTTGTCACAGGGGGTCACCATCTTGGAAAGTGTCTGCGACACTCACATGCTCAGTGGACTCTGAGCAGCTAAGCTTAGGGGTTGTTGCAAATTATCAAACAGAAAATGAGGTTGGCCTGTAATATAAGATGATGCTACAATGATTATTATTAAATTCTGAAGCTAATTGCATTGGTTTATGTGCTGCCATGTAGTAATTATCTGTATTAATGACTAATCAGCCTTATATTGTGACATTTCTATTCTATGTGTTCTGTATATTTTGAGTCCGTCCCTAAACTCAGTAACCGATATCAGCACAGAGCATGTGCAGTGAATCAGCAGAAAAGAAGATGGGGATCTACTGGGGCATCTTTGGAGACACAGATCTTTACTGCTAAAGGGCTGTGGGTGTCTTGGGCTGGTACAGAAGCCAAAAACATAATGTACAACATTTCTAGCTACTTTTTTAGTTTCACTTTCCTTGTCCTTTAAATCTTTTTTATTCTAATCTGAAGGGACTTTTTCTGCTAACAACTTTGACCTTGGATCAACGGTTATTTTGTGCATCAGTTTGTGTTTATCTTTCTCCTTACTCTGTTTTCACTACTAAGGGCTCTGCAGTTTGTGGTTTTTTAGCTTAGACCGTTCTCCATGAGTCAGTAAGGATACATTTTGAGACAAGTTCTGACTTCTCCCTCTTGTGGGGTCCCAGAGATAGAAAAACAATATAAGACAGCTCTTTTTGGGACTTCTCCACTCTCTATTATTTTCATTTTCCCACTTAACAACTGTTCATTGAAAACCTTTGGATGAATTAATGATTTCTTGATTATTTGGATGAATTGATATAAACAAGTATTTATTGCACATTAATTGTTAGCATCACTTGATTATCCTAAGGATTTTGTACCGCTATAATGAATTAACTTTTTTTAATCATCATTTTGATTAATTAAATTAACTTAATATATTAGCACTTTATATTTATTAATTGTTTCAATGTTAAAGGCCTATTAAAGATATGGCAACATTCAATAATTGGTTATAAATTTGGGAGGTTATAACAAACAAGTAACTTTTAAATATTTTTCATCCATAAATCTTATATATAATTCCAACCAATTGATAAAGGATTTCTTTTTCCTGATTTTTCATTCAATTTTCTCATAGACTCATAAGGAACATGACTGAACAGATATTTTTATTGGGGGGGTGGGGGTGGTGTGTGTGTGTGTGTGTGTGTGTGTGTGTGTGTGTGTGTGTGTGTGTGTGTGTGTGTGTGTGTGTGTGTGTGTGTGTGTGTGTGTGTGTGTGTGTGTGTGTGACATTTTTCCATAAAAAGAATGCTGCACTGAAATGGCTTATAATACAGAAAACATATTCAATTAGGCATTGTTTTTACCCTCATTATCAAAATAAATATATTTGGATGTATCAAAACTCCAAAGTTACCACAGGCAGCAAAAATCTGTTGCCTCAAATTTACAAATATCCAATTACTTTGAGTGTAAGATAAATGATCCTTTTCATTTTTTTAGGTGTACATATTTTTTTAAAGGTGTTCAAATTACATCAATAGTGCCACCTGTTGGTTATCTTTATGTATGTAAAGGTCTTCACATAAAATGAAATATCTTACATATGCCACTTTCCCCAAAATAGTACAGGAGGTGCCGGACCAGGTTGTGAAGATATTAGCCACTTTATGTCTTCAATAAAGTAAGGTTACAATGCCAAAATAAATGTATGGAGGAACAGATACAGAAATACCGCTTCCCCTTGCCTTCCAGCTGATTAATGAAGAATCGCCTGCGCCTATTCACGCGCGGTGCTGCGTTTTCCGAAGTTGCCACCTTAGACAATTTCAAACGATTTTGGGAAAGCGCAGTGCCGCGTGTGAATAGGCGCAGGCGAATCTTCAGTAAGCAGCTGGAAGAGGTTCAGGGAGATTAGTCGCCCCAAAGAAGGGGCGACGAAGGTCGACATTTATAATCAAATTGAAATTGTATGGTTTCACTTTGCTCACTACAAATAGCTTCTATAACAGAGGGAATTCTAAGACTGTCCCTCCTTGTGTGCCCACAAATAGGTCTGGGTAAGGCACAGACCAAATGACAGTTAGAAATTGATACTTGAGAAGAATGAGATAAGCTTAGGTAAAAATTGTGGTAGAAAATTTAAAACTATGCCCAAATAGCTGCAAACAGTAATGTTTTTATAAATCTGTATAGGTTTTTTTTTAAGTTAGATGGGACAATGACCAATGTTGGATCTTAGGGAGTCTTGATTTGAAAAAGTGCTGTAGAACAGAGCTTTTTGGAGCAAACAGTGTATGCAAGTAAATGTCACGGGGAACTCTTAAAAAAGAACAAATGAGTGGTATTCTAAACCCCCTCCTGAGGCATCTCTGTTACCTGCCAAACCACACAAATGGTCACATTTATATCTCCAGAGACCCCCTCCCTTAGTAAACCACCAATGACTTCTAAAACTACACCTGTACCTGGTTAAAAAAATAAAGCAGAGAAGCTGCTTACCAATCATTGACCTGACTCATGCACAGTTGAAGTTCCAGATTTCAACTATATATGGTTCCTGTGGTGAGATCTCAGAGAAGAGGACCCGGAACAGCAACTGGTATAGTTTTGCAAGTGGTGCAGTTTGGGATGGGGCCCTCTGGATGTGGGGGCCTAGGGTTATAACCACACTTTTGCCCTCTTTTACATCTTAAATAACTTTGAGGCTACACTACATAGAAATGTTGCAATTAGCATTATTTGCAATTAGTGACTGTTTAAGTCCTATACAGGGCTGAGAACAGTCAGCAAAAAGAAACAATGTAGAATTGTAACATACGAGACCTGGGAGGCATTTCAAATATAGACATATATATATATAGATAGAGAGAGAGAGAGAGAGAGAGAGAGAGAGAGAGGAAAATACAATTGGGGGTTTTATGTAAACAGAAAATTACAATAAAAAATATGTTTGATTATTTGAGGCAGAAGGAGAATCTTCTTTGAAATCCTGCTAACACTAGAGCCACAGATCACTACAGCCACATGCCACGGGTTTCTATTTACCCAAAAATCGTTATTTAAAAGCAGTGCCCCTTAAAAGGTATGGCATAAGTGGCAAATACTCTAGCAGTGGAGGAGGGGTCAAGACATAGAAAATAAAGGCCCCGATTTTTGGGGCTGAAAAGCTCCATTGAAAGCCCTGCCACAAACTGTTTAAAATTTAAATACAATTGTTTTTAATTATTATTGCTAATGATAAGCAAAGACAGCATACCATGCAATTGTTGGTGGGTGACGGTTAATAGATTTTCAAAACAATTATACAGCGCAATTACTGAAAATCGGTATCTTAAAGAATTAAAGGAGAACTAAAGCCTAACTAAAGAACTAGGCTAGAAATATTGTACATTATGTTTCGGGTTTACTGTACCAGCAGCCAAGGCAACCACAGCCCGTTAGGGCAGATATGCGATCTCCAAAGATGCCCCAGTAGCTCCCCATCTTTTTTTCTGCTGATTCACATGCTCTGTGCTGCTGTCACTAAATGAGCTTAGGGACCCACTCACAATATACATAGAATAGAAATGTCACAGTATATGGCTGATTAGTATTTCATACAGATAATTACTACATGGCAGCACAGAGACTAGTGAAACTAGCATCAGAATTCAATACCCAGCCTTGTAGCATCAGGTTATATTACAGATCAACCTCATTTTCTGCTTGATAATTTTTGACAACCCCTAAGCTTAGCTTCTCAACAGCTGCTCAGAGCCCACTGAGCATGTGAGCGTTGCAGACACTTTCCAAGACGGTGACCCCTTGTGACAAGTTTGAAGTCCTGGATCATTGCTGCTATTGGGAAACTGAAACTTTAGGCCGATGCAATAAGTTCAGTATATAAAATCTGTAATTTTTAGCCACATTAATTTTTAGTGTTTACTTCTCCTTTAAATGAATTCTAGAAAGGCTGAACTGGGCGAGTGAGCTGGTGTGGCTTACAGAAATGTTGCTATAGGATCCAGTAACATTCATTTATGCATCTGGTTCACAACTAGTTGAATTTGCTATATAAGCAGATCTGTATTCACCACTTGAAATGCTGTATGCTGCTCCTTTTAAGACTATAAATTAAAGGCAGAATGTGACCATCTGTAATTTCCATTACTTTGCAAAAAAATGATGAAAGGGAAAAGGTGGTTATACATGACAGCCAATAAAATCACAGTGTTATAGAGTGCAAAATCAACTCCAGAAGATTTCACATCCTTCTATAAAACGTTTGGATAAAAACATCTAAAATGTTGCCCTCTGTGTTCCTCATGAACCAGTCTCTACAGTACTTTGGGAGACTGAATCTTTGCTGTAGGGGAACAGCACTTCAGACGGCTCACTTTTGTATGGAAAGCCAGCTTTCTTCTTACTTGCAATGTTCTCTCAGCTGCAAATTTCATCTTCATATGCTATAGCAATTCCTTTGCGACCTTCCACAGCCTTCGCCACTGGAGTTTGACCCAGTGCCTTATCTAGTCCTTGCCAGCTACGGGAGGCCAAATAGGATGCTAAAAGAGAATATGGATTAGTAAGACTTTAAAAGTGTACTAATAAAGATACATATGTTGCTGCTGAAAGGATGCCAAAATTCATAAAGTTTGCTCCAGTTCAACAACCAGTAGCTTTTTTGAAAGCAAATATGATTGGCTGCTGCTGTGGTTGGTATACTCAGAGGAAACCATGCAACTTTACATTTTCCCAGCTTTATGTTACTTGATAAGCAAAAGCTGAAAACACCAGAACTATTTCTCCATAAACGTCATGGCCACAAATTATGATACTGTATATGAAATATATGCTCTTTTTTATGGCTTGTCTGGGAAAATAATTTTTTACTACTGGTTTGCAAACAAACCATTTTTGTGGGTTTTATAAATATATATATTTTTTTACTATAACTTATCGGGGTCATTTATAACCAGTGGGAAAATTTGCTCCTGGGCTGTAACCCATAGGAACTAATCAGATCATTTCTTTCAACGCTCAACCTGCAGCTGGCTTAAAAAAAGCTATTTACTGTTTGGTTGCTATAGGTTACTCCCCTGGTAAAAATTTGCCCATTGTTTATACACAAGCCCCATTGTCTGACATTAAAGTAACCACTTTTGGCGCTGTGATTGTACAAATACATTTTGCTTGTTTTAATGCTGTTCACTGTGAATAACATGGTTAAATCTAGTAAAATGTAATGGTGTATTTAGGTTATGCCAAGAAATATAGGTAATTATACTCATGAATTTAAAAGTGTAAATTCAGCTTCAGCATTCAGTAAAAGCTACTGTCCAGATAATAATTTTGGCAGGAACTGGGTATTGATTTGATAAAACAACTGTCCCAATAAAGAATCTCATCAGACACATTGTCAAATTTAACAAAAAATGTTGATTAAAATAGAAATTGTATTGGATTTCTAAATTACAAATAACCACATTTCTAAAATAAAACACAACTAGGCATAGAACAGGATAATGTGGAAACAGCACAATTCTTTGGTGAGCAACAAACAAGAAAGAACAATCTAGGCTTATGTATTAATGTATAAAAGGCAACGGTATTCTACCACAACTCAATATAAAACATTGATTACTAAATGGCTCCATTAACCAAAACACAAGATGGCTCAAGTACTAAATAAACATATTGTTTAAAAGAAGAAGTGTGAGATAGGTAGTGTTGTAGAATCATGTCTTTTGAAGCCAGTTGGACATATGTAATCATATAGAATTTCATGATTTATATACAAGCTAAAACCTTTAGACTGACAATATCATTTATATCAGTGCTCATTTTAGCAGTGAGCACTTCAATAGTCGCTATTTATTGGGCAGGTGGGGGGCGGTTTGAGCCCATGTGTGCTTGAAATACCAGTGCCTATTTTAAATCCTAGTCCAGGCCTGCATGTCAGCTCTCAGTTGAAAATTGGGAACCGTACCTCAACAATATCTGGAAGGCAACAGAATGACCCATACAGTTTTGCTCACAAGTTTACATACCCTGGAAGAACTTATGATTTCTTAAACATTTTGCAGAGAATATGAACAATAACACAAAAACTTTTCTTTCACTCATGGTTAGTGGTTGGTTGAAGCCATGTACAACTGTGTTTACTCTTTCTAAATCATAATCACTACACAAACTACCCAAATGACCCTGATCAAAAGTTTACATACCCCAGTTCTTAATACCATGTATTGCCCCCTTTAACATCAATAACAGCTTGAAGTCTTTTGAGCTAGTTGTAGATGAGGCTTTGTATCTTCTCAGACGGTAAAGCTGCCCATTCCTTGCAAAAAGCCTCCAGTTCCCTTAAATTCTTGGCCTGTCTTGCATGAACTGCACATTGGAGATCTCCCCAGAGTGGCTCAATGATATTGAGGTCAGGAGACCGAGATGGCCACTCCAGAACCTTCACTATATTTTGCTGTAGCCAATGACAGGTCGACTTGGCCTTTTGTTTTGTATCATTGTCATGTTGGAATGTCCAAGTACGTCCCATGCGCATGCTTCTGAGTGCAAAGTTTCCTCCAGTACTTTTTGTATTTCACCAGAAATTATTTGTGGGGTTTTCCATGCATCCTGAACAATTTTTCTGGCAGTTGTGGCTGAAATTTTAGTTGGTCTACTTGACCATGGTTTGGTTTCAACACAACCCCTAATTTTCCACTTCTTATAGTTTGAACACTGCTGATTGGCATTCTCAATTCCTTTGATATATTGGTATATCCCTTTCTTGTTTTATAGAGTTCAACTACCTTTCCCAGCAGATCCTTTGACAATTCTTTTGCTTTCCACATGTCTTAAAATCCAAAAAAAACATCAGTTCAGCACTGGAAGAAAGATGCAAGGGTCTGTCAGGAGTCCAGAAAGTCATTGACCTTTTATACACACCCACTAATTACAAGCAAACAGATCACAGGTGAAGATGGTTACCTTTAATAGCCATTCTAACCCTTGTGTGCCAAGTTGTGTGCATGTTATAAGGCCAAATCACCAGGGTATGTAAACTTTTAATCAGGGTCATTTGGGTAGTTTATGTAGTGATTGTGATTTAAAAAGAGTAAACACAGTTGTTTGATAATAAATGGCTTCAGCCAACCACTAACCATGAGTGAAAGAAAAGTTTTTGTGTTATCATTCATATTCTCTGAAAAATGGTTAAGAAATCATAAATTCTGCCAGTGTATGTAAACTTATGAGCACAACTGTATATATGGTTCTGTGGGTTACACACGACAAAATGGCTAGAACACATTCTTTTAAATTTGAAACAGAATTTCTCTTCCTTTCAGGGCACTAATATTCTGTGTGCACCATACATTTTACCTGCAGAACTCATCTGAGCCAAAGCAGTTTCGCTATTCCGCTGCACCAAACATTTATCTAATTTCTTCTCCATGGTCTCTGTTACAGTAAGGTGTGAAGAGCGAAGGTTTCCTGTGATCAAAGATACATCTGTATGGTGTGCATCTGATGGATCAGTCTCTGGGAATTCCACATAGTCAGAACCACCTGCAGCAACATCACAGTTAGGTCAGATCTCATGGCAATAGCAATACATGTCATCTATGCTACATTAATTAACACACACACATGCCACATACAGTCACAGCCAGATATTATTTGAGAATAGCCAAAAGCAATTCCAAACAAAAACATAAAGGGTTGTTATTGTATCTTATAAAAAATATGATTGGTTCCTTAAAACTGAAATATGTAGGTAACATTTTCTAGCTGATTAGACCAGTTTTTGTAAGGCACAAAAAAGAATTGGGGGACACAGCATGGCTTTAGTATTAAAAAACAGCATGCACATATCAGCAGGAAGACAAGGTTTCAGATGTGTAAACTCTGTAAGCACCTAATAAAGGGTCATATCCATAAAGCATTGTGATCTAATTAAGTGATTATTCTGAAATGTAACAGTCTGTATTGTGTAGTTGAACATAGCTTACTAACCTTGCATCAGTAGATTTTATTACCGATAGATGCAAGGGTATATTTATAGTAAAGACTTTATGCCATCACGGTTTAATTTGTTTGTCCTCATACATACGGCTCCAGCACCATTAACAAGATAAAATAGCCATATGCACTAAGGCACACTAATAAAATACACGTTTAACTGGGCTTTGAATTGTTTCTTACAAAGAAAGGGACTGGTTGGTGATAAGTTATGTCAGTAGTTTTTCCACTAACAGGAATGTATACAAGACAACTGCTGTTCAAGTTGTTAAGATTTTTTCCTGCTCTACCCATGATAAAAGGAATGCCTGATCATTACCTGGAAGTAGTTCTCTGAAATTTGTGATACAATATCCATGCCACTCCCGTGCTGGATTACAGGCAATTTCCATCTCATCAGGAGTAACTACAGGCTGGTAGAACTCACTGGAATCAAGCAGAGAGTTCTCAGGACAGGCCACCAGCACAAAGACATCTATTTCTGGAAAATTTGCCAACTTGGCTGGGTTCAGCTTTCCCATAGAAAACATGTAACTCTTTTTGCCAGCAAGATGAATAATGTTTTTAAGATGTTTAAGTGCTGAGAGATAATCGGAGACACCCAATGTTCCAACTAGAATTCCAACCACATGGGCATCACGGGCCCTTTCAATGAGGTAAAAACGTTTCATTAAAGCACGATTTACATGGAGTCCCTCTGTCCTGCCCTTTCCTGTGTCTGGGTTAAAGCTGAAGAATGAGCACCGCGGCCAAGTCAACATGAGGTTGTTAAGCGTTGAACTCTCACCACCAACATAGAAAATACCATAAGATTCAGGCCACAGGCTTAAATCTGGAGAAAATCTGCGTCCAAACTTAATAATTTCATTTGGAGGTGCTGTTTCACCACATGAGGTCAGTTTGGAAAATATAACATTAGGATATGCAGAAGTTATGCTGTTTGCCAGTTCACCTGCAAAAAAAAATTATGTAGAGACAACAAATAAATGAAAAAAGAGTCCAATAAAACTTATAACGCTTAAATTATGTTGTCAAAAGTTGATGTTTAACACTTGGATCTGCCATATTATATGTGATTGTGTAAAAATAATTTTCATCATGACAAATGTCAGGAGACACTTACAAAATTGTCTCTAACTAGTTTTCCATTCTTGTTTTAGATAGCATTTAAACACATCAAATAACACAATGATTAAAAAAACTCTTAAGCAAACTCATATTTAGAAGTAATAGCATTTTTTTAAAAAATCCTTCATGACAAAGTGGAGTTCTCAACAATACGGGAAGAATGGTTATTGGATAATGATAAGATCGAAAAAAAATAACTTAAAATAAAACAGAAACCTCTTCAGAATCTGGCTGGTCTATGCAGTAAGTATTTCCTATACTTATTCTTCTAGTTAGGAAAGATGTGAGAAAAGTTATCCTAACCAGAAAAACACCAGACCAGCCCTTCTTCGACTACTTCAAGGTCTGAAGCTGACAATCCATTCACATTAAAGGAATAGTAACACCAAAAAATGAACGTCTTTTAACGTAATGAAAATATAAAGTACCGTCATGCTACACTGGTAAAACTGGTGTGATGCTTCAGAAACTCTACAACAATTTAAGAACAAGCTGCAGGACATGGGGGTAACTATTACAAAGTGTAAAAAGGAGAAAAGGCACAGGACACACAAATGATAACAGATCAGCTCTGTAATATACAACAGGATCCTTCAGACAGTTATTCACTGCCTGCCCCCATGGCTACACAGTAGTTTACTTATATAAACTATAGCTGTGTTTCTTAAGCTAACTCACCAGTTTTACTATGGCAGTAAATTATATCTTCACTTCCTTAAACCACTTTCATTTTTGGTGTTACTGTTCCTTTTAAAAGACCATGCATCCCTTAATATATTGAAATTAAAAAAATAATGTAAATTGCAGAAGTATTTAGATTAACACTCGCATAAAATCTGCATTCACTTAGTTTAAAGGTTAATTTATCCTTTAATGCAAGACTTCATGCCACTGAAAAATTTTGCCTACCTAGTGCATGGTCATACATAACATCGCTCAGTACAACAACATGGCTTTCAGTGTCTAGGTAGTGGCTCAGGAACTCTTCTGTACAAAGATCCATATTTACTGCTTTCTGCCCAAATACATAAGAAACAGGAAGTCGGCAGCATGGGCTGAGACAAGCACGACCATAATGGACTAGGACATTTGCTCTGACATGTTCTGCAGCTACTTCATCCACACAGCAGCTGTGAAAGTTATGGAACAAGAATAAGTGCCGAAGAGAATACATATATATAACAGGAAAGATTAATATGAAAAAATATAAATACTAAAAGTGCCCTCTAATGGTATTGAGGTAAATCATCTTATTAGTTCCTATGAGTTACTGCTTTTGCGCAAACTTAGTGCCTTTTATTATACATGGGGACTAATATGTTAAAGAATATGTTCTAAGAAGCTTTTCAAACTGGTTTTCTTTTTGCAACTTCTTATTGACCCCTACAAAGCAACTCTGTTTTGATTTTAGTTATTTTAATTCTTTATTTCAGAAATTTTTATTCGGGCCCTCCCTAATCAGTTCACTGATCTCAGGGGCATTTATGCACATTAGGGTAGCTTTCTAGGGGACCAACACAAACCTGCCATATGAGGTGTCTCCAAGGATATAAGTCTTAGCACCTGTGGCCTCTTCCAGCTTTCTGGCCACTGTCACAGAATCCACTAAAAGATCATCAGGAAACTGCAAGGCAACCTGTATAAATAAATAAAAGAGAATGGGTAAAGGGCATAAAGGAAGACATAACAAGTGAAAAAAGCATAATATAATGTATATTTACATATGGCCAGTGGATATTACCAGTCAACCTGATTGATATCTTGTCTAGCCCTGATTAGAAAGCCATTGATTGGCAAGACATTTTCTGTCCCATACACTAAGGGGCAAATTTACAAAATTCACGTGAAGAGATCGAAGTTCAATCGAATATGATCGAATTACGATTGTACGATTTTTTCGGATATTCGAATATGCAAAATTTGGAATACCAAATTATCGAATAGATCGAATGATCGGATATTCGATCATTCGATGATCGAAGGATTTAAAATTTTTAAATCCTTCGAATGCCTACTTCGACAGATTGAACCTACCAAATACCAAAAGAAGCCTATGGGGAACCCCCCCCCCTAGGCTAAAGAAGCCTAGGGGGGGGGTTCCCATAGGCTTCTTTTGCTAAGTCCTGCTCGAATACCATTCGTACGATCGAACGCCTCGATCGTTCGAATAGTACAAATTTTTCGGAGGCTGGAAGGAAAAAGTAAGATTTTCAGTGAAATCGAACGATCGGTATCCTCAGTTTAAATGGGAAGGTAACATACGGACACAATTCAGATGGGTATTAAAGTGCTGTAGGTTACAGTTTGTTACACTGTCATAGAAGTGCCAGTTCCCAGTTCAGATGTTATCAAGGAGCTCCCAGAGGTAGTCTGAGTTTCGTTTTAAGAACACTGAAGGAAGATTCTCTCTGGAGAGGTTCAGGAATTGCATTCCAAATTATATTACATAGCCTGCAGAACTTTAATCCCAGATTTTCTCAATCTGAATTGCACGTTCTTTGCCACAAACATTACTACACAATTGTACAATTGTCACAGTTTATAACATTCTTTCTTTTTTTTTTTAAAGATTTTATTTTCCAGCTTGACATATCCGTAATAGACAATAACAAACAGTATGACAACAATCTGTCACATCCATACATAACGTTATCACATTAATATGGTCAATTTAGGTTGGGACAGCCAGAGATGATTCAAGCATTTTTAACCTTTTTATTTAACGAGGGGGGGGGGGAGGCCAAGGGCATTGTACCATATTTGCCATATTATATATATCTTGTATCACATTAAACATTGTCCTGCACCGAGGCTGTATCAAGTTTGTCTAACCATGGACCCCAGATTTTCCCAAACCTGTCTGGGCATCCTCTACTCAAGTATGTTAATCTGTATAGGGGGAACAGCTTTGTTTACTAAAGATTTCCACCTTTTTAGGGAAGGGGCTCTAGGCCGCTTCCAAACTAGAGTGATTGCCTTCCTTGCATAAAAATAAAGTAACCTTAGTAAAACAGGTTGGTATTAGTCAAGTATAATGCTTTCCACCAAGCCCAGTAGGCATGCCTCCGGTGTCCTCACACTTAGGATATTGAGAGTTTGTGTTACAAAGTTCACCACCTTATCCCAGAATTTGACCATCTGTGTGCATGTCCAGAAGTTATGAAGATAAGTACCCAGATCCTTCCCGCATTTAAAGCACTGCTTTAAGGCCCATAGAGTGCAGCCTCCCTGGGGTAATATAGGTGCTGTGTATCATACGATATTGTATTAGGATATCATAGTGTGTAATAACATCCCAGTTGTCTAGGTCCAGGTGTGGTATGTCCTGCACCCACTTATTATGACATTGTAGATGCAAGATGCTAACTTCCCCTGCTTTTGCGACCATAGGGTTTCTTCAAGTATAGAGAGGGACATCCTGGGGGGGTTGGGGATTGGCTAAGTGCTGCATGTCTTATTTGAAAGTATCTATACCACATTTCTAGGAAGCTTATATCCTGCTGCTAGGTTTGCATATGATTTAAATCCCTGGTCATCATAGAGCTGGCTAATGTATTTTAGGTTATATCTTGCTCATAATACTGGGTCTGGTATAGTCAGAAAGTGACTTACTATGGGACTGAACAATATAGGAGTGTATGGGGAGATATTTTGATGTGTTTTGTCATATATATGGGCTGTTTTCCATATTGAGGGCAACATCTTTAAAGGGCAAGGAAAGGCAAAGAAATAAAATCCAATTTTTACTTTCTTTAATGAAAAAGAAATCTATCTCCAATATACTTTAATTTTAAAATGTGCACCGTTTTTATAAGAAACCTGAATGTATGCAGTGAAATTCTCCCTTCATTTAGTGCTTCTGGCAGGGAAACAATCACTTATGAACAGCAGGGGGAGCCCCTACCTTACTTACCAGCCATGCAGAACTCAAGCAGACCATACTGAGCATGTGCAGTGCCAGTGTCAGACAAAGATGTGTAACAAAGTTACAAGATGACAGCCCCCTGTGGCCAACTTTGAAAGCATAAATCATTTGTTGGATTAGGCTTGTGGTGCAGTAAGTTCATGTTTATGTTTAGTATACAAAATACAGCAATTCTAGCCTTATTCTATTTTACACTTTCCTTGCCCTTTAAAGTTGATGGAGGACAACCCCTATAAGAGGTTCCCAGTAGTACTCTATTAGTAAGCGTCTCAGCTGATGGACTAAGGCACCATGCTACATACACTAGCTGAGCCACCAAATAGTAGAGAAAGAAATGCGGGCAAGCGAGGCCTCTGAGTATTTAAGGGGCAGTTAACGTGTTAAGACTGATGCAGGGTTGTTTGTTTCCCCTATAACACTCTTTTTACCTATTTTTATGTATGTATGTATTTATGTAGCACCAATGTTGTACGTAGGGTTGCCACCTTTTCTTGAAAAAAATACCGGCCTTCCTATATATTTATCTTTTTTTTCCTATTAATAACATTGGGATCAACCATCAAAAATACCGGCCAGGCCGGTAAAATACCGGCCAGGTGGCAACCCTAGTTGTAAGCAGTGCTGTAAAAGTATGAACACAAATAGTTGTAGAATTTATTAAGTTATACAGTGAAAATAGATAAATGAATGCTTAAGAGTTTAGAGCTTTCAATACACAGTTGGGACAAGGTTCATGTCCCAAGGAGCCTAAAAGGAAGCAAGAAGAAACAAAAATGATGGTGAGATACAGTATAAGGGTGTGTGTCTGCAGAGGAAAGCTAGCAAAATGCTTCATCCATAAGGTGGTTTCGACAGAGTTTAGAAAAGTGTTAAGCTGGCCATAGACGCAAAGATCCGATCGTAAGATGATTCCAACGATCGGATCTTTGCATCTCCCGACCTGTCACTAACCTTCAGATCAACTATAAGTAGTAAAAAGCACAGACAGCTGACGTTCTGCCCCTGACAAGGATCGTACGAAAGTTGTACGATTAAAAACCTAGTGACGGTCTCCCACTGAAAATCGTACGATCTGCAATAGATGCAAAGATATTATCGCCAGCCGACAAAAATTTTCTAACCTGGCCGATCGACCAAACGACCGATCGGCATGGCACGACAAATGTCGGAGCACTCCACATACGATCCGAAAGTCGTACGATAGTCGTATGAATCCTCGATTCGTACGACCAAGTCGTTGCGTCTATGGCCAGCTTTAGTGTTGGAGCTTTCCTGATGCAAGATGATAAGAGCATTCCAAATAATATGTAGTGATAGTTTGCAGTTTGAAAAACAAAACAGATGTTAAATCCTTTTGTATATACAGAGCAGCATTTCAATCAACCTGATAACACATACCTTTTGGGCTGCATTTCTCTGGATAAATTCAACAGTCTTTTCAATTTCATAGAATACATCTAGATCTTTCTCAGGACAGCTTCGGCTGTTCACTTGGGCAATATCAATGTTTCGACCAATGGCCTCTTCTCCATTACTACTGAATAAGGCAGTTGCCATTTTTCACTATACAAGTGTGTGACACAAGACACAATGAGAGGCAGTTTACCACAAACAACAGTGCTAAATCAAATTATTATTATATTTTCTCACAAGTCTTTAAACTACACTGTCCCTTCAAAAGCACCCTTAGCTCTTCTACTATGTTGGTACAATACAATACATTTCTTTATTTTGTAATATATGTATTACATTCTATCAGACTCCAAAGGAGTCACAATGCGAATATTATAATCAGCTGCCTGCAAGTCAGGAAGTCAAGAAAGCATGCTGAACAGTGACTACACGAAGGCGCGTAGCGATGACGTCGACACCAAACTCGCGAACCAGATGTAAACTCTTAGCGCGTGTGCTGTTCAGGAAAGAAGTGGTGGAAACGCTTAAGTAAACGTTATGTCCGCCCCCGCTTTCAGCTGCCTATACCGGGTTGTGGACTTAATTTCCCGCTTTACTGTGGCTGAGTTTCACTTTTCCTATGTTTTACCGAAGTCTCGCGAGAAGAGATTATGCTCCTGACTTCACGAGTTGTGGGGGGGTCTAACCTTCTAATGGCTTCCGGATGTTTTTGTTGCACATGAACGATTCACTTCCTTTAATTGACCTTCCACATCCATGGCAAAGATGTGAGCAGTTTCCTCTGACGTAGTAAAGAGCCCGCTGCTGTTTTAAAGGTATGCCCACAGCATTTTATTAAGCACAGTTGCAATCATTGGTCACTTGTGTGTATTGGAACATGTCTCAGATCTCTCTCTGTCGCTCGCAGCACTGAACGTTTTATTTTAAAGGGCAAGGAAAGGCAAAGAAATAAAATCCCATTTTTAAGTTCTTTAATGGAAAAGAAATCTATCTCCAATATACTTTAATTTTAAAATGTGTACCGTTTTTATAAGAAACCTGACTGTATGCAGTGAAATTCTCCCTTCATTTAGTGCTTCTGGCAGGGAAACAATCACTTATGAACAGCAGGGGGAGCCCCTACCTTACTTACCAGCCATGCAGAACTCAAGCAGACCACACTGAGCATGTGCAGTGCCAGTGTCAGACAAAGATGTATAACAAAGTTACAAGATGACAGCCCCCCGTGGCCAACTTTGAAAGCATAAATCATTTGTTTGATTAGGCTTGTGGTGCAGTAAGTTCATGTTTATGTTTAGTATGCAAAATACAGCAATTCTACCCTTATTCTATTTTACACTTTCCTTGTCCTTTAACTCTGCCTATCAAGCAGGCTGTATTCATTGCTTCTCAACATGTAGGTACCTGCGCTGCTGTCATAATTTGCAAGCATCAATAAATGAAAAGTACAGAGCACAAATCATTCATTGACTAGATGCTGTTGTGTCAGAGCAGGAACTTGGTAACTCTGAGCTTCAGGATTATACAATATTTCGTACATATAGCATTGCTTTCAAGGGACACATTGCTGATATTAAAAGAAAACTTTTTGCTGGTGTTTGTGAGGCTTCATTATGGGCAGCAATGGGCACAAATGCATCAAGTTCAATGAAACATGCCTACATTGAGACCTCATTTTTATATCCCCTGATTTTGTTTTCCATCATTATTTTGCAGTCCCACTTTTTTATAATACAATTCAGTGGGTCTTGTTCACTGATTTTACACTGCACATTTATCCTGGTGTTCCCAAAAATCTCTTTTTTCCTCTGTGAATGTTATTATTAATGAAATTAAGAGGGTTAAAATGCTAACCAGATGCATATTTTGAAATGGTACTGTCTGTAATTAGTGAATTCCAATTAGTCTGCACCTCATACAGCCATTCAAAA
The DNA here is from genome assembly GCA_024363595.1 of Xenopus borealis. NCBI lineage: Eukaryota > Metazoa > Chordata > Amphibia > Anura > Pipidae > Xenopus > Xenopus borealis. The sequence goes on from CM044437.1 coordinate 82,258,163, forward strand.
ATCACTTATTGCTTTATTTGTGTATGTGATATTACCTTTCTTCTTCTTCTGACTTTTTCCAGCTTTCAAATCTTAAAGGAAAACTGTCATGGGAAAACATGTTTTTTTTAAATGCATCAGTTAATAGTGCTGCTCCAATAGACTTCTGCACTGAAATCCATTTCTCATAAGAGCAAACAGATTTTTTTATATTCAGTTTTGAAATCTGACATGGGCTAGCCATTTTGTCAATTTCCCAGCTGCCCCAGTCATGTGACTTGTGCCAGCACAGGAGGGAACTGCTTTCCTGTTCCTTACACATGGCAGTGGGCACACCATGGGTTAATCCCCCCCATCACGTGGTTGGACAGGCATTTACCTATAAAAAACGTGCTTCCGCCCCTGGCCGCCATCTTTTTTTCCTCCTGTCGCTCCCCCCGGAATCCAGCAGACTGCCTCTCCTCTGCTGAAGCTCTGGAGCCGAGGCTTGGGTCCTTATGTGAGCTCTCAGAGAAGCCGACGGGCTTATGGCCAAAGTGTGCCTCCGGTGCAGTCAGCCGCAATGCCGTACATCGGCGCATGCGCAATAAGACACCGACTTTACCACTTCCAAAATGGCGCCGGTTGGCGCGAATTCGCTGGCGTGTTTGCGCAACAGGGCTTTGCATCATCAGACGCCAGACGCAATGACGCAGGCGACTAAGTGGTTTTGGCGCGAAAATTCAAATGCAGCGCCTATTTATCCCCCTTCAAGCTGCCAGACTGGTAAGATCAAAATTCTGTTGCCTGGAGTGCGTGCCTTTGTGCATTCAGAGGGTACACCGGTGAGTACATCTCTGTCAATTACGTTTCAGCCCTTTTCTTGTTAGGGTTTGACTCTATCAGTTTTTGTGATTTTTTCCTTTCAAAATCAGTCTATCTCCACAATGAGTACTAGACGCTCCCACTCGGGCTCAAGGGGGTGAGTTTTTTGAGAGGCTAAATAAGGGACTCAAAAAAGTTTTTTTTTTTTTTTTTTTTTTCCTTTCTCAAGCACAGCAGTCAGGGAAAATGAATAATATAATGATTTCTACCTTCTCCTTCACAGGAGTTCCCCCTATGAGGATCAGCCACAACACCAAAGGAGAAAATCCATCAGGAAGGAGTGCATCTCTTGTAAGGATCCAGCGTTACCAGATAAGGACCTTTGTGCAAACTGTTCTCAGGACTCAGCTGGCAACGCAGCCCAATTCAAAGAATTAATGACTTGGATGAAAGATTCTTTTGAAAAATCTATGACGACTATGGTCTCTAAAGTCACTGACAACGTTTTAAAAAATATCAACCTACACAATCTGAGTGTTGAACCAAGGTCCCCGATACAGGATCGGTCTAGTATCACCGAAGCTCATATCAGTTCAGACTCAGAAGGAGAGCTTTCCTCAGATAATTCCATATCAGAAGATTCAGCCTTCAGCTTAGATATGGTGGAACCCTTAATAAAGGCCATAAGGAAAACTTTAGATTTAGAAGAGAAAACAATGTCCCCCACGAAAAAGGACAAGATGTTCAAAGCTGTCTCTAAGAAGAATCATCTCTTTCCCATTCATGAGCTGATCCAAAAAACAGTTGAATCGGAATGGGAAAACCCAGATAAAAAATTTACTATTTCAAGAAGGTTCAAGAAAATGTTCCCTTTTCAGCCTGAACAATCCAAGACTTGGGATTTTGCGCCCAAAGTTGATGCTGCAATTACTAGGGTGGCCAGACGAACCACACTCCCTGTGGATGAAGGGGTATCCCTTAGGGATCCAATGGAGAGGAGGCAAGATGCGTCTCTAAAAAGAGCTTATGTCGCTGGGGGAGCTACTTGTAAAGCAGCTATAGCGATTACCTCTGTGACCAGAGCAAATAATATTTGGTTACAAGACTTAGAAGAAGCTATTAATAGAGGCGACGACAGAGGCAAACTCATTCACATGCTACAA
>CM044437.1:82265905-82293630 GCA_024363595.1 Xenopus borealis
TGAAGTTTATCAGAGCACAAGTCACATGACTTGGGGCAGCTGGAAAATTGATAATATGTCCAGCCCCATGTCAGATTTCAAAATTAAATATCAAAAAGCTGTTTGCTCTTGTGAGAAATGGATTTCAATGCAGAATTCTTCTGGAACAGCACTATTAACTGATACATTTTGAAACATTTTTTTTTCCCATGACAGGATCCCTTTAAAAACAATTTCTCTGTAAGGCTACAAATGTATTTTTATTCCTACTTTGTATTACTCATTCTATTCAGGCCTTTCCTTTTCATATTCCAGTCTCTTCAAATCAGCGCATGGTTGCTATAGTAATGTGGGCCCTAGTAATCAAAATTGCTGAAATGGCAAACTGGCGAGTTGCTGAATAAAAAGCTAAATAACCCAAACCCCATACAAAATTGCCTCAGAATATCACTCTCTATCATACTAAAAGTTAACTCAATGGCGAACACCCCCTTTAAGGTTTTTTTTAATCAATTTCCAGTCTTGAAAAAGCACCCAACCTAATTCAGAATACAGAGGATTTTTCTTTGCTGAATTGATACTTAAGTTCTTACTTTTTCAGGTTGAAAAAATGTCGTATTTCAGAAGATGCTTACCTCTGGTTCAGCAGATAACCCGGGTATGTAGCAATAATACATATGTGGATTTTTGTTATTGTTATTAATAAATCCTGGAGGGTATATATCACTATGGTACTAGTTTCCTCTGTATGTGTAGGAACTGACTTTCTAAACAGATGGTATTAATGTAGTAAAACAGGTTTGGTCCAGCAAAAGATAAATGGGATTCTCACCATTATATTAACATTTAGTACATCATAGATGGGCCTATTTCAAGCCAGTTGCTGTTGGCATTTGTTATTTATTTTGTATGTCTTTTGAATGATTACTATTCCTATATTGCTTACTTCCAGGGGCAGCTACAAATGCCATATGGTTGTCGGGGTCGGTGACCTATATTATCTGACCTATTATCTATATATTTAATAGCTAGACTTTTAGTTTTCAAACTGCTGGCTTTTTGTTAGGATAAGTTAGCCCTAGCAACCAGATAGCAGCTGATTTTGCCTGAGCTTTTCAGAATAAAATTGTAAATATTTAATAAGATACAGGGGGTTTATCCAGTTTTCAGCAAAACCCTTTGAAAAAAAAAAGCTGGAACATCATGTAGGCTATTAACCTCTTCAAATGGTTCAAGGGACCTCTGCCATTGACATCTAAATGACCTTGACAGGTTTTAGTATATTTTTTTTATTTGAGCCGACTTGTTAGTTGTGCAAAATGACCAGGTCTCTTAAAAAATTCATTATATTGGCTTAAAAGTCTACAATTATCTATATCTTGGAAACAAAAGTGGGGGTAAATGAATGTACATTTTAAAAGTGTTTAGTAATGTTAAATTTACTTTGTTTTCAGCTTTTACACATCATTATAAGCAGCCTTCATTTGTTGTATTGCAAGAGTGTTCTATTATTTTGTGGTTAGAATTATTTAAATCTTCTTTTTATACAACAATTACAATTAGATGATTTACCAAAGAATATTTTTCCTTTTCAGCTGAACCAAACAGCCGCCCCAGTGTATTACACATGTCAGCAAAGGATTTTCTCAACATATTCAAGGTTCTTCACAAAAACATGCCTATTTACAATGTATAGGCCTATATTGCAAAGCACATCATCAATGAGCAGCCAGCTTAAAATACATACCTCCAGCCATCATCTAAAGAGAAGAAAAATCGAGGAGGAACCTGAGAAGCGTGAGCTTGATCTACTGCGATATGATATGAAAACACTGAAAGATGCACCCAAACCTGCTCTGTACCTGGGTTTGGCAGGGTTAATTCCTTTTGTTAGTGCACCTCTTCTGATGACTGTGACTCAGTGCTATTACCCTGAGGTGGCATTTGCACAAGTGGCATATGGAGCTTCCATACTTTCTTTCCTTGGAGGTGTTCGTTGGGGATTTTCCATTCCAGAGAGTAGCCCTGCCAAACCTGATTGGATGAATCTCACAAATAGCACAGTTCCGTCTCTCTTGGCCTGGTTAGCTTTACTCTTCAAGGATAATATAAACGAGGCTGCAGTATTGGTAATCATGGGGTTAGGCATTGCTCTACACTATGATCTTGCTCTGCTCCCTACATACCCTTCCTGGTTTAAGGCATTGCGTGCCATTCTAACTGTAGTCGCTGTATTCTCTTTAATAGGATCTATTATCAACTCAAGTCTATATCCCCATAAATCCCTGGTTTCCAATAAACCGTAAAACTTATTTTAGAAACAAATTGAAGAAGGCCTTGATACTGAGCAACATCAGCAGTGCTTTCTCTTGGACACTATTTGACTGTGTCAGTCAGGGATTAAATCTTAAAAAATACATTCAGCTGGATTCCAAATGTGAATAAAGGTATTCAGTCCTGTTATAAAAGGTGGCACTGGTATCTGATTTATTGGCTCATCTGAGACAGAGGGCAAAATTAAATATACTTGCAAAAAAAAAAAAATGGTTCAGCTACTGTCTTCAAATGCTGTTTCATATTTAAAACACAACAATTTTGTGTGGGTTTTATTTAACTGTCAAGAACATCCATTCTTGGTAATGACACATTAAAGATGAACTCTACAGTATAATGCATTATATCACAAACAAGTTTTGCTATTTCACTTGGCTTTTGATGTAGTCAGTGTGTGCATAGCATACTGATATTTAAAGGGACTGTTCAGTGTAAAAATAAAAACTGGGCAAATAGGCTGTGCAGAATTTCAAAAAGAAATTTTTCTAATATAGTTAGCCAAAAATGTAATGTAGAAAGGCTGGAGTGACTGGATGTCTAATATAATAGCCAGAATACAACTTCCTGCTTTGCAGATCTCTAACTTGAAGGGGGGCCACATGGGACATAACTGTTCAGTGAGTTTGCAATTGACACTCAGCATTCAGCTCAGATTCAAAAGCAACAGTTATGATCCATGTGGCCCTCCCTCAAGTCTCTGAAATCCAGTCACTCCAGTTAGTTTGCCTAACTAACTACATTCAAAACAATTTTTATTTTGCACAGCCTATCTTTTTTTATCCAGTTTTTATTTTTATAGTGAACAATTCCTTTAAGGGAGATGAGTAACCATGAAGAATGGTGAAGAGACAAAAGACTTTGATGGAATCCCCAAAACTAGTGTCTGTTTTACGCCAGGATAGTAAATGATAGGAACCAAAAATCTGAATATTACATTTAAAAGTCATATTGCAGTTGACAGATTATGGTAATTTGTGAATTTTTACAATTTTATTACTTGGTAAATACTCCAGCTGAGTGTTTTCGTCCTTGGTTTCAGATGGGATGGTCACATTTTAGGAGCTATGTAGTTAAAATTATTTTAAGTTTATTTCCTGTGCTTTTAAATTAAATCATATTTTTTATTTTATTAGTTTTTTTTTATTACTCACTGTTATTCACGATTTTTTCTTTGCACCAATAGGAATGCATGCATGTTTTTTTTTTCTCAGAAAGTTTATTTGAGATAATATACATATATGCATTACAGGGAATATAGTGTTAACAGATCATGGTTTGACATAGCATTTATCAATGATTACGCACAGTGATCTCGGTTTAAGTTTATATTAGCAATTAGAGTTACTTATGATGTGTTCCACATTTCCTATATTGCCCTATAGGACTGATCTCGTCCATTCTTAGTGTTCATAGGTTTTTCAATTTTTGCCAGATCCTTCACAGTTATACCACTGTTCGTAGGCTGGAGGGTCGGAATATTTTCAGCAGGGCTGCCATTAGAAATAACGGTGCCCCGTACAACAAAATTTCCACTCCACACCAAAGTTAAAAGACCACACAAACATCAGTGCTAAAAAAGGAAACCACACACAAAGTTAGAAAAAGCTATTGATGGTCAGGGCCCCCTTATAAGTAAAAAGAAAAAAAAAACTGCGGTGCCATTGTCCCCATAAAAGTTTTTTTTTTTTTTTTAATTGGTGTTCAGGGCCCCCCCGACAAGTTAAAAAAAAAAAACCCACTTACGCCAGGGCCCCCTTACAAGTAAAAAAAATGGGGCCCCAAGAATATTTTTTTTTTTTAAAAACCTTTGGGCTTACAAGTTAAAAAAAATTGGGGCTGCAGAAAATATTTTTTTTTAATTTTTTTGGTACAAGTTAAAAAAAAAAATTGGGGCCCCATAAAAAAATTTTTTTTTAAATTGGGGGATTAAAAAAAAAAAAAACCCGCATTGGTGTCAGTAGAATTGTGGCTTCAGGACTTCAATTATAGCTGTTTTCGTAACTTTGGTTCTTTTTGCCGCTTCAGGACTTCAGTGTCGGCTCCTTTTGTGACTTCGGGTCTTTCCGTCTCATCAAGGGCTAAATTTATCAAAGAATGAAGTTCCGCCACTAGAGTGAATTTCCGTCGCTCTGCATTCATTTCTATGGGATTTTGAAAGCCATATTTATCAATGGGTGAAGTGAAAGTTCACCCTTTGATAAATACACCTTTAAAAATTCCATAGAAATGGAGAGCTGTGGAATTTCACTCTAGTGGCGGAACTTCACTCTTTGGTAAATATACCCCTAAGACTTTGTATATGTTCAACACTTTCACATTCTGCCTTGGGACTTTGTAAGGAGCACATGCTTCGGAGTTGTGAGCCCCGGGCCCAGGACACTTGTCTCCCCCCCTATCGGCGGGCCTGATATCCAGCAAATAGTTATCCATTTTCTAGCCAAAAATAACACTTTGTGAAGATAGGTTATCAAAGGTGAGCATGAACGAGGTAGTGATCCCAAGGAGACACAACATAGGATTGTTTTGTAAGGGGGTCCCCTACCTGTCTAGACAGTGTTTCTAGGATTTTGGTCCAGTACGACTCCAACTTTGTACAGGTCCAAAGACTATGGAGAAGAGTACCATTCTGTTGAGCACAGCGGTTACAAAGGGGAGAAATAGAGGGATCCATTCTGGTCTTGGTATAATAGGCTCTATGGATAAAGTAAAGCTGAATGAGCCTGTATTTGTAGTTTAGGGATACTCTGGATGTGGTCAAAAGCAGGTTTTGTTTTACAAGAGCTGAGCTACGGCTACTGCATACAAGCCATTGTGAGTTAGCTAGGCCCCACCTAGCTCTAAGTGCTGTAAATGGGATTGGATCTCGCAAAAACCCAACTTTTGTTGTTGATGACTGGGGTTTGCAAGTTACAGGCTCGGTATTCGATTAGTTGGTGAGCTAGAATCCACACCTTCCTTAGTAGTCTGAGGAGAGGATTTATTGTGGTTTTCCCTGGGCCAGCAGGCCCTGCATAGGTGTGGCATGCTCAGGTGCAGTGCAAGCCCACAGATGATATAGGTTTTTTTCAGCAAATTGAGGTATTAACTGCCTACTTTGTGTAAGCTGGGCTGATACAAAGTATAGGAGCAAGTTGTAAGGCTAGGCCTCTTGCTTTCTGTAGCAATTGGAGGGTCTCTAGTGAAAGTCTACTACGACTTTTGCCCCATAAAAGGCTTTTTAGGAAGCCTCTAAGGGATTTAAAAAAACTTTTGTGTAATCCATATACTGATCGCACACGTGGGCATATTCTCCACAAGTTTATGTTCGCTATACTGCTGCTCTGAAATGTGAATTTAATGGCGAGAGGTTCACAAACATGCAGAGGTACGAGGTTAAGAAGCAGTGGCCAGATACTCTATAAAGTGTTTTATTATATAATATACACACAGAAGATGTTTATAAGACTAAAACTAAATCACAATTATTGAATGCCATTTTATCAAAACAGCTTCCCATTCACTGATAGCATAGTATATTGCCGCATTATTTACTGTTGCTATACATTGTGCTAGTCTTGTCACTAAGGCTGCTTGTGTTGAGTTGTAATGGCAATGTGCCACACAGATTTAAGTTTGTTTAGATGTACTAATTTGTATCAGTTTCACCTATTATTGGCAGTTTCCAAAAAGATTTCATGAGGAGACAACCTGTAACTCACACGAAGCGTCAACACATTTTTTTAATGCAATATTTTAAACTGGACAGCTACAGAAAATTCCAAAAGTTCACTTCATGGAAGTGCTACTTAATTGGTACAGTTCAACCAAATTAAATAGAGATCAACATTATGGGGTAAATTTATCAAATTCTGAGATTAGCGTTTACCGCAGAAAAACACACTAACTTTCTATTCATTCCAATGGGATTTTTAAAAGCGTATTTATCAAATGGTGAATTGTAACTTTTGATATACACATTTCCCATAGGAATGAATATTAAGTGGGTGAGTTTTTCTGTGTTGAATAGTAACGTGCGAATCAAGAACCTGTAACCAACCCGAACTCAACCATACCCCACTTCTCCCCCTCTGTTTATAGACCCACCCTGCCGATGCTATCACAAAATGGGTGGCTGGTTGCGCAGGTGAGCACCTATACAACCAGAAGCCAGTGACCTGCAACTGGTGTGCCAAGGTTGGCCTGAACCTGCCCGCACATCCCTAGCACTGAGCTCTAATCTCACATTTTGACAAATCTGCAACTATATGCTTATTGCTATCATAGCACAGCAAGTCCTCCCTCGCAGCGGCTTGTAATCATACTGCCAATATCAGTCCAGGAATCTGTGTGAGGGTTATAAACTTCAACTGTGTCCGTAGTGACAGGAGCTGTAAAGTTCTGCTTGGTGGAGCATCCTCCAGCAGCATATAGGAGGCCATTTACAGACACTACAGATACACCTGATCTTGGAATCTTCATTGGAGCTACTTCCACCCACTTTTCCTACAGAGAAAACAAATATAATTAATCCTGTATCCTAGTCTTTGCCATCATTTTTCATATTCTTGCCACCTGAAAGCAATGTTCTGAAAGGAAAAAATGTGTATAAATGTATAAACTGTGGTGTAAAGTCAAGGGCTTAGTAACACTATAGCAAGGCTTCCTATGGAACTCATGCATCACCCATAAACCAGTATCAGGGCCACTTTCATAACGGGACTCACCATCAATCTTATAACTACACTGCCTCTTGAATTAATTTTCTTGCACAAATTGGAATTCCCTGGAAAAACCCATACATATTCATAAAAAGGAGCATACCACTAAGACTTATTTTTTATGTATTTATATAGTGCCAAAATATTTTGTCTTTGTCATATGGGGAGTATTTTCCAGGAGAATTTTTTGCCCCTCCTTCCCATGGTTTTATTACGAATGCTTGGGACCTGGAGGTTTCCAAGATCTTTCCGTAGTTTGGATCTTCATACCTTAAGTCTAATAGAAAATCATGTAAACATTAAATAAACCCAATAGGCTGGTTTTGCTTCCAATAATTAATTAATTATACATTTGGGATCGAGTACAAGTTACTGTTTTATTATTGCATAAAAAAAAGGAAATTATTTTAAAAATTTGGATATAATTGAGTCTATGAGAGATGGTTTTCCATAATTCTGAGCGTTCTGCATAATAATGGTTTTCTGAATAACAAAGCATCTCTAAAGAGACTGTTTACTAATGGCTAAAGGTTTTTTGGATTGGTTGAGAATGATCAATGCTGGTGTTCAGTCCCCCACTTGCCCATGCATTTTGCTTTAGACGAGTATAAGCCATGAAGCCAAGTACATGTGGGGTGGATGGCAGGGCTGTAGCTTATGGACAGAGGAACAACACCATTGTAAGAACAGTGTGTATTTATCTATTTAAAGGAACTCTTTATATACTGTAACTAGCGGGTAAGCAGGTTATATACAGACAATGTTAAGCTCAATGGATGTGCGCATTTTTTCAACCTAACTTACTATGTATATAGGCCCTAGGGCCCAAAGATCTGATCATAACACATCCCATATGGGGGCAGTCGGATCACGGGACCAGATACACAGATCCGGCTGCTATCCGATGGGATTTTTTTAACCTGCCCAATCGAGATCGGGGAAGCCAGATGGCCCCACACACGGGCCAATAAGCTGCCGACTGTCTGTTGGCAGCTTTTATTGGCCTGTGTATGGGGGGCCTTTAAAGTATGAAGATCCAAATTGGGTAAAGATTAGTTATCTGGAAAACCCCAGGTTGCAAGCATTCTGGATCACAGGTCCCATACCTGTAGTGTGATAAAACCTTGGGAAATGAGGGAGGGGCAAAAAATTATCCACAGGCAAATTGGGTTTATTTATTTTTGACATGATTTTCTAGTAGACGTACGGTATGAAGATCCAAATAACAGAAAGATCCATTATCCGTAAAACCCCAGGTCCTGAGCATTCTAGGCCCCATGCTTGTATTCAAATTTATTAGAGTAAAAAAAAATAAAAAATTCGACCTTTGATAAATAAGCCCATTGACCATAAATAAGTTATTTGTTTAATTTCCACCTGCACAAAACTAAGAAATGAATTGGTATTAGCAGTTGCTGAGATGTTCTCAAATGGATACTGTGTTACAAAGCTAGACTTTATAATACCTCCTCAAAAGAGAATTTCTCCACTGTATTTAGTGCGTCTTGACTGTCGTTCCCTCCGCCCACTGCATACAGGCAATCATTTAAACAGGCAACACCTAGAAATGCTCTGCGGGTTTCCATCGGAGGCAAGGACATCCAGCGTCTGGTAATGGGATCATACACTTCAGCTGAGCGTAGCTCTACTCCCTCATGGCTGATACCTCCAACAACATAGATCATACCTATAAAAAAAAATAACTGTTGTATGACAGTAGCAGTGTATGTTCTGTGCTCAGCAACCTTTCAATTTGTCTTAATATTTAAATGTATTTTTAATTATTTGTCTTTTTTCTAGATTTCAAAAGGGGGTCACTGACCTCTGTAGCAGCCAAAATGGATTGCTCCAAGGAGCTACAATTTTATTGCTATAGTTATTTTTTGTTACTTACAGTATCTTTCAGTTTAGGCCCTTCCTATTAATCTTTCAAAGTACTGCTTGGTTACTGGGGTACATTGGATCTTAGCAACCAGCTGCTGTAATTCCAAACTAGAGATCTGTGGAATAGAAAACTTAATTCAATTCAACAGTAGTTTTTAAGTGTCAGTATCACTTTTAAGAATGTTTCAACGTTTCTTCTGCCAACAAATTCTGTTTAAGAGTTGTACACGATGGTTTATCTTTTCAGTTCTTAAATGTTTTAATAATCCTTTTAGGATATATTACATCACATGTAACAAAGAAAGGGCTTAAGAAACCCAAACTTTCATGCCAGGATGTCCAAGTTTTATCCTGCTCTTCTAGATATCCACTTGTGAGTAAGTCAGATTTTATGTTATACAGAGGTGTGATTTTTATAATCATTGTTAAAAATGATAGAGTGGTGTGTAATTTACATAAATAGTCGGAAAGTTACAGAGGCAGTGTATTGGCAATAGATTAGCCACAATAGTGCAAGCCAGAACGCTACATTTCTTCTGTAGAATGCTTTACCATACCCGAGTAAACAGCTCTAGGATGGCAGCTGTAATATTAGCTTGGTGTGACATCACTTCCTGCCTGAGTCTCTCCCTGCTCACTCATAGCTCTGGGCTGGGGGGAGAGAGGAGCAAACTGAGCATGATCCCTGGAGGTTTAAGCTGAAATCAGGAAGTCCGATGCAGAAGCCCATGTGTAAACAATAGAAGGGAAGAAAATGTTGCTCCTAAGCTTTCAGAAGCAGTGAGTTTGTCAACGTGTGTGTGTGGCAGTTTGTATTGAGCCTATCACTATTAAGTACTACTAATAAAAGTTACGTTTTAAGCTTTACAAACTCTATATCCAAACTGGTTAGCTGGAGGTTTGTGGGTTGCTATCATACTCTATGTAGCAACCATTTATAAACCTCGATTTTCTCGTGCAGTTTATGTATTTCTAACCTGCGGATCATTGCAACATAATTCGATTATAAGACTCATTCTTTTCAGTAAGCTTTTGACAGAGGACTCACAGCAGCATTACTTTGAGGGTTTACTGGTGAATTTATATAGACCTTTCTGATAAATCTTTCTTAGTTTTAACTTTTCCTTATCCTTTAATAAAGCTTATTTGAAGCATACCGCATTTCATATTGTGATCCACCGTGTGCACAATATTTGTTAGCAGCATATAAGCATGACAACAAAGGGATGGAAGACACCCTATACTGGGAGGCTTTTGACTTGTGAAGCCTCCTGCACGCTAAAATGATCTGCTAGGTTGGTGGCTTTTCAGCAAGCCTCACACATTACAGGATACAGAAAAAAGAAGAAGCTTTTATTTCCTTTAAATAATTTTACATAGATTTCACTTGGAGCAGATGAGCTTTTTGCTCTTCCTATTTTATGAAGTTGGTAGTAAACAGGCATAAAGCTGATGGCACAATGGAGATTTTCTCCTCTGGTGTATTTAAACCAGAGAAGTGCTATAAAACATGGCAGTAACCTCCCCCCCCCCCCCCCCCCCCATTCACTTAAATGGAAAATGTAAGTTCTTGTGAGCAGGGCTCTCTAATTTCATGTTTACTCTGCAAACATTGTTTGTTAAATTATACGTTTTATATAAATTCCTGTAAAACGATGCGTGAGTTGTTGGTTCTACATAAATAATTGATGAAGATGAAATGCATGTATTGGCACTCTAAGGCTTGAAAATGCTTACACTAAAATGTTTTTTTTTTCTTTTTTTACTTACCCTGCCTTTCACAGCAAGCAAAGTTATACCTAGGAACAGCCATGCTCCCTACAACTTGCCAAGCATTCTCTTCAGGTGAAAAGCGCTCAATGCTATTTCCAATTTCTGATCCAACCCAGCCTCCTGCAACAAATATATGTTATAATATCAGAAAGTTTGTGGCCCCTTCTCAGTCCATTATAAAGTGGTGTATTGTGAAATAATTGAACTGTTGCCCTTAATATAATTGTTCAATTTAATAACGGTGTCTTAAGAAAGTTCAGTTGCTCAAAAAACTTATATAAAGACTATCTATAGCCCTGGAAAATCAACGGGAACTAAAGGCTGACCCACCCCCTCTTTAGCTGGAAGAAAGGCTAGCAGCCCCAAGCAAAGGATTGGAATATTTATCTCTTAATGGTATTCTATTGCTGGAATCAGGCTGATATTCTCTAGTGAGTGCCACCATATTAACCAGAATAAACCTGTGTCGGGTTCTAGCTGGAACTCTGGGCTGATGTATGCATGCGTGATAAACATGATCCCTGTACTATAGGGCAGGTATGTCTGGCATCATATTAAACTTAGTATTCTTCTAACATGCTCATTGCCATTATCCAGAACATTAAAGCTAAATATCTTGTTAGAGGCACAAAGCACTAACTAATAAGATAGTTAGCCGAAAATACATTCATTTTGAGAAGCAAGATAAGCAAGGTAATACAACTGGATTCATTAGGAAACATCAGGTAAAAATAACTGAGACAAACTGCAGACACATATTCATATTACACTGAAATACAAAGAGCAATCACCTAAGGCATAAATGGCTCCATAAGAGGAACATACTCCAACCCCACATCTAGGCTGGTTCATGGAAGACACTGCTGCCCACTGTTTACTCACTGGGTCATAGCATTCCACACAGTCAAAAATCATAGAGTCCTTTTCACCTTGGTTAAAAAAAAAATTATTTTGAAAGTTGATGTGCTGCATATATGACAACTTTAAAGAGAAATAAAAACAAAGTGTCAGAATTAGGCACATTCTTATATGCTATTTTTGCTATGAATCTATGAGAAAAATCTGAATTTCTATTGATAGAGTATGGAAAGATTATATATAATATTATACAAAAATATGTAGATTTAGAGGGTTATTTATCAAAGGTCAAATTGTGTTTTTTCAGAAACATTTGAGTTTTTAGACAGTATTTTCAGTAGAAACTAGAATTTTTCAGGATTTAAAAAAAAACTCAAGATTTATTTTGCGATTTATTATGCCCTGAAGCTGCAAAATGCTCGAATCCGAAAATACTCCAGCTAAAACCCGTTGATGTCATGTAGCAGAGGTCCATTGAACCATTTGAAGATGTTTTTAGCCTTATTATTTTATTTATTTTGGTGGTTTGCACTCAAAAACTCAATAAATTTGAGCTACTAGCGGTCAATTCAAGTTTTTTTTTTTTTTTATAAGCAAACATACGAGTAGTGAGTTTATTCGTGGTAGAAAAAACCTCACTAAATCTGCTACTAAATCTAATAATGCCTAAATAACTAATAGCATTAACCAATAGCATAAATAACCCTCTTCATGCACATTTTATGGGTTGCAAAGATTTGCCTTATTGAGATAGAATTAATATTCCCTTCCAGTCAAGTAATTAAAGTGGACCTGTCACCCAGACACAAAAATCTGTATAATAAAATTCCCTTTCAAATTAAACATGAAATCCAAGTTTTATTTTTTATTAAAGCATTCTGCTGTCAATCAAATATTGCCTACCCCTACTCTATGCCTTAGGCATAGAGACGGGGCAGAAAAGTACTTCCACTTTCCATTCAGCACTTACTAGATGTCACTGCTCTCCACACATTCCCCTATTCTCTTCACTGTTTAATTGTGTAACCAGGGCATGGGAATGAACATCAGGTCCCCCATTCCGGTGCATAGACAAGATTGTGAGATGATGCAAGGCTTGCCTTATTAAGTGTCCAGAAAATGGTGCCTGCCTGCTTGCTATACAGATGAAGCCACTTTGGATTGTGCATTTGACACAGAAAAACTTAACTCATCTATCCCATTTATCCCACTTAGCACAGAATATTGTGTCACAGCATCCCATCCAATTAAAGAGTTCACCATTGAAAACAATGGTGCTTTGTTATGCTAATGAAAAGGTTAAATGCATTAAATGAGTTAGGATAACTTTAGATAACAGTTTCTTCAATTAACCCTGAGTCATGATGCATTTAACTCACAAATCCAAGTGGCTGCATCTGTAATTATGAATTCCCAGACTGAAGGAAACAAGATTCAAATAATTTATATAGTGTAATTAAAGTTCATTTTGCTTGAGTAATGTGATAGAATAGGATTTGGAATAATTTCTTGGGGTGATGGGTCCCCTTTAAGTAGCAGCTGAGATGCTCCAATACTTGGTGGACTGGCTATTCCCAGTGGATGGCCTGGCTGTCCCAGTGTGTGCACTAGAGACAGGGCGCTCCGGCCATGAAGCAAGGTGAGAGCCTTGCCTCAGATGGCACAAAGCGGCCAGTTACCTGGGGCGGCAAAAAGCCGCCTATGGTAACTTTAAGAGCCAAATTTCCGTTTTTTAAAATGGAAATTCGGCTTTTCTAGTGAAGCGAGCGCAATAGCGCACGGCTGCACTAGCGATGCGGCCCCTCCTCCACCCGCTCCGACGCTACACATTAGAAGCACGGGGGGGGGGGGGCGGCAGCAGCCCTGGAAACACCCCTGACTAGAGAGAAAGTTGTAGAGAAGTATAGTAAACAGGGATCAGTGAAGGTAATTCATGTTGTATTTTGGATGTAGAATCCCAGTCAGATCCCAAAAGAGTGAGGTCCAGCTTCATTTTATTACATTTTTTTAAGTGACTGTAAATGCTATACTGTTTGGGTGAAACATGTATTTATGTTAATAAAGTGCAGTGAGAAGAAATTTGGTTTCCCTTTTTCCTGCCTTGACTCTACCAATACAATGTAAGTATATCTCCACTATATATTGTGGCAGCATTTGCCTTTAATACAAACAGATATGTAATGAACTGCAATTAACAAGATTTGGAAGCAGAAGGAATAAAAGCTTTAAGAAACAGTTATCTCCAACAGACCCAATAAGCAAATACAGTACAAAACAGCAAGGAGTATCTAAAATAGGATCCTTCAGATGTAACAATTGTGTCATGTAACACTTTAAAGTGGACCCGTCATCCCAAAAAAATATTGAGAATCATATTTTATCACATTAGTCAAGCAAAATCAACATTAATTACACTATATAAATTATTTTAATCTTGTTTTCTTCAGTCTGGGAATTCATAATTATAGCAAGCAGGCAGGAGCCATTAAGTGGACACTGTTATTAAGGCAAGCCTTGCATCAGAATCTTGTTTGTGCACCAGAATGGGGGACCCAATGTCTTTCCCCGTGTCCTGGCTACACAATTAAATGGTTAAGAGACCTGGGGGAATGTGTGGGGAGCAGTGACATCTAGGAAGTGCTGAATGGAAAGTGAAAGTAATTATCTGCCCCACCTCTATGCCTAAGGCATAGAGGAGTGGCAGACAATATTTGATTGACAACTGAGATTTTTAAATGAGCTTAAAACAGCTACGAATGCTTTAATAAAAATGTGAAATTGGATTTCATGTTTAATTTGAAAGGGACTTTTATTATACAGATTTTTGTGTCTGGGTGACGGGTCCACTTTAATCACAGGTGATACCTTTTTTCACCCCATATTGGAAAGATGCATCACACCCTTGCATTTCCCGGAATGTTGTATACATAATCAAATGTCCCTGCGGACTTGTTTACTGTGGGAAAACAAACCAGCAATTGAAGGAAATAGTGAGTATGCACAAATCCAGGATTAGGACAGTCCTGTATCCCAAGCCAAAACAGAATGTTAAGCAATGGAAATTTGTTGCAAAATCTTGGGGTTGCTGGTGATTTTGCTGGTCTGGGTGCTTAGTATACCTAATTTATATATATATATATATATATATATATATATATATATATATATATATATTTATGTATGTATGTATAATTGTGATGGTTTCTATATGTGGTGTAGGTACCTCCAATCACATAGATTCTTCCTTCCAAAACAGCTACACTCATCCCACTTCGAGCTTGGTGCAGAGAAGACACTGTGCTCCAGTACTGACTGAAGGTATCAAAGCGTTCCACACAACTTAAAGCTCTGCTGTCACTCCACCGGCCACCAAGCAAGCGAGTGTACCCACCTATCAAGGGAAAAGCAGAAATGAAATAGAACATTGCATATTAGAATGAACTACAGACAAATTTTAAAAATGGTTCTACTTTTCCAAATGATCAGTTACAATAAAATGTCACCCCAGGGGCTCACCTTATGATACATGTTCTGCAAGTTCTGCAAATATTTTTTGCACCGAAAGCCTTCAAATAACATTGTTTTACTCAGCAAGGAAAGCAATATGCAATTTATACAAACTCGATTTTTTTAAAACCAGGTTTTCACTATGAGAGAACAGGATTAAATCTAAAGCCTGCAATATCATAACATACAATTTAATTAATCATGCAAATAGTTATTACCAATTGCATAAAGAAATTTCCTGGCTTTCCTGCGTGGCCGAACTCGAGATGTCTGCAGAAAGTTGCAAAGTTTTTTGTCTTTTGGCGAGAGGCTGGGCTCACAGTATTCTCTCAGGAGGGTCTGCAGAGCTACACGAAGGTTGAAGTCAGCTATATCTACAGACATACATAAACGCATAATGAAAACCAAATCTGATAATCATGAGCCATCACAAAGCCAGGAATTACTAAACTGCATATTTATTTAAGCTATGTAAAAAGGCGGCAGAATACAATTTCCTGCACCTTCTAACCAGCTCAATGCCTAGTAAAATACTGTTCAAATGTTATATGCCAAGATGCACCTGTAAAGCTGCAAGTAGTAAAAATGCATGGAAAGCACCACAAGTCTAGTAAACTCAAGTAGAAAGCTGTGTAACTGCTAAAACTGCTAAGATACATATGTTTTACTCAGCTTTTCTAATATATTGGTCTTTACCCCATTTTGTTTTTATCCCTTACACTTCCATGGACTTCACCAAATATATACTTTTGCCACTAATTTAACTGCAACAACGGCATACTCACTTCTACTTTCATAATTACTGCACAAAAACCATCCTTCGTCATTTATACAAATGTGGGTGCTTGGCATTAGTTTTATAGGCCTAACTTTATGAAAAGGTGTTTGCTGTGCCAAATAATTTTTTTGGCATAAAATTAAATTGCTTTATAAATACCACTTAATATTCCAGAGTCTGTGAAAAAAAGAGAGGTATCCAACCTGAGTCTATTCAGCTATAGCTGTTTTAAAAGCTCCCTTTACCTTCAATAGCTTTTTGTAGTCTTTTTGGGGGTAATAATGAAAAACGTACTGGCTCCAAAATTTCAATAACATGTCTCTTTCGTGTGACAATGTCCTTCTGGATCCATGTCATTGCAGCAGAGAAAACTTGATACTCATCTTCAATGCAGAGCTCCTCGCTTTGTAAAATTTGTACAAGCTGATCCTTAGACAGGGTGGGAAATTCATCCCCAGTCTGCACCTCTGTAAAATGAGTGTGGATGTAACTTTCTGTAAACTCAAGCAGTGGTTGGCAGGCTAGATGCTCTGCAAACTGGAAGAAGCCAATACAATTGGCTGGTTCAGTATGCTCCGTCAGAAAGTCACAGCACAGCTCCACCACATGGCTCAGCTGAAGCATATCCGCTGCAGTCATCAGCTCTTCAACATTCTCTGTGCTGATCTTTACTGAACCTGTGTCGACAGAGGGGAAGAAATGTACAAATGGTGATCCAATGAGTCACTTTTAAATGAAACTATGCACAACCCCGGATAACAATTTCTGTTGCTGTCCATTCTTGAAATGGTCTACATAAAACACACTATGATTCTTAAAGTATGTGGACAACCCTTCCAATCATAGAAATTGCCTATGTAAGCCACACTTGATCATACAATGGTATTCCTCCTATATTGCTGCAACAGTTTGGAAAAGGTATATTCTGTTTCACCAGTGCACAAAGTAAGGGCATACAGAATTGGTTTACAGACATTGGGAGTTGAAGAACGGGGCTGGTCTGAGTTAACCCAATGGAATACCCCTGGAATTAATTGGAATGCTGACGTAAGCCAGGTCTAATTGCCAAATATCAGTTAAACCAACATGTTCCATTAAAGGAAGCAAATCTCACCAACAATGAGGTTAAAGTCTCTTTTATCAGCAATGAGAGAAGAACTGTGCCTCTATTTGCATGAAATAGGGCAATACCTCTACCTAGAAAAAGCAAGAAAGCTAAATGCCATCCCCACAGTTTCCAGCAGGGTAGTCACGAAAACACAGATAAAGAGCTGCTTTGTTGGTGAGCATGCTATTCTTTGTTTGCTTTCTGTTGGCCAGGGGTTGACAACATGTATATGCAGGACTGGACTGAGAATCAAAATAGGCCCTGGCATTTCAGGTACACAGAGGCCCAATCAGCCCACATAGAGGCCCAAACAGCCCCCACCAGCCCACTAAATACTGACTTTCTATGGCACCTTATAGCAGCCCATCTGGCATTTGCCCTAACCCACAGATTGCCAGTCCGGGCCTGTGTATATGTTTATCCAAAGGAATGGAACTTCTAAAGGGTTAGCATATGCTTTACAGAAATTATCCTCATGTGGAGTAACACATTATACCTGTGTAAATAAAATCCAAGATCAGTTGAAAACTGTTTGGTTCTAGTCCTTGAATCTGTACCACATTGATCAAAGACTCTTTCATTCCACCAGCCAGAAGTGCTTCAAAATAGGGGCTGCTTGCAGCCAGTACTAACTTGTGTACCCCAAACTTTATGTCACCTATCTGTATTTGCACATCACAGAACTCAAGCTTTTGTCTCATCTGATTCATCTGTGCAAGGATAAGCTGGGCATGCTTGTCCAACGTACGCACGGAGGTGCTGGCTTTGGTTTCAGTCTCTGGTTCCATAGCTGTTCAACAACAAAAGGAACATTGAACTAATATAATAAAAATATAATTACTAATATATATATATATATATATATATATATATATACACACACACACACATACATATTAAAACAACAATTACTGGGGCAGATAGCATGTATTAATATCCATCATTCTCTGCTGGGGTATGTAGACTAGAGTAGAGGGATTAATGTGTTTGTGACAAATGTTCTTACTTTCCACAAAATTGCAGTTCAGCACTATACCATGAATAAAGTGCTGTCTACATTAAGTAGCATTGTATTCATGAGGGACTGGTGAGAGAGGTAGTGTGACTGTAAAAACAAGAATGTACCAGTGCATTTTACTCATATAGATATAGAAGGAATGTGCTTTAAAAAGTAATATTAATTATATTAATTTTAGCACACTGTGTCACCAAAACCACACATTATTTATAATTGCCTACAAAATTAGTCTTTTTACGTTTATCCTATATGTCTCCTTCAACAAATGTTTATCCGGTACTAATAAACACTATTTATAAATTTCACCGATGATTCCCGTTATACTGTGGGTAGAAAAAAAATATGTAATGATGTCCAAGGTTTGCTGGACAGGGAAGGACATAAAAGTCTCATCCTGCAGGATGTAACTTCAGTATATGTTTCTATTTCTAAATTACAGTTGCAACACTGCAAATAATTCACCCTACCATGTAAAATGTCATTCCTGTACCAGCAAGTGTATTTTTTTTTTATTTCTAATATTGGCATGTAGGCATCCATCTCAGGTCATTTTGCCTGGTCATGTGGTTTCAGAAAGAGCCAGCACTTTAGGATGGTACTGCTTTCTGGCAGGCTGTAGTTTCTCCAACTGAAGGAGTCTCAGTAGAACTTGGCTTTTTACTATTGAGTGTTGTTCTTAGATCTACCAAGCAGCTGTTATCTTGTATTAGGGCTAGAGCAGACGGGGAGATTCGGGGGCATTTTGTCGCCTGGCGACTTGTAGCCGCGACTTGTAGCCCCCGAACCTCCCCGAATAGACAGGACCTGGGGCGCACCGGCGTTACTTAAAAACGCCTGCGCCTATTCACAAGCAGCGGCGCGATTTGTGGAATCGCTCCAAATTGACTCGCGAGTCAATTTGGAGCGATTCCACAAATCGCGCCGCTGCGTGTGAATAGGCGCAGGCGTTTTTAAGTAACGCCGGTGCGCCCCAGGTCCTGTCTATTCGGGGAGGTTCGGGGGCTACAAGTCGCGGCTACAAGTCGCCAGGCGACAAAATGCCCCCGAATCTCCCCGTCTGCTCTAGCCCTTAGGGTCTGTTATCTGGTTACCTTCCCATTGTTCTATTGTTAGGCTGCTGGGGAGGAAAGGGAGGGGGTGATATCACTCCAACTAGCAGTACAACAATAAAGGTGGCTACACACAGTGAGATCTGCTCGTTTGGCAACATCGCCAAACGAGCGGATCTCTCCCCGATATGCCCACCTTGAGGTTGGCGATATCAGGTGACCTGGTCGTGGGCCCTAGGGCCCAATGATCGGATCACAACGGAGGAGGTACATGCGGTCGGATCGCAGGACCGCATCAATGAACATGGCCACCTTAAGGGTTGTGGTAGACATGCAGATTCAGGAGATTGTCGCCTGGCAACTAATCACCTCTTTGTCTGGGCGACAATCTCCCTGAACTGCCTTCCAGTGCCATCCCACCAGCTTGAATGTAAAATCGCTAGCGGTATGGCACTCACAGTGCTTCGTTTTCCGAAGTCACCAGAAGTTGCCTCACTAGGAAACTTTGGGTGAATTTGGAAAATGAATCGCCGCAAGTGCCATACCGCTAGTGATTTTACATTCAAGACGGCGGTATGGCATGGAAAGGCAGTTAGGGGATATTGAGGAAGACGAAGAGACGATTATTAGCCAGGCGACTAAATCTCCCCAAATCTGGCCGTGTGCCCTGACCCTAAAGAGTGACTGAAGTTTATCAGAGCACAAGTCACATAATTGGGGCAGCTGGAAAACTGACAAAATGTCTAGCGCCATGTCAGATTTCAACATTAAATATAAAAAAATCTGTTGCTCTTTTGAGAAGTGGATTTCAGTGCAGAATTCTATTAACTGATGCATTTTGGAAGCAAACAATGTTTTCCCATGACAATATCCCTGGTATACATGGCTATTGTATAGGACTGCCTAACTTGCTTTTTCTGTGCAGAATGATAAACTGATGACCACAGACTATAACAAATAATATAATTTCACATTATAGCAGATAGAAAAGTACACTTCTACAACATTGTATTAATATATATGTACGTCTCACCAGTTCCAGAGGGCAGAATGTATCCTGATTGGATTCCTTGTGTAGTCCCTACTCCCTAGCATGTCACTGTTGTCATTTTGTTCACTGATAAATCAATGGTTTATCCACTGGCAGCACTATTTTTCCTTGCTGGGGCGCATGGTTTCCCTAAGGAAACTAGTTACTTGCATTCACAAACAGCTCCACACGGTCAGCAGCGTCTGAGGCAGAAAACACTATCAGCGCCCATTCAGACTCTTGTCAGATCTTACTTCCTGCCTGAGCTAACCCAGCAGCTCTGACCTAATTACCAACAAGCTGCTACAAAATCGGCCACACTAGTCTACGTTTACCATATTCCTTCTAATATAAACGCCAGTGCAAGGCAATGAATGAAATTATCACACAAAAATTGAGTTGCTGCATTCAGTACAAAAAAAAATACCAGCCTTCCTCTATTTTTATCTTTGTTGCCTATTAATAACATTGTCATCAAGTATCACTTCTAACCAGCCAGACAGGTAAAATTCAGCTTGGAAGGCAACCCAAAGTAAAAATCTAAAAAATATTTAGCTGGGATAAGTTGTAACTAGGGTTGCCACCTTTTCTTGAAAAAAATACGGACCTAACGGCCTTCTTATATATTTATCTTTTTCTCCTATTAATAACATTGGGGTGAGCCATCAAAAATACCAGCCAGGCCAAAACACATTAAAATAATACAAGTTATAAAATATTGATGTAGTAGTAGTAGTAAAGTATGATTTATTCGGTTGTGTTCGATTTAACCAAATTACTTACAATTCAAACTAAATATATGCATTTAAAAATACATGTATGCTAACTAATCTTATGTGTCTGATTCCTTCATGATGATAAGTAATTTAAAATACTACAGTCTGGTTTTAGGGTAGAACTACAAGGACAATTTCGACACGTTTTCGGCGGACCCAACGCACTGCGCCAAAACGCAGGCGTCAAGTCGGATGCGATGGAAAGTAAGGTAAGTAATAGCAATGTCGGATGGTGTTGCAGCGTTCAAACTACACGAAATCGTCTGTGTAGTTCTGCCCTTATTCAACTATAATTTAGAAGACGCACACTCGATTAATCAATGCTGAGGTGCAAATCCTAGGGAGGTCGCCCAATTAAACCTCCTAATAATATACAACAAAACTATACATGGATTGCACACTCAGTCTTATTTAAAAACTAAAATTTTATTATATCAAACACTTACATGGTATTGCACACTCAGTCTAATTTAAAAAGTTAAGTTTTATTATATCAAACACTTACATGGTAATGTACCGGCGGTACATTACCATGTAAGTGTTTGATATAATAAAATGTAACTTTTTAAATAAGACTGAGTGTGCAATCCATGTATAGTTTTGTAGTTCTGCCCTTAACACTGCAGCAGCAGTGTACATGGTTGCTACCTCATCACATTAATTCTGTCTACACACGCAAAAGGGGGATTCACAGAAGTGCAGTTAGCGTAAAATATGTGGAGAAAATGTTCATTTAAGCCAAAAAACATATAACAACAAGTTCATAGCATGTTATTGAAATCACTAGTTGCTTATGCTACCATGGGCTGTCACCCCTTTTAAAAAAAATGTTATTTTAAATTATGAGAACATAAATATGTTCTACATTAATTAAAGTACACATCCAGGGGGCGCTAGTGCGCAGAATCAAATATGGCCGCTCCACAGAAGAACTCTGCACCGTCCAGGCACCAAAACAGGGCAATTCCGTCACCACTGGATTCAACCTCTCCCCATCAGGCGAAAAATCCCCCTAAAGACGAGGCTAAACAGGGATTACCTCCCTCAACAGAACAGCTGCAATACCGCCTAATCTGGACCTGCGTATCACCCAGCCTACCTCAATACAGGCAGCACAACACACAACCTCAGGCTCCCCAAGGCTGGACAGCATGGCGCCAGACAACAGAGAGAAAGGAAAAGCCCGGCTGGACATTCTCATAAGACAGAGAGCCAAGCGCTTCCTTTTTGAGATTACACATAACTCTAGAGAGCACCCTCCTTCACCTTCTCCGAGCCCACAGGTCCATAAAGACCAGGAGGACCTGCTACAAAAAATCCATACTATGCTCTGCACAGAACTGGAAGCTACAGCAGACAAAAAAAGTAATTCTCCAGGGAAATTAAAGAACTGGGACAACGCACAGATTCTCTTGAAAATAAAATGGACAACACCATCACGGTCCTGGACAGTCATGAGTCCGAAATTGATAAACTTACTAGACAAGTAACAGTTGGATAACCTGGAGAACAGATCCCGGAGATCTATCCTGAGAATCAGGGGTCTTCTGGGAAACATACAAAAACCTGGACAAGAAATCACAGATCTATTTCACTCTATTGCCCCCAACATCCCGGCCCCATGGCTAGAGATGGACAGGGTACACAGATCTCTGGGCAAACCTATCCAGTCCGACCGTCCACGGGACATTTTTGCAAAATTACATTTCTTCCATACCAAGGAAACATTGCTACGGGCATCCAGAAAGATTGGCTAAATTACATACCAAGGCCACTCTATACAACTCAGACATAACACCTCAAACAATTCAGATAGCCCTGAAACCAGATCTAGCAAACTTACAGCAAGCTAATATCAGTTATCGATGGGGCTTTCCGTTCCTCCTCTTAGTCACATAAAAAGGCAAACAACACTCCCCAGCCACCTAGAACGAAGCAATGGAAGTCCAGCAGAAGCTACAAATGGTACCCAGAGACCATCTATCTCCGATACCCTCTCAGAGTGCATCAGCGTCACGAAACCTGACCCCATTCTGGAACCGGAAAAAGACATCTGCAACACCACCATCCTTGGGACTTTCCCCTAGACCAGACTGACATTTGGAAGGATCTATACCTATTGATTGCAATACACAGATAATGGAGACGATTACCCCCAAACCACAATTACTTAAGCAACCATTAGTGCCTGGTTGGGACTGAGCTACCCCCCCAACTTGGTCTCCTACTTGAATTAAACTTTGCCTCGAAATGTTTATGGTATTTAATTGCAACACCTTTGAGGTTGTATACTACCACAGATAATATACTCAATTTAGGGAGACCACCAGAAGAGTATACTTGTTATACAAAATGTTATTGGTTTTCACGTTATATTTATTTTCTTGCATCTTAGATGTTTACAGCTATTCTTTATCTTTGGCTTCAATGACGGCATATCAGGATGATCCCCTTCAAGAGGCTTATCCCACTACAGCCTCATAGTTCTGGAGAAACAGAAAGTTTTCGAGGGCTAAAGGGGCTGTGAGTATTATATGCGAACAAACTCTACCATGCTCTGCATGACTACCCATTTAAAGGTCATTTCACATAACACACAAGGTCTCAAATTGACCCCACATGCGATCCAAGGCCTTTACATTCTATAAATCCGCACACGCAGACAAAGTCTGCATCCAAGAAACATTTCTACCACAGTTCTGGTCCTGACAAGAGCAAAGGAGTCCATATAGCAGTACGAAAAAACATTACCCCTACCAAGGGCGATATCTTATCGTGACTGTGGAATTATACAATAGCCCAGTCACCCTAGTCACGTATTACGCACCTAACACTCAACAGACTGCCTTTATTGACCATCTCCTCCAAAAGGTAGCAAACCATCACTTAGGCCCCATCATTATGACAGGCAATACAAACGCTCCACTTGATAAATACTGGGACAAATCACATCCTAAATCTAGTCAGTCACCATCCCACTCTTCTCCCTCACAAATCAAGGCAATGTTCCATCACCTCACCCTAATTGATACATGGAGGGAACCCACAGGGTACATACTCCAGGATAGACCACATATTTATTCCTCAAATACTACTCCCCAACATACACCAGGCCCAAATTCTGACTACATCCTGGTCAGACCATTTACCCACTACCCTTACATTGATAAGCCTGTGGCAGAAGCCAACCAAATTTAATTGGCGACATAATGACTCACAATAACACTATGGCAAACACACAATTAGGGGAGAAATTATCAAAATATCTACAGCAAGAACGAAACTCACTCTCCAGGAAATTTAAAGAACTAGAACAGAATCTTCATAATCTGATTCAACAAGATCACACTTCCCTATCCCCCTCTCTTAAAGCATCTATACGCCAGACACAAACAGATTTAGACATCCTTCTGTCTCAGGCCATGGAACAACAACTACAATGGACTAGACAAAGGTTCTATGCCCATAGCAACAAGATAGGTACACTTTTAGCCAGGAGACTAAACCAACCTACAAGCCAAAAACCCACACCCACTACGATACGCACTAGAACCGGGTCCTTAACCAGCAACCCTCAAAACATTCTTCAAGATTCTTCTATTTATGCTAAACCCGATGCCTTCCCATCAACATTATCTTATAAAATAATCTCTACTTTAAGACTTCCCAAATTGACAGCATTACAAGCAGAGAGCTTAGATTCCAAGATCACAAATGAGGAGGTATCCAAAGTAAAAAAATTGCCAAATCCCCAGGCCCAGATGGTTTAACAGGCTTCCACACTGACCCCACATTTAACTAAAACTCAGTCAGATCAGGTGAGACCTGTAACAAGGAATCCTTAAAGGCACAATTACGATTTTTTTAAAAAACCACATAAAGATTACATAGAATGCTCAAACTATAGACATCAAACTACCTTCCCGATCTGATTGGGCTGGACCAGACAGGATTTATCCTGAGACGACAGGCCACTGACAACATCAGAAGAACCCTACAACTCAATCAATATACTAAACAATACAAAACAACAAGGGATGTTACTGTCTATCAACATTCATAAGGCCTTCAACTCCATATTGTGGGATTTATGAATCAATGGGGCATAGGTCCCCATTTCATTACAATCTGGAAAAAACGTTACCATTCCCCCAAGGCAATACCAAGATGGGCATAATACACAGCAGACCCCATCAACATTGAAAGAGGCACCAGACAGGGATGTCCTTATCCCGCATTCAATTCATATTAGCCATAGAACCCCTAGCAGAACTTATTAGACAAGATAAAAATATTTCAGGAATCCAACTAGGCCAACAATCTCATAAACGAAGCCTGTATGCCAACGATATCTTTATGACGATAACAAAGCTCTCACCTCCTTACCCAGCCTAATTCACCATTTAGACATTTTCGGGAAATATTGGGACTAACAATACACCACAATAAATCAGAAGCTCTCAACATATCACTACCTCATTCCATGGTCAAACTATTACAACTGAATTCTGACTTTAAATGGCAGGACACAATCATCCACTACCTGGGAATTAATATCCCACAAGATGTTACCACACTATACCAACACAACTATCCCCAACTATGGAGGATGGTGTGAAAGAACCTGCAACAGTGGTCACAGATGGACCTTTCATGGCTTGGGAGAATACTTGCTCTCAAAATGTCCCTCCTACCCAAAATGCTATATTATTTTAGAGTGCTACCCATCCCTATACTTGATCAAGACCTCAAAGCCATGCAGAGAAAGGTATTTCACTTTATCTGGGATAAAAAACACCAGACAAACAATGTATAGAACCAAACTCCAAGGGGGGCCCATGCATTCCAAATGTATTGTATTATTATGTAGTGGCACAATTGCCCCCCTTATACATACATATGCTGCTACACTTCCTATGTGGGTTTCTATACTACAACACCAATTGTACCCAATTGCCCCAAGTATATTACTCTGGTGTCCCCTAGTAAGTCGCCCTGAAAATATAAACCCCTTCTTGGCCCATTCCTTAAAGTGGACCTGTCACCCAGACACAAAAATCTGTACAATAAAAGTCCTTTTCAAATTAAACATGAAATCCAATTTAAATTTTTTATTAAAGCATTCATAGCTGTTTTAAGCTCATTTAAAAATCTCAGCTGTCAATCAAATATTGTGTGCCACACCTCTATGCCTTAGGCATAGAGGTGGGGCAGATAATTATTTTCACTTTCCATTCAGCACTTCCTAGATGCTACTGCTCCCCACACATTCCCCCAGTTCTCTTAACCATTTAATTAGGTAGCCAGGACATGGGGATAGACATCGGGTCCCCCATTCTGGTGCACAAACAAAATTCTGAGATGATGCAAGGCTTGCCTTAATAACAGTGTCCACAAAATGGCTCCTGCCTTCTTGCTATAATTAAGAATTCCCAGACTGAAGAAAACAGGAATAAATAATTTATATAGTGTAATTAATGTTCATTTTGCTTGACCAATGTGATAAAATATGATTTTGAACATTTTTTTGGGGTGACGGGTCCACTTTAAGCATCTGGGATAAATACAAGTATCCAGCTAAGCTTATTTCACCTTTACACCCAGCAGCACCAATGATGGGCAACCTTTTATTCCTTCCAGGATTGTCCCCCAAATCACTCCATTGGTGGACATCAAGTGGCTTCAGGTATATATACTACTTTTATTCTTTAACAGGCCCCAAAACATGGCTTACTATACTAGGAGCCTACAACACTCCCCCATCTGAAGCATTCCACTACCAACAGATCAGTCATTTCATACATACTTTTAATAAGACAAAACCCCTATGGCCTCCACCTATTTTGAAACAACTTGTGTTAAATACCAGTATTCAAGGGACTCTATTACACATCTATATAGGCTTCTACTTGATATGCAAGTTGCTGCAGACAAACGGGCACAGTAATGCATATTTGGTTGGACTGCCCGAACAAAAGAAGGTTTTAGACTCGAATTGATAATATTATACACTCGGTAAACGAGTCAACCTTAGGAAAGACCCCTTTAATGCATTATTGCATAAGAATATACCCAGTGTTAATACGCATACAAGAACATTGATAACTTTTATGTTCATTACAGCTCAAAACACAATAGCCAAACATTTGAAGTCAACCCTCATTCCTATCTCCCACTTCAAAGACAAAATGAACTGGGTAATGACTAATGAGAAATTGACCAGTTTACTCACGGATAAATATGAGAAAGTTATGAAAATATGGGAACTTTGGTGTATATATATTAATTTCCAAGTACAGGAGTCCCCTCGATTTTTACTTAATGGACTTGTTACAGTCATGATCATTATTACCTTGTAGAACCCCAGTGAACCTTTTAGACACCACTCCCCCATAACTGTAGGCCATTAGAACCTCTTTTCATTGAAACAAAAAAGGGACCTCGTACACATCATCTTGGAGTAAATGCCGTTTATTGCCAATTTTTTCAGATACATAATAATATTAAAATATAATTTTTGGCAATACACTGTATTTCTCTTCTTACCTCCTACAAAGCAGTTGAACTAGGACCAATTCTTTCCTCTTCTTATCCTCCTTTTCTGTCATACTTTTTCCTATCAAGACAACAGATGCTCATTTAAGTAATAATATTGTTTTTTTTCTGTACTACTTTTGGCAAAACCCAAATAAATACATAGAAAGAAAATACACATCGATATTCATATTGTGAAAAACAACTCCTTTACTTTACTGATGTGTTTGGTATCCGAGGATGAGGAGGGTATAACAATGCTTTATTAGCAGGTTCATGCAGCCATTACATAACAGCAGTAAATCTTACTTTCACTTTCAAGCTGTACAAAAAAATCCTGTGTATGCACAGTGCCATTTGTATAAACACCACATATTCCCCCTATAGTAGGAAAGCATTT
>CM044437.1:82312795-82335970 GCA_024363595.1 Xenopus borealis
CTAAAGGCTTTAAAGTATATATAAGTATTATAAATGCTAATGCATATACACCCAAAACGGTCCCTAACTTGTTTTATTTATTACGTGCATTCTATTTATTATTATTCATCCCAACAGTGCAAGTGGTCATATATAGATTTACATTCTAGCCATTGGGAAGGCAGTTCGGGGAGAATCTGCCAGTGTGTCTCTTCCCTAAGGCTGGGCTAGTCTGAAGTGCAAAGACGTTGTGTGTTGTGCATGTACTCATCTAGACGAGCAGGAGATGCTGGGACACTGAAACTAAAGGCCCCCAATAACTGATTTTATGGTATCACGGCATAGCACGTTTGTGCTTACAGGGGACATGCGCGCACACACACGCAAGCAGAACCTGGAAACCTTATTTATCTGATAGGTGTCCTTTTAAGGGTCTTTATTTGAAATGTCTGAATTATAGCAGTATGATTTATATTCAAATCTCCAGCTTTCATTCTTGATTTATGAAAAACATTATTGGCAAACACTTAATATGGTTGCCTTGCAGCAGGGCAAGAGTGTCATTTCGTGCAGCACAATGCCAATACCAGCAGGATGCAGAATGACGATGGTGTTCAAAAACTTCTATAGTGTTGGTCACCTAAAATAGATTTTGATCTTTGCCTATACCTTTAAAAACTGAATTTTTGATAATGTAACTACAAAATGTGAGCTAATTAATTACAACTTCATTTTTATACCAACTTTAAATGGGGTTATTTATCAAAGGTCACATTGTGGTTTTTCCTGAAAAATTTTAGCTTTCAAGGGTAGTTTCAGTAAAAACTAGAATTTTTCGGGATACAAAAAAACTTGAATTTTTCGAGAAACTGAAAAAGATCGAAACGAAAAATAATCCAGCTAAACCTGTCAAGGTCATGTAGAAGTCAATGGTAGTGTACCCTTGAACCATTTGAAGATGGTTTTTAGCCTTCATGATTTTCGGGGGTTTCGGTCGGTTGCGCTCAAACTTGACCATCATCAATTTAAGCATTTTTGTTTTGCCCCCGATTGCATTCATTCCAGTTTTTTCACAAATAAGCAAACATTCAAATTGTGAGTTTATTCAAGGAAGAAAAAACATCACAAACCTCACAACCTCGCCTTTGATAAATAACCCCTTGCTAGTGTGGAAATTTTCTGTAAAGTTTTGAGGTTTGGCATTTATAAATGCAGGAATTTTAGACATACTGTAATGATATTGCTTGCTGTGATTTAGACTGTTCTTTAGTACAGTAGTACAGCGCTACGCAACAAGTTGGCGCTATAGAAATACATGTTAATAATAATAAATCAAATGTGTATTCGGGATATCAAGATATCAACTGCATATTTTTTATTTTTTTTTATATAAAACTGTATTTTATTCATAAACTTAGCATTTTCTAAAGTCATGTGTCAGTCACTCGGTAGGGCCGACTTCCTTACCTTAGTGCTTAATTGTACCAGTACGCTTGCCTGTAGCATTCAATGACTTTCATTTTCACATTGTTTGAAAAACAGTTGTTCTCATTTACAGAGCTGAAATATAAACAACATA
The DNA here is from genome assembly GCA_024363595.1 of Xenopus borealis. Lineage (NCBI taxonomy): Eukaryota > Metazoa > Chordata > Amphibia > Anura > Pipidae > Xenopus > Xenopus borealis. Next base: position 82,314,354 of record CM044437.1, read on the forward strand.
GCATCTACATTGGTAAATGACAGTTTGTTTTTATCTTTGCAGTTACTGCTACCCAACTGAGGGGCCATGTTGAAAGAGGGCTGCTGACGTTTTATTCCCCAGCACTGCAGTAATTCATGGAAGTGTATTTCTCATCTCTGCCATCCTGTGGGCTTTGTCTTCTGGACTTCACACTTTGTACTCATTATTCACGCTGTTGAATTTAAGACAAAAAGATTTTTTTTTAAAGTCCAGCTGTGTTTTTGCTTGAAAAAATGTGTTTATAGTAACAGCAGCAGAATATTGTTGGCTGCCTAGTATACAGGATAGGTGTATTCAAATCTCAGGTTTTCAAGATTTTTAGATTTTTTGTCATCTCTTTTTGTAGTCTTTTGTCTGATTAATGAAGGCACCAAATGGCAACATTATAGGTTTGGCAAGACAAGCCTTGTCTTCTAGTGAACTGTTGTTTGAAAGGTCCTGATTATATTTATCTAAGAGAAACTAAATGGACACATTAGTATGATCCACATCCATTCCACAGTAATTTAAACCGAAGACTCTTTAATGAGTTGAATGTCAAATTTGGGATTTTTTTTCTGCTCTGGCATTGACGGTCTATTTAATCCCATGTGAACCGTCTGTTTCACACTTTTTTTTTTTTTTTTTAAATAATATGATGAGCACTTAAAATAAAAAGTTTGAAAATGGAAACTGGCATGTAGTAATAGGGTATTAACCCTACCAGCCTTTTTAAGGGGCTCTTTATATGCCCTCTTGCCAAGGAACAAGTAACATATCTGGAAACGAAAAACTGGAAGGAGCCGTCTGCAGTTCTCAAGGTGAGGGGTAAGTAATTTGTTGTTTTATCACATTTTCATTATGCTGGTTTATTAATACATGACCCTAACGGGGGCCACACAAGGGTGCCTGCTCAAGCCCTGCAGACATTGGCACTCTGCAGAACAGCAGCTGTGTGTTGAAAGAATAGGGGAATCCTCAGTATCAAAATACTGTATCTTTTGGAGATAGCAATTGTAGAACTATAGTATTGTTTAATATATTATATTGAGGTAAGATGGTGAATGTGCAGGTGGCCTTACACGAGCTGCTAAAAGCTGCCAAATTGACCCCTCTAGACCAAGTGGGCAGCTTATGTCAATGTATAGCCCCTTGAGAAGGCCTAACTGACAAATATCTGACCAAAACTGGGGCTGGTATCTTTAATTTTTTTTAGAGTTTGAAAATTCTACCTTCATGGACCTGTTGAATGATCAAAATATTAGCGTCAGGCCTATTGATCAGCTTCAACCCAGCATGTAGGTCAAAGTGTAGGGTAGATTATAACAACCTGTGGTCCTTCACTACTTTAGAAAGTACCAATGCCGCAGCCAGCAACAGATGTTGGATAAAGGGCTGCTGGTTCAAACCCCAGACATGTTGATATAATTTAAAAAAAAAAACATTTTAATACTTTTATTTTTCCTGACAAAAGCCAACATTTCAGTGACATACTATAAGATAAGTGTATTCTGGAGTCCATGTGAAAGGCTTCTACGGTATTATTTTGAAACTCACTAAAGTGAACATGAAACTCGTGCTCAAGCTCTAGGCCACACATGAGATTTTGTTGTTGTTGTGGTGGTTTGTGTGTTTTTTGTATTTTTACTTTTGGCAAACACATTTTTGCACTTTCAGGAATTCCTCTGGTCCAGATTTGTGCTGCTTAAACTGCCAACCTTTAGAACTTTAAGGATAATTTGCAAGTATCTGCATAACCTCAAAGCTAAAATATAGCGCTACACTGTTTTTTGGGTTTTTTTTTTTTTTGCTTGCAGTCATTTTTACTCCTAAGGATAATGTCAGATGTAGTGGATCTGAGCTGAGAATCCACTTTGATACTCAATGTGTATTTTCGCGCCAAAATGCAAGCTCTTGTGTTTTGTTGCCAAATTCAACCTCATGTACCTGCACCCAGGCTGATGTATCTGGGTGCAGGTGGAGTCTCTGCTGACGAAGAGCCACTACATCTGTCATTAGCCTCACAATTGGCCATTTCGCCTTCAGCTGACCATGGGTGGGACAGATGAATGATCTGCCATAGCTTGTTCTCAAACTCCAGATCATGAAAACAAAATGTTTTGAGATTTGAGAAGCATGTCGGTTTTCTCTTCTAGATCAGGGCTGTCCAGCTGGACCATGGGCCACATGCAGCTCCCCACCCCATCTTCTGTGGCCTCCTACCTGCTGTGCTTGTGCAATCTTAAAATTGTGCCCACTACAGAGATTTACTGGCCCCTGCATTGTTTAAACCTCACATTCACAATAATCCCCTGTATTATTCACACCTATGACCCCCCTGCATTGTTCACACTTGTAACACCTCTATTGTTCACACCCCTTAAACCCTGTACTGTTCACACCTGAGAACCAGACTGAAACTGCCCACACTGTTCACCTGTTCACACTTTATACAAAATGATAATGGGGCACCAGCACTGTGTCACTGTATGTAGTACATCTTAGAGTGACGATGGCTTTCTCTGTCTCCTGCTTTATTCTGCCTTCTCTATGCTCTGCCTGTGTGTGCCCTGCTCTTCATTTCAGCCCTCTGTAACGTAGTTGGACAGCACTGTTCTAGATAATCCAGCAATCTGATTTTGAGGCTGAATTATGATCAGAACTAGGGGAGACCTAAATAGCTACATTACATATTCTGGGAACCATGAATGATTATAGCAATGTTTTATTTTTCATGACTCTCTGTACAGGCATGGGACCTGTTATTCAGTATGCTTGGGACCCTGGCATTTAAATATCATGGATTTTTCCATAATTGAGATCTCTGTATCTTAAGTCCAAAAAAATTATTTAAACATTAATTAAACCCTACAGAATTGTTTTGCCACAATAAATTAAGTATGCTTTAGTTAGGATTATGCACAAGGTACTGTTTAATTATTACAGATTAAGGGTTGGGGCAGACAGGGAGATTTAGTCGCTTGGCGATTAATCGCCTCTTCTGCGATGCGATAATCTCCCCAAACTGCCTGCTCCCTTCCCGGCGCTGTTTTGTATGTTAGCTTTTTTTCCGTCCGCTTCCAGTAGAACAATAAAATCTGATTTGTTGAAGGTCTGCTGTCCAGGTGTAAATTTGCCCAGCGATGAACGTTTTTTGTTTTCTTGTGTTCAGTAGAACAAAGTAAGAACATTTGGGTTTCTCTGGGTTACCCCGTGCAAAAATAAGGCCACTGACTGGCACTGCCTAATGTAGAATGGACTTCAACACTTTTGAGGACTCCACTAACACCGGTCTAATGACAAAATGATCCGTATGTTTCATATAGGCATATGTGGGCTTATAAATATTGGTGCCTTTGCATACCTTCTTGAACTTGAGTATTACATTTAATCAGTTACATTATGCCTCCATTGTTTAGAAATATTTCTTTGTTAATGCAAACATAAATGTACCTACCGGTACATAATGTCATGATCTGTAATGGCTCATACTTTGGCCCCTGCCAAAAAGGCTACTAAAAGTAAGGTAAAGCCAGGAACTAGATTTTAAAGGGGTCGTTCACCTTCAAGTAAAATTTTAGTATATTGTAGAAAGGCCAATTCTTAGAAACCTTTCAATTGGTCTTCATTATTTATCTTTCATAGTTTTTTAATGATTTGCAATTTTCTTCTGTTTCTTTGCAGCTTTCAAATGGGGGTCACTGACACCATCTAAAAACAAATGCTCTGTAAAGCTACAAATGTATTGTTATTGCCACTTTTTATTACTTATCATTCTATTCAGTCCATCTCCTATTCATATTCCAGTCTCTTATTCAAATCAATGCAGGGTTGCTAGGGAAATTTGTACCATAGAAACCAAATTGCTGACACTGCAAAACTAGAGAGCTGCTGAATAAAAATAAAAAAATAATAATAAATAATAACTATAAAACCACAAACAATAAAAAATGAAAACCAATTGCAAATTGTCTCAGAATATCACTTTCTACATTATACTAAAAGTTACCTCAAAGGTGAACAACCCCTTTAAGTACATAGTCGGACTGACTCAAATTGGGTAAATGTGTTTCTGTGCAAATATAGGCATAATGTAGTTGTAGTGTCCTTTGGGCATCGCTCTCCAGGGTCAACTTTTTTTTTTTTGGGCACATGGGCATTAAGAAGAAAGAAGTACAGGAAGCCGTCACAACCTTAATAATATGGCACCTGCCTGGCTATTTAAGCGATGCGAACAAGGACATCAATTTTACATGATCTGACTGACCTATGAGCATTTTTAGCATAGCGTTTCAGGAGTTCTGGGGGAGGACAATAAAAGGAGAAAGGTATTGTTTTTTTTTCCTTTCCTTCTCCTTTAAAGGGGTGGTTCACCTTCAAGTTAACTTTTAGTATATTGTAGAAGGGCCAATTCTAAGAAACTTTTCAATTGGTCTTCATTATTTATTTTTCATAGTTTTTTAATGATTTGCATTTTTCTTCTGTTTCTTTGCAGCTTTCAAATGGGGGTCACTGACACCATCTAAAAACAAATGCTCTGTAAGGCTACAAATGTATTGTTATTGCCACTTTTTATTACTTATCATTCTATTCAGTCCATCTCCTATTCATATTCCAGTCTCTTATTCAAATCAATGCAGGGTTGCTAGGGTAATTTGTACCCTAGAAACCAAATTGCTGACACTGCAGAATAGAGAGCTGCTGAATAAAAAGCTAAATAACAATTGCAAATTGTCTCAGAATATCACTCTCTACAGTATACTAAAAGTTCTCAAAGGTGAACAACCCCTTTAAATATGAATGTCACATCCCCCAATAAATAGATACCACAACTTCATAAGTCACCAAAGTATTATATAGCTCATAGCCTAAATATTAATTGTAGACTTTTTCACATTTTGGTCCCTACAAACAAGTTCTACGAATTAGTATCTGGTATATCTATTTGGAAAGCAGAAATATTTTCTAATCACAATGGTTTTAACAGTTTTCAGACATTTCAAGGTATTCTTCCGTGATTTTTATGGTGTAGTTTTTATTTCTAAACTGTTTACATTGCGTATAATTCACTCTACCATGTAAAATTCCATTCCTGGACCAACAAGTGTATTGTTTTAATTGTAATATTGGTGTGTAGGCAGCCAGCTCAGGTTAGTCCTGGAGCAGGTAGGGTACCCGCTTGGTTACCTGTGAAAACCTGTGGGTTGCGTGCAGAGGTTCCGGTTTTTTTCCTCTGATCACACCTACTTCCAATGATGTCACTTCCGGTTACAATGACAGAACTTACTGATTTTTGATGGTCAGCATGAAAGCACTACCTGATTTTTGATGGTCAGCAGGTCACGGGTCCGGGTTACGGAAAAGGGTTGGGTAGCAGGACCAGGTGGGCAAGAATGTGGGTCCGGATTGCAGGTTGCGGTTACGGGTTGCAAAAAATGTACCCACGCAGGACTCTAACTCACGTCACTTTGCCTGGTCATGTGTTTTCAGAAAGAGCCAGCACTTTAGGATGGAACTGCTTTCTTTTGTTTCTCCTACTCAATGTAACTGAATGTGTCTCAGTGGGACCTGGATTTTTACTATTGAGTGCTATTCTTAGATCTACCAGGCAGCTGTTTTCTTGTGTTAAGAGTGGCTGAAGTTTATTAGAGCACAAGTCACATGACTGGGGGCAGCTGGGAAACTGACAATATGGCTAACCCCATATCAGATTTCAAAATCAAACAGATTTCAGTGCAGAATTCTGCTGGAGTAGCACTATTTACTGATGAGTTTTGAAAAAAAACATGCTTCCCCATGACAGTATGAAGCTGTAATTTTCAAAACATTTTTTGTACCCTTGAGTAGGAAAACCATTATCTTGGGAACCCTTCAGCGCACCTCCGCATACGTATGATTAGTTTACGCGCAGGAACACCTTTGAAAGGAGTAAACTGTGCAGAGAAGTAGCAGGGAAGAAGGCCATTTGAAGGGGCCTGGTAGATGGCTGTATAGTTCTCCTTTAAAAGAATTGTTCAGTATAAAATAAAAACTGGGTAAATAGGCTGTGCAAAATAAATGTTTTTAATGTAGTTAGGCAAACATGTAATGTATAAAGGCTTTAGTCACTGGATGTCTAACATAATAGCCAGAACACTACTTCCTGGTTTTCAGCTCTTTAAAGCTTGTGTTAGTCAGTGACTTGAAGGGGAGCCACATGGGACATAACTGTTCAGTGAATTTCCAATTGATCCTCAGCATTCAGCTCTGATTCAAATGCAGACCGTTATGTCAGATGTGCCCCACCACCAAGAAGTAGTGTTCTGGCTATTATGTTAGACATCCAGTCACTCCAGCCTTCATACATTACATTTTTGCCTACCTAACTACATGAGAAACATTTTTTTTATTTTGCAAAGCCTGTCTATTTTTACACTGAACTGTTCCCTTAAGAACGCTGGTTGAGGATAAAAACATTGATCCTTGTCCTTCAAAAACTCTTGTGAAATGGCTGATGCAAAAGTGTTCGCATGTATCTTTAATCTTATTATGCATTCAGGGGGTGCACTGATCTTATGCTAGACCTCAACAAGGGACCTGGATCTAATAATCTGGAAACTATTTACTTAGAAAATGTATGGAAACTGGGATCTCGGATTGGAGTTTAAAAGCTATAAGAAATGTACTTTTATTACAGTAACAAGTTTGTGTTTTTCAGCAGACCAACCCTTGGCCATGAGGTTTAATGCCTCAATTCACTGATAGAAGACTCGGGACCTAAATGGCGCAGCATGACTTTGTTCCTGCGTGGCTTAACTTCTCCACACCACAGTCCACCAAGGTATAGTTGTGCAACATGTACATATAGTGTGGTGGATGGGGTGTTTGGGTTTGGAAAACACAAGGGTAGATTTATAAAAATGTGAGTGTAGATTTTAGTAAATAAAAACTCACCCATGCACTATTCATTGCTAGGGGAAACTTGGGAGCATAAATATTAACTAATGAAAGTTAGAACTCACCGTTTGATAAATATGCTTCCAAAAATCCCCTAGGAATGATTAGAACATGATTGAGTTTTTATTTATTAAAATCTACACTAGTGTTTTGATAAATTCCCCTTCATTATGGTATCGTACTCTCCCCTCTAAACTGTACGCTGGAACACAAGTTTGAGCCCAGCACCCACAGTTAATTTTGGTTTCCTTTTTTTCCCACTGACGGTCAAAACATTTAAATGAATCTTTGTTGCTAATTGTATAGACATTTAAATGTAATGCTATGAAAATAAATGTACAGTCCACATCACAATTACCTGTGTACCCCATTATTACAACTTTTACAGCACAGTTTATTTTGCCCTATATTCAAAAAGGCAGAAAGGGCCCACTCTCACTTGGTGCCAATGTTTCAACCTTCAAACTAATGAGGCTTCCAAGATCTTAGACATTTTATGTAATTAAACTGCTAATACCTGTATAATGATTACTCTGATCTTTGTGTAATTTCCTCTATATCTTTCTTCATCGCCCTGCTGCCTTTACAGTTCTATGCCCTTTTACTTTCTTTGCCTCAATACCTGCATCATATCTTGCCTTCTGCCTCCACCATGGCTTTTTCTTGCTTTTTTTGTTGGTTCAAAAGAAATCAGAGGAGCAAGCAAGCTTTGGTTTGTTCTCTGGTCCTTGCTGTCACCATCCTCTTCAGTTTAAACTGTTTAGACTTGCCAAGTTTTCAGCAGATATACATTCCATTGCTACACTGCTGTTTTACTAATGCAGCATTCCATGTTGAATCCTTGCTGAGCTTGCAACTGGTTTCTGCCATAGTAGGGAAAGCTGGCACATAAGTTGTGACTTCTGCAGTGTTTAGAAAGGGACCCTAAATTTAGTTTCTAGAGTAGCAGCCCTAACACACGTTTTTTCTTAATAAAATGGTGTGTGATTTGGTGGGAGAAAGCAGGATGGAAGTGAAGGTGAATCATAGAGCAAAGAGAGATGGGATAGAAGAGAGAAGGAATGAACTGTAAATGTAGCAAGTGGACAGCTAATTGATATTTCGGCTAGAGTCCTGAAAGACTGCACAAACCCTCTGCCCACGACCCAAACCGCAACCCACATATTTACCCACTTTGATACTCCAAACCCGCAACTGCCTTATCCACAAGCCAACCAGCATTAAAAAGGAAGTGATGTTGCTGCAAACTGGAAGTGACATCATCAAGAGTAGGCGGGGACAGAGAAAGTATTGTAACATTTTAAAAGGAGCAAGATATAGACAATATAACATAAGAGATTTTAGTAAACCATGGGTACCCGACCCGATGAAGCAGACTAGATTATGGTAAATCTGCACTACTGCAAATGCTTTCCCATTGACCAGAATTCCCGCTGGTAGGAAAACATGGGCTTTGCTTCGGTATTGGAGAGTAGCCCGATGTTTCTATTCAAGGTGTGGTATGTTTTCACACCAGCAATTTACCTTATTGCCAATGGAAAATCACTTGCAGGAGATTGGTTGCTTGCATGAAGAGACTTATCATGGACAACTAATCTCCTAGTGTGACAGTCCTTGTTTACATATTACCTGTTCAATAACACATAACTGTGTATAAAATATTGTTGAAGGTCTGTGCACCAGTACCTGTTGGATATTTTGCACACTTAAAAACCATAGTAACAGATATGCCCTTATTTTTGTTATCTCTTTCATTAGAGCTCTACAGGCATTGTTGAGAAACATGGTGAACACCATCCCAGGGGTGAGGGACGTTTGGGAGTGAGTCGCAGGAGACATAACTCTTGTGATGGGTTTTTCAACAATGGACCCCTCAGAACCACAGGAGGTATACAGAAGAGGTGTAATAGGGTCTTGTTTGCAAATGGACTCTGAATATGCTTCCTTTCATGAAACTTGTTACATGGGGGGAGTGAGAATTATTATAAGTATATTATGTGAATTTGCACAATTTGCAACAAAATAACTTTTGTCTTGTACCCATCTGATATCCACCCCTGGACTTGTGCTTTTCAATCACCTTTTCTCATAGTTGCTTGAAATGTATTTTTTTTTTTTGGGTAAGTTCCAATGACTTGAAACCCCTTGACTACATATAGGCGATCTCCAATTAGAAAAATAATTGTCTCCTCTAGTGATGATTAGATTTGTGCAGTCATTTAATTTGTTTTTTAATTAATCACATTTAGCTGAGATCTGTTTTCACTCAAAAGTCTATTTCTATTGATCACAAAAAAAAATAACAATCCTCTGTGACTACATAGGGAGATTTTGTAGAGTGGTGATTGCTTCTTACAAGTCTGATGCAATTGCATTGGTCAAAATATGCTGCTGATGCAAGTATGCAAACTACATGGAAGGTTTACCATCCTATGCAACACGTTTGTCGGAATGAAAAATTGTGCTGCATTTTCATATGACGACATAAAAGCCGATGGTGGCTAACCTACTTTTTTTCCCATGTAACTACATTGACTGTTGGAAGTAGATGCATGAACAAACTAAAGCGTCCAACTTTATCTGATCCAGCTTCCATTGTAGCTATGCGGATCAGATCTTGAAGGATCCAACAAAGTCTGGTGCTTTAGCAAGATCAGATTAAATCTGTCCCTCCAAAATCTCCCATGCCATTTAACCCTAAGTCTTGGGTAAGAGGCAAACAAACTGTGGGCTAATGCAATTGCATTGTATGGTACTCCATTATAAAACCTTCTGAGCTGTATCCCAGATATGGCCATTAAATAACTGACGTGGCGGTACTTTCTAAGGGTGGCCATACACAGACTGATATAAACTGCCGACAGACTGAGCCAGCAGCTTATTGGCCCGTGTGTGGGGCCCTCCAGCAGGCTTCGAAAGTTGGGCAGATGTTGATCGGGCAAGGGTAAAAATCCATTCAGATCACGTACCGCTTCTGTTCCTTAATGCGGTCCTGCAATCCCACCGCGTGTACTGATGTGATCTTTGGGCCCTGGGGCCCACGATCGGATCAGCCCAATATCTGCCACCTCAAGCCTTGTAGCAGGAGTGCCCACTTTTACTCATGTTGTCCTATTAGGATCTTCATCCATAAAAGCATTGTTAGCATTCTGTTCCATGGAAAATATTACTTAAATAGTTTTTATGGTAAAACACCAACTTAAATGTATATTGTTATATTTAACAACAATTTTTTCATGTAGCCCTAACATGAATCTTTGAATGAAAAACATGAAGCAGAATGATGATTTAGAAGAGGTGTTTGTTGATTGTCTTGGGATCTACTGATCACCAGCTAAAGGTCTACCTTTTGGGTGCCCCTGCCTTAAAGGAATGTAAAAATAAAAACTGGGTAAATAGGCTGTGTAAAATAAAAAAAAAATGTTTCTAATATAGTTGATTAGCCAAAAATGTAATGTATAAAGGTTTTTATTTTTTGGCTAACTAACCATATTAGAAACATTTTTTTATTTTGCACAGCCTATCTATTTACCTTTTTTTTTTTTTTTTTTTTTTACACTGAACAATTCCTTGAAGCTAGCCACACACCTAGAGATCTGCCCATTGGGCGACGTAGCCAAACAAGTGTGTGTTGCCAGCTTTAGAGGCCAAGGCGTTGCCTCCATTTTCAGTGCATTTGTCTCCCCTTTAAAGGAATTGTTCAGTAAACAAATAAAAACTGGGTAAATAGGCTGTGCAAAATAAAACTTTTTTAATATAGTTAGCTAAAAGTGTAATTTATAAAAGCTGGATGTCTAACAAAAAAAACAGAGTACTACTTCCTGCTTTGCAGCTCTCTTGGTTTTCACTGATTGGTTACTGGACAGTAACCAATCTGTGACTTGAGGGGGGACACTGGGGTCATAACTGTTGCTTTTTAATCTTAGCTGCATGCTGAGGATCAATTGCAAACTCGCTGAATTATGTCCCATGTGGCCCCCCCTTCAAGTCGCTGACAAGCAGAAAGTAGTAGTACTGGCTATTATGTTAGACATCCAGTAATTCTAGCCTTTATATGTTACATTTTTTGGCTAACTATATTAGACACATTTTTTTTATTTTGCACAGCCTATTTACCCAGTTTTTGTTTTTGTTTTTTTTATAACACTGAACTGTTCCTTTAAGCTGAGGTCCACTTTTACAATCCTAGTGACTATGCAAACTTGAAATCACAAAAGCTTAAAGGCACATTTTCCAATATTGTTTAGATCACCAAATATATCACTAGCCACCTGTCCGTTGTTCTGTCAATAGGCTGCTCGTGGGCTACTGGAGGAGGGGAAGGGAAGAGAAGGGAAGGGAAGATATCACTCCAACTTGCAGTAAAGAATGACTGAAGTTTATCTGAGCACAAGTCACATAACCTGAGTGCTCCTGGGAAACTGATGATATGTTTAGCCTCCATGTCAAGTTTCAAAACTAAATATAGAAAAATCTGTTTACTTTTTTATAAAATTTATTTCGGTGCAGAATTCTGCTGGAGCAGCACTATCAAGAGGTGCGTTTTTTTTTTTTTTTTAAACGTTTTCCTGCGACCATATGCCTTTAAGAGTTATTTAGAGAGTGATAATCAGAGACAATTTACAATTCATTTTAATCTTTTTATGTGTTTCTTTAGCTTTTTATTCAGCAGCTCTTTAGGTTACAATATCTGCAATCTGGTTGCTAGGGTCCAAATTTCCCTAAGAACCATGCATTGATTTGAACAAGAGACTGGAATATGAATAGGAGTGGGACTGAATAGAAAGATGAGTAATAAAAAGTAGCAATAACAATAAATGTGTATCCTTATGGGCCATTTGTTTTTTTAGATGGGATCGGTGACCCCCATTGAAAGCTGGAAAGCATCAGGAGTAGAAGGCAAATAATTCAAAAACTATAAAAAAAAAAAATGACAACCAGTGGATTAGTTGCTTAGAATTAGCCATTCTGTAACATACTGAAACCTAACGGTGAATCACTGCTTTTAACAGAACAATATCACTTTGCACCAGTGCAGCCAGGGAGGTCATACCTAAACAGAGAACTGAAAATTATGTCATCCTGTTACTGGTTGTGAATTAAGTTTTAAATAAATTTGCTGAATCATGCTGTGTATGAACCCCAGCAAGCTTTTTCTGCACAAGTGTGTGAGCTAGCATCGGGGTCTTCCAATTTGCTATCCAGACAGAGCAGATCTGGATGTTTACCTGCAAACCAGTTTATTGGCTGATGTGGGCATGTGAAAAATTTAGGACAATTTGATAAACACCCTTTCCTGCCCAAATCACAATCTTAGGTATAATTTTTATATTTACAGTAATATAATATAGTCCATAACAACGGACATCCTTAAAACATGGACCAAATTCAGGAATGTAACCATACAGGCCAATTTCTCTCGTTTTATTTTAGATTCCTGGCACCAGCCTTCTCTCCTGCGCCATGACTCTGTGGATTCTGGTGTTTCTAAAGGCACTAACCTTGGAGCACAGCCTGGTTGGCATGGAGTGTCACGTGGGCAAGATGGTGCCATGCAGAGAGGAGCAGGAAATGGAACCAACGGGGCAGGAAATGCTAGCCATCGACATCGTAATGGCAATGCCCTATCTCGTAAAAACCCATCCATGCAGGAAAAGCAGCCGCCCGAGGCCAGAGAGGAAAAGAACGCGGAAAGAAAAAAGCTGCAGTTTGAAGAAGAAGATTTTGTATGTTGGAGACTTCATTTTTGCTATAGTTTATGCTTCCCAGACAATTTGACATATTTGTGCAGCATTAGAAGCAGGTTACGGGTAGACGGTTGGTTTTGGAATTTCAGTTAACCATTACTTACAAAAGCACACCTAGCAGTGAAAAACAATCAGCCTGACCTGTAGCCAATTTTTAATGTACTTTCATATTTTGAAGAGAAGAATTCAATACACTTTTTAGTGATACAGACGTTAAAAGCCTAAAGATCTGTTGGTTCCCTTAGATTCTAAATTGGCCATTATCACCAATTAAATGAAGGATCTTCATATACCCCTGAATATAATTTACATCCTGCTCTTGTCCATACTTGTACAGAATACAACTTTAACTTTCCAAATTTACATTTTTTTGTTGCTGAACACACACACACTCTCTATAGTTTTTTCACTAGTGGTCTGTAAATATTTACTGTGATAAATAGCAATTTTTATATATTTAATAGATGAAAACCCCTCCAATATGTGTGCATACCTACTTTTTTGTTTATATTTAACATTGTATTAATAAGTTAATTTGCCTTTATTGCAGCCATCTTTAAATCCTGAGACTGGCAAGCAAGTTATCCAGAGCAAACAGACTGGGGCCCCTGCAGGAGTTTGGGGTATGCTTTGTGTTTTTTTTTTTTTTATAAAAATACGTGGACCTAGTTTACAACATAGGATATTTGTAGTCGAAGCTTTTCATTCAGGTCAATGTGTAAAAAGTTACTATGTTGTAAGCCATCTTTTTGCTTGCATGGAGGCACCCATTTGCTTATTATACTTTATTTCTGATGTTTTTCTGGAAACCACAGAAGCATTATTGTGCCTTATGGCTGAAATTCTGGTATGCATCCAGAATCAGAGCTGTCAAATATGATCAATTATGCTTTATATGAATGACACTTCATTACTACACTGCTGTTTGGTATGCCTGTGGATAGTTTATTTTTTATAACCAGGCTTAAAGGACATGGAAAGACAAAAAATAAAATCCCATTTTTACTTTCTTTAATGAAAAAGAAACCTATCTCCAATATACTTTAATTAAAAATGTCTACCATTTTTATAAGAAATCTGACAGTATGCAATGAAATTCTCCCTTCATTTACCTCTGTGGATAGGAATTGTCTCATGGTCCCTAAATGCTCTGCAGAGAAACAATCCTCCTACTCATGAACAGCAGGGGGTGACCCCACCTTATTTTCCAGCCATGCAGAACTCAAGCAGCTTTGTTTCCCTGTAGAGCAGTCGCTGACTGTGTAGAGATTTGTATTGGATTTTATTTTTGCCTTTACTGTTTACAACTCCAGTTGCAGGTACAAAGATTATTGAGCCAGATTTAATCTGATAAACTTCTATGCGGAGGATATTTTGCTGCAGCCATTTGTTATATAATTAAGTTGGGTTGAAAAAAGACGAAGTCCATGAAGTTCAACCCCTCTAAATTAGGGATGCACCGAATCCACACACACCCCTCCACTCTTTCACACAAACCTTTTGTAGAATTTAGTATCAAAATAGCCTTTGATATTATGTTGGTCCAACTTTATAGTTATGTTGTGACCTAACTTTATAGTTTGTTTGGCATGTTTGCGTGCACCGTTGGATCCTAGGATCCCAGGAGGCTGTCCTTATTTTTTAAAATGGCAATTTTCTATTTATGATTACCCAATGGCACATGCTACAAAAAAAGTGTATTATTATGAAAATGGTTTATTTACATGAAGCAGGGTTTTACATATGAGTTGTTTTATGCAATATCTGTTTATAGAGACCTACATTGTTCGGGGGGTATAGTTTTCCTTTAAGGAAACTCCCAACACACTGCCATTTAGTGTATAACTTGCATTTATATTATTTTTGCCAAAGTGCATAACCTTGCATTTCTCAACGTTGAACCTCATTTTCCAGTTTGCAGCCCAGTTTCCCAACTTAGACAAATCACTCTGCAAAGTGGCAGCATCCTGCATGGAACCTGTAGTTCTGCACAATTTAGTATCCTCTGCAAAAATAAAAACTGTATTTTCAATGCCAACATCCAGGTCCTTAATAAGTTGAAAAGCAAGGGACCCAGTACAGAGCCCTGTGTTACACCACTAACAACACTGGTCCAATTAGAAAATGTTCCATTTACCACCACTATCTTTTAGCCAGTTCTCTATCCAGGTGCAAATACTATGTTCCAGGCCAACATTCCTTAATTTAACCAGTAACCTTCTATGTGGTACTGTATCGAATGCTTTAGCAAAGTCTAAGTAAATCACATCCACATCCATCCCAGAATTGAGGTCCCTGCTTACCTTCTCATAAAAAGAAATTGTTAGTCTGGCAAGATCTATTACTCGTAAAACCATACTGGCACAAACTCATAGCATTATTTGCTATGAAGTCCAGTATCCTATCCTTTACTAACCGACATCAGACTAACTGGTCTATAGTTTTGAGGTGGAGAACAGGATCCTTTTTTGAATAGCGGCCCCACATTAGCAATTCGCCAGTCTCTGCCAAGCCAGACCTCAATGAATCCTGAAAAATTAAGTAAAAAGGTTTGGCAATCACAGAGCTAAGCTTGCTAAGTACCCTGGGATGAATACCATCTGGCCCTGGACCTTGTTTATCTTAACCTGTTCTAGTCTCTTTTGAATTTCATCATGTCTGAACCATGCATCTTTAGATGTTCTGCAGAGTTGGAGAAAGTTTGTATTAAACAATACAAAAATTATAAAATCCACATTAAATTACATGACCACACAGGACCCAGTGAAGTCTGCATATTCTGATTATTAATCAGTCGGCTTCTGGCAGATATTATTTGCTGTTTTGATCATTTATGGCTATCTCTAAGCAACACTGACCACACTGAGCATGTGCAGGGTCAGGCTAAGATGTTTAACAAAGTTACAAGATGACATCCCCCTGTGGCCAACTTTAAAAGCATAAATCATTTGAGTGAGGGACTATGGACGCCAGAGGAAAGCAGGCTACCCATAAACATCTTGGAGATCAAGACAGTACTCAAAGCCCTTCTGCATCGGGAACCCCAGTTGTTCTTTCTAGACATCCGAATCCAGACAACATCACTACGGTAACCTATCTCAACCGTCGGGGAGGCACACACAGTTTGGCCACTGCACACAAGATCAGCAAGATATTTAATTGGGCAGAAGTCACAATTTCTTGCATATCGGTAGTGCACATTCCAGGAGCCTATAACAAAGAGGCAGATTTTCCGAGGCGTCATGAGCTAGACCCGGCAGAATGGGAACTGAAAACGAGGTATTCGGCTCCATAGTCGGTTATTGGGGACAACCAGACTCGACCTCATGGCTTCCCGTTCCAACAGGAAAGTAGACTACTTCATTGCCGACACAAGACCCTCTAGCAGTAGCTGTGGACGTGATGACAGCAGAATGGGAAACGTCTGTAGCCTATGTATTTCCTCCCCTAGCGATCCTTCAGCGGATTCTCGAACAGGTAAAGAAAGAACTAAACATATTCATTGTATTCTCACCACATTGGCCAAGAAGATCATGGTTCACAGATCTTCTGGACATGTCAATCAAACCACCTATGTCCCTTCCACTCAGAGCAGATCTCTTGCATCAGGGTCCCATTCTCCATCACAATCAAGAATGTTCAATTTGATGGCATGGCTCTTGTTGCTGGCCTCAATACTAACGCAAAAGGGTTTCTCAGAGAAGGTGGTTCAGATGATGCTAAAAGCTCGAAAGACCGTCTCTTCAACGACTTACCACAGAATCTGTAAGATTTTCATCTCCTCAGATCAAGGGATACTGTACGATGAAGCAGACGTGCCACTTCTCTTTAATTTTCTTCAGGGCATATTGGCTAAAGGACTGAGCTTGGGATCCATCAAGGTCCAGATCTCAGCACTGTCAGTTCTCCTTCAAAAGCCTGAAAAAGGATGTTAGCCTTTTCCTGCAAGGAGTGGCAAATATTGCACCACATTCTGCTCTCCCATACCACCATGGGATCTCAATGTGGTCTTATAGGCAATGCTGGCACCCCCTTTGAACCCATATCAATTATCAAGATGGCATTGCTTACGTGGAAAGTCATTTTTCTAGTTGCAATCACATCAGCCTGAACGGTGTTCTAACTTGGAGCATTGTCCTGTTCACCACCATATTTGTTTTTCATGAAGAAAAAGCAGTATTGACTACAGAGTGCAATCTTTTCTTCCCAAGGTCATTTCAGCTTTTCACCTAAACGAGGAGATTGTCATACCTTCCTTTTGTAGTTCTCCTAAGAATGCTAAGGAGACATGGCTTAAAAAGTTGAATGTGGTTCACACACTCTGTACTTATGTGGAGCGCACAGCTACATTCCGAAAATCAGACTCCCTTTTCGTTGTGCCCTCGGGAAGTCTGAAGGTTCTCCCGACCTCCAAAGCTACTATTGCCAGATGAATTAAGGAAGTGATCCGCAGAGCTTACATCACCATCCAGCAACCTGTTCATTCAGCATTAGGGCTCATTCCACACTGGCGCTCAGTGCCTCGTAGGCATGCAAAGCAGCAATGTGGTCTTCAGCCCACACTTTCACAAAATTTTACCCTTTTGTCACCCCAAGGGGTTTTCAGACACAAAGTTCTTCAATCTGTTGTTTCTTAAATCATAAAGGTTCCTTGGTTACCTGTTTCTCCCTCCCTCAAATGGGACAGCTTTGGTATGTCCCCATGGTTCCTGTGTCCCCCAGGACTTATTTAGGGATTTATTACTTGCCGTTCAATCCTTTTCCCTATAGTCCTATGGGGACGCAGGACTTCCCACCCTAAACGGGACTAGAGAGAAAAGGATTTAAAGGAACAGTAACATCAAAAAAAAATTTTTTTTTCAATTTGTTACTCTACAATGAAAAAAAACGAATTAAACTTTAAAGTAGCAAAGCTTTTATTAAGAAATAACTTACAGTAACTGCACTTCCTGTTCCCTTCAGAAAGGGCTACCATCCATCCTGCAGCACTTGATTTCTCCTCACTGGCTTCCCTCTTCCTCGCTCGTGCTGCTCTCAGCAGTGGCCACACTGACACTGCAGATCCGGGACTGAGCCAACAGCCTCTCCTCCCGGGCCAGGCCAGACACTTTCTAGAGTAAAGAAGCCCCCCCTGGAGGCCCCAGGATGACAGCAACCCCTGACTGTCTGAAAGACTTTCTCCCGCTCCAGAAGCAAAACTTTTTCCAAAACTTTTGCTTTTACTGTTCCTAACAGTAATTAATAAATCCTTTTTTATAATGTCTTTGGATTCATGTGGATTTTGTCAGCTGGGGTCCTTTTCTTCTGGTTAGAACAGGACTTGATGAATCATTTTTTATTCCTATACATGGGATAAGTTGTGGACATTTTTGCAAAAACAATTGACAAGCTTTTCTCAAACAAAATCTTTTCTTTGCACCACTGAGACGTCATAACCGTTTAGGCACATGTAGCATCTTCTGTACTAAAGTATCTACACACAGCCTGCCCCATCAGTCAGAACTTCAGCGAGGGTCAAACAGGGCCACATCGCTAGTTACTGCACTAAAAGAGTCGAACACTCTGATGTTGGTTCTCTATTGACAGCAGGAGCAGATTACATATTCTCTGCTTGCATAGATGCACCTGTGGTGGAAATTATTTGTGTTTTGACAGAGAAGTTCAAAAATCAATTGTGAGCTAATTAATGTGTAAACCAATCCTTTTTGTAGTTAGGGTTTTTCCTTCTCCAATTACAGAAAATCCTCCCAGTGCCAAGCAGCCTTTCAAGATGCTGGTCATCAAAAAAATCTCAAAGGAGGATCCATCAGCCTTTTCTGCTGCATTTGCAACTCCAGTACCCCATATTTCCAATGGCTCAAGCAAAACCAACCCATCTGGACCGACTGTATACAAAAATTTGGTCCCTAAACAAGCAGCTTCTTCAATAAAGGTACTACTGCTATGCTCTCAATATTTTACTAAATAATGAATGTGTTCATTTATACGGCATAGAGGGTTAAACTATTTGTTTGATTTTGTTTCAAACACAGAGGATTGAAAGGGCAAAGTACAGTTAGGCTGATAGAGGGTTTGCCTTTTTAACAAAATGTTATATTATAAATAAATAATGCTCAGAATAATTTGTTATATGAAATATTTACAAATACACTTCAGTTTTAAGTAGTGCATTGGTAAAGATCATCAGAAGGGTTTGGAATAGAACATGCCCCTTCTCACAGATTTAATCTTGTGTTGCATGTGAATTCTGAGGATTTATTTAGATGCCAGGCCAAGATTGATTAGATTGTGCAGGGAACGATTTTCTTGCTATTTGTATTTATGCTGCTAGATAAAAAATAAATAAACACACAAAAGCTTAACTGCAGGCCTGTAACCTGCACCATTTCAAGGCGAAGAATTTAGTATGGATAAGAAAAGGCCCTAGAAATCACATGGCTTAGAAAATCTGTTAAATATAGTGGATATTAATGTGTGCCTTTGTATTGAACTACTTTAACACAGGTGTAATCATTTGTTATTCGATAGAAAAAATATAATTTACCTTTCAAAATATATTTTTTCTGATAGTAAGTTTTGGTTCATGCACAGGGCTGTCATCCTCAAGCTCCCCATCACCAGCATAATATTAAATGTCGGATGTTGGGAGGGTAGCAAGCAGCTGGGGATGGAGATTAGCAGACTGTTGGCTTTGCATTCACTGAAGCAGCCCTGAAAATTGTATTTTCTGATAAAAATGATGATCCTTTGAATTCTGTCCATACAAGCCGCAGGACTAATCACATGGTTGGTTAAATTACTTTAATGTAGTACAGAGTTACCCAGCAGTGAGATCAGCATGTATCTCTGTTGCAGTCTGGTCCCTGGAAGTCTAATGGCCGTGAACCCAAATCTGGCTCGTTTTTTTCCAACCGAGATTCTGCCTTCACCAGCCCAGTTTTGGCCACCAAACCAGTAGTGCAGGCTCCAGCACCTCTTTTTTCTTCCCCCAAAGAGGTAAGGACCAAGCATCCTTTCCTTCTATATATTTTTTGCAGTATCCAAACGTAATAATTGTAATTTTATTTTCTTGCTTGAGCATAATCTCCAAATTGAGAGTGGTTTTTCGAGTTGTTACACTTTCCCCTTACAAAATGTTTTGCCTTCAGATGTATATAATATATCTTGCAAATAATTGGGAAGCTTTCCCCCTCTGACCTATGTGCAAAACGGGTAAAGAATTGTGTAAGCTGTGTACAGTGCTGGACTGAGAATCAAAATAGGCCCTGGCATTTCAGGTACACAGAGGCCCAATCATCCCACTTAGAGGACCAAACAGCCTCCACCAGCCCACTAAATTGTGACTTTCTATGGCACCTTATAGCAGCCCATCTGGCATTTGCCCTAATCTACAGATTGCCAGTCCGGGCCTGGCTGTGTATGTCGTGTTAATAAATTTGTAAATGAAAGGATGCTATTTCTATTTTTTGCAGGGAACCGCCAGTGTAACACCTCCATTAGAGCTTGGTGTTTCACGACTTACTAGGATGACTCGGCGCACCCCTGACAGAAAGAGTGAGTTTCTCAAAGCGCTGAAGGATGAACAAGATGTGGATCCAACTGAGGACACACATGGTGATAAACTAGAAGATGTAAGAAAATTGCAGATTTGTTTATATTTGTCTTTTTTTTATATCCAACATAAACCTACATAACCTCTCTCTCTCTCTCTCTGGTGGAATATATAAAAGGAGTTCAATAGTCATGAGAGAATCTTAAAATGCACACACACGTTCTAGTCAACAATTCAGATCTTCTGTGTAGGGTGTTTGAGGTACTTAAATTGTTATTCTATAATTAAAGGCACATTGTGCCATTATCTGAATGAATTGGGTTTGCGCTGAACATGCGTTTTGCCTATTGTTTTAATTAAGAACAATCTATAGTTTATTTCTGGCACTGAACCATAAGATGTCCGTTTCACTGTAGTAAAAGTATGGGACTGTTATGCAGAATACACTGAACCTGGGCTTTTCCAAATAAGGGGTCTTTCTGTAATTTGGAACTGCATACTTAAAATAATCAAAACATTCAATAAACAAAACCCGACAGGATTGTTTTGCCTCCAACAAGGATAAATTATCTTTTACTTGATGGTAACCAATATGTATTGTTTTATTATTAGAGAAAACATGAAATATGGGTAAAAATTTTAATTATTTAAAATGGCATCCATCCCAGTCCCATAATTCTGAGCTTTTTGGATGAGTTTCTGGATAACTAATCCTGTATCTTTTGTTATTTCTGGTCCAAAAAAACTTCAGAAGAGCTGATGAAACTAATAACCAGTCCCCTTAGAAGTCCCAATGATGAACTGTTCAAAGGCTGCTGCTTAGCTTAGGGAGAGTTTGTTTGTTCAATAGTAGACAAGGCGCTCAAAACAAATTGACCTGTTAAAGGAAGTAGAAGGTCATTCAGTGAACATAGCCTAACCTTCAAATCGATGCTTTATAATGGCAAACAATAAGTTTGTTTTAAATTAAAACAATAGACAGTATAATTTCAATGCAAGTCCTATAGCCCATATTTAGCAAAGGTGTTTTTAGGTGTATACCATCCCGCCAGTCATGGATTATCAATAATCTCTAGATTTTGTGTTCATCCTGCTTGTCTTCTGCCCCACTCAGCAGTTAGTGATATAAATGATTCTGTATGGTTTAGTGTACGGAGTATGTGCATATGTTTTTTACGCGTTATAGTTGCAGATGCAGAGCCCTTCAGAACTGAATGACTTGGAGGGAGAGCAGATTGAAGAAGGTCACCATCACAATGGCATCTCTGGTTCTCGGGAAGAAAGCTGTGAGAGGTTGTCATACTCACTGGAAGCTGAGCACAGGTATATTTACATAAATTTTGATATTTAGCCTAAGTGTAACATATATATATATATATATA
>CM044437.1:82355561-82407339 GCA_024363595.1 Xenopus borealis
TATATATACATACACAAGGCAAATGGAATGCACAACCATAAGAAAGCTAAGAAGCCTGGGTGCCAGTCTGTAGAAATAAAATAGTTACTGTAGATATTGACAGCACTCCAAGGATGATTTTGCAAAAAGTGGAGACTTATTTGAGATCCCTCAAATAAACCTCCACTTTTTTGATCATTTGACTTGTTGCTTTTGATTATTTGATTTGTTGCTTCTGATTAGTTGACTTGTAGCAAAATCATCCTTTCAGCTGCAAATTGCAGAACAATCAACAAATAGTATTTAGAAAAAGATACATATTCATTTTCATTTTTAGTTTCAGAAATTGAGAAAATCATTGCAAGAAACTGTTCCAACATTGAGATCATTACAGTTTCAGGTAATGTTGATACTAGTGGTAAGAATACTAGAAACTATCATATTCCTGTTAAGTTTTTTGGAAAAGAAGTAGTAATAAAATCTGTAGAATTGTTACAAGTTGCTTACCATTGTGGGCAGTGGAAATCATCACAAGTATGGCACAGCTTCACAATTCTTGCCTGAAAACTCTGCTGTTGTGTACTCATCATGCAGATGTACCATACTATTTGTGATTCGTAGGGGACGATTTGTTAAGCAGCAATTTTCAGCTCAGACTTTTTTTGATGCCAAGAATCCAAAAAAGTCACCAAAAAACCCAACTTTTTGAGAATTTATTATCTGACAAATCCAAATACAAAAATACTTCAACTAAACCTGTCAAAAACTTGTAGAAGTCAATGGCAGATGTCCCTTATATTAAACAATTCATGGTTTTAGAGGTTTTAGTATATTTTGGACATTGGCTTTTTGTGCGACAATATGAAAAAGTCATTGTTTTCGCAACTTTTCTGCAAATTTCCCGTTCATGCTTTTTCAATTCAGATCTTTCATGACAGTCATGATTTATAGAGAAAGCAAGTTTAGTTGTGTTTTCAAAAACCTCTAAAACCTTTAATAAATAAGCCTCGTAGTGTCCATGATAGAAAGTGATCTTTGATATTCCCTGCTTTTTGTGAAACTCATTTTTTTAACAGTAAATAGAAGTCCAGCCTTAGGGTCAGATTAAGAGTGAAAGCAGATTTGGTACCCTGGATGCTCCAGGAACACTGGTAGTGTAACTGTTTCAGCAATTTTTTTTATGTATCTGAAGCATTATTATTGATATGGAGGGAAGGGGAGGTGACTAGTGATGTGCAGGTTGGAATTTTCCCCCAACCAATGACTTCACAAAATAGGCGGAGCAAGCAGGCACGTGTCTATAAAAAGTGAACCCGGGAGTCAGAAGCCAGCATTTGTAGGGTAACAGGTGGGGAGAGCAGTCAGAAGAGCTCAACCCGCCCACGACCCGGAAGATTGGGTGCAAGGTCAGCCCGAAGCCACCCCAACCCACAGGTGTTTGGCCGGCCTGCACATCACTAGATCTGACCAAATTCTACATAGCAATTCAAAGCTTTAATCCATAAAATCTAAAAAAAATTATAACCAATTGGTTAAATTTTTAGAATTGCTATATGTGTGGTCTACAAAATATTGATTCAATGCTTTGGCTTGAAAGCATGTTTTTTTGGTTTATTCCTCTCAGTTTACTGGCATTAAGATGTTTCCATGTCTCCATGGTACCAACAACAGGATAGGAACTTGTGGGAGTGTAGAGCTATCTCTGCCTCTGGACTGCTTACTACACAGTAACAACAGTAACACTAAACACTGAAGTCTGAATCCATAAGCCTGTACCTATGATTCAGGCCACTTGTAGTCCTGGATTACAAAGAGTTGCCTTTGCGATCATTCATTCAGGGGGAAGGCAACTCCAAAATACAGTGGGAAAGAGATTACCGGGAACGCATGCAAGAAATGGCTGAGGCCCATGAACGCAACCTTGCAGATATCCATGCTCGGAACCAAACTTTAGAAATGCAACGCGAAGGTAAGTGATTCTTGAATTAACTTTAAATTAAAAAGCTAATTCTTGGCATCACATTTCTTATTTATACATGTACATTGTGTGACATCAAGGCCAGCAGATGCATAAAATGCAGATAATTGTTATTTACTAAGGTTTAGTTTCTTCCTCATAAAAGGTATCTTTTTTCCTTTTCAGTGTTGTGCACTACAGTGTGCGCCTAAACTGCATACTTCTTCTATAGTTATTTGCATCTTTTACAGAAATCCGTCAGCGACTGTCAGACTATGCCGGGGCTGGCTCCACCACCTCACACCTTGAGCAGATGCTCCTGGAACTAAAGGCCCAGGAGGAAAAGAGCCAGTTGTCCCTGGATGCCCTGAGGGACCAAATTGGGCTCATCCAGTCAGAAAACAGGTAGCACTGAGTTTGCTTCACATACATTATAAACTCATGTGGTTGGTGAAGAGATGTAGAGAGTAACATTTATGATAAAAAGAATTTATTTAGATTTTGCCTTATCCCTGTGAATTCTCACCTACTTTGGCAAATGTTTATGACTGGGGTTATAATTTTCATGTGATTTACTGGTTTGTAAAGAAGTTTGTGGAAAAACACTTAACATTAACATAAAACCCTAAATGTTGTCCAGTAAAAAAATGAATTCTCCTAAAGGAGAACTAAATCCTAAAAATTAATATGGCTAAAATGCCATGTTTTATATAATGAACTAATTGCACCAGCCTAAAGTTTCAGCTTGTCAATAGCAGCAATGATCCAGGACTGTTCCATCAGCTGTTGAGAAGCTAAGCTTAGGGGTTGTCGCAAATTTTCAAGCAGAAAATTAGATTGGGCTGTAATATAAGTTGATGCTACAAGGCTGATTATTAAATTCTGATACTAATTGCACTGGTTTCTGTACAGCCATGTAATAATTATCTGTATTAATTACTAATCAGCCTTATACAGTGACATTTCTATTCTATGTGTAATGTATATTTTAAGTGGATCTCTAAGCTCAGTAACTGACATCAGCACAGAGCATGTGCAGTGATTCAGTAGAAAAAAAAAGCTACTGGGGCATCTTTGGAGACACAGATCTTTACTGCTAAAGGGCTGTGGTTGCCTTGGGCTGGTAAAGAAACCCAAAACATAATGTACAACATTTCTAGTCTGCTTCATTAGTTGAACTTTAGTTCTCCTTTAAGAAATGTTAGAATGCCCAATGATGGAGAGATTTTATGAATTTTGGTGATAAAGGTCCAAAAGAAAAAAGACATAAAATAGTGGGTCCTGCATTTCCTCCATTTCTACTGGGCAAAAATCTTAAAGAAGGTTTATGGTGTTATCTTTGGTGTCATCTCTAAATTTCAAAATTAATCACACATGATATTGCATACATCATGGGCCTTTAGAGATGCACCAAGTCAAGGATTCAGTTTGATATCCAGTCAGACATGGATTTGCATCTTGAGCGTCCCTAGGCTGCAGGTTCTTAGTTACCAGGGGCTGCAAAAAGCCACCTCTGGTAACTTTAAGAGCTGAATTTCCATTTTATAACATGGAAATCTGGCTAATGCAGTGAGCACCACATTGCTCACTACACTAGCAATGCGGCCACTCCTGGACCCGCTCCAAAGTTTAAAGTTGAAAGCGCAGAGCGGGAGGGTGGGTGGCAAAAAATATATTTGCGTTCCACTAGTAGATCCCTAAATAGACATGTGTAGTGTTCAGATCTTAGTGGCTCTAAGCTTATTTTATAAGTGTGAATTTACTTTTCAAATTGTAAAACAAAAACGTTACGGGAAAAATGGGTGCTCTGTCTGTTTTTGGGTGTTGACCCAGTGATATGTAAATAACCGAATTACATAAATATTATTCATGATTTCTTTTATCAATGATGATTTTCTTTCTGATTTGAAGAACCAAAGCAGAGACTGCAGACAAAGCTATCCCATCCAATACCTCTGTACAGAAAGAAAAAGTGTCTCTTAACCTCATTGCCTTTCCCCCACGTGGAAGCTCCCTCTCCTCAGAGATCAGGTATCATTATCTGTTTTATTCTAATGTGGTGCTACTATGTTTGACCTCAGGACTCTATGCACAGCAAAAACTTTAACAAAATTTTTACAAGAATTGTTGAGAGCCTGATGTCTTGAGTGAACACAATAGTGAATCATCACAACTTATTTTCTGAGGCATCTGTCTAAGAGACAACAATATTTAAACATGTAGCCAGTCTTATAGCCAGCAATATGGCAGCCCTCATATGGCAGCTATAATGGAACAAGCAGCTGTGCCAAACGCAGCAGCCTATGGTCCAGGAGAATAGAAGGGGACCTATCCAAGTAAAAGGAGTACACAGGATTGGCATTTATCAAAACAAAATAAGGGGTTTCACTTACAGTATTTTCCATGTTTTAGGTTCATTTGATGACATGCCCTTTTAATGTTTGTAATTAGTTGTGCACATAGGTCATTTTTATGTGTTTTCATAAATATATATTTCCCCTCTCTCTATAGCTATTAAATATAATACAGGCATAGGATATGTTATCCAGAAACCTTTTAGCACATTTGTATTTTATACAAATAATCCAATTTTTTTTAATTATTTAATTTTTTCTGTGATAATAAAACAGTACCTTGTTATTGATCCAAACTAAGAAATAATTAAATGGAATGTAAAGGCAAAAAATAAAATCCCATTTTTTTAATGAAATATTAATCTATCTCTAATATACTTTCATTAAAAAATGTATAGTGTTTTTATATTTTTATAATAAACTGCAGTGAAATGCCCTGTTTTGTTTTACTTGCTCTGACAGCTGCAGATAAGAAACTTCAGACGTTCCCTAACTGCCCTGCAGGGGAAACAATCACACTTTCAAATGTGGGGAGCTCCTCCCACCGTACTTCCCAGAACTTGACCAGCTTTGTTTTTTTCCCTGAAAAGCAGCCAGCGACCGTGTAGAGATTTGTATCTGTAGACCCAATGCAATCTGAATATTCTGATTATTTATCAGTCTTGCTGTATCAGCTTCTATGGCAGATATTATTTGACTTGTGCTGTTTTGATATTGTATGATGATCCCTAAGCTTGAACTCCCAACAGCAGCCCAGATCACACTGAGCATGTGCATGGTCTTAGAAAAATGCTTAACAGTTACAAGATGATGACCCTCTTTGGCCAACTTTGAAAGCATAAATCATTTGTTTTATTAGGCTTGTGGTGCAGTAAGTTCATGTTTATGTTTAGTATACAAAATACAGCATTTCTAGCATTATTCTATTTTAGACTTTAGTTTGCCCTTTAATCCTTATTGGAGGCAAACCCAGCCTATTGGAGTTATTTAATGTTTAAATGACTTTATTGTAGACTTAAGCTATGACGATCCAAATAACAGAAATATCCATTATCCGGGAAACCCCAAGTCCCAGATAATAGGTCCCCTGCCTGTACTGCATTTATATCATTTTAACAGATTTTTGAGTGACTCTGCGTAATCAAGTATTGTTTTGTAAGTAGAGGTTTTTATCATAACATCATTTTAAAAGCTTTTTTGGTAGAATGAGAAGAGTGTTGTTTTTTTGCTGGTCTGTCTGCCTCTATGTGTGTGCATGAATCTCTGTTAGAGATTTGGTTGGGGATTCAGCTAAATCCTAGCACATTTTGCAAGATTCGGATTCAGCCAAATCTAAAGCATTTAGCCAAGCTAAGGGGCACATTTACTTACATGCATATTTTCTCTTCGGAAGTCTCTGCCAGACTTTGTGCAACTACGTCAAACATTATTTCATGATGAGTATGTATATTCCTCAAAATGCGCAATTAAGTCTTGGTAAACGAAAAGTCATACTTTCATCAGCAGTGATTCGTTGGTGCTACAATTTCAGCGTTACTGTCTTCCTAGCGAAACTTTGTTACCTGACTTGCACTTACGTCAAATTTTATTCAGTGGGTATATAAAGGTCATGTGTAAGTATTTGTTAGTGATGTTGGTGGAATAGCTGGAAGTGACTACTTTTTATTAAAAATGTCCAAGGAAGCAAAATGAAGAGAGAGGTTCTCTATTGTCCTAGACATGAGCCCACCCTATAACAAATGTGACTTCAAGTTTTAAAAAAAGTGTAAGATATTTTTAACAGTTACAATTTATAAATATAATCCCACTTTAACTACCATCTCAGATCTGAATATTTGCGGGTTCAGAATTCTGTCACATTAGATGGATCTGGTAAAGTAAGATTTCATGTGTTGTTCACATGTACAGTCCTGGATCACTGCAAGGAACAACTGGGAGCACATTGAAGAAGGTGTATCTACAGGGCCGGATTTACGTAGCGGGTGCCACTAGGCCATCTGTCGTTTGTCGCCCCTGTCCCCTCCCTTTTATTTGCTCAAATTTTGTTCATCGGGACGGAGCAATGGGAATTGGCACACAGCATAGGCGGAGGGTGATTTTTTTTTTGTTTGGGTAAGCTAAGTCTAATGTTACTTCAACAGTTTTTTCAACAGTGAGTTTCCGCTGGCAGAAACAGTGGATTCAATCCTATATTATAAGCATTGGCAACAGTTGTAATTCATATGTCTGAGCACCAGGGGTGTATCTGGGGCTGCCCCCCCCCCTCCCGCTCCACGCTTTGAACTTATAGCATCGGAGCGGGTGGAGGAGGGGTCGCATCACTAGTGCAGCGATCGCTATTGCGCTCGATGCGCTAGAAGAGGCGAATTTCCGTTTTAAAAATTGGAAATTCGGCTGTTAAAGTTACCAGAGCTTTTTGCCGCCCCTGGTAACTAGCCGCTCCGTGTTTATGCAAACAGTTTTGGGAAGGCTTAGCCTCCCCAAGCCTTAATGAAAATCTGCCTATGGCACACAGGAAATTTTAATTTCTGAACCAGTGTGGGTGTGGTTGGCCAGCAGGCTGCCCCCTAAAATCTAATCCAACAATCCAATAACAACAGCACATTGTAACTCTTCAGAGAGGTGACATCTGAAATTCACAGAGGTGTTGATTCTGTGTAATTACTGTGATAGGATTACCAATGTGTCATGCAACTTGTAGACACAGGTTTAACTTATGAAAGTTGGATGAATGGATGTGTGAATAGTTCTGAAACCATCGGGGTACAGATGTTAGAACAGCATTGTATGTAGCAGACAGGTGGTGTCAAAGGTCTCCGACTCTCTGTTCAGGGATGGTTTCTCCACCTTAACATGAATTGCCTCTTTCACACCTCTTTCAAACCAGCGGTCTTCTTTATCCAAGATTTGGACATTGCTATCTTCAAATGAGTGTCCCTTGTCTTTTAGGTGTAGAAAGACAGCCAAGTCTTGTCCTGTAGAGTTCGCCCTCCTATGCTGATCCATTAGCTTAGTGAGCAGTTGTTTTGTCTCCCCAATGTGTAGATCAGTGTACTCATCGCTACACTACACTGCGTATACCACATTATTTTGTTTTCCTTTAGGAGTTGGATCCTTTGGGTGTACCAGTTTTTGTCTTAGTGTGTTGCTAGGTTTGAAAAACACAGGGATCTGGTGTTTGTTGAAAATCCTCCTGAGTTTCTCAGACACTCCAGGTACATATGGAATTACTATGTTTCGCCTACTATGTGTCTCCGAGCGGTTAGTTCTTTTGGTGTTCCTGTTGGGCTTGGTTGCTGCTGTTTTGACAAAGGCCCAGTCTAGGTAGCCACACGCTTTCAAAGCTCCTCTGAGATGTTCATGCTCCTTGTCCTTGGACTCTGTATCAGATGCCACACATTCTGTTCTGTGGTGCAGAGTTCTAATGACACCCAGTTTGTGTTACAGCAGATGGTGGGAATCGAACAACTGATATTGATCCGTATGAGTGGGTTTCCTTTATACCTCCATTTTTAAGTTACCCCCCTCTTGGATGCTGTTAGGAAACATTATCCAGCAGTGCAGTATCTGCAACTGGCCAATCAGCAGTAGTGAGAGGCTTTAAATAGCCTTGCTTACGTTGGCCAGTTGTCAGTACTTATTTATTTAGTTCTAAGTGTTTCAAGTTTTCAATTGAGTATAGACCCTGCTAAAATTAACTCAGTTTTCGGTACCTCCTTGTTTAGATGTTTCGGTTTAGTGATTTCTGTGTATGACCTTGGTCTGGATCTGACTCCTCTTCGGCTTTCTCCCTAACCCGCTATTCAGTTAACTCAGCACCACGAGGTTGCTTTGCGCTGCAGCATGCACACTCGATTCCTGCTTTTAGCGTCAGCAACGAAGCTGCGAGTGAAATTCCAAGTGCGCCTCCATGTAAGCTCGCCGGGAAAACGGTTCCCAGTTGGAACTCTAACAGATGCATATCAAACAGTCCAAAAAAGCAAGTTTGTTCCCGAGGACATTTTCCCTTGTGAACTTGATGTTATTGTCCACTGAATGAATGTGTTCTGTAAAGTGTCATCCACATATCTGAACCAGTGACTCGGTGTAGTTCCATGGAAAGTATTGTTTTGAGTTACTTGTGTTAGATATACCATGACCTGGATGAATGAGAATCTTCATAGTCATTGAAGAAGGTGGTGCAGTGCTCACATATGTTTTCCATGTACTGCCAGATTAATTTATTCAGTAGTGAGCTAGAGGAAGGCAACTAACACCTCTGCAGTCCAGCTGCCAATAGAATGTCATCTTGTAGAAAAATATCCTACTTGATTCACAATTGTCAGTTGGGTGATGTAATGACAAGGGCAATGTGCCTGGATTTGGTAACCAGAAACCAATAAGCATTTCACTTTAACTGGTTTACTGCATTTAGAAGCATCTATTCTAAGCAAATACTTGGTTGCTATAAGTAACTAGACTGGGAAAAACTTCCCTCCTGTTGTTCTTATGCCATAATGTTTGTTATTATTCTGAATAAATTAGCAAAAATCAGTGACAGAACAATAGATCATTTGTGTGATACATTGGTGGCTTATCTATCAAGAGATTTCAAGGTATCTATTTGGTCATTTTTATGTAGAATTCCTGTAAGTTTTCCCATCATCACCAGAAAATGAGTTTAACTGGATTCTTATCTAAAGTATCTATATATTCTAAAAAATATGGGCTTTTCCATCTGTTCCTAAAGTACAGGAGCTGTAGAAGCTTTTGGTTTCCGCCTGGTTAAATATACTGGTTGATTAGGTAAAATGTTTAGTTTCCTGTTACCTGATAGCAGACAGGGCTACAGCCACTGGCATGTGTAAGTGAGGAATTAAATTGTAGGAGGACAATAGCAATAAATAAGGAATATTACCAGAGATTCTGAAAGGTTTTTGTCTGCACTACAAACTAACATACTGGGATATTTGTTACACATACTTGCAGTTTTACAAGTTCAGAGGGACTCTTGTAAGTTTTTCTAAAATTTAACATATACCTCCCTCTTTTTTTTAGTGCCCTACAACTGGCTTATGTTCAAAGTGGGGGAAATGATACCTCTGTTTTGGCACAGATGAGGGATCTTCAAGCAGAAGCATTGACATTTGAAGAAATGGCACATAAACAGGAGCGCAAGGAGAAGAAGAAGCGAAGTAAATCCCACATATTATTTGCTTTATTATTTAACAAGGGTGCTACAGTTATTCTCATGATTTCCCCCCGGATAGTATAGCCCAGACACTCTGCCCTAAAACAACCCTACTTGAACTGTGAGACTATCCTACAAGTGCAAGATTTTGTAAGGCAATTGTTGCCTGAGCCCATGCACTATTGAACCATGTGACTATTTCCATTTAATTTGTATACCTTGGTAATGAAGCTATGACCTTGTAGGAATAGGAACTTAGGGCTGAGACAGACCTAAAAAAACAGAAATGTTAAAAAAAATTGTAAATATACACTACTGGACAACTACTTGAGATATGTTCTATTGAAAAATTGGCATTATAACATGGCCTCTTGAAAGTCTGCAAATAAGGACAACACTCCTTTTTTGAGAGAGTAACAAAAATGTCTTGTTTGCAGAAAATGATGCTGCCCCTCGATTGCTTGATGTTGAACTAATGGCAGTGGAGTTGGAGAATCAGCGTTTGGAAGAGGAAATATTTAATATGAAGATGCAGAGAGGCAAGAAGAAGGCTGGCAATGGTATGTTATCCCTCTATTATGCAGTAGAGTCTCTTACATTGAATTCACATATGAAATGATGCAGCACTAAATTGATTTTATGGCCTACAAGTTAAGCTGGCCATACACGGGCAGATAAAGGTGCCGATATCAGTCGTTTAGACCGATTTGACAACCAATCCGTCTGAAGTCCATTGCGCTTCTCGTAATCCGTAATTCATAGAGCCAAACGTTCGGATTACCCCGATGTAGCCCTGCCAGTAGTGGCATATCGGGGAAAAATCTGCTCGTTTGGAGCGGATCTTTGCATCTATGGCCAGCTTTAAGCATAGCTTCCAACAGATCACTTAACAGATCACATAAGAAATTAATTTAATAACCTCAGTACATGAGACCTCACCAACTGCTTCTCCAGCAAACATTTTAGTCTGATATGCTAAAGTCATCACTCACAGGTCCTAAACTGAATTTTTCCACTTTCTTTTTGTGCCAAAATGCTATAGAACAAGCAGTGTTTCTTTCTGTGCCACAAATACATAAAATATTCTGCATGCTAGATCTCATGTTGCTGTCTGACATTTCAGTATCATATATTCTGGGGAGCAGTCTAGTTCTCTGTGTTTGAGTTCACTTGCAGGCTTAAGAGCTTTTCAAAAGTATAACTGGAAAACTGCCAGTGGGCCCATGCTTTGGGAGTGATTGGAGGGTGCATATTTATTTTTAAAAAATTCCCCCACACACTTCCAGGCACTTGATGTATCACTTTCTTTCACTATTGGCACATTTACAGTACACAAACAGTGCCAGTTGCCAAGGGGCATAAGCAGCTGGTCAGAGGTCTGGTGCACCGGGCAGAAATGACTCCTATCATTCTGTTTAACTATATACACTGTGTGACAGACGGGTGCAGGTCTAGTGACTTGTCTTCATGGTGTTATTAGGGATGTAGACTTGCAGACCTCTTGCTGCTTATTTGTACATTACTTATTTAAGAGAATGGTGCATTTGGCACAAATAGATTTAATTGTTCCTTCTTAACAAAATATACTATAACTTCCTCTTTCAATGATAAAAAATTGGCCTTACTTACACAAATTCACCCCTTCTCTGTATTAATCAGTATTTAAAGAACTATATTTTACATAATCTGAAGACCTTTTTTTAGAGTCGGCGATAGGTTGGACTAATAAACACTGGTAGAGCATAAATTAAAGTTCTACATAGATCGAAATAGAGCCTCGTCAAAACATGTTGTAATGCTAGCCTTAAAGGAATAGTTCAGTTTAAAAATATAAACTGGCTAAATAAATAGGCTGTGTATAATATAACTAATAGTTAGTTAGGCAAAAATGTAATGTATAAAGGCTGGAGTGACTGGATGTGTAATTGGAATTGTGTAGGCAACCAAAGGTAACATTAACAGTAACCTGAATGTTTTATGCATTTCAATGTCTAAAGCTCTACTCTGTTAGCATCTCCACCTTTAGTGAAACTTTGTTGTCATCCCCACACTGCTTTTCCTTATGCCATAAGTCTTTCAAATCAGCTGTCCCTATCATTGTGTTTTGTGATTGAGTTTGTTGACTTTATCCATAAATGTTTCCAAGGCACCATGTAAAAAAGTGATCAGGGGGTACTTGTGACAAAAGAATGGGGAACATCGTCTGATTTGTTATTTTTCCTATTTAATCCTACAATTTAAATCTTCTAGTTAGTTTCCCATTGCAACAAAAAATTGATATCCAGACGTTCGTCGTTCCAGGAATAAAATCTGACCATCTATTGCCAGTATAATTTTGCACAGAAACACTTATTAGTCAAATAAGTTTGGGGCTCTTTAATACACTATTTACACAGCAAACAGTAGAGCTATAAAAAGCATGCATTTTGCATGTTGTGTTTACTGGTTACTATGGAAAGAGATGTTGAACTATTTCTTGAGCTCACTAAGTCAGGGTAGTTTGTGTGCGAATAAAGATCATTATCTGGCCAATTTACTCAAACTGTTTGTTGCCATGAAAGTGACGCTAGCACCATGACTATTAGAAATAAAGAGATTGCATCAGCTTTTTTGTAACGATATTGACAAGAAGTAAACTTCTAGTTAAACAAGGAACCTGCCTTTTCCAACAATGTTTCATTCAAACATCATTCAATTTGAAATAAAAAAACAGAGTTGTAGCTAAAACTGGCTTTTAGGAGAAATTTTTTTTTCTAGAGGATATACAGAGCCGTACAATGTAGTTAATCTGTTTTTCTCTCTCATTGTATTTTTTTTTGTTTTACGTGTATAGTAATCAGCTCCCAAAGACACAGATCTGTTCTGTCTGCTTTACTCTCTCTCAGGCCCGGATTTGTGGAAAGGCCACCTAGGCCCAGGCCTAGGGTGGCAGGATTCTAGGGGGCGGCATGCTGCACAGCCACACCCACATTGGTTCGGAAACACTGGGAATACACAGGAGATACTATAGTTTTTTTTAATTTCCTGTGCACCAATCCCCATTGTTCTGGTCCTGATGATGAAAATTTGCCAATAAAGGGTAGAGTATGGGGGCGATGAATGGCAGTGGGCCTAGGGGCGCCCAAAATCCGGCCCTGCTCTTTCTCACTTCCTTGTCCCCGAAATACATTCAACATTGCATATCCATGTGCTGAGTCCTTTTTTAAACAAGCATATAAAACAAATTAGTTAAGTACAGTTGAATAATCACTCTTCAATAAGTCTGTGTGGCTTCCTCTAGGGATGTGTAGGTCTCTAGCTCTTCAAGGTTTCTTTCAGATGTAGCAGCGCCCTGGACTTGTCCTTGTGTTGCTAGAATCCTCTCTGTATCTTAAGGACTCAAAACCACATTTGATTCATCATCTCTCACCATCTTGAGTTTTTCTCAAGAACCTTCTATTTCTTCTGTATTTCTGCCCATCAGGTGTCTGTACAATGTAAGACCAGGGCCGGATTAACATAGCAGGCGCCCCTAGGCCCACTGTCATTTGTCGCCCCTGACCCCACCTTTTATTTGCTTGAATTTTCATTATCGGGACAGAGCAATGGGAATTGACATAGGGGAAATTTAAATTTCTGAACCAATGTGGGTGTGGCTGGGCAGCATGCTGCCCCCTAAAATCCTGCCACCCTAGGCCCGGGCATAGGTGGCCTCTCCACAAATCCTGGCCTGTGTAAGACATTGGTTGTTCAGCAACTGCTGTGATTTCTTGCTGGACGCCACGTTCCATCCTGTCACATCCTTACACTTATCATAAACAGAAACAACATTTTTTTTCCTGTCAGCTAGCATTAGGGAATTCTATGTGTATGAGAACAACAGTAAAGTAATCCCATATAAACATTTCCCATTAGGCCTAATGCAGGCTAGGAGAGCATCAAAATAAAAGTGTCCTTATCTTATTGCAGGCCTTTCTCCTCTGCCACCCTTATAATGGACACCAACACTTTTACATCCCGATCCCCAGCAGGTGGAGAATGTGACAAGATCCCTTACATCTGCTGCCTCCTTTCACCCTTACAACTCATCAAATATGAAGAATTCTCTTTTTTATATAAATAGAACTTTATTTGTTCACCAAATTCATTTAGTGCCTTGACTACAGCGTAAAATAAAATTTCCTGGCAAAAAGTTTTAAAGTGCTTTCTTATGCATCAAATATAGTCCACCTTTATCTTAAGCCTAGAAAAGGTATGTACCTGTGTTTGACTTGTTCTAAACCCTGTTGTATTCTTTTCACCTATACTAGCAGATCATTATCATTTAAGCAGTGCTTTACATTAATATAAAACAAATGATAATTTAACAATAAAAAGAAATAAAAATAGGATTAATGGTCCTGCTCGCAAGAGCTTACAATGTACGCTCCATTGGGATTAAGCTGCTGATGTAATCACTTAAAACAATCTGTTTCGTATGTGTATGGTGGCCTTTATGTGGCTATTGGTCATTTTGGGGGTTGGGCAGGTATGAAAATGTCCAAGCAGCATTTACACTAACCTAAAGGGTTCATGACTTAGCAGGACTTGGCAGTGGTCAGTTGTGCAGTCTCCATGTCCCTGCTAGAGAAACCTGATTGGCTGAGTAATGTAATATAGATTGGCTGGGCCAATCAGGTTGCTGAGAAGCAGGGACTTGTAAACACTGATTTTCAGCTCTTCCAACATAAGGACAAGAGTGCAGTTCTATCAGTCTAACTATCACGTTAGCTACATGACATACTTGAGCCTTTATGACCTGGCCAGACACAGTCACGGCTAAATAGAAAGTCACAGCAAATAAATTCTAGTGGTTAAAAATATTGTAAAAAAAGTGGCAATAGATCATTGCCATTTTTTTACATGGTACCCACCAAACAGATTGGTGATGTGATGTGTATTTGATTGCTGTTTTGTAGACTGTCTGTTAAACATGTCCCTTAGTACACATCTAGAATCAGTGCTTTAAAGCAAGATGGGACTGCTGTTATTTTTGCTTTATATTACACACTGATTTCATGTAGTAAGTAAGCACGCTTTATTGACAGCAATATATTTTTTAAAATGTAAATTAACTTTTTGCACTTGGGTTGTATATTTATGATATCTACAAAAGAAAGAAAAAAGAAAACTCCCCTTATTATCTGTAAGAAGTTCAAGAAATAAATGTGAGAGAATTAAAGTGTTGGTTCCTTAGGACCAGTCAATAATTATAAAGTGCTAGTGCGAGACAATCTTTGTCAGAATTGAATAGGATATTACCTATGTAAAGTTCAAAAGGTGATAGTTTAGGACCAGTTATTAAATCCTCAATGCTAGTGCAAGACAAATTTCTATCCAAATTTAAATACAATGTAGGAGTGCTGAATATCAATTAGAAAGGTGAAATAGTTAATAAATAGTGATTCAAAATTTCATTAAATTAAAAATAATTCATATCCAATAAAGTTTTTCTTATAGATCCAATAGATTAATATCAATTAATATAAATAACTTAGTATTATAAACCAATTGATAAAAATGCTTGAATAACCTGGATTAAAATATTCAGAAACAGGAAAAAATTGATAGCAGGTGGAGAAGTCCCATAGGATCTGTCTGTTGTTTTGCTATCTGTGGGACCCCACAAGAAGGAGAAGGCCGCAACACACGGACTGTGGTCTCGTTTTGTTAACTAACACTATTTCCAAGAGCTATGCTAAAAGGCCACAAATCCGTGTGTGCATTGAGTGGAAAACAGATAATAAGAGAAAAGACTGTAAGAGCCAGGTGGATCGCAGACTTAACACGATCAGTGCTGTATAGTAAAAATTGGAAGAACAATTCCCCCGAGATTTTAGTCTAAAAGTTAGATAGTTAAAATAATGATAAGGAGATCTCTTGCCGACTCCTTATCATTATTTTAACTATCTAACTTTTAGACTAAAATCTCGGGGGAATTGTTCTTCCAATTTTTACTATACAGCACTGATCGTGTTAAGTCTGCAATCCACCTGGCTCTTACAGTCTTTTCTCTTATTATCTGTTTTCCATACAGCAATGATGTATATGTGATATTACTATAGAGCAGTGATCCACAACCAGTGGCTCGTGAGCAACCCCTTTGTTACCAACCCCTTGGATGTTGCTCCCAGTGGCCTCAAAGCAGTTGCTTATTTTTAAATTCTAGGCTTGGAGGTAAGTTTTGGTTGCATAACAACCAGGTGTACTTCCAAACAGAGTCTTCTGTAGGCTGCCAGTCCACTTAGGGGCTACCAATGGCCAGTCATGGCACCTTTTTTGCACCATGCAGGACATTTTTAATGCTTGTTTTGCTCTCCAACTCTTTTTACATCTGGATGTTGATGTTGGTAAAAAAAAAGTTGGGGACCTGTGCTACAGAGGGTAAGACACACTGGTGCACTTCATAAACTGGTGCATGTTACAAGTTTCATAATGACCTGAGCGTCCAAGAAGACCGTGCACCCAAGGAAACCCTGTCGGCCATTACTGTGTGTCAATGGAGAGCTGTGTAGGTGGCATGTATAAAAAGAAGTTGCACTGCATATAACACATTATAAGCAATATCATTTGGGAAAAGTCCTCTTATTTTTTGGGGGGGTGGTGTCAGGTTCAAAATCCATATCATGTCCTTGTAAATATCTATTGTATTGAACTTCGCCTGGTCTGAACAGGCGAAGTAAAGACTAGCGTAAGTGGTAACGTTCAGGAAAATTTTGATCTTAGTGAATTTGCGTAATTACGATCCTTCATCAGTGCGCAACTTCGTCTGGCATAAGGGTGCGAAGTTGCGCAAGTCTATCTATTTCGGTAGCGAAAATTTGCAAAGTTACGAATTGACGTCACGCTGGCGAATTAGCGCTAGTGTTAGACGCTTCGCACTTTAGTGAATTTGGGCCTGTGTGTCTGCAACTGGGCCAACAAAGTGTCTCCACATCAAAGAGCGGATTTTCAGGTGTCTTTTGTCACCCCCAGGTATTGAAGCTTCTCCTTTAAAAGCTTGACATTTTGAATATAACAGTTTGAACATCTGTGGTCCATGGCATATTTCATGCACATACTGTACATTCATTGACATTTATGCTTTGTTTTGCAGGGGACTCTGAATTGGTTGAGATGCAAAGGGAGCACCTCCAACAAATGGCACAACTGCAGGCTGATATTGAGCTACTCAGAAGGGATGTCAGCAGAATGCCTCCTAGAGTTAGTCATGGGCCCCCGCCATTTCTTCCTCCGCCTGTTGCACCACCGCCTCTACCACTGGCACATCTCTCAAGGCACCCAGCAGGGAGACCAGACGGTGCAATAATGATGGGGGGTCTGGTAAGTAACCCCTATTGTGTGCTTATACTTTCAACAGAAATGGTTTCTTTATAGCAGCAAACAGAACTACTTACCTGAATAAGTGCAATTGTCAGTAGCAACCAGACAGGTCTTTGCATTTACAAGTTACAAAATAACAACAGACTTACACTTCTGCTGTTTAGCTGCTATGTCTGTAAATCAGTCTCATAGGTTTTATTTAGACTTTTTGTACTGTGGACATAGTTTCTATGGCTTATTTGCCTAGCAACCACACTGTAGTTTGGAAGGCAGAATGGAAAATTATGTTCTGGCTATAAAACTGAAATCTCATAGTAAACTCAACAATCAAATATTTTGTTTTTTGTTTTTTTACATTAAATAACGAAGACTAACTGAAAAGTTGCTTAGACTAGGCCTATCTATAACTATAAACAAGTTCATTTAAAGGTGAAATCTCATTTTAACGCTTTCCCTGCCAGCAAAATACAAAGTAAAGGTGCTTCATGAAAAGTATGTTGCTAAGCAAAGTGTTTTCATTTGGCATTGCCTTAAAGCAACAGTTCAGTATAAAAATAAAACTGTGCCAAATAAAAATTGTTTTCAATATAGTTAGTTAGCCAAAAATGAAATATATAAAGGCTGGAGTGATTGGATGTCTCACATAACAGAACAGAAGAACACAACACAACTTCCTGCTTTTCAGCTCTAAGTCAGTCAGTTAGTCAGCGACTTGAAAGGGGGGCCACATGGTACATAATTGTTCAGTGAGTTTGCAATTGATCCTCAGCATTCAGCTCAGATTCAAATGCAAACTAACTGAACACTTATGTCCCATGTGCTCCCCCATGAAGTCACTAATTTGTTGCTGACTGGTAACAGATTAGATTCCAGAGTTATAAAAAAAAAAGTGTGACAAAGAATAAGGACAACTAATATTGGCTTTGTGTTTTAGGATCCGGTGCGCCCTCCTAGTCCATCTGCAAAAAGACATATATTGGAACCTATAGATGCCCTGGGACCTGCACCTTATGATCCAGTGTAAGTGATATAAGAAATCATGAATTTGTTTTCATTTTTAGATTTTTGTTTGGTGTGGATATGACTATATTACTTTAGGGATATATATTTATATTATA
Organism: Xenopus borealis; assembly: GCA_024363595.1. NCBI lineage: Eukaryota > Metazoa > Chordata > Amphibia > Anura > Pipidae > Xenopus > Xenopus borealis. Next base: position 82,373,481 of record CM044437.1, read on the forward strand.
TACATTTATATATATGCTATATATATATATGAAAGAGTCAGTGGATGTTTGCGTGTGCCTTAGCCTGATTAAAGAAAACTGTATAGTATATATATATATATATATATATATATATCTTCTGTATATTCCTATAAACATGGTTTGTCGAGTTCTCTTTATGTGGATAAAAGCAGGGGGGAGAAAACTGAATTCACCAACACACCTTGCGAGGGAAGTTTGAAAGGCAAAATGCAACGGTACATTTTCTTATTGTGATTTTGTTTTTTGCTAGTGGGATAACATTTCAGGAAGATTTGTTGCCTGCGGTAGAGCAGATTTATACATGGGGAGGAAGGAGCCCATGGGCAGCCCCACTTGTGTATTTGTTGATGTGCATTCCTTTTCAGTGTACCAAAGTAAATAGGTTTACTTCTGTTTGATAACCTTAGGGCTGGTTTTGTCATATTCTATGACTTTCTGCTGGGGCTTGACCCAACTATTCAGAAGATCCGGCTTGTCAGTGGTCTGTATAGCAATGGGCACAAAATGGGACAAACTACATCCCTCCCGGATGTCTTGTGTGAAGTGTGGCAGTCATCACAGCACCTGACCAATGCCCCTAGAGGAAACATTGCTACATTATCAGCAAAGCAGCCCATTCCAAGGTACTTTACAAATATTTACTTTGTGTCTTTTTTTTTTATAAGAATATATGTATTAGTAGATCAGAGCAGAGGATCAGATTACGATTTTAGAAATAAACATATTTTATTTTTATTAAGCAACCCCAGGGTCCCAGCAACAAGAATAATATTTCATCGCTCAGTTTAGCAGAAGTCCTATAGCTTTGAACACTGCAACAGTGTTTGGGGGCTGTATGGAAGCAGAATTTCATGAGATAGCAGTACATAGACTCATCCTATTCAATTCTAAACAAAGAAAAAACTTTTGAATAGCATCTCCAACTTACAGGTATTTAATTCTGTTTTGCCTAGGGTTCGACCTTCATCCGCCATTTCTCTCATTATGGAACTGCAAGGATCAGGAGGTTTTAACCCATATGGGCAGGAAGTGCAACAGCTGTCCTCATTTGGTTGGTCAAAATTTGATCTGTTTGATCAGCACAACCAAGTCCTGAGCGGCAGATGGAAGCTCCCTGTTAGATCATTCCCATTGAGGCCAGGTTTACATACGGGGCAACTGAACACCGTTCCACAGGTAACAACTATTCATTCTGAAGGTTACGTACACATTGTTGTCAAACATACATTGTCCATTGTCCTTTTTTATTATAGATGGGAAAAGCTGAGATTTTTTTTCGTGTAATTAATGCCAGAGATGCCGAACTTCAGTCCATGGCAGAAATAGATCCTAGAAACGCATCACTATACCAGTACCCTCCTTTGGTAAGTAATTGATTCACTGGCCTACCAGTATTAACACAGGTAGCACTTTTAGGCTAAAGATTAGGTGATTTCTCTAGTAGTATTTCTGGTACAGGGCAAGAATAAAATTGCTAGATGGTACTGCAACTCTTGGCCACTTTGCAGACCTAGTTCCATCAGGGCCATGCCTGAAGCTGGATGGGTTTATAGAGCTTGTGCGCAGCTGTTATATTCACAAGGGAACATAGACAGGCTTTTCTCTCTTTTCTACCTGCTTTGTTCTACCTGATTTGAAGAGTATAACACACATACAGGGAGCATAGGGTAGGCAGAGTATGGCACACACACAAAGCATAGGGCAGGCAGAGCATGTCACACACACAGGGAGCATAGTGCAGGCAGAGTATGACATACACCCAGAGCATAGGGCCGGCAGATTATGGCACACACAGGTAGCAGAGGGCAGAGTATGGCACACAGACAGCATAGGACAGACAGCATATGGCACCAAAGGGTGCATAAGGCAGGCAGAGTATGGCACACAAGGGAGCATAGGGAAGGCAAAAATACAGCAGTAGACTGTGAAACTTATAGGGACCACTCAAAAATGAACAGTTCATACATACTAAATTATAATGTATATGCCATTAGAAGTATTAGGCAAAAGTGACGGGCGACATTTGTGAAACAGCAAAATGAATAAAACATATTGTAATCGATAGGCTTTCTTTTGCTCAATTTTTTTTGTGCAACTTTGTTTACAATACTTTGGAGTCTATGGGGCTTTTTTGTGGCCCAAATATTTTGCCCATCACTTTTAGGCACATTTTTAGAAAAGTTTTGTAAGGGGAATATACAGCAGTATCCAAACTAACAGATGTCTTTATTACTTTACAGATGTCTGGTCCAGCCGTTGCTGTCATGAATAACCCAGCACCTCAGCCAACTTTCCACCCTTCCCTAAAGTCATTTAATATGCCTCTTCCTCCTTTCACTGATTATGTTGACCCACCCCCAGTACAAGAGCTGCCTAACCAACAAAAAAACAGTCAGAGGTGAGAGAATGGCACCAAAGTTCTGATTGTAAATACTTACTATCAGACCGACCATTGCAAATACAAGCAATTAAAATGCACTGGCATATGTTTGTACAGATAGTTATGTAATTTTGTACAGAGGCAGAACATGGGTCTCTCAATTAAATGGATGGATGGTGAGTTACATAAGGAGTTGGTAAACCGACCAGTCTGGTATATAAAGATTAATTTTATATATTATATGGTGAATAGTTTTACAGACTCTTTTTGAACCTAATATGTAAGTTTGCACCTTCAGATAAAAACTCCTTTCTTCTATGATTGAGTTACCCAATTGTTCACTGGAAAGATCTACTGGTATAAAAAGAAAGAAAAAATCTTTGAGTTCCTCTTGTCCAATTCCAACAATCCCTACTGGGACAGCCTCTGATACATTTTCTGCTTAGCCATGCTTCTCTGAACTTTTTGTTGTTTTGTAATGCCCTTTTTTAAAAAAAATTTTACTAAATCTGTAGTGCTGGTGCCTTACCAGTAATTTAATAAAGTTAACACTTAAAATTCATTCTTGTCAGTTAATACTGTTTTTAATGGCTGCTGAAAATTGTCATTGCTTCCTATAGCTAACTCTGTTATCGACAAGTACTATGTTCTTCATCGTTAAAGGGATACTGTCATGGGAGAAAAAAATTTTTCTTCAAAATGCATCAGTTAATAGTGCTTCTCCAGCAGAATTCTGCACTGAAATCCATTTCTCAAAAGAGCAAACAGTTTTTTTATATTTCATTTTGAAATTTGACATGGGGCTAGACATTTTGTCAGTTGCCCAGCTGCCTAAAGTCATGTGACTTGTGCTCTGATGAACTTCAGTCACTCTTTATTACTGTACTGCAAGTTTCAATGAAATCACCCCCCCCCCCCAGCAGCCTAACAACAGAACAACAGTAAGGTAACCAGATAAAAGCTCCCTAACACAAGATAACAGCTGCCTGGTAGATCTAAGTACAACACTCATGTCCCACTTCGTACTATTCAGTTACATTGAGAAGAAAAAACAACAGCCTGCCAGAAAGCAGTTCCCTCCTAATGTGCTGGCACAAGTCACGTGACCAGGGGCAGCTAGGAAATTGACAAAATGAATAGCCCCATGTCAGATTTCATAATTGAATATAAAAAAAATCTGTTTGCTCTTTAAAAAAATGGATTTCAGTGCAGATGTCTACTGGAGCAGCACTATTAACTGATGTGTTTTGAAGAAAAAAAAACGTTTTCCCATGACAGTGTCCCTTTAAGGATTTTCCTTTTTGGGTATATATACTGACAAATGAAAAAACCTATGTACCAAGTGGATGATGAATTACATAGTTTATGGGCTGTACTTCATCTGTTGCTAATAAGATATTTGTATCTCAAAGCACATATTTTAAATATTATTTGGCTTGCCTGGTAATGTCACAATAACAAATTTTGAAACTCTATTGTATGCATGGGTCTGTCACTTTTAATGAGTGATTCTTTACTATATGTGGCTAACCTTGCTACACCTACAAGCCTATGTTGAGGATTTTACTATTGATTGCAAGAGCAGAGTAACTTTCCAAGGAAATTTATTTTTATTAAAAACTTTTACTTAGGTTCCATCAAGTCTCAATTACATTAATATCCAATGATCTGTATTGGTAAACCTCATATGTAGATTCCATATCTATGTTGAAATTTGAACCTAATAAAATAAAAATGGTGTCAACACGGGCTGGGTCTTTTGTTTTTTTTCTTTCTCCGGGAATTGAAATGTCTTTTTACTGACATTGCTGCAATAATGCAAAGTACAAGTACATGGAATATATTGTTGTTAATAACTGTAAGGCTTGTCTTCTGGTTACATGATATATTGCAAACAATGATAAGAGGAGCACATCATATACACAGTTTGTTTTAAGGTTAGGGAATCACTAAAGAGCATAAAAATACTGCATATGATGTTCCCAAATCAGTACATAAAGATGGCCAAATTATAATGTGATATGAAAACAACCCCTAAAGAGTGACCAAACAATGGAGACTGGAGAGTTCAGCAGAGTTTGAAAGTAATAAGGAAAGCAATGAACACCTCCAACCTTTACAAAATAACAAATGCTCATCATCACCAAGTAATTTGCTCCAGACTACAAGCCTGTTTTTTTATTTCAAATAGTGGCTGAAAAGTCCAACCATTTGTGTCTTTCAGTGAAATACCATTGGAAGGAAAGAGAAAGCTGGAGTTTTCTAAAGCAGAAAATCCAAACAGACTGGGGTTTATTATAGACAGAGTTAAAGATGCACCTTTAGGAGATGGAACACTGCGTCTAACAGGATATCACATGAAGACAGGAGAAGTAGGTCATACCTCCCAACTGTCCCTTGTTCAAGGGGACAGTCCCTCTTTTCACAGCTCAAACCACAGCCCCTGATTTGTACTGGGAAGTCCCTCTTTTCTCTGCACTGACCAGCCAGAAAAAAAAAAAAAAAAAAGTTTCTAACTTAATTGGCTTTTGGCAGAGAGCTAAGAACAGCTAACAGGTGCAAATAAGATAGTTGGTAACAATTTTGAGATAAGAAAATAAGTAATTGTAACAGTTTAGATAAGGAGAAATATTTCATAACCTGCCAAACTTTGAAAAATGAACATGGTAATTAGGGGGTGTGGCCACAAAAAGGGCGTTGTCAAAGAATTTGCCATGATTTGTCCCTCTTTTTAATTCCAAAATGTTGGGACGTATGAAGTTGGTTGGGTCAGAGAAACCTGCATATCACAATAAGCATATAATTTTATTGTATCCCATATATTCATGTACAGTATGATACACAGATAAAGGAAATGCAACACTTTGGGAGTTATTTACTAAAATCCGATTTTATCTAATAATTTAAAGGAGAAGTAAACCCCTCCCGAGCTAACCCCCATTTTTGGGCCTTTTCCTGAAAATCCTGAATTTTTTCGGATTTCTGTCTGAAATGGTTGGATTGTCCGGCTAATTCCAGCGCAGACCACAGAAACATCCAAATAGGATAGGGACCTCTCCTATTGACTAATACACAACTTCTGCAGGAGGATTTTTGGATTCTGGCTTTTTGCAACATCTGACTTTAATAAATCTTGAAAAATATTAATAAAGAAAACGTAAAAATTTGAGTTTAGCCCCGAAAAGCCCAACCAGATAAATCTGGAGCTTAGTAAATAACCCCCCAAAAAGTCACTTCCTAAAATATCATGAAGAATATCATAAGAATAAGTATTTGAGTAAGAGATCCCATATATGTAGTTCTCCACACTAAGAACACCTGCCACATAGCTACAAACAACACCTGCTAAACCTGCTGTGTGATGCCTGAAACAGGCAGAATGAACGCCCTTACTATCAACATTAGTGAAGCTTTATTATTCATGACCTTTAATTAAACATTAATTAAGGGTGCTCCCTACCCGTTCTGGAGCATGATGAGTCTTGCTCCTACATAATAATGCTCTGGGACTGGCAAATTGCCATTTAAGTTGCAAGTTTATTGAGGGTTGATTGTGTTACAGGGCCAGTATTCCCCCCATCCTTTTTCAATATCAGTCAATGAATAGGGCTTGTGTCATACATACTTTATGCCTATTGTTTTAATCACAAAAAATCATGATTGTTATTTCTTAAGCCAAACAGTACATATAGGGAAATTTAAGTTGGTCCTTGCTAGACAGGTATATTTAGAACTTATGATCTCATATTGAAAAAGGAGGTATACTGCCCCTTTACATAATTATGGGTGTTATTATCTGAATGAATAACAATTGCCTTTTAAAGTCTACTCCAATAAAGCATTCTAGGACAAACCCCTCTCACAGGGTTACAGGACTATGTCCACTGCTACTTTATTCAGTTAGTATTAGATACCATATTTGTATGTGTACAAAGATATTAAATAAACTGAAATGCTAGGAATGCATAAGGTGATGGCTATGCATACAATTATTGCAAATGAATACATACATATATGTATGTATATATATATTTATAGCCTGGGAAGTTATATAAAGTTTCTGGCTATGACCAATCAGTGCATGCAGTGATAGTTTTAAACACAAAAAATGATTGGACAAAAGTATGACTGTCAATAAATTCATTGATTGGCTGCTGTAAAACTGGCATCTCTCCTTCCCTTCATTTATAAGTGATGTCTATATCTACAGGTTATTCCCACTAAACAGATGGGAATGAATTGTATGATTTCTGCTGTGAGCTCCAACATCAAGCATGGACACTTCATTTTTGGAGAGCAGGAGGTACTAAATGTTATAAAATTGTGCTGCTGGAAATATCAAGAAACCTAGACACAAAGGCAGGGATTTGAAAAGTACAAAAGATAGGGGAGATGGGGATAAAGGAAAAGATAAGAGGCCAGAAGGCAATGGAAGGCTACGCAACTTTAAAGAACCAATACAAGATCTCCCAAACGATTGTCTTTGAAATCCAGGCCCCCAACATCGCAGGCAAGAAAATACAAATATATTTTAGTGTGTGTGTATATCTATCTATTTATCTATATCTATCTATCTATCTATCTATCTATATATATATATATATATATATATATATATACACACACATATTTAAGGTAAGTTAAAACGAAAACCTGCATGTTAATTTGCTTACATTAACCCATTGTCACCATAGTTTTATGGCCCATTCTGTAATAATTATGATTCAGCCAAATTCCTTTGCCCGACAAGTACAGATATGGGACCTGTAATCCAGAATGGTCGGGTTTTTAGGAAACTGGATCTTTCCATAATTTGGATCTTCATACCTTAAGTCTACCAGAAAATAATGTAAACATTAAATAAACACAATAGGCTGGTTCTGCTTCCAGTAAGGATTAATTATATCTTAGTTTGGATCAAGTACAAGCTACTGTTTTATTATTACAGACAAAAAGGAAATCATTTTTAAAAATTGGATTATTTGATTATTATGGAGTCTTTGGGAGACGGCCATTCCCTATTTTCAGAGCTTTCTGTATAATGGTTTTCTGGATATCGGATCCCATACTTGTACTGCAGATCCCACTACGGTTATACGTGGCGTTAATATTTTTTTAAATCCTAAATACAGAACCTTGCATTTATCCCACTTCAAAATTAGGAATTCAAATGGCCAGTCCACTGAGATTAAGTGAATGCTATTGTTTCTATAGCAAATACAGTGACTAAGTCATATAACATAAAAACAGTGACAAAGCTTTGAATAATTCAATTCTGTGGTATTATTAGACTTGCAAATCCCAGTTATGTTTCCACGTCTAGGTGATTTTTGGTGGTGTGACTCCTGAAGAAGACATGCTCCTTATGCTGCGTTTCTATCACTGGCCTGGGGGAAGCACCACCTGGGCTCCCTGGGAAGCTAGTAGGGCCTTTAAGCCACTGCCAACTAGTGAAGAATGGGCAGCGGCTTGGGCTATTCTGAGGCTCACTAGGGCAGCATCAACTGAAATAAAAGGTATATGCAGAAAAACAACTTGTCTGTAAAGGATAAAGAACCAAACCCTAAAAATTTTATGTACAGTAGAAACCCCATTTTTCAGGGGACAAAAATTGTGTAAAATCCATGAAAATGCTAAACTTGAAATCACGGGATGTAAAATGGAGGTTCTCCTGTAACTAGAAATGCCACATTTTATATGCAGAACTAACTGCACCAGCCTAAAGGGCAAACTTATCTATAACAGTAATGAGTCAGGCCTTCAAAGCTGTTCACAGGAGCTAACCATCTTGGATTTTGTTAGGAGTGTCAATGATACTCATGCTCATGAGGTTCAGTTGTCATTTAAGCTGATGCTACAGGGCAGCTGGTACCATGATATTTATATTATATATATATACAGAGTTGGTCACTAAGCTCAGGTAACTGACAGAAGCACAGAGAATGTGCAGTGAATCAGTAGGAAAGAAGATGGGGAGCTACTGGAGCATCTTTAGAGGCTTTGCCTTGGGCTGAGACTGAAACCCAAAACATAATGTGCAGTATTTCTACCCTACTTCTTTGTTATCCTTAAAGGAGAACTAAAGCCTAAAAATGAATATGGCTAAAAATGTCATATTTTATGTACTGAACGTATTGCACCAGTGGCGTAACTACAGAGGAAGCAGACCCTGCGGCTGCAGGGGGGCCCAGGAGGAATAGGGGGCCCATTAGGCCTTACTTAATGAGCAATTTTCATTAATATTTCAAAATTTCATTATATAGTGGTAAAACAGGACAACCTCAGGAAATTTTGGGGGCCCTAAAATAAATTTGCTGTGGGGCCCAGTAACATCTATTTACGCCACCAGCCATTTCAAACTTGTCACAGGGGGTCACCATCTTGGAAAGTGTCTGTGACACTCACATGCTCAGTTGGCTCTGAGCAGCTGCTGAGAAGCTAAGCTTAGGGACTGTCACAACAAATTATCAAGCAGAAAATTAGGTTGGTCTGTAATATAAGCTGATGTTACAGGGCTGATTATTAAATTCTGGTGCTAGTTGCACTGGTTTCTGTGCTGCCATGTAGTAATTATCCATATTAATTACTAATCAGTCTTATATTGTGACATTTCTATTCTATGTGTACTGTATGTTGTGAGTGGGTCCCTAAGCTCAGTAAGTGACAGCAGCACAGAGCATGTGAATCAGTGAATCAGCAGAAAAGAAGGTGGGGAGCTACTGGGGCATCTTTGGAGACACAGATCTTTACTGCTAAACGGCTGTGGTTGCCTGGGGCTTATACAAAAGCCCAAAACATAAAAGACAGCATTTGTAGCTACTTCTTAGTTCTCCTTTAAGTTCCCCTATTAACTACTACATTACAAAGACTATTTTAAGGGCCATTTACTATGACAAGTATGCCACATATTGCTTATTCAACAAGATTTCCTCCCCAGGTCTGGCTGTGGTGTAGACATTGCTGCAACATATATTACAACAGGGGCTCCATTATTCACTAAATATAATTAGACATTCTCAATGCAATTACTGGCCCAATGGCTTTATTAACATTACAGTCAGTTTAGTGTTAAGCTTTTTAGGAGCAAAATATTGGGTCTTTATGTCCGGCACAATTGCACATGACCCACACCAGATTCATGCACAGTGCCACATACATGCTGTAAGTATACTATTTATGATAAATGACATATGTTTTCTAAAATGTATATGGAATGTCTGCCTTGCAGTGCATCTGTCTTATATTTTGTGTTATTTGTGACTAAGTATATTGGATCTATTTATTCCAGATCATGGTGGCACTGAAAATGGCACATTGGTGTGGAACACAGGGACCCACGAACTTGCTCTTTACCACTGTCCTGCGCCCTCAGTTGTGCAACTGTCATCAATAGTGAGTTCTGTTACCATTCGATTTCTTTTATTTCCTGGTATTTACAGCTCTGGCAACATCTTCATTTGCTTTAGTGTTAGTTAAAGGTTGTTCACCTTAAAAAAAAACTAGTTGTTTTCAGATAGATCACCAGAAATAGTGATTTTTACCAATTACTGTCTATTTTCTATTTGTGAGTGTTTTTCTAATATTGAAGTGTAAAGTGTCATTTTTCACCTTCTAAAGCTGACACCCCCCCCAACTGTTCTAAACTGATACATTTAATGGATACATTTCTTATCTTTGTCCCTGCTGAGCAGAATCTCTGGGTTTCATTACAGGCAACTGTTAGAATTGATACAATAGTTGCTAATACTCCAGAGATGCTGCTGTGAAATGTATCAATTAAGGCTTAGTCCAGACGGGGAGATTCGGGGGCGATCCGTCGCCTGGCGACTTCTCGCCGCGACGGATAACCCCCGTATCTCCCCTGATAGCTAGGCACCGGCGAGGCTTAAAAGCACCGGCGCATGTTCACACGGAGCGGCGCGATTTTAAAAATCGCTCCAAAATTGTATCAGTTTTGAATTACTGAATTACTGAGCTGCCAGACTCTAACACCAGAGACCCCAACATTCAACTTTACACTTAGATTTTGGAAAAACAGTAAAAGATAAATAATGGAAAGTAATTGAAAAAAAGCCTTTATTTCTGGGGAAAATTTTGAAAACAACTGAACAGAAAAAAGTGTTTGGAAGGTGAACAACCCATTTAAGGGCAACAATAACTTGAATTTATGTTTACTTTCCAAATCAATCCTCTGTGTGTATGATAAATAAAGCCTAGAATTGAAAGATTTTTATCAGATGCTCATTGCATTTTGCACCCCCATGCAGCTGCCAGAGCGTTTCAATGAGACATTTGAACAATATGGCAGTGCATCTGTGCGGCTGTGCTTATTCAGTACATCACGACCAGACCAGGCATTTCCACCAGAGGCCCCCACAACTGATGAGCGTCTCCAAGATATTCCCAGGGTAAGTGAGCTAAGGCAGTTTAAAATGTACTACTCAAAAGGGGTACTTCATGTACATAACCACAAGTGTAGGTGCTATAAAATAAGCACAATTGAGAGACTATAGCAACATATCATTATGTCCTCCTGCAATTCTACATGGTTCCCAGGCCTGGGTTTATAAACTGGGCTCCAGCACTGCTTGTCCCTTTCTTTTCCCTTTCCCCTTTGCGCAAGTCCTATCTCATATCTCCCAACTGTTCTGTTTCTCATGGGACAGTCCCAATTTTGACAGCTCAACCCACTGTCCCAGATTATTAGTGAACTATCCTGGGTTTCTCTGTGATCTCTTGCAGTGAACAGCCAGAAAAAGATACCATGATTCTGAAATGTAATTAAATAAGAGGCTATTTGTCAGAGAGCCCAGAATAGTCAGCAGCTGCAAAGATACAATCATAGCCATTTAAGATAAGCAGGTCTCTTGGAGAAACTTGACTTGCAGCTTAAAAGGCAATTCACCTTCATTAGCAAAACTGTAATAACACTTAAAACCTGACCCTAAAACCCCCAGAAATATATTCAGACTTTTTTTTCTAAATGTTTAAACTTTCCATAAACTGCCAAATTTTGTAAAATAGATGTGGTATTTAGGGGGTGTGGCCATAAAAAGGGTGTGGTCAAAAAACATGTTATGTGTCTCTATGCTCAATGTTGTCCACAGCTGCTTATTGGAACACCCCTACCAGGGCCGGCCGTACCAAGTGCAGGGCCCTATTGGAACCATTTTGGTGTGGCCCCCTAGAAGGAACTTTGCTGTCTGTCGCAGGGTCACAGGGCTGGATGGGCAAATAGTCGCTGCTTTCCCCTCTGTCCAAGTGATGGCTTCCAGTTGGGGATGGGGGCACGCTGGGCAACTGGGGAATTAAGGGAATAGGAATCTGAGCTCGCACTGGAGCGGGGCCCCCATAAGTGCAGGGCCCAATTGGGACAAAACCGGCACTGACACTTATATACTATGTACACTGCTTTTTCACTGTTAAAGTATCTTATAGAAGCATTTTGCACAAAGTGCTATTTACCTTTAGGGTTGGTCCTGTTTGTAAGATATATAATGTTGTTCTTGTGTAGGATGTGTACATTCCCATCTCTCGAAGGACGGCAGTTTCAAAACCATTCACTTCTGCTGACGACATTGTCCTGTACATCGATGGTGCGCGTTTCCTCCCTGACGCCGTTACAGTCACTTGTGTCACCGGAAGAATATTTGACAGGAACTACGAACAGTAAGAAATAATAGCTTTCCTTTAGACATCATGTGCCAGGTGATATTATACATTGATAATACGTTTTTCGGGGGTTCAAAATCTACCAATGTTCAATGCCCTGCTCTAATACTTGCAAATAGCACACAAACATGGAGCCCTTGGGACATGGAATTCCTGCCCAGTAGAAATCGATGCAAACCAAGCTGGCCAAAACCTTATACAGTGTGGAAGGTGTTGCTGATACATTACAGACAGCTTGCTTTCATGAATAAGAGTCTTAGATGATAGACATGTACCTTTCTCAAATTCAGTGTCTCATCAGTTCTTGATTAATGACAAAAATAAAAGGATTCAGCCCTTTCAGGGATGTAAAATTGCTCAGAATGTTCCTTTGCAAATGCCAGATATACAAACAACTCTATAGTATATATTTAGTGCAGTTATGGGACCTGGAATGCAGAAAGCTCGGGACCTGGGGTTTCCCGGATAAGGAATGTTTCTGTAAGTCTACTAGAAAATAATGAAAACATTTTAAACCCAATAGGTTGTGCATCCAATAAGGATTAATTATATCTTAGTTGGGATCAAGTACAAGTAGGGTTGCCACCTTTTCTTAAAAGAAATACTGGCCTTCCTATATATTTTTCTTTTTTTCCTATTAATAACATTGGGATCAACCAATACCAACACAAAAATACCGGCCAGGTGGCGACCCTAAGTACAAGGTACTGTTTTATTATTACAGTGAAAAAGGAAATCATGTTTAAAATGTGGATTATTACAATAAAATGGAGTCTATGGAAGACAGCCTTTGTTTAGTTCGGAGCTTTTTTGATAATGTTTCTCATACCTGTATTTTCTATTCAGTAATAAAAAGAAGGAGATACGGTTTTTCACCATATTTTTTAAACAGAATATTGCACAATAGGAACATATGTCAGGACAGTTGTGGCACAGATTGTTGTCTTGTGGCACTGGGGTGTTAACCAGAGGACTAGCTCATACCTCCCAACTGTCCCGTTTTTAGAGGGACAGTCCCTCTTTTGACAGCTCAACCTGCAGTCCTTCATGTGTACTGGAAATTCCTGTTTTTCTCTGCACTGAACAGCCAGAAAAAGAAACAAAGTTTCTAACTTAATCGGCTTTTGTCAGAGCCCAGCAGCCAACAGCCACATCAGAAAAGAAGATACTTTTGAGACAATTTCTAGATAAGCAAATAAGTAGTTGTGCCAATGGAAAATGGTAATTAGGGGGTGTGGCCACACAAATGGGTGTGAGCAAAAACATTTTCACTGCGCTAAGTGCAGAAAACTTTTTTTGTCCCTCTTTTTACTTCCAAAATGTTGGGAGGCATGCTAGCTGCACACAGTTCTGGCTGTGTCTAAATTGGTTTCCTTTTATTGTCCTAAAACATTCCGGCAGGGTTCCTGATGAAATGAATCCTATTGTGCATGGAGAACTCATATTGTGTCACTGGGACTTGTGTGTATATATATATATATATATATATATATATATATATAAATATATATACATCATTAACAGTCTCATACAGTAAGCAAGTTTGTCCACTATTAATAACTCTTTATTGCACATGTGAATAGTTGTTGGACACTTTATAAGTGATAAGCTATATTCATGATAGATATCCTGTCTTTAGTATTGACACAGTATTCTGTATAGCACATCTGAGACATATGCCTTTAACTTTGCAGGTTTGGACCAGATATCTCCACAGGAGTAGATTTAAATAGTGACATATTCCAGCCATTCTATAACTTCTCATTACAGATCCACTCATCAAACATACCACCTACAGCTACTCTCTTACTGAAGGTAAGTGACCAAGAGACAGGGTGCAAACGAGGGATGATTTTTACAAAAGCTTGCTATGCTAGAGCCACGTCTGGGAAACCCTTGATCTCCATCCAGTTTGGAAGTGAATGCTGTTTATGGGCAAAACCTAGGGGCAAACAATCCTTCCTGATGTTACTATAATAATTGTAATTTAACTACTTTTGGTTTGTAAAATATATTCTAGATAAATGTCTTATAAGGAAAGCATTTTGCAAGACACAAATGACATATGAGATGTAATTCATTATAAATGAAGGGAATTGTAGCTCATTACACTTTAAAATGCAGGACTTAATGAATAATATCTAACCACAAAACAAACAGCACAGACAGGCTGATTTCCTTCTCCATTCTCCAGGTATACACTATTGACAGATTTATGCAAGAACTGACGCTTATAGGCTGGGCAGCTCTCAATTTATTTGTAGAGTCTGGAACCCAGAGATCACCCATCTCAGACACACATGATGTCAAGGTGAGCTGATTTTCTAGTTATTATATTGACTAAACAGCACAACAATTCCACATAAAAAATACATGAAGACATCTGTGGCATGTATTGTAATGTTTATGGTCCTTGGTAACAACTTTATACAATTGTGATAGGAGTGATCATTCCTGAGGTTTGAATTATTCTGCATTCATTTGCATTTCTTCCATAGAATACATATTGAATTCCATTCATTATACACTGCTTTTCCACTAACTACATGTTCTGATGTGATGTGTTGGAATTTCAGGTATCTTTAAATGAAGGCGCTCATCAAATCCGCTTGTATGCCAAAGCCCCTCCTACTGATCAATCATTTTCAGTGGAATCCGTGACATCATCAGGACGGTAAAGACATTATATTCCCTATGATTGGTCTCTTTGGCACAGATCCTCGACTTGTCCAATACCTGATGAACAAAATTGTGATTTAAAAAAAAAAAAAAGATACAATCTTGTTTTAAAAAAAGACAGTGAAGGTCAATCAGGATGAGCTCTTCTGCAACTCCTGCAAGCTTTGCATGAGGGGTATATTTATCAAAGAGTGAAGTTAAGAGTGAAGTTCAGCCACTAGAATGAAATTCTGCCACTCTCCATTTATTTCTATGGGATTTTTAAAGGTGTATTTATCAAAGGGTGAACTTTCACTTCACCCATTGATACTCTTTTCAAAATCCCATAGAAATGAATGGAGAGTGGCGGAATTTCACTCTAGTGGAGGAACTTCACTCTTTGATAAATTCACCCCATATTTCCTCTTTTATATATTGTTGGAACTAATGATGGGTGAATCTGACCCATTTTGCATTTGGTGCAATGCATTGAAGTCTATTTTTTTGTTGAATGACAATTTTTTCACCCCAATGGGCGTCCCTTTTTTGCAGGGTGAAAACATTTGCTTATCACTTGTTGGAACCAAATAAAACACTTTTGTATTCTTTCCCTTGCCTTTTAGTATTGTGCCTTGTGCCACTTTGCTGATACGTGTAATGAAAGTTTCCAAGACAAGTCAACACCTGCAGAATACAAATTCCCAGTTGGTCCAGGAATGTCCTCAATATGAACAAGGGGTGTATATTTCAGACTCTGCACAACCTACACAGGGAGAGATGCAACTCTATAAAGCAATGATGAACAGGTCTGGTGAGAGCAATAGGTGCAAAAACTGACAAATAATATTGTAGGACAGCTAAAGCTCAGAAGCTGGAATTGTGCGGCAAAAGAAACCAGGGGCCGATTTATCAAAGTTCAAATTTTCAGTTTCAAAAACTTGGATGTTTGATATCTATTAAGTAAAAAAGACTTGAATGTAAAACTCTGGCTTGGAAAAGTTTGCAAGTTCATGTAGAAGTCAGTGGGTAGGGTTGCCAATTGGCCGGTATTTTTGCTGGTTGATCCCAATGTTATTAATAGGGAAAAAAGATAAATATATAGGAAGGCCGTTATTTATTTCAAGAAAAGGTGGCAACCCTAGCGGGAGCTGTTCTAGGCAAAACTTTTTTTAAAAAAATTCGTTAACGTACATAAAAAAAAAACACCAAGACAAATTAAACTATAAAATCGCAAAGCTTTTATTAAAATATAAATTACAGAAACTTTGTACGTGCTCCTCTTCAGAAAAGGCGACAGGGAGACAATCCATTGTGTGGTGCTCGATTTCTCTTCCCTGGCTATCTCCTATAAGGAAAATATGGAGGAGAAATCGAGACCCTTTTTTTGAAGGGGAGTGCAAGCGGATTTTCGGTTATTTCTTAATAAAGGCTTGCTACTTTTAAGTTAAATTTGTGTTGGTGTTATTTTTTATGTATACTAATGAATTGGTAAAAAAAATTTGTTGTTGTTATTGCTCCTTTAAGGGATTTTTTCTTTTTTAATTCTGGTTTTTCAAATTTTTTGAGAGTTTGTGTAATAAAGTTGTTATAGAAATGTTTTACCATGTGATCAGCTTTGTAAGCGTATATACTACTTTCTAGTGATTTTTTTAGGTTTTCATTGCACAGAACACCAACTACATTAATGGTTGTGTCCTTCTGCAGGTCTGTGGTATTGGGAAGAGATGTGATCCCTGTTCTGGCTGGCACTTCTGGTCATGAACTGAACTCAAACAAGCAACTTTCCGCTTGGCTCCAGAGAACATTCTCTGAATTAAAAAATAAAAAACCCCAACCATTCCAGCTTTGCTGTGTCTCCCGCTACCTTGCATCTTCAGGATTAATGGTAAAGGGGATGCGTTACTATATTTTTCTTCTTTGCTTCAATGTAAAAATCTATTGAACAATTTTTTTTTGATTGACGGCCCAGTCCTGATACATGTAACCGGTTTCAGAAGTCTTCCTTGGCATAAAACTGAACTGAAGTCTCAATCAGCTTCCTACAGCGACACCATCTCAGTATATAGAATGCCACCATATTCAGTCTATTCTAATCCATTAAAACTTAAAAAATTTCCCTCAATGATGCTACCACATCATTATTACAACTATGCAAAAGCCAGTCAGCTGTGTAAAACAGAATTGTTCGATAGCTATTTAAATGGATACTGTCATGGGAAAACATATTCAATTTTGAAATCTGACATGGGGATAAACATATTGTCAATTTCCCAGTTGCCCCATGTCATGTGACTCGTGCCAGCACTTTAGTATGGAACTGCTTTTTAGCATGCTGTTGTTTTGCCTTCTCAATGTAACTGAAGGAGTCACAGTTAGGGTTGCCACCTGGCCAGTATTTTACCGGCCTGGCCGGTATTTTTGATGGCTGATCCCAATGTTATTAATAGGGAAAAAAGGTAAATACATAGGAAGGCCGGTAGTCACAGTGGGCCTTGAGTTTTTACTATTGAGTGGTGTTCTTAGATCTACCAGGCAGCTATTATCTTGTGTTAGGGAGCTGTTATCTGGTTACCTTCTCATTGTTCTGTTGTTCGGCTGTTGGGGACGGAGGGGGTGATTTCACTTCAACTTGCGGTACAGCAGTAAAGAGTGACTGAAGTTTATCAGAACACAAGTCACATGATTTGGGGCAGCTGGGAAATTGAAAGTATGTCTAGTCTCATGTCAGATTTCAAAAGTTCTCTTTTGAGAAATGGATTTCAGTGCAGAATTCTTCTGCAACAGCACTATTAACTGATGCATTTTTGAAAAAAAAAAATATATTTTTTTTCCCATCACAGTATCAACCAATGTTTATTTTAAATTTAGCATTAACTGCACAATTTAATTGTATATTGTGTTCTATATCCATAAAGGTTTCAGTCGACAAAGCAGATAATCTAGCTTGGTCCGGATTCACTCTTGCTCATATTTGCCTCAACCCTCCTGCAGCAATTTATTTTGGGCAGCCTTGGGAAAAGTACGACCACGCAGTCCCTGTGGATGACATAGATCTAAACAGTGATCAGAAATGCCCATTGTGGCAGGATGGATTTAAGGTACTCGTTTCTAGTAAAGAAGTGATCCCACAAAAAAATCAAGATAAAAGCTTTACAATTTTAGGAGCTGGAAGTTGCAATATTTATGTTACAATTTTTTAAAATTTTTATTAGAGTTTTCCAGAGAGGGTATACCACGAGTATTTAACAGTTATATTCCAACTACAAGAGGTTTTGCTGGGCAAAAAAGGTAAATATACACAGACTGATAACTCCAAGCAAGATTACCATTCAGTAGACAAAAGTCCACATGAATTATTGCGGGGGGCACAGGCATGGACGGCTTTGCAAGTATTTTACAAACAATACTGTAACTTTGGCATCTATCAACTGCCCTTGTACTCTGGAGTTCCCAGTAAGGTATGTTCATGTCCATTTTGGCTCACTTGTGATCAAAATATATTGTCTAACATAACTAATCTGCCTGACACTTTTTTTTTATAGGCGGTGTTAACGGCTTTGGCATCAAATGATTGTAACACGACACTGAAGGATCTTGTAAAAGCAAACACTGTAAGACCTTATTTGTTTCTTCCAAGATCAAATCGCCCAACCCCATATGTCTATGTATAGCCAGCTACAATGCTGTAGCTGGCATAGATAATGTCATTGGGATCATATCTGTTTCCAGTTTCTAAAATGCTGTTTATATTTATGTTTTTGTGAAATTGTATATTGTATGGGCAATCATTTTTTTTTACTGCAAACGTCAAAAATCCTAACATTTACGGTCTTGTGAAAGCGTTTGGGTACCCCTTCTGCCTGCATAATAATTTACTCCACTTTCAATAAAAAAAAGATAACAGTGGTATGTTATTTGTTTCCCAGGAACATCTGAGAATTTAGGTAACCTTGTAATTTTGCTAATTTGAATGCATATGACTGCTCAATACTAATTACTGGCAACATGAAATTAGTTGTATTAGCTCGTTAAGCCTTGAACTTCATAGGCAGGTGTGTCCAATCACGAGAAAAGGTATTTAAGGTGGCCAATTGCAAGTTGTGCTTCTGTTTGACTCTCCTCTGAAGAGTGACAGCATGGGATCCTCAAAGCAACTCTCAAAAGATCTGAAAACAAATATTGTTCAGTATCATGGTTTAGGGGAAGGCTACAAAAAAGTAAGCAATGTATTCAGTAAATGGAAGGCCAAAGGCACAGTTGCTGTAAAACTAAGGTCTGGCAAGCCAAGAAAAATACAGGAGCGGCATTTGAGGAGGTTACAAACAACCCAAAGATTACCTCCAAAGACCTGCAAGAACATCTTGCTTCAGATGGTGTATCCTCGTTCTACAATCCAGCACAATTTGTACACAGAACATCTGTATGGCAGGGTGATGAAAAGTCACTTGTATGCAAAAGCACACTTAGATAAGCCACAGTTGTTTTGGAACAAAGTGCTTTGGAATGATGAGACAAAAATGTAGTTATTTGTTCATAACAAAAAGCATTTTGCATGGAGGAAGAAGAACACCACATTGCAAGAATAACACCTGCTACCTACTGTCAAATTTGGTGGAGGTTCCATCATGCTGTGGGGCTGTGAGGCTAGTTCATGGACTGGGGCCCTTGTTAAAGGACAAGGAAAGTCTAAAATAGAATAAGGCTAGAAATGCTGTATTTTGTATACTAAATATAAACATGAACTTACTGCACCACAAAGCCTAATCAAACAATGTATTTATGCTTTCAAAGTTGGGCCCAGGGTCTTTGCAAGACCAAGACTGTGCACATGCTCAATGTGGCCTGGGCTGCTTAGGGATCGTCATAAATGATCAAAACAGCACAAGTCAAATAATATCTGCCAGAGCCTGATTAATAATCAGAATATACAGACTGCACTGGGTCCTGTGTGGTCATGTAATCGAATGTGGATTTTTTTAGTTTTTGTATTGTATAATACAAACTTTCTCCAACTCTGTGGCTGCAGCAAACTAATCCTCCAAATAGAATCCCAGTTTATCTATTTAAATCTGGCTCCATGATCTTTGTCCCTGCAGCTGAAGTTGGAAACAGTAAAGGGGATGTAAAGTCAAATCTTTACACAGACTGCTCTACAGGGAAACAAAGCTGCTGGCGTTCTGCATCGCTGGGAAGTAAGGCTTGGGCTCCCCCTGCTGTTGAGAAAGTATGATTGTTCCCCTGTCCAGCAGTTGGGGACCATCTGACAATTCCTATAAACAGCAGTAAATGAAGGGAGAATTTAATTGAATACAGTCATGTTGCTTATAAAAACAGTACACATTTTTTAATTAAAGTATATTGGAGAGAATTTCTTTTTTTATTAAAGAAAGTAAAAATGGGATTTTATTTTTTTGCCTTTCCTTGTCCTTTAAAGTCGCGGATTGCATGAATTCAACCCAATATCAACAAATTCTTTAGGATAATGTGCAAGCATCAGTCTCAATGTTGAACTTACACAGGGGTTGGATATTCCAAGACAATGACCCTAAACACACTTTGAAATCTATAAATACATTTATGCAGAGGGAGAAGTACAATGACCCTCACAGTCCCCCAAACTTGAATATCATGTAAAATCTTTGAGATGATAAGAAGCAGGCTGTCCATGCTCGGCCACTATCAAATTTAACTGAGCTGGAGAGATTTTGTATGGAGGAATGGTCAAAAATACCACCATACAGAATCCAGACACTCCTCAAAGGCTATAGGAGGCATTTGCAAAAAGGAGGCTCAACTAAATATTGATGTAATATCTCTGTTGGGGTGCCCAAATTTATACACCTGTCGATATTTTATGATGCATATTGCATATTTTCTGAATGCTGAAATACTACTGTTTCCATTAGGCATGTTATATATTAAAAGGAAGTTGCTACTTTGAAAGCTCAGCCAATGAAAAACAAAACTCTAAAGAATTAAGAGGGGGTTCCCAATTTTTTTCATACGACTAACTGATAAAATTCTTTAATTTTTTTATCATGGCACAGATCCAGTTTTTGCCTGGTGCTTCTCTGACTGTTCGAATAGCAGATGGAAGGAGGCATAGAGAGTTGTTGGCATATAATCTCCATGTAAGTACAAACTAGACATCCCTGAAAGGTCTGAATCTCTGAAGATGGAATCCATTGCTATTGATGCAATAATTTAATCTTGCCCCTTACAAAGATGTGGACTCCCAGTCTGTGGCTTTCCTTTATTGAAATTGTTAGGTCACAGCTCTTCTGGCCATCCCTGGGTAGCATATAAACGAGTATGTTAAGCCCCCACTGACCCAATCATTTAATGCTGCCGAAAGGAATGGCCAGTAAAAGAAAATCTTGGCAAGTATGAAGAAATGTTTTCTTTTTGTTAGCCAGTAGCACTGAACATGTTCAGGCTCTTAACCATAGGGTTCATTAAAATGATTAAAACATCAGCATAAAGTGAGATTAATCTGTCATGGAAACGGATGCCACAAGGCTGGTTAGAGAGTGGAACGTTGTCCTTTCTATGTCAAAATAGCATCTACCACCATTACACAAAAATGTAAAAATATCCAAGGCATTGTGGAAGCATACAGCAAGTAGGTTAATATCACATATGCTCTTTTCTAGGAAATTAATCAGACGTACCTACCCACAAAGGCTACACACTCATACATCACAGAGCTTCATGGTGGGAAATTATCAGAGTTGATACCGGATGGAGAAAAAGAGGATTTTAAAAAACATCTGGCAAACTGGTTCAGAAAGGTATACTGAATGCTTGAAAAACAGCATTAATTAAGAGTGCAGACTCCATTTTATTCAGAACATGTTTTTTACCGGACGTCTTTCCTTCAGGACACACACACGATGATGTTTCTCTATTATTTGAATAAGCTCTGTACTCAATTACTCCATTAACTTGTTTGGAAACCTCACGTTCACTTTTATTCAATTGGTTATGTCATGATTTCTGTGTAATTTCCAAACAGATCAGATTTCCATTACTTTAAAATGTTTTCTTTTGGTGTAACTGTTAATTTAATGAAGCCCCCTAGTATGACAGATTTAAGAAGATGTACATTTACATGAAGTGTTTATAACTTGGTTGTGTTTTAACACGAGGGGCACAAAAGTTACATATTAGATCATGCTCATCTTTTAGCAGTATATTTATTCCCTTTACTGTAAAATGTATAGTACTTCTGTAAAGAAAAGCACTAAACACCTAACTATACTAGAGCTGCGGAGAGATTCTCTCCTGTGTCTTGGCTGCAATGAGAGATTGGTGTATCATTACAGAGGTTGGTGCCACGCACTCCTGAGCAGTGTCCGGTTTTCCCGAGCCATTTGTTTTTAGAACTACTGACAAGGAAAGTTCTGCTCCATACTGGACCTGAAAGGAAGAAAACTGCTGTTGTTCAGGCTTTCAACAGAAGCGTTAAAGGAGAATAAAAAAAACCCCATGCCCCCCTCCCTTCAGCCTAACTGCACCCCCAGGGAAATGCCACATACTTGCCCCATCTTCAACCGCTTCGGTAAGCTGACTGGCGTATTGGTGCATGCAGTTTGCTGTATGGAGCTCTGCTGCCTGAATCTGCACTAAGTGGCAAGTATAAAGTATGGGGCATTTCCCGGGGGGGGGGCAGTTAGGCTGGGGGTATGGTTTTTTTTTTTTTCCCTCTTTTAATAAGACTGCTGCAGTTTTCATCTTTCCAGTAAAGAATCACAGATCCAAAAATTCCTTGTTAAGCATACAGTGACGATATGAAGAGCTCTTTGGTGAAGCAGGACATTGTTCAGGAACAGATGAGTATTCATGTGTGAGCAAAGACCAATATCAGCAGGCCACCACTAGAAACCACTCCCCTCAGCTCCTCTCCATCTAATGAACCAGTCAGTGCTGGCAGCCCCTTCAAAAACCAAGCAGTTTATGTAGTAGAACTCCAGCAAAGGGCAGTTTTCAGCCTGCTTTATGGAAATTGAATCCAAAAGTTAGTGTGTATAATAAAAAAAAAAAAGTGAACAAAATTGCAGAAATTGCTTCAGACATGTGGCCAAGTTTGCTTCAGAATCTAAGGCTCTTTTTTGTTTCAGCATCTCAGATCAGATATAGGACTTTCCCTTCTTAAGACCGGTGTGGAAGAGAACACAAGGCCGCACATTCAAGATACAGTTTGAGGTCTACTTGCAAAATCCTCACAATAAACAGTTCTAGCCTGTTAGAAGAAGACTAGCGTCTACTATTCTAGAAAGATGGAAAAAAGTTCAAGAGACTGGATTAAAGATGTGTAGCAGCACTTCCTCAGCAAAATCAAAAATTCTATCACTGGAACAGTTTTGGAGTCTGACATGGGCTAGACATGTTTGGTTTCCTAGGTGCCCCAATCAAACAAAACAGCTCCTTGGTCGATATGAAGAAAATAGCACAGACTAGTGAAAGTCCCATTGAGACTCCTTCAGTTAGCGAGTCGGAGAAACTGCTCCAACTGATCAGTTTCATCATGAAGTCCTAGCACTTTCGGAAAGCATGACCAGGCAAAATTACCTAAGATGGCTGCCTATACACCAAATTGTTTTATACAATATATATATATATATATATATATATATATATATATATATATATATATAAACACACTTGTTTGTTCAGGAATAAAATTGAAAAAAAAAATAATGCAGAAACCCTTTAAACCAGCTTCATTTAAAATGATACCTTCCATTAACTCAAATCTTCCAACAATTTCTCCAAAGTATTGATCTGCTTGTAGCAATAATTTCAGTGACAAGAGCAGAACTCCATGGACAATACAGTTTTAGTAGGAACCCCCTCAGTTTCTCTACCTCCACAAAGTGAGCGTTGAGCCAGAGTTGCTGCAGTTTGGGGTGGTTGTTTGGTGAGAACTGATGGCGCTCCAGGATCTCCTCTGCCACAGAGCCAGCAAAACTCTGGCTATATTCCTATTTCTGTAGCTTTCTCCGCAGTGATCACTTGGCGTGCCGGCAGTTGCTTTTATGAGCTGAACAGTGCCCAACAGCTTGGCCACTGCCAGCCCCACACCCCCGGCTCTCCCTAATTGACATGTGCAAGACAAACTGCAGCCTCTGTTTTCCCCCCACAACCAAGGACAGAGATTGGCACTAAGGGCACCTGCTGGACTTTGCACAAGTCACGCATAACTCCATCTTGCAATGCAGCAACTGCCTCCCTGCAGAGTGATCACTGCAGGGAAAGCTACTGAAATATGGCCAGAGAATTTTGCCAGCTCTGCAGCAGTGGAGAACCAGAGTGCTTAGATTCTTCTGCCACTCCTACAAGAAGCAACCCTGCCACAGGGACTCTACAGAGCACGTTGGCTCTTGTTCTTCTTGCTCATTTGTAAGACGCCCAGATACGTTCTGCTGCCATAGAGAGCAAAATTCTCTGTACAAAATCCTGGAGCACCATCAGTTCTCCCAGCATAAACACCCCAAACGGCAGCAACTCTGGCTCAAGGCTCACTATGTGGGGCAGAGATACTAAGGGGGTGACCACTGGGGATGGTGGGCAAGTATAGGGTCAGGAGGAAATTCCCACTGCCCAGGACAATTGGGAAACGAAGAGAGAATGGTCTACCCATAACCTCTACCCATCTCCCAGGGAGAAGCAGGAGCTCAAGTGGCCATCCAGAAAGCACCAGGGAGCCAGGGGTGCTGGTGCAAGGCTGAGCTGCTGGGCATTGTTCAGCAGACATGCAGATTGATCACCGCAGGGAGAGCTAAAGAAATAGGAATATGGCCAGAGAATTTTGCCAGCTCTGTGGCAGTAGAGATCTTGGAGCACCATCAGTTCTCCCTGCACAACCACCCCAAGCTGCAACAACTCTGGCTCAAGGCTCACTTTATGGAGGCAGAGAAACTGAAGGGGCAACCACTAGGGGGTGGTGGGCAAATTCCCACTGCCCAGAACAATTTGGACAGAGGGGGAGCAGGTGGTGCAGGGCTGGCATGTGGATAGTGGTCAGACCTCCCCAGTGCTTTGGAAAATCAAGATAAAATGCCTTAATAGCTTTGCAGGGCTGCAGAGATTGGTTTCTCACATCTAAACTGTGCTGCCAAAGGTGCCCATGGTCAGTGCAATTGTACTGCTCCCAGTGCTGCTGAGTTGCTGCTCTGATTGGCTGCATCCTATGGCTATGGATGCTGCTCCTTAACATGCAGTGAGTGAATAGCCAGGGAGGAGAAAGCACTGCAGGGTGGATAGTTGCCCTGTCTCCTTTTGAACAGGAGCGGAAGTGGATTTTTGGTAAAGTTATTTCTAAAGGCTTTGCAATTTAAAGTTTTATTGTCTGTTTTTTTCAATGTATACCAACAAATTTTGAACATTTTTTTTTTAAGGTCACTGGTCCTTTAAGCAGTTCTGTTACTATGCCAATCAGGATATTAATATAGGCAAAAAAAACCCTACAAGAGTTCATGGGAAGCAGGGTATATTTTAGTTCCATCTTTCAATGAAGAGTACCAGCTGCAGTTTTTCAAAGGAAGCTCAATACAAGTTAGAACATGGGCATGATATGGAAAAAAAAAATTTCAAATATTATTCCATATGACCTTAACCCAGATTGAGGGCAGTGTTTTTAGACAATATAATCAGCACCATCAATTTCCCCCCTCAAAAGACAAAATGCACCCAGGTTTAAATTCAGCTTTAATCTTTATTAGTTTTACAAAAAGACAATCTCAACAAAGTGGGGAGAACAACCCCCCACACATTTATATACAAAAGTGCTGCGTCTCCAAGGGTCATGCAGTAGATTCTACAGTAGCAGTCTCCATGGAAGCCTGGAAAGAAATGGAGAGGTCTTAGACAACCTATAGAAAGTCTTCAAACACATCACTGAAACAGGTTAAAGCATAAACAACTTACACTGGGAAGAAGCGAAAGCAAAATCTGGCCTACTAGTTAACTACCAGAGTTAAAGCCGTTATATGAGCACAATGTTCCATTTAGTCTGAGATATCCTACCTCTTCAGCCTTCTCTACCTCTTCATTTGTTGGTACTACTGCATCTCCATTCCCTGCTCCATTTGCAACTGGTTCCTGCTTAGATTTCTTTGCATCTTTGTCTTTAAGGGGACTCTCCTCTCCAGGTTTCCTCTGAAGGGACACCCCAAATTTTAATTGAGTAGGTTATGCTTGAATAACAGATTTCCAACTAGTTTGTTTAAATGTAGCTTCCTACACTAATTTATAGAACTACAGCTACTGAAGTAACAAGAAAGGAGAGACTGGTACCTTTTTTCGGACAAGGTGAGAAATGTCGGATATGCAGTTTGTGACTGGTAGTGTACTGTCACAACTTTTCTCTACAGCAGTCTGCAAAAGAATAGTTTATAGAATTAGTCATTAGGATTTGCATTTAAACAATCTGGCCCATTTCCCCCAATAAATTCTTACAGAAGATGAAGTACTTCCATTTTCTTGGGAGAAGCCAGAAGATTCACCAACCTAAGAAAATAAAGCTTGTGTTCAGAAGCAGTTTAACTGGAACACTTAACAGCAAGTAATGCCAAGAAGCAGGGACAAAGAAAAAATATGGACACTTCATGGCAGTTGGTGGATGGCTATCCATTTATAGTTTAAGGTATAATTTACAAAGTTCCAGATCATTGTAAGTTAAATATTTATCATGTAATTTGTTACATTACATTGAAGAATGACATTTAATTCATGCCATCTGCAAGCTTTTCTGCAGTACTTAACCATTTAAAATGTCCAGCTAATTCGTTTATTTGCTCTGTCCAATTTCAGCATATGGAGGCTGCAGCTTCTTTTAATCTTCCACATACTAGATACATTGGCCTTTAGCACAAGAAAGACTTTCACCTGGACTAGACCCTGACAATTGTTTTTAAAGTTAAGACAGGACTTGAGAGAATGATGTAATCACTCACGTCAGTTCTGATTACCTGAAAAAGATTGCATGCAGTGAAATACCCCTTTAAAGGGATACAGTCATGGGAAAAAAAATTCTAAAAATGCACAATAGTATTGCTCCAGCAGAAATCTGCATTAAAATCCCATTTCTCAAAACAAGTTTTTTTTAAATTTAATTTTGAAATCTGACATGGGGCTAGATATATTGTCAATGAGAGTATCCCTTTAAGGTTTAGTGTGATTGAGCAGTCCAAGGTGTGACAAAAAAACCCACCTAAAGATATCAATAAGAGGCAATGTTGCTCATTTTACATTATTTTTAAGTTCCTAAACCCAACTTTTGCCAACCTGACTTCCTTTAAATTAGTCCGTTAAGTGTTTCTATTGAACTGCCACTGCAGAAATCTGGCAGCCCTCGAAAAATACCACAAAATCTGATCAAAAAGCGCCAGTGTAGTTTTACCCTAAGAGTAACGGACAATAAAACCCCAACAATTTAATACTAACCAAGGTCTCTTTAAGTGCTATTTCTGTAACTGTTGAGTTTTTCTGAGCTTCTTTGGAATCCTCTATTTTCTCTTTGATATCAGGAAGCAAATCTTTCAATTCATCCATTTCCTTCTTGACTTCATCTGCAGGCTCATCCACAGATGCTTCCAATTGTTTTGTGAGGACATCTGTGGAAAAATGGCACTTAAATGTTTTATACTAGTGTTTATTATGAAGTTTATCTATAGGATGTACTTTTGAACTTGAGGTTATCTGTTGGCACAAAACTCACTAGGGATGTGCAGGTTGACCGCAAAGCCCGAGGGCTACAGCTGAAATTTGGGAGACCCATTGCAGGTTCAACACACTACTGCATGCACCTCTTGTTTCAAGACAACCTTTGGAAGCAAAATAACCATATATAGAGCAGAAGATGTGGGTACAGGTACTACCATGACTGAGGGATAGAGCCTAGCATGGGTTAACTGCAGGTTAGAGTCAGGTATGGGTTGAGTTTTCCATGAGCTACACATCACCAAGCTTCAGTTTATACCATATGTAGGTGAACAGATCAACATCTGAGGGTTAAGAAAGAATATTGGAAAATTAATATAAGTAAATGTTCCCATATGAGCAAGATCTTGAATTTTAAAGCTCCCAATTCCACTGGTAAATTGCTATTCTTCCAGCAAATCTTTTGCAGCAGAATTGCCTACTATCAAAACAGTTTCCAGTTAAAAAAAAAAAAAAAAAGAAAACCGCTTTCCTGCAGGATCATTTGCAAATACATTTATAAATTTAAGTCACAGGTTTGCATTTGAATTACTGGATGTGAGGTATGCATGATGCATTTTGCTGCAGACCAGCTTCCTCTAATGCAGTGATCCCCAACCAGTAGCTTGTGAGCAACATGTTGCTCTCCAACCCCTTGGATGTTGCTCCCAGTGGCCAGTTTTTTAAATACTGGTTAGAGGCAAGTTTTGGTTGCATAAAAACCAAGTGTACTGCCAAACATTCTCTCCTGTAGGCTGCCAGTCCATATAGGGGTTACCAAAAAGCCAATCAGAGCTCTTATTTGACATCCCCATGGACTTTTTCATGCTTGTGTTGCTCTCCAACTCTTTTAAATTTAAATGTGGCTCACAAGCAAAAAAGGTTGGGGATCCCTGCTCTAATGATTTGATCTGGTTCCTTGGCTGAACCAGAATTAGCATATGCAAACTGGATTCTGTTTGGTATTTGGCCGAATCCAAGTTAGTGGATTCTGTGTATCCCTAGTCCTTTTAGATTGCCCTCCTGCAGTTAATCTAAAAGTAAGGACAGAGCTGAAGCCTTTGCATCAGGCAAAAACCATCACATCTGGGAAAATACTGAATTAGGACGCAAGAAGTTGAACACAGACCACCCAAACTGTCCACTTTTTGTAAGCAAGAGGGAGAAAGGATTTAAAGACAATTTCGATGTATGGGGAACAGACTCTGCCGGAAGGCATTAATGGGGTTATGTAATAAAAGGCACTAAGTTTGCCCAAGGGCAGTAACCTATAGCAACCAATCACTAGTCACCTGTTTAAATGCAAGCATCTTATTGGTTGCCATGTTTTACTGCCCCTGGGCAAACTTAGTGCCTTATATTACATATAGGGGTTAGAGTTTTAAATTTAATTTGGAAACAATTAAAAATTAGGGAAATCTGCACAAGGACTGGTGGTGAAAGCACTTGTTTACATTTGGGATTAGGATATGAATTCACACTAGTTGCAGTCTTATGGGAACTTTAGATTTTAAAGGGAAACTAAATCCAAACATATGGAACATCCAATACAAGTGCACAGTTCCAGTAGTAATTTTTAAATACTGCACTAGATTACTTCTGTTTACTACTTGTTAGCCCAGAGACTCTGCCCACATGCATCTTAAAGGACCAGTAACATCAAAAAATGAAATTGTTTTAAAGTAATAAACATAATGCAGTGTTGCCCTGCACTAGTAAAACTGCAGTGTGCTTCTGAAGCACTACTATTGTTAATATAAATAAGCTGCTGTGTAGCAATGGGGACAGCCATTCAAAGGAGAAAAGGCTCAAGTTACACAGCAGATAGATAAGCTCTGTAGAACATAATGTGATCTGTTATCCATTACTTATCCTGTGCCATATAGCCGTTTTTTCAATTTCTGCCATTGCTACTAAGAAGCTTGTTTACATGAACTATAGTAGTGTTTCTGAAGCAAACAGCGCAGGGCAACACTACATGATATTTTCTTTACTTTAAAGCACTTACAATTAAAGGAACAGTACCACCAAAAAATGAAATGGGGACACTGTACAGTCAAAATGTCTTAAACGAAATTGCCCCTTCACCTTTAATGCCCTTTAGATATTGATGGGGGGCAAACTACCAAGACTAAATTTCTGGGACCTCATTCAAGTGGGTTGACTGTCACCAGGCATTTCCTTAAGGCCATATCATTCACTTGTCTGTTGTATCTCAGTTCAACATTTGTACTAAAAGTAGAGAACAATGAAATTTAAGGGCAATGACAAGAAAAAGCTTTTCCACAGTTTACTAATACATGACAATGATGCCCAAGTTAAATAGACTTTTCCGTAGGTTTGGCAGGGCTGCAAATGACCATTTACTATAATTTAGCATTTGTTTTGCCCAAAGAGCACCAAGATGTGTGAGCTTCCTCCATGGGCGCAAGGAGACTCTGCTAGTGTATTGTTACTGCAGGAACAATCTGACCAATTGCAAACTAGTCCAGAATATATTACTAGCTGTGTGAGATCTAACCAAAAGTTTCTTCTCCCTCTTCCCCCCCCCCCCCTTCTCCATTTTTAAAGCTCCCAATTCCACTGGTAAATTGCCATTCTTCCAGCAATGATTAAATTGGTGTCCAGCTCACACCTACAGTGTTAGGTCTTTAAACTAAATGAACGTAAATAAACCTGGGTCACCGATTCTCTAGTGCTTAGCTGGGTTTTACAGCAGAGTTTGCATATAATCTAAAAGTGAACGAACACTGATCAAATTAATCAAGTACTTACCCATTCTTTTTTCAATCACTCCCACAGACTGTGTAAAGTGAGAAATTGCTTCTTCATGTCTACTGCTGTACTGATAAGCTAAGCCTAGATTATAATAAGTCTCTGCAAGAAGACGATCATGTTCTTCCAAGTGCTCCTTCTGTATATTGAGACAGGCCAAGAAGTCTTCAACAGCTTGAGAATAGTTCTCTGATTAAAAGAAAAATATATGGGACCTTAGAAGAATGCCATGACATTTTAAATGGAATCCTTGTTACTTTGGTGAGCAGTCAATTAGATTAGACAAAAAAAAATTAAAATAAACTTCCCCATAAAATACCGTCACACTAATCCTTTGCCAGAAGTGTTCCATTAGTAGTACCACTTTAAAGAGCCATATACACTGCAAGCATAACATACCTGACTCAACGCTAACTTCGCCTAGTTTTAGATGTGCTTGAGCAGCCTTAAGCTGAGCTTCTTTTGATTGCTGCCTGCAAGAGACTTTATATTAGCACAGAGACAATTCTAAAACACCCTTTTCTATAAAACATCAAATACCTTTTGAATATAATTTTCGACAGGTCCAGCATCTCCCAAGCTAGCTGTAAATTTCCAACTTCCTCTTCTTCAGTTTCCTAAAGAAATAAGAAGTTGCACATTTTTCCCCACAGTATCAGCAAGCTTAGTGTGCACAAAAAAGGTAGGCGTGGTGTTATGAGCAAAACCTTGTGTTTTTGCCATCTGGAGTCATACCTATTGTTGGATTAACACCTCACATTGAGACAGGCAAAAAGGTGGTTATCTAAATATTCTGTAGGATAGGGAAGCATATTAGCAGAAGAAGCGGTTTTCAAGTTACTGTTGGCACAGCAACCAACAACTCACCTTCTCTTCAGTGCCTTCATCGTCTTCGTCATTTTCTTCAGAGTCTTCCCCTTCCTCTAGGGTGGAAAACGGGTTGCATTAGTGTACAAGTTAAAGAATAAGTGTAAGATTAGCATGTGTGTATTTGTAACTGAGCAATAAACAGGTCTTTGCTTTCATTGTTCAGCCTTGCAGTTTGCTAAATCTAAACCAGTGTTTAAGCGAGCCCAAGAATATACTAAATCATACAACTTAACACCGAGTGACTACTATTTAAAGTTGTGGAAAATACATTATACAGACACCAAACTACGAAAGTAGTTTTTCTACAAAACTTACACGTTTCTGTAGGCTACTGCTACTAAAAAGTCTAAGCATACCAAAAGCTGCATAACTCAAGTGTTATTCAGAACAATCCGATTACCAAAGTTAGGATGCAAAAACCATGCTGCTTCAAGAGTATAGTTGGTCTAGCCAGGTTCTTCTGCCTTCCAGTCAATAGGCATAAATAGTTGATACAGCATATGGGCAATCAATATACAGGGATAGAAGCATTTAGAAAGTTATTGTGCAATGAAAAAAAAGGAATGCTCAACTGTGCTCTGATGAAAGTGCCACCAACACCAGGATTGAAACATCAGTGTAGACAAAGGCGTATGATAAAAACAATCACATGTAGACTCCTATAGCCAGGTGAATCACTCAAGTATTAGAGACTTTGTTAAGCCATGGCATTTTAAATAAATGAATATACCAAATAAGACTGTGCAGCTGCATCACCTCAAGACACCCACGATATTCCCAGGTTACCTTCATCGCCCTCCATCTTTTCCTGATCTTCAGATTGGTCCGCTTCATTTTCAGTAGGTGGTATGCTTGTACCTTCAGTTTTTGCAGATGCTTCTGAATCGATCTTCTCCGTGTCGGCATGCGCCCTCTCTTCAGCTACATCTGTGGAGTCCGGAGACTGATTTGAAGTTTCCTTGGCATCGGTCTTTTCTGGAGCTTTAGACTCATCCTTTACTTTGGTTTCACTACTCTTTCCTTTTAATGTTTCAGGCTCACTCTTATCTTTCTGTTCTGTATGCTCCCCAGGAGTTGCTGCATCTTTGCCCCCATGCACTTCACCTTTCCCAGATTCATCCATTGTAACATCCTGATTTACACTTTCCATTTTCAAGTCATCCGTTACTTTTTCAGTTTCCATCGTGCCATTCTTTGTTTCATCTTCTACAGGCTTGTTTTTCTCAGTGTCCCTATCCTTTGATTCATCTTCAGGCTTCCCATTTGCTTCAGACTCTGAAGTGTCTTTTGTGGTGCTCTCTTCTTCAGCCATTGCATCATAAACCTGCTCTCTCAACTGCTCCCTTTCTTGCTCTAAATTTTTTTTTTAATGGAACATGAATAAAGAAAGTCTTGTGTTTTAATGATAACTACCATTTGCAACCTAGTGTCATTGTAATACTAGCCAAAGCATAAAAAAAATAAAGCAGATATGTAGGCTAGAGATTCAAGAGGTTTATTCCTCTTTTCTAGTCTAAGGCAACCACAACCCTTTAGCAGCGATTTCTGCTTCACATAGATCAGATCTAGCTCGGTCTATAGGATACAGCATTAGGCTATATTTTTATGGTTGATCTCTAAAAGCTTTATGGGCAGAATCTTTAAGCAACAAAATATAGGTCACAGAGCCATTTCATGCTGCTGTCCATTTTTATTTGATAACGTGAAGGAAATTTCCTCATTGTATGGGCAACAGTCTATGGAACCTCTCAAGAACCAGACAATATTTGAAAGGCATTTAGTGGCAAATGCAACTTAAAAACTCCAACCTATTTGATCAAGCAGACAAAGGGTCTGAGATAAACATTCAAAATAATCTGATCAAGGGATGTCTGCCAATTTTATCAAAAACCATGTGCCATACTTCAGGAAATAAAACTCCATTGAACCAATATACGAAGCAATTCTAAAAAGGCAATATCTATCAACCAGGCAAAACCCCACATTAAAAGAAACTACAGTGCAAAGAGAGAAGGGATTCTTCTCTGATATTCATAAAGTTACCATTTTGGCCTACAGGCGTGTTACACATGAAAATAAAAATGTATGCAGTAAACAGGCTAGATTATGCAATAGCCACCACTACACAGTAATTGAAATAGTGATGTTCCATCTCTTAAAGTACAGCACACCTAGATATAAGACATACCATCTAGATTATCTGCATTCGGAATATTGGGATCTTCCTCTTTTTCTCCCTCTTCCTCATCCTCTGGCATTCCTTCCAACGCATTCCCCAAAACACCATTCTCCAGCCTGGAAAGTTAAAAATAACCGATTAAAGAACAAGTATCTTGCAATATTTCCCGCAAGGGCAAAACCACACTTCCATCCAAAAGAAAAACATGTATAGAGTCCTTGTCATGGGCATATAAGTGCATTTAGTATTCACTTCAGCAAATGCACTTAAACAAAGTGTTTTAAGCAATTGTAATAAGTTCAGTTCAACAAGTTTCTTGATTCAAATATGATTTCATGATACAGTATTGCATAGAAGCTGCAGGTGTACTAAAATACAGTTGTCTGGGCTTGTGAACAGCCAGGCAAATTGTAGTGAAGACAAAAAGGAATACCAAGAGCCCCAATAGTGTAATATGTTTTTACAAGGAGTAATGGTAGGGTAAACAAATTAATACTCAAAAACTAGGGTTACCAATAGGCAACCCCTGTATAGGCAGGTGGGGAGATTATCCTGACCTCACTCAGGATATACGATTGATAATAGCAGTTGGGGGGGGGGGG